>OX377621.1:28181909-29381909 GCA_947397865.1 Polietes domitor | reverse complement strand
CATTTCAATCGTGTAACTTGCCATGTTGATTTGGAATCTGTGTTCGAATAATAAATAACAGATTTGAAAGACACCACTAAAAGAATATGGACGCCACAGGCATCGACTAGCCCTATTTGGAAAACCCGTTTTACATATTTCGAAGTGTTTCTTTTATTTGTTTTTTAAATAACATTTTTGAATTAAATTCATAAACGAAAGAAGAAAAAGTTTATTTTGTAAAATTATATTTATCAATTTCTATTATTTATTGGCATTCTGTATAATTCTTTACTATTTTCCATTTTGCAGCACGTTTTCCTGCGATAACATTTTCCTTGGACTTGGTACATCATGATGTCTGGAGTCTCAAACAATTGTCCATGGGACATCAATTAAATCCCAATAATGTCGATAGTGTGATAGTCACACAAACCGGAAACCAAAGCTGTGATAACTCATATCAGTGTCTGAATATTTTGCAAGAAATGCAGGTACAACTACTACAAACGACCTGCACCATTACTAAAGACATGTAAAACTAATCTAAATATAAATATTCTCAATAGAATAATTCCAGCCGACATGAGGAACTACCCTATAATTTTCTAGTTGGCAGCGAAGGTCAGGCCTTTGAAGTGCGCGGATGGGGCTTTGAGAGTGGCATGGCCAAAGTGAAACAAGCGCATACCTTGGTAATAGGACTTATGGGTAAGAGTGCCGCACCTTTTGTCTAACGAAATAAAGTGTTGAATTCGAAATTTATAATTTTAGGAAATTTTGATAATTCACCTCCTTCCCAGAGCCTCTTACAAACCGTACATTTTCTGATTATTGAATCGGCTAAACGTCGTAAACTCAAAAGGCCTTATCGTGTATTTGGTATGGGCAAATTTTGTGCAGATTGTCCAGATATCGAGAAAATAATCGAATGACCGTCAACTTAAACAAATCACTGTGAGACATGCTCTTCACAAGGATCCGCAGGATAGCTATCTTTTTACACAAACAGTACAAATACATACGTCATAAATGTTTAAAATGTTTTTTTTTATAATGAATTTTATGGAGTTTTTTAATACACATATTAGCATTACGTTTAAACTAATTTCTATATCAATATAATGTTAAAATGTTTGCTTGTCCAATACGTTTAAAAGTATTTTTTAGATATTTTATTTGCAACATTTTAAACACCATTTAAATGTTTGGTTTGTCTGTATTGGACAGTGGATTTTTATGCAAAAACTTATTTTAAACGAATGGTTACAATTGAATGCCGACTTCGCATTTTCATGATAAAAAATAAAAAACGATATAACCAATTTTATTCTAGCATTTTTTGCATTTATTTATACAAATATGGATTTAAATGGAATTTGTATAAAAATCCGCTGTCTAGCCATTATTTAGTTTTTTTTAATGCTTAATGTTTAAAAAATCTCCGAATTACAAATGTATTCAAGGAAAAAATCTGATCGATTATTATTTTTTGAAGTTTCCCAACATACTTTTTGTTACTTCGAGGGAAAAAATAAACATAAAAAAGCAACAACAATGCCATTATTTTTCTCAATTATTTTATTAAAGGACAAAACATTTAGTATTTTGTAGATTTTAATTTCCCATTAACATTTTTTCCAAATAAAAACAAGTAAGGAAAACATGGAATGAAGTGACTAACTTTCACAATAAGTTGTTGCTGTTGTTGTAGCAGCTTTTAGAGGGAGCTGAGGTGATAATCCTTAAGTCTGAATTGTACTAGACTTCGTTCCGGCATGTATCCGATTATCGCGGCAACCTTTGTTCATCATCGTTCTCATGTTGTCCGGCTGTTATTTGCATCTTCTTCAAGGTTGATGTTAATGTTAAGGGAATGGGATGTTAATCGAGTTGTACCCCTATCCTCCACTAGGGGCGCTGCATTTTTTATGTTAACAGCCATGTTATGTATCGCTAATGGCCATTAGTTTCTTCCCTGGACCTTGGAGCAATCGAAATGACTATTTTTATGTGAAAGTGTGTTTGGATGAGAAAATTGGCTGCAGAAACTCTTATTTTATGATGAAAAGTGAAAATTTGTTGATGTTGAATTTTACCAGTGCGCCGGCCGGGAATCGAACGCGGCGCCTTCAGATTGCAAGACGCGCACACTTCCACTGAGCTATGAAGGCCACAATAAGTTCTTCCAGTTGCTCAATTTTAAGAAATTCTCTGAAAATACGCGGTTTCTGGGGGAACGAAATTTGTATGAGAACTATATGTAAATCTGAACCGATGTGACCCATTTTCACAATAGGTGTTCCTAGTTGAAATATAAGGTGTTTTGCGAAATTTGAAGAAAATCTGTTAAAATATGTGGATTCTAGAGCGGAAAAATTAAAATTGGGAACGAAATTTGTATGGGAGTTATATATAAATCTGAACCGATCTAACACATTTTTTTACCACAAGTGTTTCCAGTTGAAATATAAGGTGTTTTGCGAAATTTGAAGAAAATCTGTTAAAATATGTGGATTCTAGAGCGGAAAAATTCGAATTGGGAGCGAAATTTGTATCTGAGCTATATATAAATCTGAACCGATCTAACACATATTTATCACAGGTGTTTTCAGTTGAAATATAAGGATTTTTGCCAATTTTGAAGAAAATCTGTTAAAATATGTGGATTCTGGAGCGGAAAAATTCAAATTGGGAACGAAATTTGTATGGGAGTCATATGTAAATCTGAACCGATCTAACACATTTTTACAACAGGTGTTTCTAGTTGAAATATAAGGTGTTTTGCGAATTTAGAGGAAAATCTGTTAAAATATGTAGATTCTAAAGCGGAAAAATTTAAATTGGGAACGAAATTTGTATGGGAGCTATATATAAATCTGAACCGATCTAACACATATTTATCACAGGTGTTTTCAGTTGAAATATAAGGAGTTTTGCCAATTTTGAAGAAAATCTGTTAAAATATGTGGATTCTAGGGAGGAAAAATTCAAATTGGGAACGAAATTTGTATGGGAGCTATATATAAATCTGAACCGATCTAATACATTTTTACCACAGGTATTTCTAGTTGAACTATAAGATGTTTTGCCAATTTTGAATAAAATCTGTTGAAATATGTGGTATCTAGAGTGAAAAGGGTCAAATCGGGAGTGAAATTCGTATGGGGGCTATATCTAAATCTGAACCGATTTTCTTCAAATTAAAGAGCGTTCGTTTTCCCGAAAAACTTCGTTGTGCAAAGTTTCGTTTGGTTCTGGGTACAGTTGCGACCTGTATCGTGATTACAACAGTAGATGGACAGACGGACAGACAGACGGACATTGCTAAATCGACTCAGTAAGTGATTCTAAGTCGATCGGTATTATTAACAATGGGTCTATCTCCCTTCCTTTTGGGTGTTTCAAAGAAATGCACAAAGACATAATACTCTCGTGGAGTGTATAAATACAAAACAAAAAAAAAACCAAAATACTTTGAAAATTACAGCGTGGGCTTTACAGCAGTTTCTGAGATATCATAAAAAATGTGGAATTACCCCTTTGATTTATCATAATTTTCTTTTCATGCCGAAATACAGGGTGGAACATTTAAAATTTTAAATTAAAATCGGCTATAAAAAAGTACTGATTGTTTTTTCAAATTTTGGGTTTTATTGGAAAGGTTGAACTTTGTCATTTAATAATGGAACAAAACATCATTCATATGTCTATCACGACTGGCTGGGTAGTACCTCATCCGATCAACCCAATTCTTCAGTCCAATGATGGCGCCAGCCCGAAATCCACGCCAAGCAGTGCATTCATTTTCTTCTCAATAGTCACGTGGGTGTTCTCTGAACCCCACCAACTTTGTTCGAGCGTATAGCGTCCCATTTTGCAAACCACAAACCTGAAAATAAGAACAAGTAAGGAAAGGCTAAAGTCCGACGGGGCCGTATATATGATACCCTACACCACTCCCTGCGTATATGGGGGCGATAAATTATTCACTCAAATTTAACGAATATGGCAAAATTGATTGGCTTTAATAAGTTGAATCTGAAGTGTTATGTAAACAAATCAGAAACTGTTAATGAGCGGTGGCAATTTCTTTGCCTACTGCTCTACCTTTGGTGGTAATATAAGGTGATGTAGAAAATACATCTAAAATCGGAATCCATGATCCACTTCATCTGTAAGTGTTCCTATGTCAAATAATCCATGATCTGGAAATTGTAATCCAGATCCGATGTAATATTTATTTATTTATTTATTTCAATAGTCTATGGAAACATATCCTTACAGACTTGCTTAAAAACTAAAAGTAATATAAATCTAAAATTCAATAAATTTATTGATAGGAAGCGATAAATCTAAAGCAAATTTCTTATTAATTAAATTGAATTCTCTCAATGATCTCAAAATAGGTTCATTACAAGAATAATTATTTCTATGCACAGGAATATTAAAAAATTCAAAGAATCGCAGACACCTAACAGGAACGTTGAAGCCAATTCTACTAAGGAGTAAAGGACAGGCAATAAGTCCACAAATCAACTTGTACACGAATAGAACAGAACTCTTAGCTCTTCTATTGGCCAGGGTTTCCAAACGTATAAGCTTACATCGAGACTCATATGTGGGAAAAGGATTGGAAAAACTTAAAGAAAATAAGGCAAATTTAATAAATTTTCTTTGCAATCTTTCAACACGATCACAATTTACATCATAAAATGGATTCCATACAATGGAAGCATATTCAAGTTTTGATCTAACAAAAGAAGTATACAAAATTTTTCGAGTATATGGGTCATTAAATTCTTTACTATTTCTTTTAATGAAAGCAAGGACCGCATAAGCTTTTGGCAATACATAATTAATATTAGCATTGAAATCTAACTTTGAATCAAACAAGACACCAAGGTCCAACACGCGATTTACCATTTTCAAACATTGATTATTGATATTGTACTGCGAATCAATCATACTAGTACGTCTAGTAAATGGAAGGTGATAACATTTAGAAATATTCAAAGGAAGATTATTTTGTTCACACCAATGGAACACCCTATTCAAATCTTCCTGAAGAAATGCAATATCTACAGAATCTGAAATATCTAAAAATATTTTAATATCATCCGCATAAATTAAATATTTAGCAAAATGAAAGCAACTAGCTACATCATTTACAAATAAAAAAAATAAAGGACCTAAAATGCTACCCTGAGGGACCCCAGAGGAAGCTACGTACATATAAGATTTAAACCCGTCAACAGACACAAAACAAAGTCTATTAATGAGATATGATTCTATCCATTTAATAAGAGATACATGGAATCCAATTTTAGCCAATTTTAAAAGAAACAATTTGTGCAAAACTTTATCAAAAGCTTTGCAAAAATCTACATAAATAACATCAACTTGATATCCATTTTCAAAGCTGGAAATGCAATGATTAACGAAAGTAGTAAGATTGGAAACAGTTGAACGATTTTTCATAAACCCGTGTTGCGATTCTGTTATGATTGGACAGACGGTTGGATAAACGTGATTGTAAACAACGTATTCAAACAATTTGGAAATATTTGATAATTTAGAAATTGGCCTGTAATTGCTAACGTCTCCCTTAGGACCCGATTTATAGATCGGGGTAATGAAAGATATTTTCCAACAATCTAAAAATGTTCCTGATTGCAAAGAGTAATTAAAAATATACTTCAATGGCACAGAAATCAATATCAAGTTTAGTTGATTCTTTGAGATTTAAAAGACTCGAAACAATATCCATTTCTGATACATGAATAAATTCAACATCAATGTCAGAAGTAATATTGTTTAAAAATATATTATTGACGGGTAGGTCACCAGACTGAAAATTCGCTTTAAAAAAATCCGCTAATAGATTAACTTGCTCACAAGAAGACTTAGCACGGTTATCCCAATGGTACATTACTGAGGGAAAATCGCTATTAGATTTTTTAGATTTTATGAATTGCGAAAAAGACTTCGGATTGCTATTAATTTTGTTCTCAAAGTTCATTATATATTGTTTATATAAAAACTTATTTAAGAAAGAAAATTCTCTTGAGTAGTGCTCATACAGCCTTTTACTCTCAGGGGAGTTAGAAGATGAATAAGCTTTAAAATACTTATTCCTCAGATTCTTAAGCTTTTTCAAACCTGGCGTGTACCACGGTAGTTTATAGGATTTTGGCTTCAATCGCGGAATATTACTTAAACAAATACTTTCTATTTCATTAGAAAGATATGCATCCAGTTGATACTCATTATTAACTCATTTACCAATTCAAAGTTGCAACAATTATAATCATAAGCAATATTATTAGAACACTTAACCGATTCGAATAAATAAAACTCAATATTTAAAATAATTGGCACATGATGCATATCCTGAGGACTAAACGGATTTTCACAAACTCGCATTGAATAATTCACATTTTTAGAAATAAAAATTAAATCTAATATTTTGTGAAGAGTATTATAATTGGAATTAATTTGAGCAAGATCTAAACCGCACATTGTATCAATAAAATTAATTTCATGTGGCAAATTAACATTACTAGCAAAAATTAAATTAGAGTCTTGAAGAGTCGACCAAACAATTTTACTTAAATTAAAATCGCCAATAACTACACACCCATCACGTTCATTGGCGGGGACAAGTTTAGAAATATTCTGTACATGAGCATCATACAAACTTGCACTGCTACTCGGAGGAACATAGGACACAATCAAAAGTAACGCACCACTTAAACCATCAATACGCACACAAATTTGATCCAGAACGCTATCATCATTAGGAAGATCCAATAAAATTGATTTAAAACATTTCTTAATAGCAATCAAAACACCACCTCCTCGAGAACATCCAGTTCTTATGTAATCCTTTCTAAAAACATTGAACAGTCTGGAGTCTGGAGTCATTAAAATATGAATGATTTAAAACGATAAAAATTGGTGGTACATTGTATTGGGAAAAATTGGCCGATATGGTCCTATTTCCGAGAGTAAATATAATATGATCTGGAAAATTTGACCAAGATCCGATGACAAATGCAGTTTTTACAGCGGTAATAGGACAAATTGGACGGACATTTGTAGGAGACCTATAACAACACTTGGGTGTTGTACCATAACATGGGCCATTATAGTGCCCTTTAGGCATTCCTAGTGGAATGAAGACATGATCTGCAAAAGTTTATAAAGATCCGATGTAAGATATAGGTTCTGAAGCGGTAATAGTGTAAAATGGGGGATTGTGTCAAAATATGGACACATATATTTGACTTTCATAGTAGGTATTCCTAGTTGAAGTAGAACATGATCTGCAAAATTTGAAAAACTTCCGATGTAAAATGTTGGTCCTAGAGGGACAATACTAAGAATGGGGGCCATTAAAAAGTGGGCCCATATAGATCACTTTCAAAGTAGGTATTCTTAGTTGAAATATAACAGAATCTAAAACTGACTCTTTTAACAAATTCTCAGTAAATGCAAGAGCAGAGAAGTCAAAATCAAAGCTATCAACAAATAATTGATTCAATTTCGTATTCAAACCCCTTACATTCTGATACCCGAAATTTTGGGACAGTAGCTGACATCAAAGGCAGACGAGCCAAATTGTCCACCCTATCCACAAATTCCTTGACAAATGCCCTAGGTGGCCAGAAGTCAGCGATCATCAATGTCGTGAAACTGCCAAATTTCACGACAATCGGACAACAATTGCGACCTGTTGAGTTTGACAGACATCGTTAAATCGATTCAGCTGGTGATTCTAAGCCGATCCGTATACTTAAAGGTGGGTCTAGCTCGATTATTTCTTGGTGTTACTTACAAACATTTTGGCGGAAAACTAACTTATAATACCCTAGTCCACGAAGTGGTGTAGGGTATAAAAATAAAACCATAAGTGACGATTGGAAATTTAATGAAACAATTTAGTCCCTGGGAAATTTTATTCGAGATTGCGGTGAATATTTTACGCAAATAATGTTAGATGTTGAGTGAAACGAGGTGGTAGCAAAAATTAAGGGTGTCACCCCAATGAACATATAATAAGTGACAGTGCCATAAATCTAACTCTGTAGATGGTATTTAATAAAACAATTGAAATTGTGTTCTTTTTATTTTTAAAATATTTCATTTCATTTAAACTTTAACAAAATAATGTGCATCCATATTTGTGTTCATATGGAAAAAGTGTAATACATAAAGCAGGGTTTGTAGATAAGCCAATTTAAAAACAAAAGAATATATAACTCTTATACTAAAAAACTAATTTTTGTTTTTCTTAAAATAAAATATAAAATTACATACATGTGTAAGTCTTAGGACTAAACTAATTTGTTTGTAAACATTTAAATAATTTCGCGCCTAATCGAATTCCAATTTACGAAAACTTCCTTGTATAGATTCGATTTGCGAGACAAATGTCGGCTGGTTGCTGGACTTCTCCGAGTTGTGCGAACTCTTGCGCAGGATGCCACGATCGCTGATCAATTTCATGTCATCCAACTGCATGATTATGTCACGTTTCTCGGCCAGTTCCTGTTTCCATAGCTCGATCATTTCCTTTTGGGGCATTTTACCGCCCAGCTCCAGAGGCAGGCATTCGGTGTCGATGACCTTGAACAGATCCTTATCAGTGCTGTAGACATTGAGACGGTTGCGTATTTTCGAACTGACACGATTCTTGACAAAGTCAATCATCCACTTGAGCGTTGAGGGTACATTGATCAAATGGATCTCTTTGTGTCTCAGCGGCAGCGATTGTTCGCCCCACTTGAAGATGCGGGCGAATTCGGTGGGATTCCAATTGGTCACATGGGCCGTGGTGACGCCCGCAAAGTCGCCCACATGTGTTAAGCCCATGACCTGCGTCTGAGGATCTTCCATGAGAAATTCATAGGTGAGGAAGTGAGCCTTGGCTTGATCCATGGACGAGTATTGTTTGGCATTGAAACATTTGGCATTTATTATGATCACTCGGCGGCCATTCTTGTCCTTTTTGGGGGTGGCGAAAATGTAACCACTCGTGATGATGTCATTCAAACGTGGCTCCAAGAAATCCAGACCGGTTGTCATGTGTGGAAAAGTGCGTCGGACATTCAGGTATTTGAGCAGAGTCTGCTCAGCCATGGGAATGCTGAACTTTTTGGCTCTCAGGAAACGCAGCAGGAAATGGTCGTCCATGCGCACACTTTGAACGTCCTCGTTTTTCGACAGCCAACTGCGAAACTGTTCTAGACTTTGGTCCCGCGTACACTTGTCTTCGCGCAATTCCCGTTTGGCGATCTTGAGCAGATTCTCGGGGAGGGCAGCCTCATTTTGGTCAACAGTTTGTTTCATGGTGAGAGTTGTGGGTGTGTGTGTATTTTTTTCTGGAGAGTTCACAACACCACGAGAGCGAGAGGAAGATCAAGGAATTCGATCAAAAAATCTGCAATAAAAGAAATTGAGGGTTAGAATGATTTTTTAATTGAATTTAAAAGCTATTTTATTACAAACATTATTTTTATTATAAACATTATTTTTATTATAAAGTTCGGCCGGGCCGAAGACGCTGTCGTTTTACAGAAATGCAGTAAGAATACAGGAAAATTTTAATATTTTTAATATAGCCAAACGAAAACAAATAAAAATATTTAAAAAATAATTTTATAAATATATAAAAAATTGTAATTATTTTAAACCACGCTTATAAGACAAGTCTACCAATATGTTTATACTATATACATATATCAAAATAATTCTTTAGGTCAATTCAAATTTAATTTTTTTCAACTACACTGTGCAACATTTTTGAAGTCATTTCAAAATAACCATATACGGACACCGCTACATGATAAAAAACCAAAAAAAAAAGACCCGTGTTTTTTTTTTCCCCAAAGTCATGCACTTTTTTTTATGGGCCCCCAGAGATTTGAGGCCTCGGTGTAATTTTTGGAAAAAAGTGATCATATTCTCAGGCTCATATCTTGCAAACCGTTCGGAATTTTGATTTACTCCCTGAGGCAAAGTTCTAGCTCTTGTCATAAAGAACAAAAATTGTGAACATATAAAATCAAAAAAACTTCATCTTCAAGGTCAAAATCGCAAAAAACTTAAAAAAATTCGATTTTTTTAACCTTTTTTCCCCTGTTCAGGTCCATAGGTAGCAAACCGCTGAAAATTCAGGGAAACAATCAACTACAAAAATGTACCTATGATCTCAATAAACAACTTTCTAGAACATATGAACTTCCTAGGAATTATTCTTAACACCGTTTAGGTAGCGCTTAGGTAGCCGCAAAAGTGAAAAATTTTCCAAAAATTAGAACTTTGCCTCAGAGAGTAAATCAAAATTCCGAACGGTTTGCAAGATATGAGCCTGAGAATATGATCACTTTTTTCCAAAAATTACACCGAGGCCTCAAATCTCTGGGGGCCCATAAAAAAAAGTGCATGACTTTGGGGGGAAAAAAAAACACGGGTCTTTTTTTTTGGTCTTTTATCATGTAGCGGTGTCCGTATATGGTTATTTTTTTTCGTGTTGCACTGTGCTATTCAACCGTTGGACTATTATTTGTGGGGTGCCCTCAGCAGCCATTTGAATGAAATTATTTTCCATTATTAACCGGAAGGATTGTACTTTCAAATAAAAAAGAAATTTGAGAAATTATTCAGTAGTTTTTTTATAACATTTTCAAAAAAAAAAAAGTTATTTGTTGAAATATGTGGTTTGTAGAGCGAAAAAAGTAAATCATAGGAGACATTGGTATGGGTCCGCCACCTAACGTTTTTTTCAACTATTCAACCGTTGGACTATTATTTGTGGGGTGCCCGAGGCAGCCATTTGAATGAAATTATATTCCATTATTAACCGGAAGGATTGTACTTTCAAATAAAAAAATAAATTTGAGATATTCAGTAGTTTTTTTATAGCATTTTCAAAAAAAGTTATTTGGCGGACCGTATATAAGGCAGCAACATTGAAAATAGTTTAAATAACCTTAATATTGGGGGATAGTAGTTCGTTATATTTCCATCCTTTTTTAATTCCAAAAATACAAATTTTGAAAAATACAGTTTCTCTAACGTACACAGTAACCAGATAACCTAATTTCATGATAGTACCAATTTTTGTCGTAAAAGCAACAAAAAAGTACGAATTTGAAAAAATCTTTTTATTTTGTGAGTCTATGTAGCTGGATGAATGTATACACCGAATTCCATGCGGCCATTTGGTTGGTACCATTTTTATCTCTTACGAAAATCTCTTACGTGTCTACGCAATTAGAGGGATAGACACACAAAATTTCATCGTTCTAGCTTTAGCCGTTTAGTTGGTACCATTTTTATCCCTCTGTTCCCATTATATCCCTTGAAAATACGAATTTGGAAAATCCTTTTCGTGTCTACGCAGTCAGAGGAATGTGTACTCCGAATTTCATAACTCTAGCTGCGGCCATTTGTTTGGTACATTTTTTATCCCATTTTTCCATTTTAACCCCTAAAAGTTCGAATTTCGAAAAATTCTTTTATATTATGAATCTACTCAATTAGAGGAATGTATACACCGAATTTCATTATTCTAGGTTAAGCCGTTTGGTTGGTACCATTTTTATCCCTCTACTCCCATTTTACCCCGTTAAAAGTTCGAATTTGGAGAAAATATTTTTGTATCTATTCAATTAGAGGAATGTGCACACCGAATTTCGTGTTTCTAGTTGTTGTCGTTTGATAAGTACAATTTGTATCCCTTTTTGTCCCATTTCACCAACTACGAATAAAAATCACTTTATGGTGCACGTTTTTGTTGTCGGGGGAATGCGCATACCCAATATCAAGTAAGTAAAGCAGACATATTGAAAAAAACATGCTCAAATACTCTAAAATATTAGGGGTTATTATGGGTATATTTAGTCCTTGTGAGGGAAAAATTGTTCCCTTTGGTCTGATTTCGCCCAGTTTCAATCCCATCCGATCTACGACTATAAGACGCATTTATGGAAATTTTGGACATCCTACCTCCTTTCGTTTAGATGGTAGCGTGCTTTTAACAGACGGACGGAAGGACATGGCTAGATCGTCTTAAAATTTTACGACGATCAAGAATATATATCGAGGGCTTATATTCATAAGTGGCTATGAACAATTTTCTCGAAAATGAGTTTTTGATGCCATTCTCAGATTTGGATGTCATTTGTCATAAAAATTTGGTGAAGAACATTTTTTTCTAAATTTTTTCAAATTTTTCTGATTTGGCTATCAACTCACACGTTATTTTGTGACTGCACAAGTGGCTATGAACATAAAAATAATAGAAATAAAATAGTTCAAAATTGGAGCAACATATAACCGAATGTTGTAATTCGCTACAACGATTTTGTTTAAAACATTTTTCAGCATTTTTATAGATTTATGGTATATCGTTCTATCAAATTCCATCATTTCGCCGTTAATAGCATTTTGCTTCCCAAGTTATTAGGCTAAAATAGGATAAATGGTGGCTGTAAAGTCAAAAATTGTGAAAAGTACCCGCGTAACTTTTTATTATGTTGAGAATACCAAAATATTTCTTCGGCATGTGATTGCTGACTTCATGGAGAATATTTGTGTCAGAAAAGTTTCAGAATCCTGAACAGAGAAAGTTAAAATATAAGCAATTGCAACCGCGAATTTAGGATTTTCCAACAATTGCAGCGATTTTCGCGACTGGTGAGAGTAAGGTCGTTGCTCTAGATATCTCCAAGGCCTTTGATAGAGTTTGGCACGGCGCACTCATATCAAAGCTTATCGCTTTTGGTGTTGGTAGTGACTTCTCTCGATTTATATCGAGCTTTCTCAGAGATCGCTCTATACGTGTTGTTGTAGATGGGTTCTCATCCGACGAGCATAGGTTAACTGCAGGAGTACCACAGGGCTCTGTCCTTTCCCCCTCCCTTTTTCTTATTTTCATCGACGACCTCTTGGATCGGACTGTGAATCCAATTCGCGGATGACAGCAACCTCTGTCATTCATACTCATTCGATCATAGACCAAGTCGTCAAGAAATTGAGGATAAAAGGCGATTGATGGATGAGCCAGGATTTGATGGCCATTTCTGAATGGGGTCGAGAGAATAGCGTAGATTTTAATGCACGTAAGACCCAGTGCTCCTTGTTGTCTCACAAGCGATTCACTGATCCAACGGTGTCGTCGATTTTAATGAACGGTGTAGATATTGAGCAATCAGATGCTCTCGTTGTTCTTGGCATAAAAATACAATGTGATGTTCGTTGGACAAAACATGTATTTGATGTGTCGAAAGATGCCTTCAAATGTTTAGGCTTTTTAAAAAGATGTAAGAAATATTTCACTCCCTCTGATCTTCTCAATATCTACACTACCTACATCAGACCAAAGATGGAATACAACTCCCATATATTGTCAGGTGCTCCAGCTTCATCACTGGAGCTACTTGACCGTGTCCAGAGGAGGGCGATGGTGTTGATAGGTGATGGTAGGATATCCAATTCTATTGTCTCCCTTGAACACCGTCGTAATGTTGGTTGTGTGTCATTGTTCTATCGATACTTTCATGGTGTTTGTTCTTCGGAAATTCGTGATCTTATACCGCCCGTGAGAACGTTCGGCAGAGATACGCGACTCTCCAGGAACGCTCACCCATTTGTTGTCGATTGGACAACCGGCCGCACTACACATTACAGAATAAATTCGTTCTTCGCCTGTACTATCCGTATGTGGAATCGACTTCCGGCAAATATCTTTCCCTCCAATTACGACATTCAGAGATTCAAAACAGATGTCAACAGACACTACTCCCTCTTTCCACCTTCCAATACCTTATCTTCCTTCTACCAACGCAATGCACTGCATTTATAGGGGACATCCCCTGAGTGTTGGTTCAGTGAAAAAAAATCCAATTTTTGTATAAAATTTGGAAAAAGGGATAAAAATGGTTCCAATCTGATGGATGAAGCTGGAATCTTTAAATTCGCTGTGCACATCACAGAAAATGCGTTTTCTATACAACATTGCTAAGATTTCACGAAAAACGTTTTAGAGATTACAATAAATATTATTTATATATTTGGGCATACATGTGCTTATTTCAAAATTCATAGTGCTCAATTTTAAACGTACAAAAGTGGCTATGAACCATAAAACCGCGAATAATAGGAAATTTCGAAAACTTTTTAATCGTAGCAATTAGCAATGTTTTTTAGATTAAACTGTAGAAGAATGATTAATAGTAACTCTTAAAATTATGGAGTAAATAAGTTTTTTTCGCTCTCCTGAAAAGTTATGTATTTGTTCATAGCCACATATGAATATAAATACTTTATAGGGTCTCAGGTCAATATTTCAAGGTGTTACAAACGGAATGACAAAGTTAGTATACCCCCATCCTGGAGGTGGAGAGTATAAAAATTAAAAAATATATATACGCTGCAACCCCTAATTTTATGAGGGTCGGAATAAAAATCATGAGCTAAAAAATGGGGTTGGTGTGGTTAGTGTAAGTGGCGCTTATCGTGGGAAAAGGGGTACAAATATATAAAAAGCTGAAAAAACAGCCTCGGAGTCGCATCCAGAGCGGTTTAATGTAAGACCAATCCACATTAATTTTCCCTCCCCAACATTTTTTTCGAACACGCATATTTTCTACCTTTTTTTTTATTCACCACTTTATGTAATTATTAATTTTGAAATATGTCTTCTAGGTGGTTAACTGGCGATATCCCATTTTTATCTTCCAGGTGATATTATGGCGATCTCGTCCAGATTTCTTGCGGATGATAATCTAGCAATATCGCCGATTCATCGTCCGGATGTATTGCTTTCGTATTGCCTTGGCGTATCGCCCTGGCCGCACAAACTTCTCCAATTGAGGTAACTTCCGCAATACGAATATGATAGTTGCCGCAATATTATTTTTCTTCTAGACGATACGATTTCGAATCGTTTTCGTATTGCT
The DNA here is from genome assembly GCA_947397865.1 of Polietes domitor. Lineage (NCBI taxonomy): Eukaryota > Metazoa > Arthropoda > Insecta > Diptera > Muscidae > Polietes > Polietes domitor. The sequence goes on along the minus strand of OX377621.1, from coordinate 29,366,961 downwards.
TTTCTTGTTGGGACTCCTTTTGAGGATTTTCCTATATTTGACCCCGATGAGCGCCAACTTGCACCAATCCAAGCACCCCCATTTTTGGTCCATGCATTTTATTCCCAAACCACACAAAATAAGGGGTTCTAGCGTATCCAAATCAAATTCCTAAAAATCCCATACAACACTCTCCCACCCCTAATATATATATAAAACCAAAAAATCAAATAACAAATTTGAAATCCATGTATGAATCATTCACATTTTCATTGGTCTAAAAAAAAAACCATTTTAGCGAACAATGTAAATATTACCTCAGAAAGTTGTGGATTTTATCCAACATCTTTGACCTAATTCCTTCATCAGGGTTATCTACTTATATTTCTGGGAAGCCGCATCAATTATTAAGTAATTAATTCGTTTATAATAAGCCAACCATTTAATTTGTAATGTATGTCTGTATGTAACTAGGTACATGAAGTGTCTTTTTTGATGGCGTTTACCCTGGCAAGTAATAAAAAAATAATTTGTAATTTTTTAAATAACCCAAATACAAAATTGAGAGTATATAATTACAAACTATAAAATATATTTCTTAAAAAAAAACTAAACTGCCAAAAAAGTAAAATTTTTAAATATTTGCCACAGCATATGCAGTAATAACAACTGAACTGTCTGTCTGCTGTTGTGCGTCGTCCGTGGCGCATGCTCCGTCTTCTTCTTCGGTGCGGTGCGATGCCATTGCTTTGCGCACAAGTTCAAGTTGCTCAGAAATAGGTGTGGGGTAGAGTAAAGCAGATGCCGCCAGACGTTAAAGAAGTGCCGCATCACTGACTCGCATTCAATGAATCTTATAAATATAAATTAGCAAATTGTCGTTGTTTTGTTTTTATTTGTTTGTTTGTTTCCATAAAAAACAAAAACAATGGAGAGCTTGAGTTTAAAGCACTCAGTCTCGGAAATTATTTATTGCACGACACGCACTTTTAATTAACAAGGCGAACTGTGTGGATGGGCTCCGACAGAGGCGGCGGCGACTACGGTTAGTTATGGCAAATTCGAATTAGCCCAAGCCATCGCGGCCAATTCGAATTAGTTCAAGTTCAACCCAATAAAATTATGGCTTTTTGTTTTTTGTTTGTATTTGTTAAAAACAAAAACAAAACAATACAAAACTTTTAGTAGTCTCCCAAAATAATATTTATGTTGTAAAAAAATGGTTGCGAACGGTGGATGGTGGACGGCGGACGAACTCATCGTCAGCATCAGTCAAACATTTGAACAAGCAGCCCTCACACTCACATGTGTTTATCAATCAGCTGTGATGAAAGGCAATTTAGAATATCATCCAAATGAAAGCTCACAACGAAAATATACCGCTGATAACACAAGCACTCTAAACAGAAGGTACACTGATGAGTTATACCCCACACAGGGTATGAAGTGTGTATAGTTCCATTATTAAACACTAGACATATTTTTCTGGCATTCGAATGGATTACATTCAAAAACGCCTAAAAGAAAATATTTAATATCGAAGAATGATTCGTGGACTGATCCTTCATGGATAATAAGGCTGTTTTTTTTAAAGACTGGACAACTAAGCTAAGACTGGATAACTAAAAATAAAAAGTTCTTTTTTGAAATTGTCGCCACAAGCAATATCAATGTGTGTGTGAAAACAAATTTTGAAAAAGTAATTTTGTGTTAAAAATTTTGAACTTAGCCTGGATAATTATCCAGTGTAAGTCAAAATGATGGTTATCGAGGCTAAGTCCAATATAGTCAACACAAAATATTTTTTGAAAAATTTGTTTTCACACACATATTGATATTGCTTTTGGCGACAATTTTAAAAGGAACTTTTTATTTTGAGCAAAAAATTAAATTTTTATTAACGTTTTTGTGTTTTATGTTTTTTGTTTTGCTTGTTATCCCGGCTTAAAGAAAAACAGCTCTAATATAAATTATATTTGAAGAAAATCTGTGAATAATTTCCGCAATTATGATCAATTATGTGAAGGTATTTTTTCGGATATGACCTCTCCAGCGTATACTTAATATTATTAAGTATACGCATAGATATTAGTAAATAACCACAGCTGAAATGGAATTCAATTCAATGTTTTATTTAATTAGCCTTGATCTATAGATTTTTTGTATTTTCCAAAATTGCTATAATGATAATAGGTCTGTTTTTTTCCAATTAGAAACTAATATTTTTTAATCGAATTTGTCAAAACTCGCTTTCTTGTCGTAAAAAAAGAGTGAAATAAATGTTATCTGTAAATTCTAAAATTTTGCGAAGTCTCCTTAGACAAAACCCGCGTAACTTTTTATCATTTAGAGAATAACAACATATTTTTTGGGATATGATTGATGACTAAATAGAAAATATTTGTGACAGATTAATTTAAGAAAACCAATTGCAAACACGATTTTTGGATTTTTGCAACAATTTCAGCTTTATTCGCGGCTGACTACATATAAAGAGTGATTTTTTTGAGCTTAGGATTTTCATGCATTAGTATTTGACAGATCACGTGGGATTTCAGACATTGTGTCAAAGAGAAAGATGCTCAGTATGCTTTGACATTTCATCATGAATAGACTTACTAACGAGCAACGCTTGCAAATCATTGAATTTTATTACCAAAATCAGTGTTCGGTTCGAAATTTTTTATCGACAAATTTTGTTCAGCGATGAGGCTCATTTCTGGTTGAATGGCTACGTAAATAAACAAAATTGCCGCATTTGGAGTGAAGAGCAACCAGAAGCCGTTCAAGAACTGCCCATGCATCCCGAAAAATGCACTGTTTGGTGTGGTTTGTACGCTGGTGGAATCATTGGACCGTATTTTTTCAAAGATGCTGTTGGACGCAACGTTACGGTGAATGGCGATCGCTATCGTTCGATACTAACAAACTTTTTGTTGCCAAAAATGGAAGAACTGAACTTGGTTGACATGTGGTTTCAACAAGATGGCGCTACATGCCACACAGCTCGCGATTCTATGGCCATTTTGAGGGAAAACTTCGGAGAACAATTCATCTCAAGAAATGGACCGGTAAGTTGGCCACCAAGATCATGCGATTTGACGCCTTTAGACTATTTTTTGTGGGGCTACGTCAAGTCTAAAGTCTACAGAAATAAGCCAGCAACTATTCCAGCTTTGGAAGACAACATTTCCGAAGAAATTCGGGCTATTCCGGCCGAAATGCTCGAAAAAGTTGCCCAAAATTGGACTTTCCGAATGGACCACCTAAGACGCAGCCGCGGTCAACATTTAAATGAAATTATCTTCAAAAAGTAAATGTCATGGACCAATCTAACGTTTCAAATAAAGAACCGATGAGATTTTGCAAATTTTATGCGTTTTTAAAAAAAAAAAGTTGTCAAGCTCTTAAAAAATCACCCTTTATGTTGATTTTAGACAATTTTTGATTTCATCACTGGTTCTACTTGAAAGAGACATTTGTAGCCCTCATAATTACCTTAGGGGTACCTATGACGATTTTCATAAAACAAAATTATTTTTTTAATTTAAAAATTTTAAAAAGTTTAGAAAATGTTGCAAATGTTTATTTTACGAAAAATCGAAAAAACGTGTTTTTTAACTAAAATAAACTATAACATACCACCATTTTTACCTACATGTTTTTGAAAATCAAATTTTGTTTAAAATCATCACACACTAATGTTACAAGTGACATTGGTTCTTAATACGCATGCAAAAAATCAGCTGGATCTGTTGTGCAGATTGCGAAAAAAATTACCAAACAAAAATGTCATGCATATACATTGTTTTAGCCAAATCTCGCGCTAAAATTACAATTTTGAAAAAATATCCAATTTGATTTAGTTGTTGTCGATCTTCAAAAAACAATTTTGATCCCTAATAATACGTTTGTATAAGTTGGCGTATAAATATTTATTTACAACTTTGGTGACCCACCACACATTTTAATCCTTACATGTCCTTTTTGAAAGGACTTTTCTGATTCTCTCGAAAAAGATTCAAATTGAACATAAAGAGGGGAGCTAGAGCGATCTTAAGATCTTCCACAATAATGATTCCCATAAAATTCCAAAATATAGTTCTAACAATAAAAATTCTCTCACACATTAACGTACAACGTTGTCTTCACCTTAGGCCAAAAAATTGAAATTTTTACCCAGTGTAAAAAGAAACCTAAACCAGCTGGACTATAACTTTATTCTGCAAAAATTATCTACTCTGTTAAAAAGTCTTAATTTGCTGTACACTGATATGTAGACAAAGATTTTTATAAAATGATGGCCGGGTGCCTAACATGGAAACTTTTTTCAAACCACATAAAATTCTGACAGATTGAGCGTGGTTAGTTTCTGGATAGATATTGCATTAGGCCCGTAGCTACTACAAAGTATGACAGCTGAAATGAAATTAATGTTACCAATCTGGACTGTCGGGTATGGTGATTTCTCTCAAAACATGGCTATTTCGACGACTTGTGGTTTTTAAGAAAGTACCAAAATTGACTAAAATTTGAAAAAAAAAACAAGTAAAAACGGCGTTAAGTTCGGCTGGGCCGAACTTTATATACCCTCCATTGCATTCCACAGAGGTTGTCGATTTTCGTAGAAGTGCAGTAATATTACAGGAAAATATAAATTTTTTAATATAGTCAAGCCAAAACAAATACAAATATTGAAAAAATAATTTTATAAATAAATATAATACTTTAATTATTTCCAATCACGCTTATAAGGCAAGGCTACCAATACGTCAATTCAAAAAATAAATATTCTTATACTTATATTTTCAAAAAGTTTAAATACCATAAATATTGGTAGATAGTGGGTGCTACAGTTGGTTGTATTTCCATTCTATTTTAATTCCAAAAGTACACATTTTGAAAATCCATTATCAGACGTACATAGTGCAAAATAACCTCACTTCATGATTCAACCAATTTTTTGCCGTAAAAGAAAAAGAACGAATTTGGAAAAAAAAAACTTTTTATTTTGCGTGTCTATGCAGTCAGAGGAATGTATACACCGAATTCCATGATTCCAGCTGCGGCCATTTAGTAGGTACTATTTTTATCTCCTTTTTCCATTTTGACCCCAAAAGTACGAATTTCGAAAAATCCGTTTATTTTCCGTGTCTACGCAGTCAGAGAAATTTTTTATTTTTATCTCCTTTTTTCACTTAAACCCCAAAAAGTATGACTTTCGAAAAATTCGTTTATTTTAAGTGTCTACGCAATCAGAGGAATGTATACACCGAATTTCATTATTCTAGGTGTAGCCGTTTGGTTGGTACCATATTTATCCCTCCGTACCCATTGTATCCCTTGAAAGTACGAATTTGGAAAAAAACCTTTTATTTTTCATGTCTACGCAATCAGAGGAATGTATACTCCGAATTTCATGACTCTAGCTGCGGTCATTTGATTGGTACTATTTTTATCCCCTTTTTCATTTTAACTCCAAAAAGTAAGAATTTCGAAAAATTCGTTTATTTTAAGTGTCTACGCAATCAGAGGAATGTATACACCGAATTTCATTATTCTAGGTGTAGCCGTTTTGTTCGTACCAATTTTACCCCTTAAAAGTACGAATTTGGAAAAAATACTTGTATATTATGTATATACTCAATTAGAGGAATGTATACACCGAATTTCGTGTTTCTAGCTGTTGTCGTTTAATATGTACCATTTTTATCCCTTTTTTGCCCCATTGCACCCCCTACAAATAAGAATCACTTTATGGTGCACGTTTTTGCTATAAGGGAAATGCGCATACCAAATATCAAGCAAATATAGACAGATATATTCAAAAAACGTGCTTAAATACTCTAAAATATTAGGGATTATTATGGGTATTTTCAGTCTTTGTGAGGGAAAAATTTTTCCCTTTGGGCCGATTTCGCCCCGTTTCAATCCCAACCGACCTACGACTATAAGACGCATAGATGTTAGCGTGCTTTCAACAGACGGACGGACGGACATGACTAGATCGCCTTAGAATTTTATGACGATCAAGAATATATATACTTTATAGGGTCAAAGGTCGATATTTCAAGGTGTTACAAACGGAATGACAAAGTTAGTATACCCCCATCCTGGAGGTGGAGGGTATAAAAAATAGTAATATTTTTATAACAAATTCAAAAGAATTTATGAAAGGTATAAATTGAGTTTTTAACAATGAAATTGGGTTTTATAAAACTTCAATAAGTTATTGCGAAATTGGTTAGTACGCATTTTCAAATTCAATGAAATTATGCAAAAATAGTCGTTCGCTTATTGAATCTGGGGCTACTTTTCTGATGTATTCTGCCGCTTTAAACTCTAAAACGATATTAATATTTTCGTGAATGCTTTTTATTTTTTAATAAAATTCCAATTTTCGTCGAAGAAGGTAATATTTGAGAGTTTAAGTACAATCTATGTATAACAATGGTCGTATAAGGCCTACATTTACTTTTTTCCATTTCTTCGATAGAAAATTTCTATTCGAAAATAAAATATTGTGTTCTCTATTTTTAATTGTTTTTATTGCTATTTAAGCAAATATAAAAAAAAACATTTTTTTATTTCTTCGAAGAGCTCATAACTTCTGCATTTATCCATATATATTTAGATAAAACAGAAATGTTTTTTCGATTTAAACGATATAAAAGATATTAATGTTCTCGGATACAAATTTATGCAGAAGTCCTAGATGACATACATTGGCATCAATATCAGTAGTAATATGTGATTTCTAGATAAATACCTTTTTCCACAAAGTGGTGCACACGAAGACAGTGATATGATAAATAATTCTAGTGTATTAAATTATTTTTGGTAAATTTGAGCAATTTTTTTGATGATTTTCGATTAGTCGATTTGAAAAATAAACTGGCATCACTGTTGCCAATAACAAAAATCGGCCGTCTCTGGATGTCATAATTTCACACTTTCATTAGCAACAACAAAGTCAAATAAGTTTTCATCTTGTTTCACTTTTTTCAGCAGTGTGTCAATAAATTTTTCTTGCACACTTAAAGAAAAAAGTCTGTTATTAACAGCAGCGAATGTCTGCTGGCTATCAGCAGGCAATTTTCTGCTATTACAGCAGTTTTTCTGCCATAACAGCAGTTTTTCTGCAATATTGCAGAAAATGGCTGCTGTTAATTAAATTATAAAAATAGATAAAAAAAATAAGCTTTTATAATTTAAAAGCCTTTCAGATTGACGGCGAATACGAATTTAGCTCTAATTTCGTTTTATATTAGCTTGGGGCCATATGCGTATCATTAAAAAGACAATCACAATATCTTTCAGTGTTAATAAATTCCTTTGTAATAACATTTATTTTAAAAAGTGTTGTTAATAAAATTGTTAACTGGCTATATTGTTCTGCACATATGCATAAAGTTTCAAGAAAACGTTTATTTATTGCAAATTTTGCTATTTCAGCAGGTACAACTCTGCTATCTCTTTTTCAGCAGAAAATCTGCTCTTACAGCAGACTTTTTGCTTTCTTTTACTGACAAATTGCTTTGAGTGCACACACATTTTTCTTTTTTTTTTGTTGCATAATGATATTAAAAAAATGAACATAGCGGCTGATTATAATAAATTTAAATATTACGAAAGCTAATAATTTGGATAACTTTTTCAATTTTATCCACATATGTATATTGAAAAAGACAATCACAAAATTTCATTCAAACAATTAAAAAAAAGATAATCTAGAAAAAAGTCGCAAAAGCCAGTGCCATATAAGCTTATGTATTATTTTAATATAACAAATAATATTTTACTATGACCTATGTCACTAACTTAAAAAAAATCATCTTGATTCGGTAGAGAAGGAAATACAAATATTTTATTAACTAATCAAATTAATCAAATATCTACTGAATTGGATTTCCTCCTCGAAATAAATCATACATCCAGCTAAATGATAGATAATTATGACAATGGAACAATGATTGGGCATGTATTGACAATGACGTTGATGCTGCTAATCAAATGTGATCGTATGAGATATCTCCAAAAAAGCCTATGATTAGCAAGTTTCTTCTTCCTCATAAAATCGTAACCAAATAAAACTTCGTTCATCGGAAGTGGCCATTGACCTTCTACGCTTTAAAAAAGGCCCATAAAATTAATACCCACTAATTATTTTATTTTATATTTGTCAGCTTGATTCAAAGTCATTTGGACCAACCTTTACATTGATCTCCAATTGACACCTTTCTGGGTGGTGGCTGGCAAAAATGCATTCATGGCTACAACTTTGTAGCAAAGGAAAAACATCGTCAAATATTCTTGATTTGTATAAAAGAGCCATAAATTTATGTTTAATTTAAAATGGAGTTAATAAAATGTCGAATATATGTTAATTCACTCGTGGACATTCATGGGCACATGTGTTGCCAAGGTTAGGGTGCCTCAGGTGTTTTACAAAATTTAAAAAAAAATACAACTTTTCGTCATTCCAGTTAACATCTCTTATTATTTTACGAAAAGAAGACCATTAAAAATGCCTAAAATTAAACAAAAGAGATAAAAAAGGTAAACAAATTTGTGGATTTTAATAAAAAAAAATCCAACTTTAGAACACATTTTCCCCACATTGGGAATATTTAGGGTAGCAGTCGTTAAAAAAAATGAAAAAAAGTGTTCTTTTAAATCGATTTTTCTTTTGAGGATTTACAAACTAAGCTAAATTTTATCACAAAAATAAAAAAACACGTTTTTGATAATCAAAAATTGTCTAAAATCAACACACCCTAATAAGTATGCCAAGGTACGAAACCCGGTTTTTAACCCGTAACTCAAAATTTTGGGGATGTCTAGGAAATTTCAAATAAAGATTCTTGTTCTACTCGACAATACCTAATACACCATTTTCAAGTGTAATTCAATAGACACCATTTGAAATTCAAAAAATATCAATTGAAATTCAAAAAATATCAATTGAAATTCAAAAAATATCATTTGAAATTCAAAACTCGTCATTTGTAATTCAAAACTCGTCATTTGAAATTCAAAATTCATCATTTGTAATTCAAAACTCGTCATTTGAAATTCAAAAGACACCATTTGTAATTCAAAAGTTTTCATTTGAAATTCAAAAGTTTTCATTTGAAATTCAAAAGTTTTCATTTGAAATTCAAAAATTATTCCATTTGAAATTCAAAAATGTAAAAAAAATTAATTAAGAAAAATATACATTAGGTGGGGTTGCATTTTTTTCTGCAAATTTGGATATTCTGCAGTTTTGAAAACGGATTTAATAAAATGATAAGCAACTAATAATTATAATGATGTAAAATGTCGGTAACTTCATATATAGTTTATAACCTTCACCAGCTCAGAGAGCATCTGCATATAATTTATAATGACTTGCATTTTACTTAGGGTCGGATTATTTGTGTGGGAGGTACAACAAATCATATCTATTTTACAGGTATAAAGTGATTGAAAACCCATTTCCAATATTTACTTTCAGTTTTATTTTAACCAAAGCTTTTGCCAACTTGTGTAAGAGGTCTTGCAACATCGATCATATTGCTGGTGTATATAACTTCTATGAAACAAATTTCTCAATAGGTAATGTTCTTTTTTATATCCTCACTCCACAGACTTTCTATCTATCAATCTAAATTTGCGTAAATCTGTTTTCGGAACAGCAGAATTATAAAATTTACAGAAATAAATAAATGCTACCCAACCTAATGTATATTTTGCTTAAATAATTTTGTTTACCCTTTTTGAATTGGCAATGGAATAATTTTTGAATTACAAATGGAATAATTTTTGAATTTCAAATGGAATAATTTTTGAATTTCAAATGGTGTCTTTTGAATTACTTATGACGAGTTTTGAATTACAAATGAAGAGTTTTTAATTTCAAATGTTGTCTTTTGGATTTCAAATGATGTCTTTTCAATTACAAATGACGACTTTTGAATTTCAAATGTTGTCTTTTGAATTACAAATGACGACTTTTGAATTTCAATTGAAATTTTTTGAATTTCAAATGGAATTTTTGAATTTCAAGTGATGTCTTTTGAATTTCAAATGGAATTTTTGAATTTCAACTGGTGTCTTTTGAATTTCAAGTGATGTCTTTTGAATTGCAAATGGAATTTTTGAATTTCAACTGGTGTCTTTTGAATTACAATTGAAAAAGGTGTAGAAAAAAAGTATCACTTCCGAGGATTTTGTGGATGTGGATTATGGGTGGGATAGTGTTGGATGGGAATTTTAGGAGTTCGATTTGGATACACCAGAACCCCCTATATTGTGAGGTTCGGAAAAAATTCTGAGATAATATTGGGGCTGAAAAAATATTGGGGACTGATCATATGTTTGACTCCACTAGGGAGTTACTTGGGACAGTTTGAGCGGTGGGAGCAAATTTTATATTTTTTTGTATGGGAATGGGATAGGGGACAGGTATGTTTGGGGAGAGAAAATTAATGGTGGCCTTCATTAAAAAAGTTGTAAAAAATTAATTAAATTAATTAAATCCTCTAAAACCACCCTATATTTCACAAAGATTTCTTACATTCGATTTTTATTATTTTAATTTTTATAAGGCACCCTAATGTTGTCATATACATGTAAGTGTCTTCTTAGATCAACCATCTGTTGGCTGATCAATATATTCATGTGAATTCAGTTTTGTCTGTCGGTCAGACGGCCGTCCAGACCAGGCCAGTATTTGTTTGTTGTTTTTGTTGTGCTACAAGGTTAAAGAAAGAAGATGACTTCTTTGGGAATGTGGGTCCATAAATATGAATAGATTTTGTTAAAGTTTAGTTTTTTTTTGTGTATTTGTTTGTTTGTGGTCAGAGCGCCTCAATGCGAGCGTTAAGGTGTTGCAATCTACGCCGCCATTCATAATTCAAAATATTGTTTTTGGGCTTTGTTTTACGACGGGTCCGAAAATAGATTTTGTTGGTTTGACTGTCATGCTTGATTACAGATTATGTATTTCTTTTCTTAAATATGATGATGACCGATATGTATGCACATACAGCATGATCACAAATGAGTTTGCTGTACAGAGGGTTTAACTGTGCCATGTTCAGTTGGATCACGACAGTGTTGAGGTGCAAAAGAAACAACTAAAATAAAAAAGTTTGAATAATTTCCGTTCCTTTTTTTCATTTTTGCATCGATTAGTTGCACGAAGCTCACGATGTTATCCGTTATATTTTGGCTAATCTGATTAATTTTCAATCAACCTTTTTTTCTCGCCACAACTTTAATATGGGAATTTTTATTATTAATCCATTAGCCAAAGAGAAAAATAAATCATTAAGCACACACAAATGTGATCATGTGAAGTGATTACAACATCAATTACTTTATTATAGCTGAGGGCATATTGTGGAACACGCTATTAATGCGAGAAACAAATTACATTTTTCTAAATTTTGGATTTTTTCATCAAAATCCCAAGTGGATTTTGTGAACATATCCGAACGCTGCTGTAGAGATTTATTCATAGTTTTGTGGAGTTTGTATAATTTCCGTTTCAGTTTGATATCTTCATCGATTACAAGCACGAATTTTACGATTATATCTTTAGTTATGGTTATTATACAGTTTCGAATTAATTTGTTTTATTTTCGATTTTTTATTCGTCATTTTCTCTTAATTATTTATGGGAACTTTTAACAACAACAACGCCTTTCTCCTGATAGAGTATGGGTATGGAAGACCTTTCATTCGATTTCCATGTTCACAGGGAAATTATATCGATGATTGACATCGATAACTCCAAAAAAAACTTTGAACTTTGCAAAATTTGAATCACAACTTAGTTAAGATTTTTTTCCGGCATTACATTTACATCTTTTTCAATTGTAATTCGAAAGATATCACTTGAAATTCAAAAGATACCAGTTGAAAATCAAAAATTCCATTTGCAATTCAAAAAATATCACTTGAAATTCAAAAATTCCATTTGAAATTAAAAAAATGTCAATTGAATTTCAAAACTCGTCAATTGTAATTCAAAAGACATCATTTGAAATTCAAAAGTCGTCAGCTGTAATTCAAAATACATCATTTGAAATTCAAAACACATCATTTGTAATTCAAAAGACATCATTTGAAATTCAAAACTCTTCATTTGTAATTCAAAACTCGTCATTTGCAATTCAAAACTCGTCATAAGTAAAGACACCATTTGATATTCAAAAGTTTTCATTTGAAATTCAGAAATGATTCCAATTGTAATTCAAAAATTATTCCATTTGCAATTCAAAAAGGGTAAACAAAATTATTTAAGCAAAATATACATAAGGTTGGGTAGCATTTATTTATTTCTGTAAACTTTAATATTCTGCTGTTAAGAAAACAGATTTACGTATCTCTCACGCAAACCACTCTAACCTGTATAAATTTAAAGATTTTATAACTTCTATACGGACGATCGGAATACTCTGAAATTTAGTCATTGGTAATGTTTTCATAGACGTTATATACACCTGCAATATGAGCGATATTGCAAGACCTCTCACACAAATTGCTAAATTTGGTTAAAATAAAACTGATCAGTAACAATTTAATATTGGAAATGGTTTTACAATCACTTTATACCTGTAAAATAGATATGATTTGTTGTACCTCCCACACAAACAATCCGACCCTAAGTAAAATGCAAGTCATTATAAATGCTCTCTGAGCTGGTGAAGGTTATAAACTATATATGAAATTACCGACATTTTACATCATTATAATTATTAGTTGCTTATCATTTTATTAAATCTTTTTCCAAAACTGCAGAATATCCAAATTTGCAGAAAAAATAAATGGGGTAGCATTAATGTAATGTATATTATTCTTAAATAAGTTTGTTTACATTTTTGAATTTCAAATGGAATCTTTTGAATTTCAAATGGAATAATTTTTGAATTTCAAATGAAAACTTTTGAATTTCATATGACGACTTTTGAATTTCAAATGGTGTCTTTTGAATTACATATGACGAGTTTTGAATTTCAAATGATATTTTTTGAATTTCAATTGATATTTTTTGAATTTCAAATGGAATTGTTGAATTTCAAATCGTGTCTTTTGAATTACACTTGAAAATGGTGTAGACAATCAGCCAAAATATCTATATAAGTGTCTTCAGACATTTATACGATTATTCTGCACATTGTCTTAACTTTACTCAGTCGATTCTGCACATTATCCGAAATTTTACACCAGAATTTTACGTCGCACAGTGGTTCAGAATCAATATGAATCGGCCAACTTTTGTTTTAGTAAATATTTTTGAATTCTGTAAAAAATTGACTCAAGGGTTATTTTGAAATATTAACATTAACATTTTATTTTATTTTAGAAATTGACTACTTTTCGTATATTTCAATATTAAAGAAAAGTTAATTTTTTTGTTTTATGTTTTTAACATTATTTTAGGTATTTATTCATAATGCACAGTAAAAAAATTAATTATTTTTCGTCTTACAGATTTTAATTTTTTTCAGATTTTGAAAATTAAAAAAAAGCAAGTAAAAAGGCGTTAAGTTCGGCCGGGCCGAATCTTATATACCCTCCACGACAGAGTGCCTTCCACAGTATTACTGCAGATTATTGGCTGTCGACTTTACATAGAAGTGCGGAACCATATTAGGAAAATTGTGATATTTTTATGCACATTACTATATTTGTTTACTATTTGAAATTATAAAGCATACATATGCACACTGTTTTACTTAAATTGCATTGCTTCATTATCATAATAAAATATAATCAATTGATATATATATATATATATATAATTCTGCAATTGTAATCAAAAAGTGGACATGAGACAGCAATCTTCAAAAATGTGCCCCAAATATAGGTGTATTGTCAGTTGCAGACAAAGTGACTGAAAAGTACAAATTTCAAAGATTCGTTATATTTTGGGTCCATATTGGAATGTACACATCTAATTTCATGATTTTAGGTAATCCGTATGATTGGTACTAGTTTAATTCTTTTTTCATTTTGACCCTATAAGTACGAATTTGGGAAAATACATATATTTTGCCTGTCTACGAAGACAGACGAGTGTAAATACTGAATTTCATGATTCTAACTACAACCGTTTGCTTGGTACCAATTTCATCCCGCTTTCATCCTAAAGGTACGAATATTTATATATCTTTATTTTCGCATCTACACAGTCAGAGCAATGTACACATCGAATTTCATTATTCTAACTGCAGCCGTTTGGTTGGTACCTTTTTTATCCCCTTTTGCCCCATTTTCTGCTTAAAACTACAAATTTCGAAAAGTTCCTTTATGTTTCGCGTCTATACAGTCAGATAAATGTATACACCGAATTTCATGATTCCAACTTCAGCGGTTTGTTTGGTACCATTTTTATCCCTCTTTTCCAATTGTACCCCTTAAAAGTACGAATTTTGAAAAATTCCCTCCATTTTACGTGTCTACGTAATTATAGGAATGTACATACCGAATTTCATGTTTCTAGCTGTTATCGTATCATTGGTACCATTTGTACCTCTTTTTGCTCCATTTCACCCGTTATTTTTTTGTATTTTTTGTTGTTTTCACGTTGGTAGAGGAATGTGCACAACAAATATCAAGTGTATGAAAGCAACAATTTTCGAAAGAAATGCTTAAATAATCTAAATATTAGGGGATATTTTCAGTCCTTGTTTGGGAAAATGTTTTCTCTCTGGGCCGATTTCGCCCACTTTCAATCCCAAGCGATCTGCAACCATAAGACACATTTACGGAAAATTTGAACCTCTTAGCTCATTTCGTTCGGCAGTTAGCGTTCTTTCAACAGGCAGACGGACAGACAGACGGACATGGCTAGATCGTCTTAGAATTTTATGACGATCAAGAATATATATAATTTAGAGGGTCTCAGGTCGATATTTCAATGTGTTACAAACGGAATGACAAAGTGAATATACCCCCATCCTGGAGGTGGAGGGTATAAAAACGTAATTTCTTTCTTCAACTTTGCGGGCTGATTTTCTCGCATTTTAAGTGATTGTGCACTCGAATTTGTTTTATTAGAAATTATGGTTTCTTAGCTGTATTGTGTGTTTGTGCCAAATATAGTTTGTTTGTAATAAATATTTGAAAAAATGCCCTTTTTGAAAAAATATGAATTAGGAGCGAGATAATTTTTTCCTTTGAAAACCTTTGAAGGAAAAAAACGTTAAAATCTCAAATAATGGGTCCTTGTCTAATTTAAATTTTGTACAGAACTCAAAAATGTTTACTAGAGCAAAAGTTATTTAATTTGATGGATTTTGATTCTGAACCACTGTGCGTCGGCTGCGCATTATCTGGAAGAATTTTTTCATATAGATAATTATGATCTATACATTACCCGAAGGGAATCTTTTATCTATATATATAAAAGAGTTGCGTGATTGAGTGACTGAGTGACTGACTGACTGATCACTCCCCAGACCAAACGGCTAGAGCTAGAATCATGAAATTTGGTGTGTACATTTCTCTTACAGTGTAGAGGTGTGATAAGACAGGATTTTTCGAAATTCGTACTTTTAAGGGGTAAAACGGGGTAAAAAGGGATAAAAATGGTACCACCGCAACGACCAAACGGCTGGTCCTAGAATCTTGAAATTTGGTATGGATATTCCTCTTGCGGAACGAAGACAACTCAAAAAGTGACATTTTAAAAATTTGTACTTTTGGGGGGTTAAATGGTACAAAAAGGGATAAAAATGGTACCTACAACATGGTTTAACCTAGAATCATGAAATTTGGTATGTACATTTCCCTTACAGTGAAGAAATCAGATTTGAAGGGAGTTTTTCGTAATTCGTACTTTTAAGGGGTAAAATGGGGTAAAGAGGGATAAAAACTGTACCACCGCAATGACCAAACGGCTGGGACTAGAATCTTGAAATTTGGTACAAAAATTTCTCTTATAGCTTCAACGCGCCCAAGAAAATATTTTTAAAAATTCGTACTTTTTGGGGGTGAAATCGGGAAAATGGGATAAAAATAGTACCACCGCAATGACCAAACGGCTGGGCCTAGAATCTTGAAATTTGGTATGGATATTCCTCTTGCGGCATGAAGACAAACCAAAAAGGGACATTTTAAAAATTCGTACTTTTGGGGGGTTAAATGGTACAAAAAGGGACAAAAATGGTACCTATAACATGGTTTAAACTAGAATCATGAAATTTGGTATGTACATTACAGTGAAGAAATCAGATTTGAAGGGAGTTTTTCGTAATTCGTACTTTTAAGGGGTAAAGAGGGATAAAAATTGTACCACCGCAATAACCAAACGGCTGGGACTAGACTCTTGAAATTTGGTACAAAAATTTCTCTTATAGTTTCAACGAGCCCAAGAAAATATTTTTAATAATTCTTACTTTTTGGGGGTGAAATCGGGTAAAAAGGGATAAAAATAGTGCCAATAAAATGGATGGAGCTGAAACCATAAAATTCGGCGTGTACATCCCTCAAAATGTTTAGAATCGCAAAGTGAAAGAATTTTTCGAAATTTGTACTTTTAAAGGGAAAAGTGGATAAAAAAGGTACCAACAACACGGATGACGCTACAATAATGAAATTCGATATGTATATTCGTTTTACAGCCCAAATCACTGATAAGAAGCCATTTTTCGAAATTTGTCATTTTAAGGGATTAAATGGGATAAAAATTTTACCACAGCCCAGACCAAACAACTGGGCCTAGAATCGTGAAATTCGGAACGGGCATTACTTTTACAGCACGAATGCGACTAAGAAAATATTTTTCAAAATTCGTACTTTTTGTGAGTGAAATTGGGATACAAAATGGTACTAATCAAACAGACGGTAAACGAGAAATGCGGGATTAAAAAGGTGCCAAGATCATGGATGACGCTACAATAATTAAATTCGGTACGCATATTCGTCTTACAGTGTAGATGAGTAATAACAAGGAATTTTCCGATATTTGTACTTATAAGGGATTAAATGGGTTAAAAATTGTACCACCGCCAAATGGTACCAAAATACTGTGCCTAGAATCTTGAAATTTGGGATGCATATTACTCTTATAACGTGAATACGACTACGAAAATATTCTTCATTAATTTAAACTTTTAGGTGTGATATTGGGTAAAAAAGATAACAGCGGTACCAATCATGAAATTTGGTTTGTACATGCATAGAAACACAAAATTAATATATTTTTCGAAATTCGTACCTATTTATATCCATATGGTACCAACAAGACGGCTTAAACTAGAATCGTGAAATTCGGTGTGTATATTCCTCTGACAGTGTAGACGCGAAACATTAACTGATTTTAAATATTTATACTTTTGTATATGTACTTTAAAGGGGGAAGCGGATCAAAAGTTGTGCAAATGATACCAAAACACAATTGGGGATTTGGGATAAAGATAGTACCAACCAAAGTTTTCAGCTAGAATATAAAAAGAAATTCGGTGTGTATATTTCTCCGAGTACATAAATTAATGTTTCGAAATTTGTGATGTGTGAACATTATAGTCATTATCTTTTTTATTTTGACCAAAGCTTATGTCAATTTGCGTGGAAAGTATAGAAGTTATATTAGGTTTAATTTTACGTACGGGTCGTTTATTTTGGAATATGGACTATACGTGTGTGGGTACCATAAGATGTATATCAATTTCCCCCATTTTCGAATTTAAACTAATAAAATGAATAAATTCTTTAAGTCCCTTCCAGAGTCATCGTGTATACAAGCGAGCCAGACGGACGTGAAAGGGATTTGGGACATACTTATGGGTTTAAATCTCTCCTTCAATGCGTTACACTTTTATTCTATCCCTACTGTCTTACCATACCATTTTTCAGCGTACGAAGTAGCTGGTATTTGCTAGTATACGATAATTTTGTAGAATCTTTCGATTATGTCTGCACATTGTTTTTGTTTTAATACCAGTTTTATACGACATACTCTGCACATTTGTCTTCTCGAAATTTTGTATTCGCAGAATTAAATTTTTGTTTTAGTTTATATTTTTGTAATTTTCAATTTTTAGATTAAATTGTGTCGTCGAAATGAATACATCAATATAAAAAATAACGTAATTTTAAAATACGACTTTTATACGACATGCTCTGTAAATTCTCTGAGTGTTTTATTTTCTCGGGATTTTATATTCTAGGAATAGAATTTTTGTTTAAAGGCCGGATTCCAAGATAATAATTTGTTAGATATATTATTTTTAGAGGTTTCTTTGGGTACAATTCAGAAGACTGTAAGTTCGGCCAAAATAAGAAAACGTAAAAAAATAGATTATTTTAAGATATGTCTGAGCTTTTTCGGCTATTGTGTCAGATTTGGAAGAAAAGAACGGCAAAAATGTCAAAGTTAGTTCCTAGTTCTACGGAAGAGGACGGTTCAAATGTCAGATTATTTTAAAATATTTCTGAGCATTTTCGGTCAATTTGCAAGAATTATTTCTGTGGAAGAGGTTGGCAAAATTTGTTAGATTAATTTAAGAAAATCTGAGTATTTTTAAGAGCTTGGGCGGACATCGGTGGAAAAAATTATTTGAATTTTTCTCCGTTTTTCCAGAAGAATTCTTACGGAAAACTGTCCAATAAATGTCCACACTCTCCGAATTTCCCCAGATAAATCTATGCATTTTCGGCTATTTTGTCTGAGTTACTTCCGAATTCTATGGAAAATGGGTGGACAAGTTTTCATATTATTTTAAGACCTGACCGAATTCCGTGGAAAAGAACTGTAAAAATGTCAGATTTTTTTGAGATATGTCTGAGCATTTTTGTTTTTTTTCGAATTCGGCGGAAGAGGGTGGTAATTTTATTAGATTATTTTAAGAAAATCCGAGTACTTTGTCAGAGTTTGGTTAGACTTTGATACCACCGGTTGAAAAAAATATTTTAATTTCGCTTTCGAATTTCCACCGAATTCTGAGAGAAATCTGTGCGACAAATTCGCATACTCTACCGAATTTGCCCATACAAATCAGTCCGAATTCTTATCAACCACCCATACAACGTTCGGTAAGATGCTTTACTGAAGTCGGCATCAGAATCATTTTTTTTTAATTTATATTAATTTTAA
Organism: Polietes domitor; assembly: GCA_947397865.1. Lineage (NCBI taxonomy): Eukaryota > Metazoa > Arthropoda > Insecta > Diptera > Muscidae > Polietes > Polietes domitor. Next base: position 29,347,889 of record OX377621.1, on the reverse strand, counting down.
TGAAAAATTAAAACAAAATACATCGGGTCCTAAACCAACATATTTGTTGAATATTCCCTTTACTCCCGCTTTCGATTTAATTTCGATTCAATTCGGAGAGTATTGCCCTCTTAATTCCTTCACAGCACAGATTCCCAACAACTCCCAAAGTCTTGTAGCGGAGAAATGTGGCATTCCTAAGGTCATACTCATTTTAGTCACGGTAAAATCAAGACTACAACCTGTAACGTATTCCAAATGCTGAAGGTCATGGTGCAATTCCGGTTAAGTTCATCTAACATTTGTCCCATTCCACAAGGTTATAAACCCATAAATGAACCTCATCGTGCATTAACATTTAATTAACAATTCCTCCCAACCCAATCCCCAGCTATGGCCCTCGATATTCTGTCTGATTTGATAGAAAGGTGTAATCATGGTTCTCATCATTACCATAATAAAATTAATATTAACATAAGAAATCAGGTTTATGACTACCACATTCAACCTAAATACTCATTCCCAAAAGGGCTATTTACACAAATAATCGAAATGAAATACCAAAAGATGTAAAAAACTGCTAAACAACTGCATTTGAGGTACAATAAAGTCACAGCAAATGCCAGCCGGCTAACACACGATATTTACCTCAAATCTACCAAAGAAAACGAGGAAAAGGCAGTCGAAACTTAAACTGCAGATTCGAATTCGACTGGTTACAAGTCACCATGTAAATATGTAGGGGGTATGTATGTAGTTATATGCTGGTATCATAGACAAACACATTGCCCAATAGCTCTCTTGTAATAGACCTGCAAAGACTGGTTGCTGGCTGGCTGGCCATATTTGACTGCATCAGTCAGCGGTAGTCCCCGAAAAGCATCAACCGCAGCAAACAACACCATTACTTTTCCATAATCTTGCCATCAACTGGTATTTGAAACCCAAACGTTGTCTCTTAACTTCACTGGCTGTTGCCAATGATTCTGAAAGTTCCTCATGGTTTGGTACAGCAGCAGCAACAGCATATAAAAGTAATCACGACCATTTTATGCGGTGCAGTAAAATGTGCTTCAACGCATGTCCAACATGTTGGCCATCAACGATGCTTGTGTAAGTCCACAACTGCTTCTTATTCGAATGTACTTTTTTACCGCACTTTTAATGTTGGATGTGGCGAAAATTAAGTTAATTGGAAATTGCAAAACTTGAGGTGATTAAAGGTAATTGTTTTCATGGAGATTTTAGCAGAAATTACCAGGGATGGGAATAATTAAATAATTGAATAATTGAATAATTGAATAATTGAATAATTGAATAATTGAATAATTGAATAATTGAATAATTGAATAATTGAATAATTGAATAATTGAATAATTGAATAATTGAATAATTGAATAATTGAATAATTGAATAATTGAATAATTGAATAATTGAATAATTGAATAATTGAATAATTGAATAATTGAATAATTGAATAATTGAATAATTGAATAATTGAATAATTGAATAATTGAATAATTGAATAATTGAATAATTGAATAATTGAATAATTGAATAATTGAATAATTGAATAATTGAATAATTGAATAATTGAATAATTGAATAATTGAATAATTGAATAATTGAATAATTGAATAATTGAATAATTGAATAATTGAATAATTGAATAATTGAATAATTGAATAATTGAATAATTGAATAATTGAATAATTGAATAATTGAATAATTGAATAATTGAATAATTGAATAATTGAATAATTGAATAATTGAATAATTGAATAATTGAATAATTGAATAATTGAATAATTGAATAATTGAATAATTGAATAATTGAATAATTGAATAATTGAATAATTGAATAATTGAATAATTGAATAATTGAATAATTGAATAATTGAATAATTGAATAATTGAATAATTGAATAATTGAATAATTGAATAATTGAATAATTGAATAATTGAATAATTGAATAATTGAATAATTGAATAATTGAATAATTGAATAATTGAATAATTGAATAATTGAATAATTGAATAATTGAATAATTGAATAATTGAATAATTGAATAATTGAATAATTGAATAATTGAATAATTGAATAATTGAATAATTGAATAATTGAATAATTGAATAATTGAATAATTGAATAATTGAATAATTGAATAATTGAATAATTGAATAATTGAATAATTGAATAATTGAATAATTGAATAATTGAATAATTGAATAATTGAATAATTGAATAATTGAATAATTGAATAATTGAATAATTGAATAATTGAATAATTGAATAATTGAATAATTGAATAATTGAATAATTGAATAATTGAATAATTGAATAATTGAATAATTGAATAATTGAATAATTGAATAATTGAATAATTGAATAATTGAATAATTGAATAATTGAATAATTGAATAATTGAATAATTGAATAATTGAATAATTGAATAATTGAATAATTGAATAATTGAATAATTGAATAATTGAATAATTGAATAATTGAATAATTGAATAATTGAATAATTGAATAATTGAATAATTGAATAATTGAATAATTGAATAATTGAATAATTGAATAATTGAATAATTGAATAATTGAATAATTGAATAATTGAATAATTGAATAATTGAATAATTGAATAATTGAATAATTGAATAATTGAATAATTGAATAATTGAATAATTGAATAATTGAATAATTGAATAATTGAATAATTGAATAATTGAATAATTGAATAATTGAATAGTTGAATAATTGAATAATTGAATAATTGAATAATTGAATAATTGAATAATTGAATAATTGAATAGTTGAATAATTAAATACATAGTTCGATAAGATATCTGATTGATTCTATTATTTCTATTGATCGTTGAAAGAAAATTTTGTCACAACAATGATTATTCTATTCTACTAAATATATTGTAATTGGTCATTTTCAATTGCAGATTTTTCTCAGTATTTGTTATTGTTATTTAGGAAATGAAACTTGTTTGTAGGCGCACGCTTTAATTTCCTTTTACGCAGACAGTGAAATCGAATGTTCTTTTTTATAATTTCTGGTTTTTCCAAATCTGGATCTGACCGCGATCCGACCAAACAAAGTGGTGTGAATGTTTGTGGTATATGAAGTAATAGTAGATGTGTCTTATGAAATGTGTGAATTGGCAATGGTCAATCGACAATGGAACTTCCGTATTAATTTGTATTAAAATATAAATTTTAAACAACTATAGATGATGATGATTGAGAATATTGGAGATTTTTACAAATATTTGTACTAATTAATCATCATGAAATACACCAAAGGTAAATGTTTATCTCAATTTCTTTCGTTGTAAAGGAAATTCACAAACAAATGTGTTCATTTTAAATGTTTATTTTTAACTTCAGCAAATATTTCTGTTTGCATCTGAATCCATTCATATAAGAGTATGACTTTCAGATCTTTTGAAGCAGTGCTGGTATGCACATGTAAGACATGTCTCGTTTTTTCGTCCTCGTTTTGTCATATTATTATGCATCTTTTTTATTTATTGTTCAACTTCTTTGTGTTCAACTTGGTTGTGTAAATTTGCATAATTTTTTCTATAAATATGAAATTTCTACAAAATTTTCTATAGAGATAAAATTTGGACAAACTTTTCTATAAAGATAAAATTTCGGTGAAATTTTCTATAAAGATAAAATTTTCTATAGAGATAAATTTTCGACGAAATTTCCTATAGAGACAAGATTTCGACGAAATTTTGTATAGAGATAAAATTTCGACGAAATTTCCTATAGAGATAAAATTTCGACGAAAATTTCTATAGAGATACAATTTTGACTAAATTTTCTATAGAGATACAATTTTGACCAAATTTTCTATAGAGATAAAACTTCGACGAAATTTCCTATAGAGATAAAACTTCGACGAAATTTCCTATAGAGATAAAACTTCGACGAAATTTCCTATAGAGATAAAATTTCGACGAAATTTTCTATAGAGATAAAATTTCGACGAAATTTTCTATAGAGATAAAATTTCGACGAAATTTTCTATAGAGATAAAATTTCGACGAAATTTTCTATAGAGATAAAATTTCGACGAAATTTTCTATAGAGATAAAATTTCGACGAAATTTTCTATAGAGATAAAATTTCGACGAAATTTTCTATAAAGATAAAATTTCGACGAAATTTTCTATAGAGATAAGATTTCGACGAAATTTTCTACAGAGATAAAATTTCGACGAAATTATCTATAGAGATAAAATTTCGACGAAACTTCCTATAGACATAAAATTTCGACGAAACTTCCTATAGACATAAAATTTCGACGAAATTTTCTATAAATATGAAATTTCGATGAAATTCTCTATAGAGATAAAATTTGGACAAACTTTTCTATAAAGATAAAATTTCGGTGAAATTTTCTATAAAGATAAAATTTTCTATAGAGATAAATTTTCGACGAAATTTTCTATAAAGTTAAGATTACGACGAAATTTTCTATAGAGATAAGATTTCGACGAAATTTTCTATAGAGATAAAATTTTGACGAAATTTTCTATAGAGATAAGATTTCGACGAAATTTTCTACAGAGATAAAATTTCGACGAAATTATCTATAGACATAAAATTTCGACGAAACTTCCTATAGACATAAAATTTCGACGAAATTTTCTATAAATATGAAATTTCGACGAAATTTTCTATAAATATGAAATTTCGACGAAATTTTCTATAAATATGAAATTTCGACGAAATTTTCTATAAATATGAAATTTCGACGAAATTTTCTATAAATATGAAATTTCGACGAAATTTTCTATAAATATGAAATTTCGACGAAATTTTCTATAAATATGAAATTTCGACGAAATTTTCTATAAATATGAAATTTCGACGAAATTTTCTATAAATATGAAATTTCGACGAAATTTTCTATAAATATGAAATTTCGACGAAATTTTCTATAAATATGAAATTTCGACGAAATTTTCTATAAATATGAAATTTCGACGAAATTTTCTATAAATATGAAATTTCGACGAAATTTTCTATAAATATGAAATTTCGACGAAATTTTCTATAAATATGAAATTTCGACGAAATTTTCTATAAATATGAAATTTCGACGAAATTTTCTATAAATATGAAATTTCGACGAAATTTTCTATAATTATGAAATTTCGACGAAATTTTCTATAAATATGAAATTTCGACGAAATTTTCTATAAATATGAAATTTCGACGAAATTTTCTATAAATATGAAATTTCGACGAAATTTTCTATAAATATGAAATTTCGACAAAATTTTCTATAAATATGAAATTTCGACGAAATTTTCTATAAATATGAAATTTCAACGAAATTTTCTATAAAAATGAAATTTCGACGAAATTTTCTATAAATATAAAATTTCGATGAAATGTTCTTTATATATAAAATGTTGACGATTATTGATTTTATTTTTACTAAAAGCATCGTAATTTATACCAAATATTTTCATTTCTTAGACAATGCCCGAAAGACTGTGACCATGGATGGAAGGATTTGTACTTAAAATAGAATCAATTTTTGCCTTTCCATATCAGACAACTTACAACATGCCTTGACAGACAACCTTGAACTAGAGTTCTCAAATGTATCGTGTTCAATATTTTGAACGAGTTGTTCTAATTACGGCAATTGACCATAGATTTGTTGTTCCAAATTTTCCTATTTGTGGTAGGTTTTATTAACATTGATTTGGTTCAATTCTAACGACCTATTGGCCATGACTTTGTTACGCTTTTCATTTCGTTAATATTTTAACATGTGCAGATGTATGTATGTATGTGCCATACTGTTTTGGGCCAAGCCAATGAGTTCAAAAGTTCACTTAGGCCAATGCTTTGTTCCGTGGCGCACATTCAAGAAAAGTTGGAATTTGGAGCAATTCAGACATGGTCGTTAAGCAACGGCCTGGTTAATTGGGTTTATCGCCATTCATTGCAACAGCAATTACAACAAATGTCTTTGTACAACAATGTTTTGGTGATGTTGTTGTCGTGGCGGTCTTTATTGTTTGTTATAAAATCAATAACCAAAAAATACATCGTGCATGTGATCATTTATTTATTTATGTCTGAAATGCTAACTGGAGTTATACAGACATACATATGAACATACTCTCGTATACGAGAGTACACACAATTCGCACAATTCATTTAAAAATAGCAGTTTCAACAACAACTACCTCAACAATTACCGCCTGGTATTTTGCTCTTAGTTTCGGTTTAAAACTGAAGCAAAGGCTTTAGGGCAAATACCCCACCAAACAATAACAACGACAACAACAACAACCGAAATATTGTTAATAATTTATTTTCGGTGTGTTACAAGAAGGCAAAACAATTAAAAAATGAAAAGAAATAAAACCGACGACCGACTGCCTGGCAGACTGACTGACATACTATGTACTATGAGCATGGCTATATCCATTTGTTAAGTCATTTATGCAATTGCTACATTTCATGCATGTATGTATGTACGTACAAACGTACACATTGTACACGGGAGTATGTTAAAGATTCATAAATGAATGATATTTCATATGAGATTTCAGACAATATGTTCATACATGCCGAACGAAACACAGACATTCGGACAGACAGACGACAATTTACGTCTAAAGACACAATTTAGTCATAGAGTGTGACTGCGACTGCGCGACTCTTTAACATTTTTTTAATAACGCCACACCGGTGATGATGGCGCTGAACAATGAAACAAACGTAACTTGACTATATACCAAAAATCAGCCAAAAACACAATGAACAAGAGTTGTAGTTGCTACCTAACCGTATGTCAAACATAAACGGCGTTATTAGATGGGGGAACAATATTCAAAAGTACACATAAGCAAGTCGGGATTAAATGGTAAACGGTAAACATTGAAAGAAAAAAATCGAAAATTTTCTATAAGAAAAAAAAAAACTAAATTCGACAAAATTTACTCTAAAGAAAAAAGTATTCGAAATTATCTATGAATAAAAAAAATCGAAGAAATTATCTATGAAAAATTCGACAAAATTTTCTATAAAAAAATTTCAACGAAATTTTGTATAATGGAAAAGTTCATCGAAGTTCTCTTTTAAGAAAAAATTTTCCATAAAAAAGTTGGACGAAAATTTCCATGAAATAACAAAATTTCGACGAAATTCTCTACAAAAGAAAAAAATCGACAAATTTATCTATAAAAGAAAAAAATAGCGAAATTTTCTATAAAAAGTCGATGAAATTTTCTACAAAGAAAAAAATTTCACGATAAAAATATAAAAAATTTTCTACGAAGACAAAATTTCGATGAAATTTTATACAGAAAAATTCGACGAAAATTTCTATAATGAAACAAATCTACTAAATTTTCTTTAACAATAAAATTCCGACGAAATTTTTTCAACCAAATTCTATATAAATATAAAATTTCAACACAACTCTATATAAATAAAATTTTCGACAAAATTCTATATAAATAAAAAATATCGACGAAATTCTACATAAATATAAATCTTCGAAGAATTCCCTATAAATATAGAATTTCGATGTTTTATAAAGAAAAGAATTTTGTCAAAATTTTCTAAAATAAAAGATTTTGGTCGAAATTTTCTACAAAGAAAAATATGGACGAAGACCTATATATAGATAAACTATCAACGAAATTCTCTACAGATATGAAATTTCGACGAATTTCTCTATAAAGATTCAATTTCGGTGAAGTTTTCTATAAATAAATAAATTTGACGGAATTTTATATAAATACAAATTTCGACAAAATTCTATATAAATAAAAATAATATAAAATTTCGACGAACTTCTCTGTAAATATAAAATTTTGACGAAAATTTCTATAGCGACAAAATTTCGATGGAATTTTCTATAGAAATAAAATTTTCTACAGAGATATTTTTATAAAAAAAAATATATATATAAATACGTAATTTCGACGAAATATCCTATAAATACGTAAATTCGAAGAAAATTTTCCTATAAATAGGTAATTTCGAAGAAAATTTCCTATAAATACGTAATTTCGACGAAATTTCCAATAAATACGTAATTTCGACGAAATTTCCTATAAATACGTAATTTCGACGAAATTTCCTATAAATACGTAATTTCGACGAAATTTCCTATAAATACGTAATTTCGACGAAATTTCCTATAAATACGTAATTTCGACGAAATTTCCTATAAATACGTAATTTCGACGAAATTTCCTATAAATACGTAATTTCGACGAAGTTTCCTATAAATATGTCATTTCGACGAAATTTCCTATAAATGCGTAATTTCGACGAAATTTCCTATAAATACGTAATTTCGACGAAATTTCCTATAAATACGTCATTTCGACGAAATTTCCTGTAAATACGTAATTTCGACGAAATTTCCTATAAATACGTAATTGCGACGAAATTTCCTATAAATACGTAATTTCGACGAAATTTCCTATAAATACGTAATTTCGACGAAGTTTCCTATAAATATGTCATTTCGACGAAATTGCCTATAAATGCGTAATTTCGACGAAATTTCCTATAAATGCGTAATTTCGACGAAATTTCCTATAAATACGTAATTTCGACGAAATTTCCTATAAATACGTAATTTCGACGAAATTTCCTATAAATATGTCATTTCGACGAAATTTCCTATAAATACGTAATTTCGACGAAATTTCCTATAAATACGTAATTTCGACGAAATTTCCTATAAATACGTAATTTCGACGAAATTTCCTATAAATACGTAATTTCGACGAAATTTCCTATAAATACGTAATTTCGACGAAATTTCCTATAAATACGTAATTTCGACGAAATTTCCTATAAATATGTCATTTCGACGAAATTTCCTATAAATACGTAATTTCGACGAAATTTCCTAAAAATACGTAATTTCGACGAAATTTCCAATAAATACGTAATTTCGACGAAATTTCCTATAAATACAAAATTTCGAAGAAATTTCCTATAAATACAAAATTTCGAAGAAATTTCCTATAAATACAAAATTTCGAAGAAATTTCCTATAAATATAAAATTTCGACGATATTTCCAATAAATACAAAATTTCGACGAAAGTTTCTATAAAGATAAAGTTTTGACGAAATTTTCTATAAAGATAAAGTTTCGACGAAATTTTCTATAAAGATAAAGTTTCGACGAAATTTTCTCTAAAGTTAAATTTCATCGAAATTTTCTATAAAGATAAAATTTCATCGAAATTTTCTATAAAGTTAAAATTTCGACGACAAAATACGAAAATATAAGTAAATGTTTTTAAAGATCGTCGAAAGTCACTTAATTCCACACTTATCAAATTTTACTTAAATGTCTTCGGTACGGCCCCACCTGTAACAAACAATCACTCGACGACCCTGCCTGCTGTAGCTGTAGATGTTATAAATGTACCATCACTCGTAATTGTTGGTAAATAAATTAGCAATACTTACTTGCAACATACCAGAAATACGAAATGCTTTAAAGACTATGCCATTAAGTTTAAAATTAAATGATAAAACAGACAAAAGAAATAGACAAATAAAACTAAAAACAAAAATTAAACAAAACTCATGTGTTCAAGCTTATAAAACTTGATTAATTACAAACACAAAAGGTTAAACGAGCCAGGTACCGTTTAACACAATTGACAGAGGGAATCAATTGCAACATGAGAGACACGCACACATACACACGAGGCGCTATATAATCCTACGAGGGCAGAAATTATAACAGTTAGTAGCAATCAATGTGTGTTTTTGGACTTCTTTAAATGTTGCTATGGAAAGCCATAGTTTGAAATTATTTCCGTTTCCGCTTTAATTATTTATATGTGATTTGTGCAGGGTATTTTCAATTCGTTTTGTTTTTGTCGAGTTTAATCATCACACCGCATTCCTCTTGAATTCCAAGCATCTCCCTTCCCTTTCAACCAACTGGGTGGGGGCAGGCAATTCGTTGAGAGTTGAAACGTTGAACGAAACTCTGAAAAATATGCATTTACCAAATCATCTTCTTTTTGAGAGAGATGATTAAACGAATTTTACGTGACTTTCGTTTTTTCTTCATTTTTGGGTTTGTTTGTTTTCTGTTGTTTGCTTCGTCTACTGTCTACTTGGCTGGTATTGGTTGTTGTTGTTGTTATGTACTTTTCAATAAATCTGACTTTAATGTTGCTCATTTTTTCGTAGAAACTTATTATGTCTGATGATTGAAAACAATCATCGACAATTTGATTTATTTCCTCAGATTGGGTGTTGGTTGGATTTGGTTGGATTTTGATGAAAAGCACACCGGACTAGCTTTAAAAGCAAAAAATAAACGAAGTTCAAATGGGCGGGCCAAATCTTATATAATATCCAATATCCAGATATGGTTTGTCGAATAAAAAAGGTAATTAAAATTTAGGAGCTCCGGATATTACTGTTGCAACGATTGAAAGGAAACAATCGAGTCATTCACATTTTTATGAGGTACTCTCACTTAAAAAGTCTTCACATTTATGTCTATACAAATACTTTCTTAAAATAATGGTTTATTTTCTGCTTTAAGGTTTGTAAATATTGTGAACAAGAAATACATTATATATAATGAATTACATATTTTATTATTGTTATTATATTTTTTGCAATTTTTCTCATTTTTGGAATTCGTAATTTATTTTACAAAAATTAGATTTTTCTCACTTCTTCTTCACATTACAGTGGGACTACAAAAATCGCCCAAAGAAAAATAGACCCAAAAGCCAACACAAAAAAGGGATATATTAAATATGAAAAATGGCACAAAAAACCCCAAAAAAGTCGAACTTGGATAAGTATGAGCTCAAGGGACAGGCCGTTTATTCCCACTAACCCAGTTCCCCATTTATTCAGGTAATTTGTTTATTTTATTTATTTTTTTTTAATTTACCTTGTCAATGAAGCATCATATATCGAGTCACTCTTTTGAAACATACACTTTGTAACGTCGAGGCTTTTTGAAGTTATATTTTACTCTTCTCTTTTTGGGATTTTTGAACAATTTTCAACTTATCGCGGGTATCCAGTGTTTGAAGCTTCCAATCCGAAATAATTATGCAAAGGTGTATTTTATTCAACGAGCGCTTGCAATCCCGATAGTCACAAAATTAAAAAAGAAAAGACTATACTTTCCAAATAAATATAATTTTTACATATTTTTTAAAATATCATAAATTTCTACACAATGACGATATTTATCTGAAAAGGTAATTTCATAAGGATTTATGAATTCCATCGCACTTTTTTAAATGCAAAATACCTTCCAAATTATAAAAAATATGTAAAAAATTATATTTATTTAGAAAATACAGACTTACGGTTTCTTCTATAACTATAAATTCGTATGAGATCCCACGAATTTGTTTTTTGCAGTTGAAAGCAAACACATTGGTCTACTTCGAAGGGGACATTAGCTCATAAAAACATATATTTTATTATTTTTAATTTTTTATAGCCAAGATTATTTTTGGAATTATATTAATTTGTATAAATCCAAATTCAAACGCCTCAAAGTATATTAACTCAAAAGCTCACGCCAAATCTTAATTTTTGAGCCGTTCTGCAGAGAATCACACTTATACTATTCAAAAAATTCATAAGACAATTAAAAAGCATCAACTGAAATATAGCATATCGATACACTAATATAAAAAGGACTCAACTAACAAAAAACAAACTATTCAGGAAGATGCAAAAACCTAATAAAACTGCAAATAATAAAAAATAATATTTTTTAATAAAATTTGTATTCAAAACATTTGCCGAACTCAATCATGTAAGTTTATTTTTATTTTTTAGTTTTTGCGGACTTTATTTGACTTAGGACTTTTCTGTCTGGGGTTTTTGTTATATTTGGTTAACGATATTCCCTTTAAAATACCAAAAGCGCTGCTGGAAAATTAATAATATTCAATTGGACATTAATTGTCGTATATTATTTTAAAATGGAAAAATCTTGACATTGATAATAATAAAAACAACACTAATAAATAAAATTAGAATCAATAGTAGAACTAAAAAATATTTAAAATAAAAAATTCGAAATTCGTGAAATTTAATTTAAAATTAAAATAATGCTATAAGAAAAAGCAAAAACATTAACTGAAATATAAAAACATCTCTTTGCAACTCAGAAAGCATCAATGGAAAATTCTGAATTTTCAAATTGAAATAGTTTTTGTTTTTAATTTTCTTTGAAATATTTTATTAATAAACTATTATAATAAATGTATATAATAAAAATAATAAATTCGAAAATAAAATAATTCAACACGAAGATTAAAATAACTGTGAATTATAGGGGTTATATATTTTTATGTTTGTTATAGAATTACTTTATTTTTAAACGTAATTTCTTTAAATTTATTGGAAAGTTCATAATTTCTAAATTGAATTAATTTTAAGTTTAAATGTGATTTTTTGATATTCGGCCTATATTTTTAAATATAAATTGAATTAATTTTTATTTGTATAGGAAATTATCTGAGAAAGAAAAAAAAAACGACAAAATTTTCCGTGAAAAAAATGCAATTTTTTTGATTGAAAAAATCAACGAAATTTTCTACGAAGAAAAAAATTTCGACGAAATTTTCTAGAAAGAACAAACTATGAAAAATTAAATTTTCGACGAAATTCCCTCTTAAAAAGCGACGAAAATTTTATATAAAGAAAAAAATTCGACGAAATTTTCTATAAAGAAAAAATATCGACAAAAAATGAAAAACTAAAAAATAATTAGAAAATAATATAATTTTTAACCGAAATTAAAAAAAACTAATTTATGGGGGTTTATTTTTTAATTTATATCTTTAAGTTTGTTGTAGAATTATTTTATTTTTAAATATAATTTCTTTAAAGCATTGAAAAATTTATAATTTCCAAATTGAATTATTTTGTATTTGTGATGATAATCCTTTGAGAAAGAAAAAAATTCGACGACATTTTCTACAAAAAAAAGAAAGAATAAAAATTCGACGAAATTTTTTATGAATGAAAAAATTCAACGAAATTGTCTATAAAAAATCGAGGAAATTTTTTGTAAAGAAAAAAATCGAGGAAATTTTCTATAAAGAAAAAAAGTCGACTAAAATTAACGTTAAAATTTCGACGAAATTTTCTGTAATGAAATTCTAATTAAAATAAAAAATTTCGAAAAAAAAATTATAAATGAATAATAAATGTTTAAAATAAAAATAATAAATTAGAAAATAAAATAATTCTACACGAAAATTAAAAAAAACGTTGATTTATGGGGTTTTTATATTTTTTTATTTTATTTTTAAATGTCATGGAAAGTTCATAATTTCCAAATTGAATTATTTTTTATTTGTATTGAAAATTCTCTGTGAAAGAAAAAAAAATCGACGAAATTCTCCATGAAATCGACGAAATTTTTTTATGAATGAAAAAAATCAACGAAATTCTCTATAAAGAAGTCGACGAAATTCCCCCTAAAGAAAAAAAAATAAGACGAAAATTTTCTATAAAAAAATTCGACGAAATTTTCTATAAAGAAAAAAAGTAGACGAAATTGTCTATAACGAATAAATATCGAGGAAATTTTCTATAAAGAAAAAATATCGACTAATTTAACGTCATTTATATAATGAAATTCTATATAAATATTAAATTTCAACAATTTAAATAAATAAAAAAATGTGACGAGCTTGAATAATAAACTATTAAATTATTTTTTATTTGTATTGAAAATTCTCTGTGAAAGAAAAAAAATCGTCCAAATTTTTTATGAATGAAAAAAATAAACGAAATTTTCTACAAAGAAAAAACTATAAAGAATAAGATTTCGACGAAAATGTTCTATAAAGAATAAAGAACAAAATTCGATGAAATTTTCTATAAAGAAAAAATATCGAGGAAATTTTTTGTAACGAAAACAAAAATCGACTAAATTTAACTATAAAATTTCGACGAAATTTTCTATGATGAAATTCTATATAAATATAAAAGTTCGACAAAATTTTGTAAATATAAATAAAAAATGCAACTAGATTTTGAATAAATAAAAAAATCCGAAGAAATTCTATAAAAACATAGCATTTGGACGAAATTCTTTAAACACAACATTTCGACGAAATTCTGTAAAAGCATAGCATTTCGATAAAATTATCTAAAAAAATAACATTTCAACAAAATTTTCTAAAAAATAAAAAAAAAATGAGACGAGCTTGAATAATAAACCATTAAATTATTTTTTTTTGTATTGAAAATTCTCTGTGAAAGAAAAAAAATCGTCCAAATTTTTTATGAATGAAAAAAATAAACGAAATTTTCTACAAAGGAAAAACTATAAAGAATAAGATTTCGACGAAAATGTTCTATAAAGAATAAAGAACAAAATTCGATGAAATTTTCTATAAAGAAAAAATATCGAGGAAATTTTTTGTAACGAAAACAAAAATCGACTAAATTTAACTTTAAAATTTCGACGAAATTTTCTATGATGAAATTCTATATAAATATAAAATTTCGACAAAATTTTGTATAAATAAAAAAATGCAACTAGATTTTGAATAAATAAAGAAATCTGAAGAAATTCTGTAAAAACATAGCATTTCGACGAAATTCTGTAAAAGTATAGAATTTCGACAAATTATCTAAAAACATAACATTTCAACAAAATTTTCTAAAAACATAGAATTTCGACGATATTTTTGAAAATATAACTGAATATCAAATTCGTAAAATTTTAACAAAATTCTTTAAAAACATAGAATTTAAAATATAATACATAATAAATCATTATAAAAAAGCAAACACATTGGACTACTTCCAGTGAAGAAATAAAATCGAAGGGGACATTAGCTCATAAAAAATTATATACATTATTTTTGTATTGCCAAGATTATTTTTGGAATTATATTCATTTGCATAAATCCAAATTCTACACGAAAGTTTAAAAAAGTGTATTATGGGGATTTTTATATTTCAATTTATGTCTTCAAGTTTGCTATATAAATATGTAATTTGTAAATGATTGGAAATTTCATAATTGAATTATTTTTTATTTGCATGGGAAGAAACAAAACATGACTATCACTTTAATGTTTTTCCTTTGTTTTCCTGAGGTATACTTCGACAGTTGCAATATATTAGCTTCCGAGTTTATCCACAGCTATTTTCTTCAAAAATATGATTTCTATTTTCCGGTATTTTTAAAATTTAAATTTTGCTACATTTTTGAAACCATATTCTTGTCCTTTTTTAATTTCTTTACTTGGGTACATTTAACGAATGCATTGGGTGATAAAATGAAATAAATATGAAAACATTATCTCGTTTAGAAGGCCCAAAACACATTACAATCCTTGCAATAGGTCTAAAATACATATTAATTAAGATTTTTAACCTTTCTTGAGGCATTACATTTGTTGAAGCCCAGAAAAATCGAATTAATATTGCCACACACTTTCATAAAACCGGTCGACCGAGATGGAGAAAAATTTCATAAATTTAGTAAATATTTGTTATTTTCAATAATCATCATGTCCGATATTGTGGACATAACGTGCATATTCAGTCAACACACACAGCCAAAACAAACACTTAAAACTCAAAACACTGACGCTTTTAAAAATTATTGGGATTTTCGAATATCTGCAAAGAGATCTAAACAAACACTTCGGTTTGCTGTCAATCTGCAATCAGTTGAAGACAAAAGAAGAAAACGTTTCTGTTTTTTTTATTATTTTTAATTTTTTTTCGCACTTTTTGCAAACCTACCTTTGTCGAGTCGAGTGTTTTTGTTTTTTGTTCGTTGTACGTTTCTTGTCGCTCTGTAATTTCTTGTAAACAATCAATCAAAAGTTTGCTTAACAACAAAACAATTAAATCGTTATTGAAAATTTGTTGTGTTTGTTTTATTTGTTTTTAATTATTTTGTTACTTTTTATTTTATTGTTTTTTCTTGTTGTTGTTGTAATTGCTATCAACACTTGCACTTGCACTCACACACTCAAATTATTATCATAGAATGGTTGGTTTTTTGTCTCGGTTTATTTTTTTTCTCGGGAGGTAGGGTGCTTAATTCCGAACGAACTTTACCTTACGGTAGTCAGATGCTGAATGATCTTAAACCACAAAATGACACGTCTAATGTACACTTTGTCTGTTTTGTTGTTTGTGGCCGTGGTGTGTCTTTATTGACCAATTTCTTCTTTTAAAGACCAAACAAAACACCGTCTACAGTCTGCTGGGCCATAAGCCACCACCATTGGAGTTTGTTGATAATTTAAGCCACCACAGTGTGCCAGTGTGCCAGTGTTCAGTGTTAATCCAGTTAAGACTGACTGTGAGAATGGTGGAGTTTTATCCCACCCCAACCATAGTATTTGAGAGTGTTTTAACAGTGTTAACAGAAAAAAGTTACTCACCATTGGCTCTTATACTGAATGTACAATACAGCTAAGTTATTATTCACCAGGTAACATTTATCTGAGAAATCTGAAATCTGTATATGAGACGTTCAGTGACATTTTTAGTTAATTCTGTAACGGTTGAGGATTCAAATTTTTATTTAAAAATGGCTACACGTTCAATATAGTTCTCCATGAAGACACATTCTTCCTATGTACATTTATCCATAGATTTTTCGATTCAAATAATCCCCGATTTTTTTAATACTATTAGAAAATAATATTCTATTTTGCAAATGGGGGCTTTCGGGTTATTAAAAAAAATAAAACATGTTTTTTTTTTCAAATTATCTGTTGCGTATTCATCCCGTTTTATCTAAAAGTAGTAATTCCAAAAAGCTTCCTTTTATGATGTGAAATTTACAGAACATTCAAATCGGGAGTGACATTTGTATGGGGGCTATATATAAATGTGATCCGATCTTACCCACTTTCAGCCTAGGTATTTCTGGTTGGATTATACGATGTTGTGCCAAATTTAAAGAAAATCAGGTACAATGTGTGGTTTCTAGATTGGAAAGGAGACAAATCGGGAGCAATATTTGCATGGGGGCTATATCTAAATCTGAACCGATCTTACCCTCTTTCATTGTAAGAGTTTCTATTTAGATTATAAAATGTTGTTCAGAATTTAAAGAAAATCGGGTACAATATGCGGTTTCTAGTGCGGAAAAGTCAAATCGGGAGCGATTTTTGTATGGCGGGCTGAACCGATTTGCCTGAAATTAAATCGTTCGTGCTTGATCCACAAAACTTACTTGTGCCAATTTTGATTACAACAATAGATGGACAGGCAGACGGACATTGCTAAATCGACTCAGAAAGTGATTCTAAGCCGATCTATATAATAAACCATGGGTCTAACTCGTTTCCTTTTGGGTGTTACAAACAAATGCACAAAGACATAAAGGGTGATTTTTTAGCTATTATCATTTTGGCAACACTGGTTTAAACAGCTGAAGCACGTTTCGTGTTTTGTTTCACTGTCAAACATCTTCAGTTTAACCATGAATCGTGTTACAAACGAACAACGCTTGCAAATTATTGAATTTTATTATCAAAATCCATCCGCTTAGGCCAATTTTGGCATTTCCACGTTTTTGAGTAACAGAGGCCCAATTGCTGCGAACGGCGACGAATCGGTAATTGATGGTCATCATTAACACTGGCCGATACAGCTGCGATATTTTCTTCAGTTCGCAATCCACGTATGTAAGCGTGTTGGTGGTTTATTGTCCAACAATGTAAATTTGGTGCGAAATTTAGTCACAATAGCCCGAATAACCGCTTCAGTGGGTCGATTAAACTGACCATAAAATGGAAGCGCGCGATGAACTTTCTTAACAGAGCACGCATTTTGATAATAAATTTCAATAATTTGCAAGCGTTGTTCGTTTGTAAGATGATTCATGGTTAAATTATAGACCAAACTGAAGATGTTTGACAGTGAAACAAAACATGAAACGTGCGTCAGCTGTTTAAACCAGTGTTGCCAAAAAGATAATAGCTAACAAATCACCCTTTAGATGAAATATAAGGAGCTGGGACAAATTTGAGCGCAAAAAGTTAAAATGAGAACGAAATTTGTATTGGAGCTATATCTAAATCTGAACAGAACGGGCCCAATTTTACCACAGCTGTTTCTAGTTGAAATATAAGGTATTGTTACAAATTTAAAGCAAATCGAGTAAAATATGTGGTTTGTAAGGCGGAAAAAGTCTAATCGGGATCGAATTTTGTATGGAGGCTATATCTTTATGTGAACCGATTTACTTCAAGTTATATAGCGTTCGACCTTGGTCCACAAAACTTCTATGTGCCAATTTTGGTTAAGATCGGACAATAATAACTTTGATTACAAGAATAGATGGACAGACGGACATTGATAAATCGAATCAGAATGTGATTCCAAGGCGATCCGTATAATAAACGATGGGTCTATCTCATTTCCTTTTAGTGTTATTTTTTTGGTTTAAAGTGACTATAAAAACATTTTCAAATATCAAATTGCTAATGATTTTGACTACCCGTGTGAATATTATATCGGTTTTATTGTAACTAAAGTGTATGCCACTTTGTGTGGGAGGTACCAGAAGGGTGTGGCAATATCGCCCATATTCCATGCGAATGTAACCACTATAAAAACGTTGCTAAATATCAAATTTCACAGTATTCCGATCATCAGTATAGAAGTTATAAAAGCTTTTATCTTATTTAGTTTTGCGTGATTACACAAATCACTGGAAGGGGCGTGGCAAAACCCGTCATACTTAGTACACTTAAAGTGATTATAAAAACAATTTCAAATACCAAAATATAGCTCATTCCGACTAACCGTGTGGAAGTTATATGGGTTTTAATTTAACATTGAAATATGGGCTATTTTTGTTGGAGGTACCAGAAGGGGCGTGGCAATTTCGCCCATCTTCGAACTTAAACTAAGTTTGGGAAAAATATAACCATGTGCAAAGTTTGAATCGATTCATTAACTGCATAATGTCCATGAACATTATGTCACTCCAAAAGTGTCATAATGTTCATGGACTTAATGACACTTTCACTTGAGTCCATGGACTTTATGACACTTTTACATATAATTATTAAATGTAAAGCAATGCTAACAATTTGATGGAATATGCCTTTTATTAATATAAAGTAATAAAAACAATTTATTGCATTTATCGGCGGCCGATTTCTTATTACCTTTACTTTCTTATATTAATCACGACTCCTCTCCTTTTATTTCGCAAAACCCAATCGATGTTCGTACTATAGTCCCTATCGAAAGGAGAGGATGCGTGGGAAATATAAAACAAATAAAGGTATTTTATATTTCCCTCGCTTCCTCCTCCCATTTGTAGTTCAATATTTGTATTTGTATTTTGTATCCAATTTAAACTGAGTAGGTTCGTGTATAGTCTACCATTACTCTATTTTCCCATGGTCATCAACTGTTTCTCAAAATATTTCACAAACAAATTAAGACATTTTTGCTGTTTCCAGAAAATTCTAATAACTCGCTCTTAGAATCAGGAGCATCTCTTCAATTTGTTCAGGATTCTATAACGACAGGACTTTATGTCACTGCGTTCATGGACATTATGACACAAATGAAAGTGCTATAAAGTCCATGGACATTATGTTACTTTTGGAGTGACATAACGTCCATGGACATTATGTCATGCCACCGGTGTGGTATATGTTAAACAAAATAAAAATCTTTAAGAATTTGCAATACTTATTTATATAACAATTCCATTGACACTACATGTATTTCTAAAAAATTTCGTATTTCGATGAAATAATCTTTGTGCGATTCATTTTTCACACAATGATAACATTTTTTATGATTACCAGATTTTCATAATACACAATACGCTAGATTTACAGAACCTTTTGATCTCATGTATATTTTTAAAATATTTGCCGACAAATTTATGAACTCAATCATTGAGTATTTTTCAGGTGAAAGCAGGAGCCAAGGCGTATTTATACAGGTGATAGCACTAGAACAACAACAAATTCGGCAACAACAAAATACAAGTAATTTTTTGAATGGTGAGCCATAATGTCAAAGCAAAATATATGGGATTTGACAGTTTCGGTTACTTTTGAATGAAAAAAAATTCAGTCAGCTGGGCTCCTGCTATCACCTTTATAAATACGCCTTGGCAGGAGCCCAGCTGACTGTTTTTTTTTTATTCAATAGTAACCGAAACTGTCAAATCCCATATATTTTGCTTTAGCAGTATGGCTCACCCAAGGCATATTTATAAAGGTGATAGCAGGAGCCCAGCTGACTGAAATTTTTTTCATTCAAAAGTAACCGAAACTGTCAAATCCCATATATTTTGCTTTGACAGTATGGCTCACCATTCAAAAAATGACTTGTATTTTGTTGTTGCCGAATTTGTTATTGCTCTGCTATCACCTGTATAAATACGCCTTGGGCTCACCTTTCAAGAAATTACTTGTATTTTGTTGTTGTCGAATTAGTTTTTGCTCTGCTGCTGTCACCTTGGTACGCCTTGGTATTTTTAAACCAACTGAGAAATATTCTCAAAAAACTTTGTACAATTTTACAATTTGTAAACTTTGATTTTTTTCTACGCATACATTTTATTTACACGTGGACTATGGTAATTTTACTTTTACTTCTATGAGTTCCGTCACCTCAAAATAAAAAAATGCCAAGTTAAAATCAATAGTTCCACACATGTTTCTTGCTGTGGGTATCGTTATCCAGAAATAATTTCGAGACCAGAAAGAACATTTTTCTGTGCATTGTACTTACCGCTTTTTTACTTTTCTTTTGCCCAGTGCGTTTTGAAACTAAAAAATACTTTTTGCACTAAATCGGCATGTTAATAAATGTTGAAGTAAATATTTTTTAAACCAAGGCTTAATATACAGGCCTGTTCTGACTTTCACGGTGGTTTCGAATAACTGTTTTTTCATGTTTTAAAAATTGGACTTTGACTTCGAAACTTATCTTCTTAAATAAAATTATTCTTAGATCACGTAAATTAAGCGATTTGTTTAAAAACCTAGGTGTTTGGAAAACATATTTCAATTTTAAAAACAAGAATCAAATAAAAAATGCAGTGAGTTGTCCCGAAATTGTCTTTAGATAATCTCTAATACTAGGGGGGTGACAGGTGCAAATAAAACAATCGCATTGGATTTCTTATAAACGTTTTATTATTAATGCAAGTGTTCAAATTCTTTAAATATTTACCAATAAAAGCGTGAAATAAACCTGAGTCCTAAACTACTCATAGACAAATGAATAACAAATAATATACATACTTATGTAATTCTAGATAATATAATATCAATATTGTATGGACTTATTACTCTTGAAGAATGTGTATCAAATCCATAGTGTCCCGGTCGTCATCATCAACAATATCATCATCGTCATCATCGGCTTCAGCATCATCCTGCAATTAATATGGAAGGAGGAATGTTGTCAGTAGTATAACATACAAAGACGAAGAAAGTGTTGAAAGAAAAACTTACATCAAAACCGAAACAATCATCAGTAATTGCCTTCAATGCGGTGCTGGTGGAACTTTCTGAAAATAAAAAATAAACAAATGTTTATAAATTTATATATGACTTTACAGGAATTTATTGTACTCACTTGCAGCTGGTGATTTGATTGCGGCACTAGGCTTTCGTTGTACAATTTTTGGTGTTTCCTCTTGCTCCGCTAACACTTCCTGCTGGTCTTCCTCTTCCTCGCCGTCTTGCATAACTTCAATTACCATAAAATCCTGACCATCTTCAACTTCTAGCGCCATAAATTCGGTGCCGTCTATTTCTTTTTTGACAGATACCGTTTTATATTGCGGAGTAGTCGCCGCCTGACTGACTTTCATACCCGACCTACTATTCGTAGCATTGTTTTCCATTTGTAATGCCATCACTGGTTTTTGGTCAACTAGTTCTTCGTCCTCAAATGCCTCTTCTTCCCCCTCCTCCTCCTCTTCGGGCTCCAGTTCTTCGTAGACATACTGGATGTGTTCATCGTTTTCTTCATCGTACACTATATTTTCATCATCCGGTAGTATCTGCTCGTCGTCTTCCTCCCCATTAACCACCTCATCATCGTTGTATATGAAGGGATTTCGGGTACGGGTAACTACAGTACCATCCGGTCGAACACGACGCATTCGACCCAATTTCAATTCGAGCTTTTCCTCTCCTATCCTGGAATTGGGATCGTGAGTTTCCATGTGTCGCATCAAATTACCTTTAAAGGCAAATGATCGATCACAATGTGGACAGACGTGAGCTTTTTTTCGCGGCTGCGGTGGCTCATAGTTTTCGGTATGATAGACTTTCATATGACGTGTGAGCAGTTGCTTTTGGCGAAAACTTTGCTCGCAGAGCTCACATACATGTGGTTTGGAATCGGTATGTATTAGCATATGCGTATCCAGATGACGTTGCGATATGGAGGCATAGGTACAATATGTGCAGCTGAAATTAGAATTTTAAATTGAGTCAAATTTTCCTGAGTTATTATTATATTATTACTCACCGATAACATTTCTCTCCTTCGTGTGTCTTAACATGCATCTTGTATGAATAGCGATCGGGTAATTCTTTGCCGCATCTCTTGCACGGGAAGGGTTCCTCCGTATTATGTAATTTCTGAATGTGCAAGCGCAAATCTGTCTTACGACCACATGTCGTAGGACACAGATGACACTGGAACACCGGTTTATCGTTGACCGAATGGATGAGTCTGTGATATTTCAAAGAATTCGATTGTGTGAAACGGGCATGACAGATGTCACACTCATATGGCTTTTCGCCGGTATGGGTGCGCAAATGACGCTTCAGCTTAAAGGTGTCCGGCGAGGCATAAGTGCAATGGGGACACTGATACGGTCTCTCTCCCGTATGACAGCGTATGTGACGCCGTAACTTACTCAACTCCACGCTGCAGTAATCGCATTCGGGGCATTTGTGAGGCTTGATGCCGGTATGGCGGTAGCGTCTATGTCGGGTCAATTCACCCGATGTTGTGAATGACTTGTCACAGTCTTCACACTGATGGGGTTTATTGCCCAAATGGGTATTTATATGATTCATCAGAGAGACGTTTGTCTTGAAACCCCTCTCGCACACCGAACACTTGTACGGACGATCTTCGGAGTGGGTTTTCAGATGACGCGACAAAAGGAATTTCTTGTTGGTACTGTAGGCGCACATAATGCATTTGTATTGACCTGAAGCATCCGGTGTTATACCACTGAGGGGTTTCAATTTTGCCTCAGTCTTAACATAATCGGGATCATTTTCATCGACAGTATAGTCGGGATCGTCAGCATTTTCTGTTCTTTCAGTTTCATCGAAATCATAGATTTCTTCATTATTTTCCATTTCGGAAGCGAAGGTTTGATCTACCGACGACACTGACATGTCCGATTTTATCAATGATTTGGGCACAGCTACAGGTTTCGTTTCCTTAGGCTCCACTTTGATAGTGGAGTTTATCGTTTTAGAGCGAGTGGTTGGTTTAGTGGGACTGGGCATTTTAGGAGGACTGACTGTTTTAGCTGGACTAGTGTTGGCGCTTTTTGCGGAAGTAACAGTTTTAGCGGCCTTTTTGGCTGTACTGGGCTTGCTAACGCTGCTAGTATTGGGTTTTTCCTTTTTAATGGGTCGCGGAGGACTTTGAGCTGTAAGAGACAAAAATAGGTTATTGACAAGCAAGCAAAATTATGTAAGAAAATAATAAAAACAGAATAAGAAAGGCATATGCAGTTATTTCGTGTATAAAAGCAAACATGACTATATATGTAAGGATTAAAAACGATGTGAAAAAATACTTTATGCCAAAAAAAGAATTTCAATTGACATAGGAAACAAGTTGCCTCCGTCAGAAACATTAATTAAGTTAATCTCACTACAACATTACGATGGAATAAAGCTATTTTTTGCAGTGTTATGTAAGTCTTGGGGAAGGAACAGCATACCAAAGATGGGATTGCACTAACTAGGCCTTAGTTATGGGCGGAGGTGATTTATTGACTAGATCCCAAGGAAATCGTACTTCACCCAGCGACTGTAAATGTAATGGCCGCTGATCCCATTCATTCCAAATGGTTCTAACAGACACCATAATGAATGTCTACAACTGCTTAAGACAAATATAAATTGCAGGATACTGTACAAAACAGTAGTTATTTTGAGATTTTTCCACATAATACTAAAACAGATATGTTTTGCACTTCACTAATGACTGACTGACTGTCCATTTCTTTTCTGTCCACTCCATTAGCATATCTTTCACATTTTTATTTGTTACAGACCACTCCCATTTCGTGTCATACTGTACTTGTACTTACATCTCTTCCTTTTCCTCAAAGCAATTGCCGCCACTGATTTCGCTATGGGTTTCTCCTTTTTAATCGGCTTTACCTGCACCGCCTTTTTGCCACTTTGATAATAGTAATTTCCCTCTGCATCCATGAATATGGTACCATCTTCCAACTCAGCATCATCCAATATATCATCATCATTATCAGCGACTTGAGCAATGCTATCATCTCGTCCACCATCATCGTCATTCTCCATTATATCATCTATGTTCTTTTCCAAATCATCCAAGTAGGACTCTAGATCTGAGGCATCGTCCATTGTCTGAAAGTAAAACGTGGGGCGCAATTAGTTTAAATTCAAATTTAAAACAATGTGGGGCCAAAACGTAGCCGCCACATTGCTCCAGATGTCGTAGCATAATCGCGAGTAGTGACAGGAAAGCCCGCCTCCATTTGCCATTTAGGCGGCGACACCATGCGGCCAGATACATACACATAAAATACCTTTGCCAAAAACTAGGGTAGGATGGCGGTGGCGCTTGTTGTTATTACCGATGAAAGCAAAAGAATGCCCAGATTATTTAAGAACTCCGCGAGTTTTTGTGATTGTAAGCGTGTAATTAATTGAAATCTTAGAATTTACAAAACTTTGCAAATTGGTTAGCTGTTATTTATTGATTTTTCTCCTTTATCATAATTTTTTTCCGTCAGAGTTCCAGCAATCGTAATGACACAAATAGACTTCAGTCGCTTTGTGTCGTTGCGTCTGGCAATACCGTTTGTAAGAGGAAAAGCGTAGTAGTAGAGAGTAGTGGAAGTCAAGAAACAGAGTTGCATAAAAGAGTATTGACGACGTACGTCAAACGCGTCGTAGCGACGGCAAAATGCCGTGCGACACTGTTCATTGCGATGTGGACGGGAGTAACACCCGACAAAAACAATAGATTTTTTATACAATTTATCTGCGCGGTCAGAATTAGCAGCGTATAGTGATGTATATCTGTCTCTTTCTATATTGTGGAATTTTGAATAGATTTATGTATCTACCGTAAAGCGGTGTTTACACTTCAAGATTTATTGTACAACTTCGTCAACTTACGTCAAACGCGGCGTACCGACGCCAAATGTCACGTGGTAATTATCATCGCTGGTTGGACGGGAGTAACGCCCGACAAAAAAAAATATTTTTTGTACAATTTGTCATGTCGTACAAAAATCGTATGGGCCGCGCGTTCAGCCGCAGCGTACATATATATACATCACTATACGCTGCGTCTTTTTCTATACTGTGTTTAGCAGCATTGTCAAAGTTGAAATTTTGAATTGATTTATGTATCTACCGCAAAGCGCTGTTTACACTTTAAGATTTATTGTACAACTTCAAAATATATTACGACGAGAACTTAACAAATTTAGCATTTTTCGATGGGAAATAAGTTTCATCTGAATCTTAAGGCTTATAGCCTTTTCAGACTGCATGAGAAATCTAGCTGAAATGACATAAGGTCGATTTACCAATGTTAAATCCCATATAAAATTGGCATTTGAAAATCGGCATTTGAAAATCGGCCTTATGTCGTTTCGATTGATTTTGCAAGCAGTCTAAAATGGCTATTGGATCTACTACTACTATTAACAACAAAGCCTTCATAGAACTAGAATCGGATACCAAGTTCTACAATAGTTATTTATGTGTGAACAGCGATTATGAATATATGTAATAGCCTTGTCACACTGCATGCGAAATCTATCTGAAATGACATAAGGTCGATTATAAAATGTCAATTTTATATGGGATATGACATTTTGAAATCGAACTCATGTCATTACAGCTAGAAAACTGTCCACAGCGGCTGAATGTGCTGATCTAAGTGGACGTTACAATTTGCATCTTATAGTCTTTTCACACTGCATATGAAATCAATAAATATCAGCTGGAAATGACATAAGTTCGATTTTCAAATGTAAATTTGTATGGTATCTGACATTTGTAAATCGACCTGATGTCATTTCAGGTCGCCCTAAAATGACATTAGAAGTAGTAGAGCGCTTTGAAGTTAATATATCATGAAATTAAATTAATGACATGATATTACCACAAATGTCAACTCTACCGATTATTGTTATTTTCGACAAATTACTAGATAAGTTTTAAGCGAGATTAAAAACACGACTATTATTACTTTAAAGGTCTGATCGATTGAGCTTCTAGCTTAATAATGGAGTAGAATTTACTCGTTTAATAATTTCGTCCAAAATTTCCATAAATGCGTCTTATAGTCGTAGATCGGGAAAAAAAAGGGAAAAAATTTCCCTCACAAGGTCTGAAAATACTCCTAAAAACCCCTAATGTTTAGAGTATTTCATCATGTTTTTTTGAAAATGTCTGTTTATATTTACTTGATATTGAGTATGTCAATTTCCCCTCTAACAAAAACGTGCACCATAAAGTGATACTTATTCGTAGGGGATGAAGTGGTACCTATAAAACTACAACAGATAGAAACACGAAATTCGTATAAAAGTATTTTTCCAAATTCGTACTTTTAAGGGGTAAATGGGAATAGAGGAATAAAAATGGTACCAAGCAAACGGATGCACCTATAATAATTCGGTGTATACATTCCTCTCATTGTGTAGACATCTAAAATACATAGATTTTTCGAAATTCGTACTTTTTAGGGTTAGAATGGAAAAAGGGGATAAAAATAGTACCAACCAAATGAATCATAAAGTTAGGTTATGTTGCACTGTTCACGTAAGAAATAATGTATTTTCGTGTTTCCAAATTTTCAAAAAAAAAACAGTAATTTTTATAGGCTCACTTTCAACCAAGCCTCAAAATTTACAGAGTTAATAGATGTTTAAATAAAAATTTTTCTAGAAAATCGAAGAGTACAAACAATTAAAAAAATAAAGTTTAAATTTATTTTTGGTTTTCCATATTTTCAAAAAATTTAAAAGATTATTAATTATTATAGGACCACTTTCAACCAAGCCTCAAAATTTACATTTATTATTATTTACATTTATTTAAAAAATAAAGTTTTAATTTAAAAAATCAAAAATTTGTATACAAAAACATTGTGAATATTTTTTCTGAAAAGTACGTCAAAAGACAAAAAATTAAAAAACAAGAATATCCAATTCGGACGAATATTGACGAAGTTATGAGCAAAAGACTGAAAAAAGGACTGTTATATATAGCGATTTTTAAAAAAGCTATATGAGTCACTCCATGTCAAGCGGTACGGTTTTTGACCTCGATAGCTCGATTGTTTCGAAAGTTTGTGTATGTATTCTTCTCATTAAATTATTGTATATGTATTTTTGGAAACAAATTTGAATTTTTTTTCATGAGTTATGACCAATTCAACAGTGAAAAACATACTACTTTTTTCAAAAGGTGTGTTCTTTCAATCGCCAGTAATTCCTGAAAGACTTTACCGATTTTAATATGTTATACCTCATTTTGAAGGTAATTCCAATTACTTTTAAAATATTAAGGTGTTTTGACTTTGAAAGTGGTGAAATGATGGCTTCTATTTTTTACGATTTTTCCACTGAACCGATTTGACTCAAATTTTCATCAAATATTCCTTATAGTATTCTCTAAGGCTCATCGTAGGTCCTGTTAAAAAGGAATTCTTATTTTTTGGCACATTTCTTGGAAATATCTGCCATTTTTTAAATTTCTAACTTGAGTTTATTATAGACCTATACAATTGGGCTTACTAGCTTAAAATTAAGAGACTTGATAAGGTGGAAAGATTTTTATCCATTGGTTTTATTTTAATAAATCTGGCATCACATTGCTCGGTAACTAAGAGAGTAGAAAGCTACTTTCCAGTTAAGCGAAATTATTACAAATATTAAACTAGTGAGCCCAATCGAACATGACGTTTATTTCTTGTTACCGACCCTTATGTCGAACATCCTTGGCTAAATACTTGGCTTGTTCGATTGGGCTTACTAGCTAACCATTAAGAGTCTTGATAAGGTGGCAACGTTGCTACCCATTGATTTTTCTTAAATGGATTAACAAGAAAAATTTGGCAACACAACTAAGAGAGTATCAAGGTGCTTTCTTGTCAAGCGAGTAAATTCCATACAAAAATTAAGCTAGTAAGCCCAATCGAACCATACATAATTTTCTCATATTGGAGAATAATGCGTTTAGAGATTCCCGTCTGCATGTATTTATATGGAGGTTTATCATAGTTTGAAAGATCGTGGTAAGCTACAAAAATGAAAATTGTTACCTCAATAAATCCAAAATGACATTGAACCAAAATAGTATTAAATCAATGAAAAACATACAAACATATGTTTTCAGTCATTTAACTAAATGAGGCATTTAAGTATAGCCCTTTAGTCGGAAAAACTATTGTAATTTGTATGCAAATTGTGAAATTCAGTTTACAGTCCGAACTAGTCCTAATGAATCGAAAGACAATCTAATACATTTTATTTACAAAATAACTAGTTATGGTTAAGTTTTTGGTAATAGTTAAATGAAAACTGGGCATTTTATAATTTTTCAAATAGAAGAAAATTAAATACAATGAATTTACGAAAATACATATTTAAAAATTAAAAATAACAATATTTTCATATACAGAAACAAACGAAGTATATGGTTTTGTTTTACAGCGAATATAAGTACATTAGACCGGTTATAATACTAATTTTAATATTTATAAACCTTACATGCCATCTCGAGGGATAACAATAGTTTCACTTTCGCACACTTCATCATTTGCTAAGATCCCTGATGAGTAACACTGTGTATATGGCAATTAAAAATAGTATGAAATACACAAAATACATCAAACGTCTGAGTTGTTCACGTTCTTCGCGGTCATAATAATCATCTCTGTAATAGTCGTTCGTACTGTCGATCGATTGGTGGCGACGGTGGTATGATGCCATGAAATGTTCAAAGTAATTGCCATTGTCGGGCGATTCGAATATCGTCCTATCATCATCTTCGCTACATTCAATTTCCGTAACATCAATTCGAGTTTCATCCATCATATTCTGTGAACAATTATATTTATTTCGTATCCTATATACATATATTTTGAATATTTTTTGCTCTTATTAATCATTTGTAACGGGGTTTACCGCGGAGCTCCGATTTCGTTGTCACCATTAGTCTTCACGGTATAATCGTTTACTTATAATTAAATCGCCGTTTATGATGAGCTGCAGCTAGAGCGATTTTATTCTGAATTGTGATTGAATGAACGTCGTTCAAACGAATGTGGTTACGACATTTACAAGATGCAGCTTTGAACACTTTCTGTGGGTTCGGTTTTGCAATTTTTTGCAGGGCGGACTTTTATTTCCAGGGGTCCGAAAACATTTTGGAATTCATCTGTCATTCATCTGTAATCTCATCCCAGGATTTATATCAGAAGAATGTTTATAAGTTAATATTCTTTATTAAGTCAATGACTAACTTTTATTGAAAAATTGTACATGCATATATCTCCCTAAATACAAAAAGGTGTGTTTTAGACGTGTAAAACATTAAATTGTTATAAAATAATAGGGCTGTTTTGCGATAACAATAACGTTAATAAAAATTTAATTTTTTGCTCAAAATAAAAAAAATATTTTTTCACATTGTCGCCAACTACAATATAAATATTTGTATCAAAGCAAATTTTCAAAAAAAATAGTGATGACTTTTTTGGACTTAGCCTTGATATCCATTAATATGACTTATACTGGATAATTATCCAAATAACATTTTTAACATGAAATTATTTTTCAAAATTTATTTTTCTAAACACACTAGCTGAACCCCCGCCCGCTTCGCCAGGCAGAAAAACAAACGGAAATAAAAATCATATTGTTTATTCTTGTGATCGGTATTATATGTATATGTATATAATAACTTCCCTGAGATACAAAAGAAATGGATATGTTCCATGGAAAATATTGAAGAACGGCGAATAAAAGAAGAAATGTCAAAAATCAAATTGATTTTAGGTTGAGTGTGATTCTCCTCCTTTCCATTAACAAAACAAAAAACTTCCTACGTAAGAAGAACTTACTTAATCGAATAGCTGGAATTCGAATGTGCTACATTCAAAACACATAGAAAGTCAATCAAATTGTTCACTAACACTGTGCAACATTTTTGAAGTCATTTCAAAATAACCATATACGGACACCGCTACATGATAAAAGACCAAAAAAAAAAGACCCGTGTTTTTTTTCCCCCAAAGTCATGCACTTTTTTTTTATGGGCCCCCAGAGATTTGAGGCCTCGGTGTAATTTTTGGAAAAAAGTGATCATATACTCAGGCTCATATCTTGCAAACCGTTCGGAATTTTGATTTACTCTCTGAGGCAAAGTTCTAGCTCTTGTCATAAAGAACAAAAATTGTGAACATATAAAATCAAAAAAACTTCATCTTCAAGGTCAAAATCGCAAAAAACTTAAAAAAATTCGCTGAAAATTCAGGGAAACAATCAACTACAAAAATGTACCTAAGATCTCAATAAACAACTTTCTAGAACATATGAACTTCCTAGGAATTATTCTTAACACCGTTTAGGTAGCACTTAGGTAGCCGCAAAAGTGAAAAATTTTCCAAAAATTAGATTTTTTTCCTTTCACTGTGCAACATTTTTGAAGTCATTTCAAAATAACCATATTTTATATGTTCACAATTTTTGTTCTTTATGACAAGAGCTAGAACTTTGCCTCAGAGAGTAAATCAAAATTCCGAACGGTTTGCAAGATATGAGCCTGAGAATATGATCACTTTTTTCCAAAAATTACACCGAGGCCTCAAATCTCTGGGGGCCCATAAAAAAAGTGCATGACTTTGGGGGGAAAAAAAACACGGGTCTTTTTTTTGGTCTTTTATCATGTAGCGGTGTCCGTATATGGTTATTTTTTTTCGTGTTGCACTGTATAATCAAACAACACAAAAACTAAAAAATTAATATAATTTCCGTTTTCTTGTCTTTCTCGGCTTTTGGCGATATTTCTTTTTTTTGTAATCTTACTTTACTATTGTGCTAAGAAAATCCAAAGAAAACGTGTAATTTTACAAAATTCAAATCAAAAATTCCCCTCTTTCAAATCCCGCCCATTTGTATAACAATATAACAATCTCGGTGTCGAATATACTCTAAAACAGGTTTTAATTTCGTATGGGAAGGGTCACGGATACTTTCCGCCCATCTCGGTGTCGAATATACTCTAAAACCGGGTTTAATTTCATATGGGAAGGGCCACGCCCACTTTCCGCCCATATTTGCACAACTATTTACACTGGATCTATTCAGACAATTTTTCAGCACTCTATGTTTTATAGAACTGACAATATTCAATAATAGGTTTTAACTTCGTATGTGAGGTTCCACGCCCAATATCCCAATACCGCCCATTTTTGGTACAACTACGAAGGTTTATGCTATATGCACTCACAAAAAATTCAGTATTGTAGCTGTTATAAAACTGAATATATTCAATAATAGGTTTTAAGTTTGTATGTGAGGTAGCACGCCCACTTTTCCAATACCGCAAATTTTTGACACAACTACCCATATTGATGATAGATGTACTCATACAATATTTCGTAGTTGTACGCACATTGATGCTAGATGCACTTACTATATGTATCATAGAACTGACAATATTCAATAATAGGTTTTAACTTTGTGTGGGAGGTACCACGCCCATTTGTCCAATCCCGTCCATTTTTGGCACTACTACGCACATTGATACTAGATGCACTTACACAAAATTTCAGCACTCTAGGTGTCATAGAACTGACAATATTCAATAATAGGTGTTAGCTTCGTATGGGAGGTGCCACACCCACTTTTCCAATACCGCCCATTTTTGGCACAACTACGCACATTGATGCTAGATGCACTTACATAAAATTTCAGCACTCTAGGTGTCATAGAACTGACAATATTCAATAATAGTTTTTAACTTTGTGTGGAAGGTGCCACGCCCACTTTTCCAATACCGCCCATTTTTGTCACAACTACGCAAATTGATGCTATATGCACTTACACAAAATTTCAGCACTCTAGGTGTCATAGAACTGACAATATTCAATAATAGGTGTTAGCTTCGTATGGGAGGTGCCACGCCCACTTTTGCAATACCGCCCATTTTTGGCAAAACTGTGCAGACTAACAATTAGTGGACTTTCACAAAAATTCAAGACTCTAGCTGCAACAGTACTCCGAATATGCTAATTCATAAAAAAACGAATAAATCCCCAATTTGTGTGGGAGGTGCCACGCCCACCGAAAATATCAAAAATTTATATAGCCTATTTTCACCACCGGTTCAACATGAACATACTGTGAAAATTTCAAGAAGATCGGTACAGTAGTTTAGTCTGCTATAAAGAACAAACAAACCTACAAACAAACAAACACAGATTCATTTTTATATATATAGATTGATATTGTTCAATTAAAAAAATAGGTTTTTTATTTTGAGTGAAATTTTAACTTTTTATTTAGTTTTTTGTTATCACAGCTTAGTTATCCAGTTTTTAAAATTATCGCCAACAGAAATATCAATGTGTGTTTGAAAATATTTTTATGTTAGAAATTTTGGACTTAGCCTGTAAGTCAAAATTACGGTTATCAAGGCTAAGTCCAAAAAAATCAAAACAAAATATTTTTTGAAAATTCGATTTGATACAAATATTTATATTTTATATATTTAATATTTATTGGCGACAAGTGAAAAAAAAAAATTATTTTAAGCAAAAAATGATTTTTTATTAACGTTTCACTTATCGCAGCTTGTTATCCCGGATTAAAGAAAAACAGCCTTATAGTTTACATACTCCAAAATTAGATTAAAATAGAGTCTGCATTACTAATTCATCGATTCATGCACTCAAAGGAATTTGTCAGTAAAAGAAAGCAGAAAGTCTGCTGTATGAGCAGATTCTCTGCTGAAAAAGAGATAGCAGAATTGTATTTTCTGAAATAGCAAACAGCTGTTTGCTGTTTTTAGCAATAAGGAAAAAAAGCTTTCTTGAAATTTTAAGCCTGTGTATAGAACAATATAGCCAGTTGACAATTTTATTAACAACACTTTTTAGAATAAATGTTATTATAAGGGAATTTTTACCACTGAAAGATATTGTGATTGTCTTTTTAATGCTAACAAAAGCTAATATAAACACGAAATTCGAGCTAAATTCGTTTTCGCCGTCAATCTGAAAGGCTTTTATATTATAAACGATTTTTTATCTATTTTTATAATTTAATTAACAGCAGCCATTTTTAGCAGACCGCAGACACTTTATCAGTGTGAATGTTTATTTTATAGAACAACTGCTGTTATGACAGAAAAACTGCTGTAATAGCAGAAAATTGCCTGCTGATAGACAACAGACAATCGCTGCTGTTAATAACAGACTTTTTTCTTTAAGTGTAGATCGATGAATATGAATACTAATGACATATCATAATTTGTGCAGTCGTATTTACGCCAAGTTTATTCCGACTTCCAAAAGCTTTCTGTTTGTATACACTTAACCGTCAGTTTAAGCTCAAATAATACAGGTTGAAAAAAAAAGCTATTTCAAAACAGTTTTAAAACCACAGACGTGATTAGTAATATCAATGAAGCGATTTTGTTCATATAAACGAATTTTAAAGTGTCATGGTAAATACATTTATTTAAAGTTATTTTATACACTTCTCCGAAGCATAGTTTGTGTAGTACGTTTGTCAATCGGATGAAATTCATATAAACATATGTTGGAGATTCAATTGAGTTGAACTCAATGAGTTCAAGCACAGCGGCTAAAAGTGCGAACGATTGTGTCTTAGTTCGTTAAATTTAGTTAGTTAAATTCAGAACGCTCATGCTCTATCACTTTTTTCATATTTCAATCAATTAACGCCAAGAAAAAACAGTTGTTCTGTTTCTGTTATTTAACAGGTGTCTTCATATGTGGGCAGAGGGCGGTAATTTTTAACGGACTAAAAACTTTTCAGCAGTTTGAATGCTGAAGTAAAACTGCAAAAAAACTGCTGTAAGAGCAACAACATCTGCTGTTAATAGCAGAAGACAAATTATTTTGTCCTTTTTGAATACCTTATAGGGGTGGGTTGTAAACACATTAAATATTTGGACACAAAATGTTGCGTAAAATCTGGGATAATACGTTTTCCATACTCTACCCCACAAATGGAAAACTTTGTGCATAATGACGAGGCACATTTTTAGATAAATGGCTATATTAACAAGCTAAATCCACAAATAGTTCCTATTTTGTGCTGATTATTGGACAGTGGCTTTGGTCCGCACTTCTTCGAAGTCGGCAGTGCTATATATCAATGATAACACTATCCAAAAAACATTTCGTCGAAGGGTCATAAAATTTTCTGAAGTATTTTTGCTTTCTAATCTCGAAAACGGTATTAAAAAATTCATGGTAATTTTTTTTGAAAATTATATTTACTGAAATTCTAATTTTCGTCGATGGTACCTTCATTTTGGAAATATAAGACCGAAAATATGTTAAATGAAAGGTGAAAAAGTGTAATTAGCAACATTTTTAGACATCATAATTGCCTTTCATTGAACATATAAGCGTGTGCAATCGGACCAATATATCTAAAATGAAAATACAAATATTAAAGGTACCTAGGACGAACATTGTAATTTTAATAAAAAAAATTATTTTGTGTTGATTTTATAAATCAGCATGCCTCAATGCACACACAGCTTTATTTTTTGTTGCTTAGTGTAATCAACGTATTTTGGCCCAAATATTACAATAGGGCTGTTTTTCTTTAAGAAAAACATAAATAAAAAGTTAAAGTTTTAATCAAAATAAAGAAATATATTTTTTAAATTGTCGACAACAACAAAACCAATGTGTGTATGAAAACAAATTTTGAAAAAATAATTTATGTTTTTTTTGGACTTAGTCTTAGTCAAAGCTATGGTTATCGAGGCTAAATCCAAAAAATTTAACACAAAATGTTATTTGGATATTTTTAAATGTCCAATCGATTGAGTAAAAATTTATTTGGTTGAGGAAAAATTAAGTGACATTTTCATCAATTTGTGTAAATATTTACTTTGTTTGAGTAGAACGTACTAAAATTTAGTTCATCTTGCATAGACACTTTCACTTATAACCTTGTCACACTGCATGTGAAATCTAGCTGAAATGATTTTCAAATGTCAAATTTCTATAGAATCTGACAATTGTAAATCGACCTTATGTCATTTCAGCTAGATTTCACATGGTATGTGACAAGGCTATTATACAATTTTTGATATTCAAAAACGTTATATTTTTGTTATAAAATTTAGTTTAGCTCAAAAAAATCTATTTAAAAAACACATTTTTTAATTTTTTGAACGACATCTACTAAACCACTGCTTCTACGTGAAAGAGACATTTGTAGCCCTTATAATTACCTTAAATTTATGGTATTAGTAGTCTCGATCGGGAATATACTTGAAAAATAATAAGGGTACCTTTGACTATATAGGTAATTTTTTTTTTAATTTCAAAAACGTTTCGTTATAAATAGCTGTGGTATATTTTGCCATTCTCCGATATAATTTTATTTTTGTGATTACATTTATTTTAATAATTTAATTTAGTTTCGATAAATTGCAATTATCGTCAAAGGTATCCTTATTATTTTTGAAGTATACGCCCGATCAAGCCGACTAATACCTTAAATTTAAGGTAATTATTAGGGTTTGGGGTCCGGGAATTTCCGGGAATACGGGAATGGAAACTTGTAGATATATAATTACATTACTGATAATAATAATGACCATTTCAGCAAGGAAATACAAACTTTAAAGAATACTATACTTATAATGCTATGATTTGCTCGTGCTATCTGCTTTAACATTAAATTTCTAGTTTTCCCTGAAAAATCATCAAAATAAAAGGTAGAAATCTTCTTAAAGAAGAATTTACTGAAAAGGTCTAAATATGGGGATAAAATTAAAATTGTTCACCTGAAAACTTTGAAGAGAAATCTAATATGAATAAAATTAGAATATTTCACCCCAATATGGGTAAAATATTTCCATCTCTAGACGAATGAATCTTCTAAATTAAAGACGTGATAACATTTTGAATCTCGTGTCAGTCACTGTGCTTGTGATTTAAATGCCCAATATTATGACTTCATCAATTCTGATGATTTTTCTAGAGTAAACTATTTATAAAATGAAAAATAATTCCTAAAATATTTTGACAAAAACGTTCATTATTAGTTTGTAATATGCCAGTATTTTAAGCCATTAACGTCCTATGTTAATTTCATTTATTTTCAATTATTTACGTTATATTAAAATAAAAAATATATATTAAAATATTTATTTTTAGATTATTATTATTTTGTATTGTTCTTCTCGATCTCTTATATTTTAATAACCGGAAATTCCCGGGAATGAAAGTTTTCATTCCCGTTTTCCCGGGAAATGAAAAAAGTCCGGGAAACCCCAAACCCTAGTAATTATAAAATGTTTCGAATGTCTCTTTCACGTAGAACCGTAGATTTAAAAAACCTTTTTTTTTTGAAAAAAAAAAAATCTTTTGGCGATAAAAAATACAAATAAAAATATATCTGAGAAAGACAAAGCTTTCCACCACTTTTTAATTGCACATTTTTTGAATATCAAAAATTGTCTAAAATCAACAAACCCTATTGTATAGTTAAATTTTTTCTGAACGTGGTTACGAGGTCGACTCAATATTTTTAAAATGCTCTTCTCGAAAAACAAATTAGAACGAAAAAGTTTCAAAATTATTGTAATATTAAACTGAAAAACGTTAAAATAGAAGAAAATTGAAAAAAGAATCATTTTTCCAGCACGACTTTGATATAATTAACCGTTGTTAGAAAATTACAATTAACAATTTTTTTATTAAGATCGGACAATCTATATATATAAAAGAGTTGTGTTACTGACTGACTGACTTTTCATTGACCAGCCCCCAGACCAAACGGCTGAAGCCAGGTTCATGAAATTTTCAGTGTAGTTCCCAAATATGACGTAGACGTCGACTAAGAAAGGGTTTTACGAAATTCGTACTTTTAGGGGGTAAAATGGGCCAAAAAGGGATAAACATCGAACCTTCGTCCTGACTAAACGGCAGTAGCTAGAAACATGAAATTCGGTGTGTTCCTTGCACTGACCATGCTTTTAAGGGAGGAAGAATAGCAGCTAGAATCGTGAAAATCGGTATTTACATTAATCTGACAACGTAGACTTGCAACATAAATTGGTTTTTCGAAATTTGTACTTTTTGGGAAAGAGGTGCAAAAAGTTATAAATCTAGAAACATGAGATCGAGGAAAAAAAATTACCACCATTTAATTTTTTGTTCAAAACTTGGTAGAAAATGATAAAAATTATACATACGAAGGAGGTCAGCTAAAATAGTGCATATCGACAAGGACATTACTTTGACTGTGTGTGAGTGCTATCTATATCCACCAAAAGGAAATTAAATAAATAGATAAATAACAGAGACGGATAAAATTAACAAATAACTTAACGTGCGAAGCAGCGGGTACTGCTAGTATATAATATTTGTAAACTTAACATCAATGTAGTTTTTCTGCATTTTACCCCATTAATTCTTAGACTTTAGGCAACGATTCCTGTTCAAGGTGTTAATTGCAGTATCATTACAATAATAATTACAATATTTATTTCTCAGTCGACTTTAGTCGATTTTAAAATTATTATTAAAGCTAAAAATGCATTTACAGCAATTAGGCTTATCTACTATGCACTTTTGTCCAACACGTTATGCGTATTTTTGTGCTGTCAAAACACAGACTTCAACATTTTAATAATATATATTTATGAGTATTATCGCTTACAACAGTTTAAAGAACATCCCTGGCAATCGCCTTGAACAAGGTCCTTTACACGTTCACGTGTAACAAGACCGTTGTTGCATTTGCAACTGATTGATTTGAACTCATTAAATATAAATTAAAGAATTACTTGCAGGTCCATCCTTCATGCATTCAACACCACGGCACGCCACGACACGCCACATCATTAAGTTCGTCATTGTGCCAAAAATTCATTGCAAACCTATGAAATACGACTATGAGCGAGTGAGACCTTTGTCTGACTTCAACTTCCGTAAAGTCATTAAAAAGAAACAACAGAAATGCCTTTAAACAAGCCCCGTTTGTGCCGTTCGGACGCATGAATCAGTTTTGGTTTCAGCGTTTTTTTTTTTGAGAGATCGAAAAAATGCAATATAACAAAATATTGCATCAATAAAATAAATGTACGTACTGTAGATACTGCAAGACCATTTACTTCAACTACAATTAAATGTAACATCAGCTGTATCATCACCATCATCCAACCAACCAGTCAGCTAGCCAGCATTGATTTAATCAATGCAACGGAGCTTGCAAGAAACGAACGTGTAAGAAAAAGACCGCTGACCGCGGAGGAGGTCAAACACTTGCACGCCGACTGATCTGGTCAGTGTTCATTAATAGTGGGGGGACTGTCGTAAACTTAATTGTGTTTCAGTTTTAGTTTTGTTTGAGCTTTAAATCAGCCCACATTTCGATTTCAAAATAATGTGAGTTGAATTACGAGGGCGGATCGTGCAGTGCCTGACCTAATTCTGGGCAAGTAAATATTTATGATGTAGCAACTGAAAAACTATCGCCGCCAATACAAGATTTTGAAAAGAAAAATTTCAACTTTTGTGAGAAATAAAAGAAGTTTAGAAATAGAAGAAGTTTTGACATGCTGAGATCTATCAAAGTTCCATAGATTTTGGGGATAAACTCTGACAGATGAGATATAAAATGACACCGAATGTTTGCCAATAAAAAAGTAAACAGACTTTTCAAATTTCGCACTTTTAGAGGCTGGCATTAAAAACAAGAATGATGACAATTAAAAACGGAGTTAAGTTCGACCGGCTTTATATACCATTCTACAGAGGCTATAGATTTTCGTAGAAGTGCAGTAACATTACAGGAAAATGTTAAAAAATTGTAATATAGCCAAAACAAAACAAATAAAAATATTGAAAAAATAATTTCATAAATAAATATAAAAATTTTTAATTATTTTAAACCACGACTATAAGACCAGACTTCCAATAATAGTTCAAGTCAATTCAAAAAGTAAATATAAGACAGCAATCTTCAAAAAAGCTTAAATACAAATAAATATTGGGTGCTTTTCAGCTACAGCCGTTTGGTTGATTGTATTTCCATCCTATTTTAATTTCAAGCGTACAAATTTTGAAAATCAATTATGTCACAGTGAAAGACAACCTAACTTTATGATTCTGCACATTTTTGCCGTAAAAGTTGGTTGCTACCATATTTATCCCATTTTACCTCCTTAAAAGTGCGACTTTCGAAAATCTCTTTATTTTACATGTCTACGCAATTAGAGGGATGAACAAAGAGACTTTTATCATTCTGGCTGTAGCCGTTTAGCTGGTGCCATTTTTATCCCTCTGCTCCCATTGAAAGTACGAATTTGGAAAAAACTTTTTATTGTTGTATCTATGCAGTCAGAGAAATGTATACTCCGAATTTCATGACTCTGGCTGCTGCCATTTGGTTGGTATAATTTTTATCCCCTTTTTCCATTTACCCCCTAAAAGTACGAATTTCGAAAAATCTTTTTATTTTATTTTAATTATTCTAGGTGCAGTTTTTTGGTAATGGTACCATTATTATCCCTCTATTCCCATTTTACCCCTTAAAAATACGAATTTGTATAAAATAATTTTATATTATGAATCCACACAATTAGAGGAATGTACACAACGATTTTCGTGTTTCTAGCTGCCGTAGCTTGATAGGTACCATATTTATCCCCTTTTGGCCTATTTCTTAACCTACAAATAAGAATCACTTTATGGTGCACTAGGAGAATGCGCATACCCAATATCAAAAAACATACTTATACATATTCAAAAAAACATACTTATACACTCTAAATATTGGGGGGATATTAGAGTACTTTTAGCCCTTGTGAGAGAAACAAATTTCCCTGCTGACCGATTTCGCCCACTATCAATCTCAACCGATCTACAACTATTAGACGTATTCTGGAAAAAATTGGATCTCCTGGCTCCTTTCGAGCCAGGAGAGCGTCTTAGAATTTCATGACTATCAAGAATATGTATATATACTTTATAAGGGATATGTCAAGGTGTTACGAACGAAATGACAAACTTAGTACACCCCATCCTGTGTTGGAGGGTATAAAAATGATACCATGGCCCTATCAAAACTACTGCAAGCGGAATCATAAAAAGGTGCCACAAATTTGTTCAAATTTCTACTTTCATTGGAAAGGCAGTGCTTTGTCATTTAATACTGGAACACAATATCATTCATTTAACTACCACGACTGGCTCGGCAGTACCACCTACGATCAACCCAATTTTTCAGTACCGCCCAAAATCCACACCAAACAGTGACTCGTTGTGGATGCATTGGCTTTTCAATAGTCACGTGTGGGTTCTATGAACTTCCATATGCTGCAATTTTGATTATTGACATAGCCACCGAGATGAAAATGAGCTTCATCTGAAAACAAGAAAATTTTCCAGGTAAATATCTTATAGTTTGCGTTAAAGACTTGCTGCTTTGGATGTAAGTTTTTAATATTTCCCAATTTTGTTCGAGCGTATAACGTCCCATTTTGCAAATCTCAAACATAAACCTAAAAATAAAAATTAATGTTATTCTACCTTTCAAAGTTAAAGTAATCGGTAGCTCAAATTAAAATGTTAAATGGCCCAACTATATACTTAACGAACTGGAAGGCATGGGGGTACACCTAAGTGGACTGGTAGTATGTTCAAAAGCAGAATCATCTACTCAAGTATGGACGATGATAAGGCATGAAAGTGAGTTACGAGAGTCACCCCACAAGGGGGGATGAACTCACCTACACTATGGTGATATGATTTATGAAATCCTCATCTATCGCGACAAAACATGGCACATACATACTGCTTACTCGGACGACATGGAAGGTCACAAGAACGATTATCGCGCTGGGAAAGAAAACAACGGTCCTCTTTAGAAGAAGATGCAAAACACCAGACTTCCAACTACCCAAACTACAGGGAAAAGTGCTGAAACTACCGAAAGAGGCGTAGTACTTAGCCATCTCCAAGCTGTCCTGGAAAAGGAATATGGTGGAAAGGGGATACAGCATTCTATGCTTGTAGGAAAATATAATCTATAAAACATACTCGCCTACAGTGGAGGAAAGAGGTACGGAAGACATCACATTCGGCGAAAGTACAGAGACTTACATGCGTCGACGGATTGGAATAAAGTCTACTCCCCACCGTATGCCGCAGCTAAAGCGGCCCTCAGGCTTGGAAATCGGTCATGTTTTTCAGGACCACACATTGGCATGGCTTGCTACGATAGGACGAACATATGGACGTACGAATTTCTAATCTAAGGTAAAACCTTTAGGGTAACGATACCCAGCCGCTTCATGGAAGCTAATGAAATATCAATCTTTACCGATGGCTAGAAATTCCAGAAGGAGATATATACCAAGACAGATTTTGCAACGGAACTCTATCTCTTTGGCTGGCCATTGATGTGACATCCACCAAAAGGCTGCTTTCCTTCGAAGAAACTGTGTAGCTTTGTTCTTGCGAAGGACAAAGCCTACTTAGGTTGCAGACTCTTTATTAACCTGATTCTGATTCGTGGATATATCTTCCAATGGAAATGACGATCAAAATATGATATAATGAGCGCCCCGGTAGTCGAGTTGGTAGCATGCTCGGCTATCAG
Source organism: Polietes domitor (assembly GCA_947397865.1). Taxonomy (NCBI): domain Eukaryota; kingdom Metazoa; phylum Arthropoda; class Insecta; order Diptera; family Muscidae; genus Polietes; species Polietes domitor. The sequence goes on along the minus strand of OX377621.1, from coordinate 29,305,747 downwards.
CATGGGGGTTGTAGGTTCGATTCCCACCAGAGGCTCTGGTCTGTCGCTGCAATAACTAGCTACAATGGTCACAGTCACCCCGGCTCAATCCCTGGACCCAAAATTAGAATATAAATTTACTTTGTATTGTAATTCATAATAAATAAAATATAATAAAAATGATATAATCCCACTTTTCCCTTCACTTACCACCCATTACTTCATCCTACCGCCACTGTTCTCACTCCTAAACTACCATTCTTAAGGATATTGGGATTTTCGGTCTCTGAATTGTTATGTCATCGGTTCACACATTCAATATCTTCTGGTCTCTGAATATCTTGTGGTAAAGAGTGTGGCTGAATACTAGGAGGTGAATGCTATCATTGCCGTATGTCACGAGACACCTGGAGCCAGGATCAGCTTATTGATGAAAGCCAACAAAACCTTTTCATTAGGTGGTTACATACTCCAATTTTTGGGATGGGTTCTCATCCGACGAGCATAGGTTAACCGCAGGAGTACCACAGGGCTCTGTCCTTACCCCTCCCTATTTCTTATTTTCATCGACGACCTCTTGGATCGGACTTCGAATGCAATCTACTCATTCGCGGTTGACAGCAACCTCTGTCATTCATACTCATTCGATCTTTGGTTATGAAATTGAAGATAATAGGCAATTGATGGATGAGTCACTCAGCCAGGATTAACTGGCCATATCCGAATGGCGTCGAGTAAACAGAGTAGATTTTAATGCCCCAGTGCTCCTTATTGTCTTACAAGCGATTCACTGATCCAATGGTGTCGTCGATATCAATGAACGGTGTGGTTATCGAGCAATCACATACTCGTGATCTTCTAGGCATGAAAATACAATGCGATGTTCGTTGGGCAAAACATGTATTTGATGTGTCGAAAGAAGCATTCAAGTGCTCCAGGATCCTCCCTGGAGCTACTTGGCCGTGTCCAGAGGAGGTCGTTGGTGTTGATGGGTGACGGTAGGATATCCAATTCTATTGTGTCCCTTGAACACTGACGCACAGTGGAATTTTTTCATACAAGCTGCGGCAAAAATTAGAAGGAATAGAGCTAGGACTCAGAAATTTCGCAGACATATAAGGGATATTGTCAAATTAGATCAAACACAATTATTGTTTAAGTCCGCCCACAAACACGCCTACCTCCCATGTAACATATGGAATGGAAAAACGTCATAAATTTCTTATTTTAATATATATGTTAATACAAATCATTACCAGTGATTTAATTTGAGTCTACAATTAAATGAAAATTGTCAGTGCCACGCCCAAATAAAATTTTTAGAGTTTTACGATTTTCGAAATTTTTGATAAAAATTATTTTATTTTTAAATCGATGACAAACGGTTATTATAACTTTCTAAATAACCTAAGATTAATATCGGTCCATAAAACCTTACATCCCTAAAGTATGATTTAAATAAATTTTCCAAAATACTGTAACAGAAAACAACGAAGAAAGTATGTATTACTTCATCTTTGGCTTTACTTCAGAGGATCAAACCTCATATGAACAGCTACTCTCTCTTTCCTCCTTCTAATAACTTATCTTCCTTCCGCCAATGTAATGCACTGAGGAGCATAGAGTGCTGGTCAAAATAAAAAGGACAAAAAATGGAAATGTGATGTTTTAAGTTAATGTTCGAATAGTTTGCCTTTCCTCTCAATAGTCTAACCTAGTGAATAATAAAACGGCAATATTACACCAAGCGACCATACTTTTTGGGCCCGTACAAGACCATATGCACATGAAACTAGAGATAATATGTAGAAAAACTGTGTACTCAGATTTTCATTTGGCGATCTATTATCCATTTCAAAGGATTTTTAATTTCCAAAGAATATAATCGTTTTAATTATTTATTTTCATGCTTTCGAGTACCATGCATAGGTATAGATATATGGGTATCAAATTAAAGATAAAAATGTCTGTTAAAAATACTAAAAATTTCATGTACCTACCTCTACCTGTATTAATTTACCATTAACAACCATTTAAAGTTTTCCTCCTTAAATAGTAAACGATTAATAAACTAAATAAATAAGGGGAAATTTGTAATTGTTGTAAATTCTAAACTAATGCAGATAGAAGCATTATATTTAAAGTATTTTAAAGGGATATTCTTATCTTATATTTGATACCCATATCACCTTTGTATGACTTGTTAAAGTATGAAAAGAAATTATTTAAACATCTATATCTATTGCCGTAAAACAATAGTAAATCTAGTGAATTGCATCAATCCATCCAGCACTGGTTTTCCTAATATTTATTGAATCGAACAAAATCGAACATAATATTTATTACTGTATTCAGCTGCACGCAGAATATTTTTTTAAAATGAATAAATAAGACCTCGTGAATATAGTTTTATACTGTAGAAAATTAATAATAATAAATAAATACAACCTTCAGGTAAGCCACTGTCTGAAAAGAAAAGCAAAAATGTAATTACAATTTTTTAAATGCAAAAGAACACCTCAAGAGCTCCTATTTTCAACGAACTAAACGAAATTTCAATACTTTACGTGGTTTCCGAGATACATCGCAATAAAATATCCTCCATTATGATGAAATTTTCAACTATTTTAGCATTTATGAACTTTAAATGCATACACTGTTAAATTTAGTCGCGATATTGGCAAAATCTTTCTTAATAGGAATGTTCTTTGCAAAATTCAATCAGTAAAGTCGAGATTTGGGCGCATGAAATTTGAGAGTTTTTGCCGCTGATAATACACTGTGCGATAACTCAAATATTACTAGCGTTCATATGGCTTGTTTATATAAACTGCCAATAATATTGAAATGGATTTATCGGATTCAGAAGAAGAATTGAAAGATGTGGAATTCTACCAAAAATTATTGGCGAAGAAAATCCTCGCAATGGATGACACAAAATATCATCCGGACCTGGCGCTGAATGTTGGAAATACTTTGGTCAATAACAACTTTTGGTGAAGACCAAATTTTGCAATATATGCTTTCAAACTGAGAATTGGATTCTGAAAGGGTGAGATAACTTTAAATAATATTTTCATACATACATGTCATAAAGTAAAGGACTAAGAAAAGGCTAAAGTCGGCCTGGTGTGACTGTATGATACCCCACTTTATAAAGGGTGATTTTTTAAAAGCTTTAGGAAAGTTTTTCAAAAAAAAAACACATAAAATTCAAGAAAATGCATGAAATCTTTATTTGAATCGATAGTACGGTCCATATAATTTAATGTTTGAAGATTATTTCATGCAAATGTTGACCATGACTGCGCCCTAAATGGTCCATCTGCTTAGTCCAATTTTGGCATTTCCACGTTTTTGAGTAACAGAGGCCGAATTGCTGCGAACGACGACGAATCGATAATCGATGGTCATCATTAACACTGGCCGATACAGCTGCGATATTTTCTTCAGTTCGCACTCTACGTAAGCGTATTGGTGGTTTAATGTCCAACAATGTAAATTTGGTGCGAAATTTAGTCACAATAGCCCGAATAGCCGCTTCAGTGGGTCGATTAAATTGACCATAAAATGGAAGCGCGCGATGAACTTTCTTAACAGAGCACGCATTTTTATAATAAAATTCAATAATTTGCAAGCGTTGTTCGTTTGTATGACGTTTCATGGTTAAATTATGGACCGAATTGAAGTTGTTTGACTGTGAAACAAAACACGAAACGTACGTCAGCTGTTTTAATCAGTGTTGCCAAAAAGATAATAGTACAAAATCACCCTTTATTATATACTCAATTCATCGGGACGATTTTAAGGATCCAATTATGACAAAATTATAAAATGGAACGGGTGTGTCATATCACAATCAATTATGACATTTTTAAGGATCCAATTATGACAAAATTATAAAATGGAACGGGTGTGTCACATCACAATCAGCATTAATCATTAATCCTATATCACCATAGGCAAATGTTTCTTTGTCGAAATTTAATGATAGTTAGAATTTTATTACAGCGCCGGCGACCTGCCAAAATTGGGTCGGCTCAGCGGCCGATAACCGTCAAAATACTGCGCACCGCCGACGACGATTTTAGCTCGGCTCCTTTCTTTGCTTCCAATACCTTCGGCCAACGCAATGTGCTACGTTTATAGGGTCATTCCCTGTGTGTTGGTTCAGCAAAAAAATGGTATCTGAAACATTGGCGAATCCGTAAACTATGAGCTCAATTTGAGTTTAAAATCTTCAAAGTATTCGAATTTTATTTTTATGTATTTTGCTATGACGCAACATTCGACCTGCATTTGTTACTTATGTTTTGGCCATTTAACGTCTTTATTTTGAAAAATTAATTAGTTTTCATTTTTTTGATAAAATCACTGCAACAGATACATTAGAATTACCGTAAAACTGAGGCTAATCGTGAGAAGCGTCTTAAATTTTTGTGATGAACGTTTTGAAAATGTATTCCGAAGCTTGAATAATTCAATTGATGACAAACTTCCGGCATGAGACGCTGTTTTCATGGTGAGGTCGGTTAATTTTACAATTCGCCCTCGTACTACAATTCGTCGTCGTCTGCGTTGTTGTGCTGGGCCTTTGCCGCACATGTCTGTCTGTCTATGAGTCAAAGGCAGGCCAGGCCGTCGTTGTGTGGTTGGTGCTGGCGGCGGCTCTAGCATGCTCACATGCGCGCGCGCGCACTTGCACAATTCTTCGGGTTTCTTCTTCCTTTCTGTTCAGTTTCTGCTTTTCGTGGCGATGAATCTCTTTATTTGTTGGATTTTGTTGTTCGATTTCGGTTAGTGAAACCACTCTGTTTTTGAATCATGTGAAGGCCATGAACGTTCGTTCGCCAGTTTTATTCATTTTTTTGTTTTTCTTTCTTTCTTATGATGGCTGCGGATTTTGGATTTCGATTTTGTCGATAAAAAATGTTGAACGTGATGTGTTTTATTTGTTTTGTTTTCATTTTGGAAATTATGTTGTTGTTGCTATCTAACAACAATTCGTTTTAGTTACAGCAAAATCACTCAGATGTTGCTGGCGCTGTTGCCAATAACGTACATACGATTTGATACGCTCAGTGGTTTCGAGAGTTAAACTCTTTTAAATTGAATTGAGTTGAGTTTTTTTGCGTTTTTCGTTTTGCATTGGAAATTGTTAGTAAATCCGCGCAACGAGTGGTGGTAATCGATTTTATTTGACATTTTAATAAATGGCAGTATAAGTGGATCGATAGAGAAGTTTTTTTCCACAGCATTTGGTGGTCTTTTCGTACTCATATTTTTTGGAAGATTTTGAAATCTAATTTATTCGGTGAATGGAGTTTATTTAACTATTGATATTGTATGCATCTTTAAGCTAAACTTGTCTGTAAAAAGGGAACATGCCAAGTCATGTAAACAGAAAATCGTATGATTTTGAATTCATCTATATGTTCAATACATATATATATACATATGTATGTATTAGTAATCAAAAATTCAAATTAGTATTGAAAATTTGTCAATACAGTAATAAATACTATGTTCGATTTTGAGTCGCATTATTTTCAATAAACATTAGGAAAACTAGTGCTGGGTGGATTGATGCAAGTCACTAGATTTGTTATTGTTTTACGGCAATAGATATAGATGTTTAAATAATTTATTTTCTTACTTTAACAAGTCATACAAAGGCGATATGGGTATCAACTATAAGAGAAGAATATCTGTTAAAAATATTTTAAGTATATTGCTTCTATCTGCATTAGTTTAGTAATTACAACTTTATAAATTTCCCCCTTATTTATTTAGATTTTTAATCGTTCACTTAAATAGTAATAGAAGGAAAACTTTAAATAGTTGTTAATGCTAAACTAATACAGATAGAGGCATGCAGTTTTTAGTATTTTTAACAGACATGTTTATCTTTAATTTGATACCCATATCGCCTGTGTATGACTCTCGAAAGTATGAAAATAAATTATTAAAACAAATAGCTTAATTTTTGTATGTAATTTACTCGCTTAACAAGAAACTAGCTTACTACTCGACACATCAAATACATGTTTTGGACTATGAACCTAATTTTGTCATGCCTAGAACTGATCAATCATTGAAATTGACGAGACCATTGGATCAGCGAATGACCTGTGAGACAAAAATGAAACCTGAGTCTTGCGTGTATTATAATCAACTCTATTCACTCGACTCGATTCGATAAAGACAATAAACCACGACCAAGTCTATCATCCATCAACCGACAACAAACGGTTGAATGTTCTTGACAAGTCTCTTATTTCAGCCGAACGTCATCATGCTCGGGATAAGGTCGATAATATCCGAAGAACTATCACCATGAGGGTAGCGACTCACATCCCATGTTAGGACGGTGGTCAAGAGAGACAATAGAATTGGATACTTTACAATCTCCACCGCTCTCCTTTAAGCGCCAAGTATGAAATTCTGTAATGTATAGTGCGGCTGGCTGTCCAATCGATTCTCAGACAGTTCCTGGTCTTTTATCTGTAACGTACGTCCTCATGTACAGTATAATATTACCATATAGCAGTGACACACATTCTACATTACGAATAGAGGCTCAAGAGAGACAATAGAATTGAATACACTACCATCGCTTTCCTTTGAACAAGGCCAAGTAGCTCAAGTAAGGCACTTGAATGCTTCTTTCGACACATTAAATACATGTTTTGTCCAATGACACAGAGTCCATAGAAATTGTCGAGACCATTGGAATGACTTGTGAGACAACAAGGAGCACTGAGTCTTACGTACATTAAAACCTACTATATTCAGTCGACTAGCATCCATCAACCGACAACAAACGGTTGAGTGTTCTTCGAAAGTCCCCTATTTCAGCCCATCGTACTTATTCCCAGATACATCCCTCGTTACGACGGAGTTCAAAAGAGACAATAGAATTGGATACCATCACCTACCACTGCTCTCATTTGAACACACTAGTTCCAAGTATGACCTTATCATATTCTTCTGTATCTATTGGCTTCTCGGGTGATGTCACTCCATTTATAATTTGCTGCACTCAGCTTATCTCCATTCTCCTCTAGGTCTTAGCGGGAGCACTGTGTCGCTCAGTACTTTGTGAATTCCACCATAATGCTTGTCGTGCTATATTTTGGCAGGGTCTTCGAAGTATATGACCCAATCAGCGCCATTCCCGCGCTCTACTATCTATTGGTGCCGTCTTCGGTTTAGTTCGGGTCCATAGAGCGTCTGGTTGCTAACAATAAATCATTGGATCAGTGAATCGCTTATTAGACAACATGGATCACTGGGTCTTATGTGCATTAAAATCTACTCTATTCCTGACTTTTCCATCTAGGCAATGGATCAGATTTCAATTTCTTGAAGATTTGATCTATGGTCCAATGAATATGAATGACAGAGGTTACTATAATCCAAAAATGAGTAGATTGGATTGATAGTATGATCCAAAAGGTCGCAAAAGAAAATAAGAAAAAGAGAGTCGGATGAGAACCCATCTATTATAACACGCATAAATAAATCTATAGAAGTCACTGCCACACCAAAAATCTTGAACTTTGATATCAGTGTTCCGTGTCGTTGCTTGTAAGTAACCAGAGCAACGACCTCACCAAAGTGATAGATGGATCAACCCCATCGATTTGATAGGAACGTCTTCAGATCGTACAAAAAATATATTTCTACGGAAGACTTACTGCCGATCATAAAGAAAGCCTTTGGTCTCTATACACCTCACAAGATGGTGATTAACCCTGTTTTTTCTAAGAAGCTCGATATCAATCGATATAAGTCATTGCCGACACCAAGAAATCATGAGGTTTAATATTAGTGTTCCGTGCCAGAATCTACGTAAAGCCTAGGAAGTATTCAGAGCAACAACCTTACTCGCACCAAACTGACGGAAAGATCGACCCCTTCGTTTTGACAGGAGCATCATCAGGTCCCAGAAAGGTCGATTCCGATCGGAGGCCATACTGTCGATCTTTAAGAAGGTCATTGGTCTCTAGACACCTCACAATAACTTCGAAGAACATAAAGAAAATGACAATTGAGATGTACTTCACAGGATTATAAGCCTTAACTTTTGAATATGTGTTAATTCTATCGATTTATGCGCAATAAATGCTGGTGTATTCCCTTCGTGTTGGAAGGTTTCCAACGCATAGACGATCCCCAAGATGGGCGAGGCTGCAAATCCTGCGAATAACCGTCCAATTGAAATGTGATTTGCTCTCGCGAGCGTTATTAATATGGTTTACGTAAAAATCGATTTAATGGTGTTCCTGTTGAAATTGTGGATGCCACCGTTTCGGTGAGGGTAAAGATGTGGTTCGGCGTACTCGTATCAAAGCTTACTGCTTTTGATCCGGTAATTTCTTCTCAAAATTTATTTCGAATTTTCTCAGGGACCATTTTATACGTTATATTTGATGATGAGATAGCATCTTTTCCCTTCCAGCTTCCATATCTTCATCGATGATCTTCTCAGTCACTCTAGATGTTTTGGGTATGAAAATTCAGTGTCATGTCCGTTGGACTGAACACATTTTCTAAATGTTGAAAGAACCATTCAAGTGTCGCCTTTGAAGTGGTATAATAAACTATCCGAACTTCAAAATATTTATTCGACGTATATCCGCTCGAAGGTGGAATACAACTCTCACATGAGTGCCGCGGCTGTAAATCGTCTATGGAGTTGCTTGGTCATATCCAGTGGAAGGCGATGCAGCTGATTGATAGGTATTTGATCAACTGCTAGATTTTCCATAAGAGGCCATCCATTAGTTGTCGCATGAATTATGGAACAAATGGTAGGATAATTCGTTCTTTTGTCGAACAGTCCGAATACTTCCAGCAGATGCTGTAACATATCATCTATGCGGGTTTAAATAGAATGTGGTCAAACACTACTTCAATTCACCTACTTACATGTACCCTTCTTCCAACTCCATAACGAGGGAAAGTAGATCCGATCCTTACCAGCTCATTCGTTCTCAGAAAAGTCCCTATGTTCAGAGATACATATATGAGTGACTTCGGATTTCAGACAAAATCAGTTTGTATATCTCATCTACACTAGATGTAATAGGGTTAGATTTTATGGCGGTTTGGCTGTCTACAAGGACTCCTATATACCTAAAGAGTAAAGATTACTATAAGGTGGTTCATTTAAATTTTTTAAATTTGAACTACGGATTACTGTGATGGTAGACTAACATTAATTTTTATTTTCAGGTTTATGTTTGGCATTTGCAAAATGGGAAGCTATACGCTCGAACAAAATTGGGAAATATTAAAAACTTACTTCCAAAGTAGTGAGTCTTTAACGCAAACTGTAAGAAATGTACATGGACAATTTTCAAAAAGAGATCGGCCTTCATGAAGCCCATTTTTATCTCGGTGGCTATGTCAATAAGCAAAATGGCCGCATATGGGGTTCAGAGAACCCACATGTGACTATTGAGAAGCCAATGCATCCACAACGAGTCACTGTTTGCTGTGGATTTTGGGCTGTACTGAAAAATATTGGGTTGACCGGATGAGGTACTGCCGCCAGTCGTGGTAGTCATATGAATGAAATGACTACACATACTGGTCTCCAGGACTACACAATATTCCCTATTACACAAATGGGTCAACTCTGTCTTTGTAGGTAATTTGACCTTCAATGAGTTTACGAACATCACCTTAGAAGCTCTGTAGTCGGATGGTCTTCGAAGTGTGTGGGAAATACGAGCACGTATCTTTTGTTTTTCAAGATCCGATAGCCGATATCTATTTGATGATGGGCTTGTCTAGTTGATCTAATGTATCGCTGGTAATATTCTATCCTTTTGATAATCTGTTTAATTTTATGCGCCTATATTCAGAATGCAGCTAAATTAGTTGCCGACATTTACAATAAGTTCAAGGATTTCCAACATTTCCTCCAGCCTCTGCTGAGTCATTCGATATGAATTTCCGGCCACCATAGTAGCGATTTACCGATAGCCCTCCCGAATGACCACTGAACTGTGAAAATCAAAATAAACCAATTAAAACCCGAAATTATTTCGGAAAAGTAATTAAGCTTAAATAATATACATACATCTATCTACTGGCTGGTTGGGTGCATGGTTATTATTTTTAATATTTTCCCTAAAAGTATTTTGAAATGTTCGTGCCACCATTAAAATGTGATTTCAAAATAATGGGAAACTAAATTTGTCTGTTCGAGGGGGGAGATACGCAGGCAAAGAGTAATAGCCATACAATGGTATTCGGCAAAATAAAAACAAAATATAATTTAAATAGGTTTTTGTTATTGTTACGGTTATCTTTTTGCTGCCATCATCAACTAAGCAGCGTGTAGACATTAACTAACGACGAATTTAAAAAACCAAAACCAAAAGCGGGGAATGGGATGTCTGGTAGCAGCATATGGAGTCATACTACGCATAATTGTGGTTGTGACATACTCCAAACTCCAAAAAACAGACATACATACATACATAATATCAATATTTAACACTGGCCCTCCCCACTCTCTTTCACTCTCCAGCCCACAAGCAGAAGGACCTTTTCGACAAACAAACAAACTTCAATTGATTTGAGGCTTAGCTAAGGTAATGAATGACATGTAGTAGTGAATGGAGGGGTCTGTAGAGGATGATAGTTTATGTATTTTGGAGCTATAAATAAAATGAAAACAATTATAAACTTTGTTTTCCAAATTTAGAAATAATTTCTAAACAAAAATATCAACGAAAAAACATAAACTTAAGACAGACGACGGGCTAACACTAAAACAGATGTTGCAATTCCCACCATGGCTAATGATATACACGACGATATTCACTCACTCAGTTGTGTTTTTTTTAATAAAAACGTCAGCCTGAGTTATGAACTATATTGTACACTCAAAAATATAAATGGTTTGTGATAATTTGAATACAAATCCATGCTCCATGATCATGGTCAATAAAATGTCAGTTAGGTAAAATATCTCTGGAAACATGATTTTAAAATGCTTGTCAGTAATTAGATAGGAGCTTCGGGATCCAAGAGAGTCACTCAAAATATTCGAAGATCGTGGTCAGTTAAATCGCTTTTCTGTCGCTTGAATGGTGGACTTTAAATTTAAATAAATAATTTAAATACTGTAGAACTGTAAAAGATGATACTGCATAATTTCAAGCTGGAAATGACTAGTTCGATCACTTTTTCAAGTAAAGTTTAAACAAGTAGTCGATAACACTATGTAACCAAAAAAGAAAAATTGTATGTCCTAGCCGAAAAAATATTGTTTCTGTGCATTGAGGCATTATGATTCCTAAAATCAACACAATTTTTTACAGGGTGGGTCATTTACTTATTATTTTTTCAAATTTCTGGTTTTGTTTGGAAATGTTGAAGTTTGTCATTTAATAATGGAACACGATATCATTCTTATGACTACCACGACTCACAGAGGGATTTGTTCATACAAAGTTTGGCAAAAATATAAGGAGTGTTCGTAGAATGTTGAAATATTGCTCTGAGCCTGAGGTTAGCTCAATTAAGAAAAATATAAAATTTCATCAAAATTGGCCACGCCCAGTACCCAACGCCCATAGAACCAAAAATTTATTTTTGGTCCAAACTTTTTGAAATTTGGCACAAAGCCGTTTATCACCTCAATTAAGAATAAAATAAAGTTTCATCAAAATTGGACATGCCCACCAACCAACGCCCAACACCCAACGCCCATAGAGCTCAAATTTATTTTTGGCCCAAACATTTTGAAATTTGGCGCAGATCATTTTATTACCACTCACCGCCCATATTATATTTTTCCCCAAAATTTTGTGTTTCTTTAGCAAAACTAATTATTTTATAAATAAATTTCAGTACATGCATTTAAATATAGACTTTTATTCAATATCTATGTATCATTTCTGTAACTATATCATCAAGTTCCAAAACCTGTTTAAGGGTTTTGACGATACTAGAAGTCGATGAAAAACATCTGTACTTGTTGCAACTCTATCACACTTTCTGGAGAACCTTAATCTACAACTTCTATAATATTTCATCTTTTTCTATATCTTTTTGTAATTTTTTTAAAATTAAAAATTTCATGAATTTGGAGACAAATTTTATGATTTTATAAAAGATTATTGATTATTTAAAATTTTTATTTTTTTAATTGATAGTATGGAGTCTTACCTTTCATTTTGTAATAGCGGGAGCACCTAGCACAACCGAGCAAGCTTTTTTTCTTCCAGGGAAGTTTAAACCATATGAGCGAACTTTATAATTTATTCTTTAAAATACACAGAAAAGGCTATATTTAAAAAAATCACCATTTAAGTCAGAGCAATAAAATTATCTTACGTACAAACACTATAGAAGTGCGTAAACAGTTTTCAATATTTTGGATCAAAATTTACATGTGACTTTACTTCATTATTTCAAAGACAAAAAACCTTTTGTATGGGATATAATTTATAGATTATTCATACTGAATCAATTTTCTACAAAACTGCATCTTTACATTTTTAAATTTTATGTGTCGAAAAAATTACTTATTGCACAAAAAATCCCACTGTGCGACTGGGTGGGCAGTACCTCATCCTAACAACCCAATTTTTCAGTACAGCCCAAAACCCACACCAAACAGTGACTCGTTGTAGATGCATTGGCTTCTCAATAGTCACGTGTGGGTTCTCTGGACCCCATATGCGACAATTTTGCTATTGACATAGCCACCGAGATGAAAATGAGCTTCATCTGCAAATACATATTTTTTGTCTTACAGCTTGCATTAAAGACTCACTACTGTTTTTAATATTTCCCAATTTTGTTCGAATGTATAGCGTCAAATTTTGCAAATGTCAAACATAAACCTGAAAATAGAAACAAGTAAAATGGCGTTAAGTTCCACCATGGATTGCATTCCACGTAATATAGCCAAACCAAACCAAATAAAAATAATTTTATAAATAAATATAAAATTTTTAGTATTTCAAACCACGCTTATCAGGTAAGAATACCAATAGGTTATAATATATCGAAATAATACTTCAAGACAATTCAAGGAGTTAAAAAGCTTTAATACCATAAATACTTGTTGATAGTGTTTGCTATAGTTGGTTGTATTTCCATCCTATTTTAATGCCACAAATACAAATTTTGAAAAATCAATTATCTCACTAACACAGTGCATGATTCAACCAATTTTTGCCGTAAAAGTAAAAGAGTACGCACTTGGATTTTGTTTTTATTTTACGTGTCTACACAATTAGAGGGATGTACATACCGAATTTCATCATTCTAGCCTTAGCCGTTTAGTTGGTACCATTTTTATCCCTCTGTTCCCATTGTATCCCTTGAAAGTACGAATTTGGAAAAACATTTTTAATTTTCGTGTCTACAGAGTTAGACAAATATACTCCGAATATCATGACTCTAGCTGCAGTCATTTGTTTGGTACAATTGCAATCCCCTTTTCCATTTTAACCGCAGAAAGTACGAAAAAGCCCTGTCTTCGCAATCAGAGGAATGTATACAACGAATTTCATTATTTTACGTGGTTGGTACCATTTTTAACCCTCTAATCCCATTTTAGGCCTTAAAATTACCAATTTGGAAAAAATACTTTTCTATTATGTATCTACTCAATTAGGGTATTTTCAGTTCTTGTGAGAGAAAAATGTTTCCCCGATTTTGCCCAGTGCAATTCCAAGAGACCTGCAACCATAAGACACATTTGCGGAAAATTTGAACCACTTAGCTCATTTCGTTCGGCAGCTAGACAGACAGACGGTGACAGATGGCTGCATCGTCTTAGAATTTTACCACGACCCAGAATATATATACTCTATGAGGTCTCCGATGAACATTTCAAGGTGTTACAAACGGAATGACAAGGTGGAATAAAAAACATACTAAAATACTGCAAGATATTAGGGGTATTTACAGTACTTGTGAGGAAGAACAAATTCCCTTTGGACCGATTACGCCCAGTTGCAATCCCAACCAACCTACGACTATAAACCGAATATATGGACAATTTGGACCCCCTAGCTCCTCTCCTTTAGATGCTAGCGTGCTTTAAACAGACAGACAGGCGGACATGGCTAGCTTGTCTTAGAGTTTTATGGCGATCAAGAATATATATACTTTATGGGGTGTCAGATCGATACTTCAAGGTATTAAGGTATTAATTTAAAAAGCCAAAATACATCAGAAAAATTTATACAAATATAAGACCTGCGACAAAATTCTTGTTGCATAGAGTAATAGAACTACCAGAATGAGCCACACCGCAGCCGGTCTCTAACCAAACAAGTAAGGAAGGTTAAAGTCGGTCGACTATATGATACCCTAGACCTAGTCAATATACCCTGTGGTGTAGGGTATAAGAAGGTCGTTAAATTTGAACCTGTTATATATATACTACAAATTTCATACTTTTATCTGTATTTATAAGAAAATTTGAACACAAACTTTGAATGGGAGCTATATATAAATCTGAACCGATCTAACACATTTTTAGCATAGGTTTTCTGAAATATAAGACGCTTTCCCAAATTTGATGTAAATCTTTTAAATATGTGTTTTTTCGAGCGGAAAGAGTCAAATCGGTGGAGACATTAGTATGGGAGCTATATATAAATCTGTTCCAATGTGACCCACTTTCGCCATAGATGTTTGTAGTTGAAATATGAGCTTTTTTGCTAAATTTTAAGCAAATCTGTTCAGATATGCTATATGCTAGAGCGGAAATAATCAATTCAGTGGCGAAAATTGTATTGGAGCTATATATATATATATCTGAACCGATCTGGGCCATTTTTACCACAGTTAGAAACAACTGTGGTATGAAATATAAGTAGTTTTGCTAAATTTGAAGAAAATCTGCTAAAATATGTGGTTTCTAGAGCGGAAAGAGTCAAATCATAGGACACATTTGTATGGATGCTATATATAAATCTAAACCGATCTGGCCTATTTTTACCAGAGCTATTTCTAGTTAAAATATATGACGTTTTGCTAAATTTGAAGAAAATCTGTTGAAATATGTGGTTTCTGGAACGGAAAAAGTAACCCTGTGGTGTAGGGTATAATTACATTCAAAAACAAGTAAGGAAAGGCTAAAGTCGGACGTGGTCGACTATATGATACCCTCCACTTAAACCGTAAACCACCCGTAAAAGGTGATATCGGGAACGATTTTCGTATTGGTACTATATATGTGGGGTATAGAACGGAAAAAGTCAAATCCAGAGCGAAATTTTTATTGCAGCTATATATAAATCTGAACCGATTTGACTCACTTTCACCATAGATGTTTCCAGTTGAAATATAAGGCGTTGTCCTAAATTTGAAAAAGATGACGCAAAAGTCAAATCGAGAGCAAAATTTGTATGGGAGCTACATCTAAATCGCGAGCGATATATATATCTAAATCTGAACCAATCTTACCGGCATACACCACAGGTGTTTGTCGTTGGATTATAAGATGTTGTGCCAAACTTAAAACAAATCGGGTACAATATGTGGTTTCTAGAGCGGAAAAAGTCAAACAGAGAGCGAAATTTGTATGGGATCTTATCTAAATCTGAACCGATCTGACACACTTTTACTACAGATGTTTGTAGTTGAAATATAAGGTTTTGTGCCAAATTTGAAGAAAATTGCATAAAATATGTGATCTCTGGAGCAAAAAAGTTAAATGGAGAACGAAATTTGTATGGGAGCTATATCTAAATCTGAACCCAATTTCACCACAGATGTTTATAGTTGAATTATAAGGTACTGTGCAAATTTAAAGCAAATCGAGAAAATATGTGGTTTCTAGAGCGGAAAAAGTCAAATCGGGAGCAACATTTGTGTGGGGGCTATATCTAAATCTGAGCCGATTTACTTATAATTAAGTAGGATTCGTCCTTGGCCGGCAAAACTAACTTGTGCCAATTTTTTTTACGATTGTAGAATAATTGCGACCTGTAATTTGATTATAAGAATATATGGACGGACGGACAGAGTTACAAGCCGAGCAATAATTATCGGCATCGCTACCCAAAATGGGTCGGCGGCGGCGGCTTTAGGCTGATTTGTCGGCTGGTTCTATCATTACGAAATTTATTTGCCAATTTTGAGGAAAGGGAAGGAATAATTTGTATTGGGTTTTAATACTTTTTCTTTAATTTTTTTGGAAAGTAGTTCAATATTGGTTAATATTAGCCGATATTAGCTAATGTTTCCATAATTTAATATTATTATTCCCTTAATATGGATGAATTTAATAAAAATGTTTGCAATTAGAGATTTTCATGCGAGGCATATTTGACCAGACATCTTGATAATCCATAATCCTTCCAAAGAATGTTACAGCTCTACCTACTTTGACACACCAAAGAATAATAATAAGGTTCATGCTCCAAAAATGCCCGAACAGTGCAAATGGTATTCTAGTCGGAGGACAGGGCAACTTCATTTCCTAAATATACATATGTGTGCCGACGAAAATCATCGTCGCGAGATTTGTGGCTTTGTGTCACATACAAGAGTGGCCAAAGAGAAACATCTTCAGTTTAAATATAACCATAAACGATAAAGCCTTCCAATCATCCACTTTGCATAGAGTAGGTATCGTTTATTGTTTTTTATAGGAACACATGGCCACGCACACTGGAATTGACTGCGAAAAATGCGACTTTCAAATCAAAATATAATAATTCAATTTACTATCGACGTCATCATATAGTGGGATACCAAATTTAAAGAAAGATCCATATATTTCACAGTAGTTGTCTAATTCGACAGTTATATTTTCTTTTGTAATTTAAGTGAGTTGTCTATTTTGGTATTGGCGGATTTAGAAATCCATCAGATCTAAAAAAATTATCGGCGGCGGCCCGGCTCGTGCAGAAACATGCGGCGGCGGCTTGTCGGCCCAAAATCGGTCGGCTTCTATCTCTGCGGACGGATGGACAGACAGGCGGACATGGCTAAATCGATTCAAATAGGGATTCTAAGATTATCGGTATAGTTAACATTGAGTCTATATCGCTTTCTTTTGGATGTTACATACAAATGCACAAAGACCCTAGTGGTGGGTATATAAATAATGATATAAAATTATCTTTCTAATAAAATAAATTTTTAGTTTGAAATTAAATAAATAAACAAATTATTCTGATTTAAAGTTCTACACGTGTAGAAAGCACACTTTGAACAACATTTGAACATAGGCAGTGTAGTTTCTCACACTACATTCATAAGAAGAGATTGACATATTTTTAATGAAAATCTATGGATAAGCTCTTACATTTAATATGCGAGAGTATCTCATAAAACTTCCCAAAATAATATTTCATAATTTCACAATAATATAGATTCAAACACGTTTGTGACACTCTTTCGTCGTCTAATCCACAATATTAACACGTTGTTAATACGCGTGACAGTATTCATTTGAGTGCCACATCTGCATAACAATCGTTGAGATGATGAGATTTGGACGATTGACCTGTTTCACATTTTTGAGGTCAAGTAAACTAAAGTGGACATTTTCCACCGTTACACATACATATATTAATCCATTTGACATCTATTCGAGTAAAGGGACATTAAAACTAGTTTTTTTGCAAATCATAAAAGTTGAAAGACCTTAAAATGGCCATAATAAAACCACGAAAGTGAAGATGAAAATAACATAAGAAGACATTTTGCGATTTATATCAATTTATGGTCATTCACACAGTGACAGTTTAGTTCCATGAGTGTTTACGTATTGAACTTTGTAAACGTAAGACATATATGAACGTTAGAGTGGGCCATGAAAAAAATTTTTGGAAAAAGGAAATTTGGTAAAAGGTGACTCCTAAAGTCTTACATGGTTTTGACTTGATTTTCGAATATAAATGTACCGATTTATATATGGAAATAATTTCATTGATAAAATGAAGTTCTTTAATTTCATTATTATAACTGATTTAGATTAACATACTTAGAGTCTTAAGTCACTACTGTTGTTGTTATTAAGAGATATAAACAACAAACTCTGCTTAGACTTTAGAAAGTATGTTTAGACATCTTTAGGGAAATAACTGACTTTTCTTCGTTGAGTGTAAACGTGTGATGGGTTAGTGACGGTTGTTCAATTTAGCCTCCAGACTAACGGTGGCGTTGATTCAAACCCCAATTACGTTATTGTATCAGGGAAGTGAGTTACAGCAAAAACTAAGACACAACAACAAAAGTGGAACAACAAACGTAACACTATAAAAGTTGGTCAGAAAAATTGTCAACGAAGACGTCATAAAGTCAAAATTAAATGAAAAAAAAAAACATTTCAATAAGCGCACGTGCGTGCGTGTTGACGTTTAAATTACGTACGTACGGGCATTGATTAGAAGAAATTCAAATTTAAATTTGGATAGGTAATTGTTGCACTTACGAAAGTTTAGGTTATTTGTGGTTCTGATTTGTGTGGAAACGAAAGTTTTAATAACTCCACTAACATTTATTCAAATGAGACAGGTGCGAACGAACAGCTTTCTCATGCCCAAATTATCAGTCATTCGGAGGTGTTCTGTACAACGAGTTCCTATAAATTATACTTGTTTCTTCCTTAAGTCTATTTCGAGTGAATTAAATTGTCGACGGTTTATTTTTCATGCATTAAATAAAACTATTTAAAAATATCCTTGAGTATTTTAGAGAATTGCTCATCGTATAAGGTTATTATATGTCCTTCGTTATTACTTAAGCAACGTCTAGAGTATTAGTAGTTGAGGAATATCCCTAAAGAACAATTTACCGAAGACTGAAAATTAATGAATGACTAAAACACTCCACGAGAGTATTATGTCTTTGTGCATTTGTTTGTAACACCCAAAAGGAAGCGAGATAGACCCATTGTTAATTATACCAATCGACTTAGAATCACTTTTTGAATCGATTTAGCAATGTCCGTCTGTCTGTCTGTCTGTCCATTTATTCTTGTAATCACGATACAGGTCGCAATTGTAGCCAGAACCAAACGAAACATTACACAACAAAGTTTTTCGGGACAAGGACAGATTTAGATATAGCCACCATACGAATTTCACTCCCGATTTGACTCTTTTCACTCTAGATACCACATATTTCAACAGATTTTCTTCAAAATTGGCAAAACATCTTATATTTCAGCTAGAAATACCTGTGGTAAAAATGTGTTAGATCGATTCAGATTTATATATATTTTATATGTATTTTCTGCTCCAGAAACTACATATTGTGTCAGATTGTCTTCAGATTTGGCAAAACATATTTTATTTAAACTAGGAACACCTGTGGTAAAAATGTGTTAGATCGGTTCAGATTTATATATATAGCTCCCATACAAATTTCGCTCCCAATTTGACTTTTTCCGCTGCAGAAACCACACATTGCATCAGATTGTCTTCAAATTTGCAAAACATCTTATATTTAAACTAGGAACACATGTGGTGAAAATGGATTAGATCGGTTCAGATTTATATATAGTTCCCATACAAATTTCGCTCCCGATTTGACTTTTTCCGCTGCAAAAACCACACATTGTATCAGATTGTCTTCAAATTTGCAAAACATCTTATATTTAAACTAGGAACACTTGTGGTGAAAATGGGTTAGATCGGTTCAGATTTATATATAGCTCCCATACAAATTTCGCTCTAAATTTGACTTTTTCCGCTCTAGAATCCAAATATTTTAACAGATTTTCTTCAAAATTGGCAAAACATCTTATAATTCAATTAGAAACACCTGTGGTAAAAATGTTTTAGATTGGTTCAGATTTTTATATAGCTCCCATTCAAATTTTGCTCCTGATTTGACTTTTTCTGCTCTAGAAACCACATATTTCAGCAGATCTTCTTGAAATCTTGCAATATATCTAGTATTTCAACTAGAAACACCAATGGTGATAATGGGTCAGATCGGTTCAGATTTACATATAGCTCCCATACAAATTTCGATCCCGGATTGACTTTTTTCGCCCCAGAAACCTCGTATTTTCACCGAATTTGTTCAAATTGAGCCTAACACGTTATACTTGAACTGGAAGTACTTATTGTGAAAGTTAGTCACTTCATTCAAAGTTTGGATATAGCCCCAATACAAATATTCTTCTCGATTTGATAAATTGGATCAGGTTATATTAGCCTATGATTAGGAAACATACAAAAATTCTTCCCGTTTTCACTTTTTTACCGAATTGAATTTATTTGGATTGAAAGTGGAGTGTATCATATAGTCGGCTCCGCCCGACTTTAGCCTTTCCTTACTTTTTTTTTCTTATTTTTTAATATTGATTTTACGCCTCAATACATAAGAAAATTTGTATATCCCCCCTCTCTTTTGTATATTGTATTTAATAAATCATTCACATATACAGCGGTTTAAGAATTCTGTTGTTGAAAGTGTTGCCAGTCGTGGTAGTCATATGTATGATATTGTGTTCCATTAAATGACAAAGTTCCACCTTTCCAATAAAATAGCAGATTCAAATTTAAAATTTCAAATGGGCCACCCTATACAACGAAAATTTAAATTTGCATAAGAAATTATACATTAAAATTTTTAAAATTATGCATTTACTAATATCATACAGAAGGATACTTCTATTATCTAAGTCTTAGTTATAATAAAACTATGATAATTTATTATGAATATGGCTGCAAACAAGTATCACAGAACCCCAATTACGAATAAAAGTATATTTTCAAAATAAACGTAATTTTGCAAATGTAATTTGAGAAATGTTAGTTTTGTCATTATCTTGCTTTTAAATTGAATTTGCTTTACTTTCTTTTGCATTTCTGCCCTTGTTTCTATTTGAGGGAATAATAAATTCATTAATTTATGATAATTAAAATATATTCGTTTTTTTTGGGTAAACAAACTATGTATTAAAATATTACAAAGTATTTTGTGAGATATCAATGCAAGACCACTTCTTTCAATTATCACTTCTTGTTTCGCATTTCGAAGTTATAAGGTCATTTTTGGAATTCTAAATTCGCACAACTACTCATTAACGTCTGCACTGTGCACCCTGAACACAAAGTTGTTATTGTTTTCCAAGCAATTTAGTTTTTTTTTTGAAGCACTGGTCGATGCTAATGAACTATCATCATAACAAAAGCCAGAAAGTTTAGGTAAAAAGTGGCCAACCAGAAAGAAGAAAAAACATGTTGTTCTTGAGGAGAGAATATCGAAAACGCTCGTTGATTCTGTGCGATATTGTGACTAATTTTAATCTAAGACGTGGTGGGTCAACAACAATCAAATCGACAGAAAAAAAGTTGAAAATTAAATTAACGTTGTCAGTGAACTCGGACCACATTTTATCAACAAACACCAAAAACCACCAGTCCAGTCACACTCACTCACTCACTCAGAGTTTTCCTCGGCGCGCCGTCGTGTGTGCGTGTTATGTTTGAGTGGTTTTCTATGCCTGAGTGAACGAGCGAACGAGTGAGTGCAGTGCAGTTGACGAGAGTCAGAGTCAGTCAGCCAGCCACACATTTGGGCTGACGTGATGTGGATTTTTTAAATATATTTTCATTCCTGCAATATCAGTTAGTTTGGCCAGAAACCTCAACAAATTAACAGCCACAAAAGTGAAGCGCAACGCAAACAAACGAAAAACAAAATTTTAAAACAAAAAAAAAATACAAAGTTGAATAACAAAAATTTTGTTTGTGGATAATAGAAAAAGTCAAGTCAAAGATCACCACCACCACACCACCATCCAATCCATTGCGCAGACAAAACATTAAAAGCTGCAATAAAAAAAGAAAAATATCTTTTGAGAAAAGAAAAATTAAAATTAACACATTGTGTGGCACGACGATTGCATAAATCCCCACCGTAACACAAGCCAAACAAAAACAAAAAGTGAGTTTAAATAATAATACCTTAGTTAAGTGTTAAGAAGAAGAAGAAGAAGCGGAATAGTTGAATATATACGAGTACATCTATCAAAGTGCCCTGGTTGTAGTCTATTTTTATTTTAATTTGTGTGTTTTCCTCAACTTCTTCGCCTGTCATCACCATCGTCGTCGTCTTCAGCTTCAGATAGATCTCATCCCATGTTGCATTTTACTTTCACTTTCCGAAAAATTTCTTCGCTCACAGAGCAACTACTGGAACGAGACGGGACGAGCGCCAACGAGTGGTACTTTAGTTTTTCCAAACCGGAAATCTCCATATCTTTGGCACTTTTCCTTTCCTTGTGTTTCCTCTTCAGCTTCGTCTTCTCCTCCTTCTGCTTTTGTAAGACAAGTAGTCAACACCGCCGTATGGCAAAATTTGAATTTAATGCCACTCAACTTGTTTTTACTTCACGCTCGCGGTGGTCTGGCGGGTTGTTGTTATTTTCGTAATGAAGACCCCAAAAATCGTCCCACTCTTTTTCTGTTCCATTTCTTGGTTACCATTTCATGTTTCATGTCATGCTGCCGTGCTGAGTTGAAAATGAAAGTGAACTGTAGTGAAGTGACGTGATGGGGAGTTTTTATGGGATTCGATTTCGAAAGAAATAGTAAAATTGTTTTTTTTTTTTTAACACATGGTTTGCGATTCACTTAACCTTTGATTGCCTTGAAATGGAATCAAAAAAAATAATTTAGAGATTCGTTAACAAAGGCGGAAATATTAAAGATTTCCCATATTATCCCATTGAGGACAAAATTGGAAATATTTTGGTTGGGAATGCAGCTCTCCTCCCCCTTATTTAGTATACATTGGAAAGAGTTGAATAAAAATATAGGGTATTTTGTTCAAAATTGTTTTTTTTAAGCTCAGAGGATACATTGGACTCTAAAATGTCTTTAAATGCAAACACAAAAAAACGATAACACAGACGGAAATGTTATAGATTGCTCCGATCTTCCAATATACCACTAGGTAGTGGTTTAGAAACATTTTGTTTTGGATATAACTTCACCCTTTCATTTGAAGTGGACCGATCTCAATGAAATTTCACAGAGCCACAACTAAAATTTTAATTTAGCTTAAGTTTTGATAAATGGAATATACCACAGGAGCTCATTTCCACTAGTAATAGTTGATATATGCGTTTAGAAATTTGCCAAAATTATAATCACATGTCCAGAAAACACACTTACTTACTTAAATGACCGGGCTACAATTTGGTGGCTAATCGCGGGATTAGAAATCGAGAAGTTTCGAATTATTTCGATCAAAATTTATACGCTTTTTACAATAAACAAATATATATCTCGATCGCTGTTTTGGTATTCGGCCGAACGTAGAATATATTTCAAAGCGTTTCAATCTTATGAATGAATTCATAAGATTCAGTTTTAAATACCAAGTTTTGTTCTTTCCATTGGCATTTTTGTTCTTTCCCTTATGCATCTTCCTTCGGGATAATATTCCATTTTTTTTTCGTAGGAATATCTTAGTCCATTCGCACATCATGTCTTAGCTCTTTCGAAAAAAACGCATATAAAACTTAATAGCATCTCGAAACTTTTTCTGCTTCTCCAGTGTAGGACTGTTCATTTAGAAAAATTCCTAATGTATATTCTTCACAATATAAAACTGTAAAAAAGATTAAGGGTCCTATTAATAATAAAATTATCTCAGATTTATAAGAAAAAAATTAAAAGTAAAAGCATACTTAAAGATTTTTATGGCAGTAATTCTTCCATTGAAAAAGAAAAAACAAAACAACGGGTTTACGATTATAGTCCCAAGATTTTTTAATCAAATTATCATTTTTTTTGGCAAATTAATTTGGCGTAATTAATTGCCAAATTAACATGTCATTGTTGAGACGAGTTGGTATTAATTACATTCAACAAATAATAAATTGATCATAATTATGTATATTAAATAATTGTTGTATTGTATTTTAATCACTCGCAAAATAAGCTCATGTTCGGATATATTAACAAAATCTACTCATTGGGGAGTTTATACAATTTCTATACAAGTAGTAGTAAATTTACTTAGAAAATCCTTAAAATAGTCTATTAAGACATATAAGGGTTAAAATTAAAGAAAGTTTTTTGGGCGGTGAGATTAAGCGACTAAAATACAAAATTATTAAATTTTTAAAATTTTATTTTTTCTCGAAATTTATTAATGTATTTTGATTTGCTCAATTCTATGAGGCTACGTATACGTTATTGATAAACGTTGTGAATAACAAGTATACGCCTATGGTTCTCTTATTAAGTTATCTTATCAATAAGCACAATTTCTTATAAAGTTTCATTAACTTAGTTAATGCAGTAAGAATATTAGAAAAATGCCAAATATCGAAGATTTTAACCCTCTAACTCTTTTCCTTTTGGGTCAATTTGACCATTTTTCCGGGAAAATCAAAGAGTCCTTTCAAAAATGACATTTAAGGATTGCCAAAATAAGCTCATGTTCGGATATATTAACAAAATCTACTTATTGGGGAGTTTATACAATCTCTATACAAGTAGTAGTAAATTTACTTAGAAAATTCTTAAAATAGTCTTTTAAGGCAACTATGGGTTAAAATTAAATTAAGTTTTTTTGGAAGGTGAGATTAAGCGACTAAAATACATACAAAATTATTAAATATCATTTTAGTTATTTTTTGTTTTGCTCAATTCTATGAGGCTACGTATACGTTATTAATAAACGATGCGGATAACACGTATACGCCTATGGTTCTCTTATTAAGTTATCTTATCAATAAGCAGAGTTTCTTATAAAGTTTCATTGACTTATTTAATGCAGTAAGAATATTACAAAAATGCCAAATATCGATGATTTTAACCCTCTAACTCCTTTCTTTTTGGGTCAATTTGACCACATTTCCGGGAAATTCAAAGAGTCATTTTAAAAATTAAATTTAAGGATTAAAATCTTCTACGGAAAAAATTGCCGGAAAATTTCAGTGGGGGTCACCAAAGATACCGAAGTTGTAAAAAAAGCTCTTTACGCTTAAATAGTAAATTTACACGTCAACTTATACAACAAAATTACTTTTACGGTTTTTTTGGAAGTTCTAACTTTTTCGACAAAAAATACAAATTGGATATTTTTGCAAAATATTCATTTCCGCGGGAGATATGACTAAAATGATTTGTAGGCATCACATTTTAGTTCTGTATTTTTCTCGCGATCTATCCGATACATCCGGCTGATTTTTCATGTGCATCCAAAATTCGCGGTTATAATTTCATTTCTTCCATCTTTCTCTATCTGGTATTCTGAAAAAATTCTGTCACAAATATTCTCTATTTCAATATTATTTGTAACTAATGCTTTGAAACTGCCGTGAAAGTCAGAACAGGCCTGATAGTATTTGATGATTTGAATTTTGGATACATTCACATAATTAATAATCTCGAAAGTATTCTCTTTTTATACCCTCTACCTCCAGGATGGGGGGAGACCCATAAAGTATATATATTCTGTATCCTGGTAAAATTCTAAGACGATTTAGCCATGCCCGTCTGTCTGTTTAAAGCACGCTAACTTCCGAACGAAATGAGCTAGGAGGTTGAAATTTTCCGTAAAGTGTCTTATGGTTGCATATCGCTTGGGATTGAAAGTGGTCGAAATCGGCCCAGAGGAAAAAATTTTTCCCTAACAAGGACTGAAAATACCCCTAATATTTAGACTATTTAAGCATTTTTTTTGAAAATTTCCGATTTTTATACACTTGAAATTTGTTTCGTACCTTCCTCCAGTAACGTGTAATCACAAAAAAGTACAAAAAATATTTACGGGATGAAATGGTACAAAAGGGATAAGAATAGTGCCTTTGATACGACAACAGTTAGAAACATGAAATTCGGTGTGTACGTCGCTATAACTACGTAGACACGAAAAATAAAGACATTTTTCGAAATTTGTACTTTTAAGGGATGCAATTGGAAAAGAGGGATAAAAATGGTACCAACCAAACCGCTTAAGACAAAATCATGAAATTTGGTGTGTGCATTTATCTGACTGTGTAGACGTGAAACATAAAGTTTTTTTTTTGAGAATTGTACTTTTAGGCTGAAAATGGGGCGAAAGGGATAAAAATGGTACCAATCAAACGGTTGCAGTTAGAATAATGAAATTCGAAAGGGATAAAAATGATACCAATCAAACGGTTGCAGTTAGAATAATGAAATTCGGTGTGTACATAGCTGTAAATGCGTAGACAAGAAAAATAAAGACATCTTTCGATATTCGAACCTTTAGGATCAAATCGGGATAAAATTAGTTCCACGCAAACGGCTGCAGCTAGAATCATGAAATTCAGTGGTTGTACTCGTCTGTCTTCGTAGACACGCAAATCTCCAAAATCGTACTTTTAGGGTCAACATTAAAAAAAATGATAAAAGTGGTACCAAGCAAACGGATGTACCTAGAATCATGAAATTAGATGTGTTGATTCCAATATGGACGCGAAACATAATGGAACTCTGAAATTTTTACTTTTCTTATCAAAATGATACAGTCACTCTGTTTGTAGCTGAAAATTGAAAATGGCCCTGAGGGAAAATGTTTCTCTCTAATGACGACTGTCAATACACCTAATATTTAGAGTACATTTTTGAATATTGCTCACTCATGTTCACTTTTTGATTACAATTGCAGTATTATATATATATATATATTAGTAGTTACTTCATATCTTTGTAAAGTCGACAGCCTCTAATCTACCGGTAATACTATGGAATACACTCCGTGGTGGAGGGTATATATGATTCGGCCCGGTAGAACTTAACGCCTTTTTACTTATTTAATTTTCGAAATTTGTTTCCACATTTCCGCTTGCCATTTCAACTACATACTTAATTTCCATCCCGTAAAAAAAACTACGAACAAAATTCATAAAACAATTAAAGTGATCTTTGAGTTCAGCAGGCCAAATTAGTAGAAATAATAGGCACTCTAAATGCGCAGTAATTTTTTCAATTTAAAGTTATTTCGGCTGTACACATTTTCTGACAATACTCTTGTTGTTGGTTTGGCCACATACATAGACATATTAATTTATGTATAAATACTGGCCTCTTATCAGCGGCAAAGGATATACATTTTCAGTCGGAGAGTTTTTATATCATCTCGGCGTCTATTAGTTTTTATAATACTTTTCTAAAACAACGGTTTTGGTAGAAAACAAAATACTCTCTATATATATTAAAAATATATCAAATATTTGAGAATATCTCAAATATTTACTTTCGTTCATTTGAAGCGAACGTTCAAAAATCACTCAATTATTACGTGAATTCTATAAAACGTATATAAGAAATATTTTAGCTACCAGCTCACTTGTATATGTGTAAAATAAAAAGAGTATTCACGAAATTAATATAAAAAAGAGTATTTAATTTCTTTACCGGAGGAAAAATAATAAAATTTGAAAAACGTTAGGCGTAAATATAAGTGTTAATGATTTTTTAATAAAAATATACTTTAAATTAAACGGTTTAGTTTATACACGTTATTGAGTGAATTTGAGAGTAGTCTGCCTCAACTGATTTTGTTTTTATTTGGTCTTGCATTCAGTATTTTGGAGGAATTGTAAGTTATGTAGGTAATATGTCAACCAAAACAACATATACTATGTTGTTCTTCTAAATTTATAGTTATTAATTTTTCTACAGATAGAAATAGATAAAGATAGTTATAAAACCTCAATATCAGACCCTAACTTGGTGAGCAAAATTTAATATTGCAAAGGTTTCGTGATTTGTTTATGCTCCACCATCTGTCTTTGAAATCGGAATTTCCTAATTTTTTAACCTCTACTGATACATTTAATTAAATGACTCGACCTCCGAATGTGTGATCCAAACGCCATAAAAATTAAAAAATAAATTAAAGTGATATAAATACTGATGCCAGTCAGAGTTATTTTAATTATATTTTTTTAACGGCGAAGCGAATCAATGAAAGACAAAGACAACATCAAATTATTTCAATGAAATTAAAACCCCTGCAACCAAAAAAAAGAAGAGCCTGTGTGAACTGTGTATAATATGTGTATTTAAAAAAAAACGCATTCATCATTATCCATCAGTGTTGCTTGGACGTTAACTCATAATTAAATTAAAATATAAAATAGTGACAATTAGCATCATTAGTGCTCGCCTTAAGACAACAGTCGTATGACAATACTAGTATGCATTTCGTAGTAAAGAAGAATTTTATGGATACAATGTTTTTATTTGTTTAGCATCTCCTCAAAGCTAATTAAATAATCACGAAGACGTAGTTAAAAAAATGTGGTAGTTATTGAAAAACTAGAAAAAAACTATATGAAAGGGGTTTCATGCACAAAAAAATCATTTCAATTGCAATTTTTACAAATTGCAAATTGTTAATTAATACTAATAGCTTAACTCCTTTTTAATTCTTGTATAGAAAATTCGTACTATAAATATTATTTTTAAAATTTCTTAATTTTTTAAACAATTTCTTTGATTTTTTACCGCCCGTTGGCATTTTGAGTCTTTGAGATTATTTCTCGAGAATGTCCAAAGTTCTTTACAGTTGCCTAAAGTCGTTGCTTGTTTCCAAGTCATTGCATGATAATTTTGGTATTATTTCGATATCATCACAATCACAACTGTCGTTGCGAAATATAATTTAAAAAATGTAATTTTCGTCCAGAGATTAAAATTTCCTTTCGTCTCATCGACAATTGCCAGTTAATCTCATGGCAATTGACTTTATTTTGGTATTTAATCACATTTATACTGACAAGTATTAAATATTTTAGAAACATTTTAAGGTTCCTTTTAGTTGGACGAATATTTAGTCGAAGGGTCATATATATCAATAGCTGATGTATTTTAGCTTTATAAATATTTATAAAATGATATTTTATTTTTTTTTTTGTAATTTTTTACTAAAATTCCAATTTTCCGCAATGGTACTATATACATTTGTGCTCTCATTTGGAAATGTAAGTCCAATAACACTCGCTTATATGTTAAATTAAGGGTGCTCATTATAGCTACAAATATTGGGAATTACACTTTCACGTATAAAGATTGGTTTAGAAACAGTCTTCAAAAATTTGAAAAAAATATTTTTAATCAAAAAAAAAAAAACTATTTTTGCTGGTACGAAAAAAATTGTAAAAAATGGAAAAATAGTCGGAAAAAAATATTATGATTTATTTTTCAATAGCTAACGTTATAATATCTACAAATGTTGACTTTTACACAGATACAGTGCTTTAGGAACAGTCTTCAAAAATTTGAAAAAAAAAATATTATTTTTCGAAAAAAGATCTATTTTTGCTGACACAAAAAGATATAAAAAAATAGATCAATGGTCGAATAAAATAATTTTGCTTTATATTTTGATAATAACCTTCTAATGCAAAAAACAATGTTTATATTTCAAAAATCTATTGAAAATCTATACGAGACCCAAAAGTTTTTAAATCATATTTTTTTCAGTTTTGTTTAAATAGCGCGAAAAATCCATTTACAAGTTAGATAACACAGTATTTCATTCTAGTTTTTAACAGATTTCATTTTAACAAAGAATATAAGGCCTAGTTAAAGAAAATCTATGGATAAATGTAGAAGCTGTGGCCCCTCTTGTAGAAGTACATGTCGTCTTCACGTATGACTAAAATTAATTTAATATTCCCTTACTTCCACATAAGGGTCATAACTTCTACATTTATTCATAGAATTTCTTCAAAAATTCCTCGCTTTCTTCGTTAAGATGCCAGCTTTAACAAACTAAAACAATATATTTTTTGTATAGTTTGAAATGGGACTTTTCATGCTATTTAAATTAAATTAAAAAAATCATGTTTTTTTAAATCTTTTGCGTCTACAAAGAGTATCATAACTTCTGCATTTATCGATAGATTTTTTATATATAGACATTGTTTTTGGAAAATTAAAATTGTTGCTATTAAAAAATAAAACTAAATAATTTTTTCCGACTTTTATTCTATTTTTTATAATTTTTTGTTCGTAACAGCAAAAATATATTTTTTTTTGGGAAAAAATTAATTTTCTCCAAATTTTTGGAGGCTGTTCCTAAACCACTGTTTCTATGCGAAAGTGTAGTTCGCAACATTTGTTGACATCATCATTACCTTTAATTGAACATATAAACGGGTGCGATCGGATCAATAGATCTAAAATGAGAATACAAATATTAAAGGTACCTACGACGAACATTTTAATTTTCGTAAAAAAAAATAAAATATATATATATAAAAAAAATATAAATATATATAAATATAATATATATAAATATAAAAAAATAGATCAATGGTCGAATAAAATAATTTTGCTTTATATTTTGATAATAACCTTCTAATGCAAAAAACAATGTTTATATTTCAAAAATCTATTGAAAATCTATACGAGACCCAAAAGTTTTTAAATCATATTTTTTTCAGTTTTGTTTAAATAGCGCGAAAAATCCATTTACAAGTTAGATAACACAGTATTTCATTCTAGTTTTTAACAGATTTCATTTTAACAAAGAATATAAGGCCTAGTTAAAGAAAATCTATGGATAAATGTAGAAGCTGTGGCCCCTCTTGTAGAAGTACATGTCGTCTTCACGTATGACTAAAATTAATTTAATATTCCCTTACTTCCACATAAGGGTCATAACTTCTACATTTATTCATAGAATTTCTTCAAAAATTCCTCGCTTTCTTCGTTAAGATGCCAGCTTTAACAAACTAAAACAATATATTTTTTGTATAATTTGAAATGGGACTTTTCATGCTATTTAAATTAAATTAAAAAAAATCATGTTTTTTTTAAATCTTTTGCGTCTACAAAGAGTATCATAACTTCTGCATTTATCGATAGATTTTTTATATATAGACATTGTTTTTGGAAAATTAAAATTGTTGCTATTAAAAAATAAAACTAAATAATTTTTTCCGACTTTTATTCTATTTTTTATAATTTTTTGTTCGTAACAGCAAAAATATATTTTTTTTTGGGAAAAAATTAATTTTCTCCAAATTTTTGGAGGCTGTTCCTAAACCACTGTTTCTATGCGAAAGTGTAGTTCGCAATATTTGTATACACCATAATTACCTTTAATTGAACATATAAACGGCTGTGATCGGATCAGCTGTTCCTAAACCACTGTTTCTATGCGAAAGTGTAGTTCGCAATATTTGTATACACCATAATTACCTTTAATTGAACATATAAACGGCTGTGATCGGATCAGTAGTTCTAAAATGAGAATACAAATATTAACGACGAACATTTTAATTTTCGTAAAAAAAAAATAAAATATATATATATAAAAAATTTTTGTTGATTTTATGCATCATCACCTTAGTGCTCACAAAAATATTTTTTTTTCGTCTTGGACACACAATTTTTCTTTTTTTGCTGATCCCGACTGATTATCGAAGTGTTTGAAATTAAAATCGACAACTTTAATTCGATCCCCCCTTAACTTTAAACAAAAAGTCCTAATCTGAAATGCAATTTTCATCTAAAAATATATTTATCGTAGTAATTTAGTGTTTTTGGATCGTTTGCCTCAGACGAACGAAAATAAGTTACAAAAACAGACCCTTAGACAGAGGAAAATGTGATACCCTTTTTGATAGAAAAGCAATTCTAAAAAGAGTATTCACGAAATTAATGTAAAAAGGACTATCTCAATTTTTCATTTCTTTACAGGAGATAAAATAATAAAATTTGAAAAACGTTAGACATAAATATAAGTGTTTGAAATTAAAATCTACAACTTTAGTTCGATTCCCCAATAACTTTAAACGAAAAATGCTATTTTGATTTAAAAATATATTTTTTCCTTAACTTCCCCTCCTCTTGAAAATATAAGATGTTTGGGTAAAAGTGAAGTGAACACCCTTAGTTTGAATAGCCCAAAGGCCTACGTCAGGAAAACCGTTTACACAGAATTGTTTAAACACTTCAGGGCTCCCCTGGACGTTGAAGCAGCTCCCAAAAAAATGTTATTTTGATCTGAAAATGTATTTTTTCCTTAACTTCCCCTCCTCTTGAAAATATAAGATGTTTGAGTAAAAGTGAAGTGAATACCCTTAGTTTGAATAGCCCAAAGGCCTTCGTCAGGAAAACCGTTTACACAGAATTGTTTAAACACTTCAGGGCTTCCCTGGACGTGAAGCAGATCCCCTCCTCAGCTTCCCATCGGCTTAAGAATTTCTCTCCTCTAAATATCACCGTCAAGTACTAGATGAATCATTTTGAATTTATTTACTAATCTTTCTAAACTCAGCCAACCATCTTAAAGAAATACTACTTAAATTGTGTATTTACAAAACTCTTTTGTTACGGCAAAATTGTTTATTTTCTACACAAATCAACTAAATTAACAAAAATAAACATTAACATTTAAAACGAATGACACGGCAACCTTAAACTTGTAGAAGCTAGGGTCGCTTGAGCTGTCAAGACATCGTAAATAATTCTTTTTTGTTTTGGTTTTTTCTCAAAACATTATAAATTTTAATACGGATATGCATGCGCCACCGAATAACACACACACACATCGAAAACAAAAAAAAAACATGACAAAAGCAATGACAAAATTTCCATAGCCTACATCTAGTGTGTGGAGTACATGTGCATACACATATTTGTCTGGTTGAGATCAATTCAAAATTGAGGCACGTTTATAAAATAAACAAACTAAAGACGTTGCTGTGTAAACAAATAATAGTATTTACAGGCAATGTAAACAATGTAAAAAACACTAAGATTAATTCACCACAAACTATTACGTGGACACTAGCTGCCTCCTCTAACACACGCAATTTTGTAATACCCCCCGCTTGGCTGTTTTGTTTATTGTTGACAATAATTTCTGTCAACCATACTCCCCAATCCCCGGGCCTCCTTCGTCTTAGCCAGTCTACAAACAAAAGCAAAATACAAATTTAAAGCTCATCACGTTCAGGGTTAAATTAAAAGTTAAACGATTATAATGTATTAATTAATACCTGACAACGTCAACAAAGACAATTCAAATTGTTTCCACCTCCCATCAATATGAGGTGCCTTCGGGTAGTTTTTTTTTTATTTTATTTTTTATTAATAATAAAATTATGGTTACATAGGAACTATGGTAGTGCAGTATGTGCTCAATAAATCATTTAAATTTGTAAAAAATCATGTCATTGATCATGCCCATTTCATTTCAAAATTGCGAGACTCCCTCTTCGAGACTCGTGGCTGACATGACAGTCAGGCAACCCATCAGTCATTGGCGGGGATTATGGTGCAAAAAATCCAGAGTTTGTTGCTTAAGTCTTTCGTCGCCCCCCAAAACAGATGAAATAATTCGAGTTCGTTGCTTAAGTCTTTCGTTGTACACTGTCTGCGTGTGTCTGTCTTTCTCTCTTTAGTTTCATATCAACCTTGATTATGGCCGTTGTATGTTTTTTATTTTTATTTTTTCTTGTTGTTGTTATTTTGTTGTGTTTTTGTTTTTTCTTTTGTTATTGTTTACATGTGCATGTACATGCCAAAATCACAGAAGTCTGTATTGCAAAGCCAATAATTTTTATTACATCATTCCATATAACCATTTGCATAATAATGAAGTCTGTTGGGCCGTCTTCGTTGTGTGCTTTTTTTCTTCTTCTTCGTTTTCATGCTTGTTTTGTTTTTTGTAATTTGTATGGAATTTAACCAATGTTTTCTGCACTAACAACGACGTGGTTAATATTGAAATAATTAAAAATCCTTTGTTTCGCATATTACCAGGTTTTCTTTGGAATATATGCACGTTAGGACATCCTTTGTTTTTAATTTTGTCCAAATATTTGTTATTAAGGCTTGCCAAATATCGATTGAAATAAAAAATCAAAAAATATGCATTTCATCCGAATCGCGTGAAATAATTATGTCCATGGAATAAATCCCTTTTTTTAATTCGTTTACCGGAAGACAAAATAATCGTCTCAATCGAAAGCGTAATAAAATTGGGCTTGTAAGTCAAAGGAGGCTATTTCTTTTATTACTATTACCCAATTGACTTACAAATAAGTCGACTTGGATCGACTTTCTGTATCGATTGTGATTTGTCCATCAGTCTATCAATGCTGGCAATTAAAATAACTGTCCACAAACTCTGGGAGGTGATATTGTGTTTCTGGTAGGCATTGTCCAGTAGAACAAGAATCTGAATTTGAAATTTGCCAGAGACCCCCAAAATATTTGTTACACCATGCCACAGTACTTTTTGGAGCGGAGAGAGAGATGTTCATTTCTAAGCGTGCGAAAAAGCGGGGTTTTACCCGTTAATCAATATTTTAGGGATGTCTGGGAAATTTCAAATACAGATTCTTATTCCACTCGAAAATACTTACGAGAAAAATAATATGTATCACTTTCCAGAGTTTTCTATTTAATTATTTTTGGTAGCACAGTGTAATGTATGTAAATCTAATATGAAATCTAACGAGGAACGTGTATCTCAGAACATCGTAGTTAAATTTTCAAATATTCAAGCCCGTCACCGTTTAACATCTACAAAAGTACTTTCCTCCCGCTATATCCAAAATATTCATAATCATATTTGCAATTATAATAATAATTCGCTTCCCAGTCTTTTGATTGATAATCACAGCAAATATGTACTTATTTTAGAAAGTATTTTAAGTACAAACATACAATTTGTATTATGCACTAGTAAACAGACAGCTATCAGAATACAATGCTCTGCATATTTAACATAACTCATTTCGAATTAAAGTCAATTTTTAATTACAACTTTTATTGTTATTTATGTAAATTATATTCTGTTTTGGCGATTTCATTCGCATGTTGATGATAACCAAGCGAACAATATTTCAAAACATAATTAAGCTACGAATGCATTCGGAAATGCCATTGACAGATAAAGATCTTGAGATATTTTTTTCTTTGGGCTGAGGCCAAAAAACACCAGCAACTGCAAGTGATGGTCATAGTAGTAGTAAAAAAATCCATTTGCTGATGGCCATAAAGTGGTTTAAAGATAAATTCCATAAATGACAACGTTCCGTGGTTTGCGACCTCAAGTAAAGTTGAATTGCGCAGTCGTTCACCGTGGCTCAAGATCAAGATCTTTGTCAATGCTGGTTGACAAAATAATTCGAACAGCCGGTGTCTGTAGAAAACATATAAATGTTGTATGTGTTCATGTTACAGAGATTTGTATTTATGATTTAAATTAAATCGACACAAAATATTGACATTGCGGTTTCAGGGTGGTACAGATTTTATAGTTTATTAGAACAAATTATACAAATTCCCATATTTTATACTGTATTTGGAAATTGATGCAAGGGTTGATAAAATTATTTTTGGTACAAAATAATTTGTGGAATTTGTTCTGTTAATATTAATTTTATTACTTCTGGCTAGACCTTCGTTCCTCTTCTTTATCTCATATTCCGTTGAAAAGTGATGCAAGGATTGATAAAACTATTTTTGAATAAAAATAATTCAAATGCGAATTTTGTGTGACTTTGAATATACGTAGATAGATTTTCCTCTGTATCCTTTATAGGAGCAGCGCCTCAAGCGGTGCGTAGCGACGAAAGGTTGATAAAATAATATTTCAATGAGAATAATTCAAATGCGAAGACGTGTTTGTGTGACTTTGAATAGACATGGATATATTTTCATCTAATTCCTTTATAGAAGCAGTGCCTCAAGCGGTACATAGCGGCGAAATTACATTTTATCAATTTTACCAATTTTGATTTGAACTGGGATATTGTCCTGGCTCAAGACCATTTTGCATCTATATTTAATAGAATGCAAATTTATTTACAAATGGCATGGTGACATTTATTACTTGGCTGCAGACTACCACTATCATGATTTCCACCCTGTCTAAAGGTTTCATTCAGGTGGCTTCGCAGCGACTTTTCAACATCAAACCCGGCCTCTATAAGGAGATGATTTTCACAAACGAACGAGAATCACAACTCACTTGCCGAATTTGCGTTTAAAAAATCAAATCAAATATTGATTACAGACCAAAAAAATTCAAACGAAAAAACTAAAACAAATGAGCGTTGGCACGGCAGAAGTATTGCTGGGTAACTATACCTGCATATACACATACTTACATATGCAACTCAATGAGATGCTTGTAAGATGGCATGTGTACTTTATTACTTGGTGCGATTTTTTAAACGCAAATTCGGCAAGTGAGTTGTGATTCTCGTTCGTTTGTGAAAATCATCTCCTTATAGAGGCCGGGTTTGATGTTGAAAAGTCGCTGCGAAGCCACCTGAATGAAACTTTTAGACAGGGTGGAAATCATGATAGTGGTAGTCTGCAGCCAAGTAATAAATGTCACCATGCCATTTGTAAATAAATTTGCATTCTATTAAATATAGATGCAAAATGGTCTTGAGCCAGGACAATATCCCAGTTCAAATCAAATATTGATTACAGACCAAAAAAATTCAAACGAAAAAACTAAAAAAATTTTTACCAATTTTCATTAATTTTATATTTTGTTTCCAAAGTGATACAGTAGTTGGTAACAATTATTCTTTACAGAGAACTATTGTTTTTCTTTGCGTTCATTTTATTTATATGATTTCGATGGAAATTCTTGTGAATCTATGAATTCCCGAATATAATCTATGACTTTTGGGTTTGCTGGGGCATACTCTGTTAATTTAATTTTATAATTTTTTAATTGAATACATTCATCATCGTCATATGAAATAATGAAAATAATTGAAAAAAAAAAACTCAGAATTTGAAAACTATGAATATGGACATCAACAATTTCGGGCTAGACTTGCTCAAAGTGACAAATCCTCTCACTCACTCTCTCTCTCTTTCTTTCTCGCTCGCTTGTGGCACATGAACGTGGCTCCAAACAAGTTTTGAGCCAAACAAGGCGCATTACGCGATCACGTACTGGAGTGAGTGAGTGTTTTTTGGGCTTCGATGGAGGGGGAACCGCAAAATTACGTTTATTTATGTATTATCATCATGTGTGTACAGAGTTTTTTCTTTTGGAAGACTAGTTTCTCTCCACAAGACACACATTTTGTCTAGACTCTTTTAGGCCATGATGTAACAGTTTTGTTATTACTTTGCAATGTTTTTTGAAGCTAATTTGGCATGAAAAAGTAATGCCAAAGTGGCGGCATGGCGACAACAACATCTGATTTTTATTGTTGTGGCAGTTGTTCGCTCGTTCGTGTTACCTTTAAGGCAGCCAAACAAAAGTAAAATACCGGGTTATTTAACCTGAAATCGAACGTGAAACGTAAAGTAACCCAAAAATGTGTCAAAAAATCGAACACCAATATCACACCGGCCGACAGTCAATGGATGTGTGAAGGTCGTTCGCATTATTACAGAATCAGAGTGGCATGGCCTGTATTTGGGTTAAACGCTTTACTTTCATTGAACGTGTCCGTCCGTCCGTCCATCTCCCCGAATGACCACCACCATATGGAATTCCAAAACATTGTTTGTTCGTTTATTTGTCTTCTTTTTCTTTTCTCCTTCAGTTTTATTTTTTGAATGACTTCGCATTTATTTTTAAATTTAACGCCTGTTTTCGAATTTGATTTATATCGCAGCTCTGCTCATCCCATCTCATTTGCATAATGATAATTTATTCATATCTTTCGAATAAGTTATATTTGTTTGTTTGGCTTAATTTTAACATATATTAACCTTGATTTGATTTCTGTTTTGGTTATCATCTTCTAGTCGTCTCATTAAAAATGTGTTGTAATGAAGAATGAGTTACACAATCCTACTACTTACTACCAGTGTTCGAATATATGGTGTGATTTGGTAGATGTGCCCGAAAGGGGAAACCTTGGGGGCAGTGACTTTTGTTTTTTTGTAGTTTGTTTGATTGCGAAAGAGACGTGCTTCCATGGAGCTCAAATTTAATGATAGATGAAAACAATAGATTGTTTCTTCGAATTACTATTGATTGAGTTTCCAATTAGAAATTAGTGAATTTGTCCAAAGCTACGATTTTGCCTCTACTAGATTACATTATTTGTAATTTATAATGATTCAGTTTTTGTAAAAAAATAATTACTTAAAATATCATAAAATATTTCAATTGGTAGAAATTTAATGCTAATTATACAAAACCAACTTTTTTAATTTAATTTTCAGTCAGTTATGCTAATTTGTTACCAATTAATCGGAATCTAAGCAATTATTAGGGCTGTTTTTCTTTTAGTCGGGATAACAAGCTGCTATAACAAAAACGTTAAAAAATATTTTTGTTCGCATTGTCGCCAACTACAATGTAAATATTTGTATCAAAATAAATTTTCAAAAAATATTTTGGGCTGACTCTTATGAACTTAGCCTTATCCGGATTTTTTAAAATAAATTATTTTTCAAATTTATACAAACTATGTCGCCAATTAAAAAATATATTTTGAGTGCAATTTTAAATTTTTATTTAGGGTTTTGTTATCGCAGCTTAGTTATCCTGTCTTAAAGAAAAACAGTATTATTGTGTAGTAAACTTGGTCTAGAGAAGCCGTTCCCTCCGTTTTTAAATTGTAGGTCCACTTCGATGTTCCTGCAGAAATACTTGGGGGAATTTGATTTTTGTATGACCAATATAATGTCGACTATTGCATTTATTCAATAATATTGCCATTAAATCTGGTTAGACTTTCATATACATATTTTCTTCAACAAGATCGACGCATCGCCTCGAGCGGTGGCTAGCAGCGAAAATGTACTTTCCTCAATATTCTCTTATTTTATACTTCATTTAGGAAGTGATTGAAGGGTTCATAAAATTATTTTAGATGCAGAATAATTCATTCGCAATAGAGAACCTATTGGAAGCCGACCTTTGGCGGACCTATCCACCTATCCAAATATTTTGTTGATCAAAACACATTGATGCAGGGCCTCTAGCGGTGATTAGCAGCGAAAACTCAATATTTATTGATTTTATACTCTATTTGGGTAGTGATGGAAGGTTAGATACAATTATTTTTAATACAGAATAATTCATTCACATTAGAAAAGCTAACGGAAAACGGACCTATCCACTTCTCCTGATTAATGAAAGCTATGCAGCGTATAGATTTTCTGAGTATCCAGGTCGTGTTTAAATATTTTGTCCTCTAGAAATCATAATATTTCGATCAGATATAAAAATTTTCTCCTCAAGAATATGTCAAAAGTAGCATTGATTTTTTTGCTTAATCGACACTCAGCTGGTATTACAATTGTATGTCCCAAGCTGGCTAAGCAGAATACAGATGTTATCATCTGCTGTCTGTCCAAAAACCCCCATTCCTTGGGAAATGCTTAAGGAACTTGTTTTTTGTATGACAAAGTCGAATTCATAACTTTACTTCAACGAATACATTGACGGTGCGCCTCTAGCGGTGGATAGTGGCGAAAACGCACTATTATCAATGTTCCCTTGGTTTTAAATGCCATTTGGGAAGAGATCTAAGGGATAAATAAAATTATAGATTTTTTGCGTAATCAGCATTGGGCCGGTCTTTAAAATAAGTTTAATTTCGGCATGAGAGCCTGAATTGAATAATTCAATAAATCACGAAAAATGGCCTAATAAAGTGAAAACACTACTTATAATGGGATCTTATTATATTTTATAAAGACTATAGAATTTAATATATACCTAAATGATTGGGCGAGTGCGACAATTTGTTAACGTCATCTACAGAGAGCTTTCATGTTACAGTGTTAACAGACAGACTTTCGTTGTCTATATTAACGTATAAAGTCCTTGCATTTAATCTTCAATGATGAAATTTCCTGGGCCTAACATCGTTACACTATTTTCATTCCTTTTTAGTGTTGTTCATTTGTGAAATGACCACAATTTTAGGTCTATTTCCAAATTTATTTCATTAAACCCTTTTTTTATTTTGTCAAAGCTTAGTATAAAGTATGAAAAATTGAGCCTCCAAAGTGGGATGATAGTCTAATTGGTACAGTTTCTCATGACCTGGTAATGGTGATTCCAAAACAAATGACTATGTGGTGACTTTTAGATATCATATAGTTTCAATCCGCTGCCCTTCAGATGCTTTGATCTAATTCAACTAACAACTTTAACTTACTCATTCCCTACCAAGACATCTGCAACGACAACCACACCCCTTCACACAATCATCTAAGATCAATAGCATCCAGCGACATCACGTGTTACAATGAATATTAAATTTTACCAACTCTAAATGATATCAGCCGAATTTCATGGTCAAATCTGCGTTTCGATTTATTTGTTTACCACAACATGACAAATGCAAACTCTAATAAAATGAAACAAGTTTATTGACCATTTCACATGTCCATAGAGAGCAACAGAGATACGCATTAACATACGAATATCTATTTCCAAGTGGCTATTGACTCGTGTGGTTATGCTGACTAATGCGAATTACTCAATACACATTCATTGTGAACTTGTGAACTGTGTGAATATGTCGG
Source organism: Polietes domitor (assembly GCA_947397865.1). Classification (NCBI taxonomy): domain Eukaryota; kingdom Metazoa; phylum Arthropoda; class Insecta; order Diptera; family Muscidae; genus Polietes; species Polietes domitor. The sequence goes on along the minus strand of OX377621.1, from coordinate 29,265,326 downwards.
ACAAATTAATAATAAAAATAAAAAATAAATAATTCAAAACAAAAATTTAGGTTAACTTTATTTATTTGTAATCAAATTAGATGAAGGCCACTAATGTGCATTTGAGCACATTGGGGGGGATGGTAACATTAATTGGCTGACAGAAAATTGGAGTTTTGATTTTTAGTTTTGTTAATCACTTTCGGTCGAAAGTCTTTGCATTTAATGAAACAATTTAATTATTTAATGTCGCAAGTGCATTCATTTAGGTTAGAGGTTGTGACTAATTTTTTTTGGGCTATATTTCGGTCATTATTTACACACGAAAAAGACATAAACATTTGTTAATGGATTAAATTTTTAATTTCAATTTGTATTTTGTCTCTTCTGCTATTTATACAACTATGTCGAGATAAAACAATTTAATTTCTTTGAATGTTATAATTTAATTTTTAATATAATGTTCATAATTATTTATCAAAGGTTTATAAGAGAAATTTTCAATTTAAAAGTATACTTTAAGCGTATACATTTTTATGAATATTGCAGTTATTTTATTTAGAAATGCTTGAGGGACTTGTAAAAATTTTCTGCTTAGCCGCTTTTCGATCAGATATAAAAAATGTTCTCCTCTGGAATAGGCCAAAGGTAGCATTGATTTTTTTGCTTAATCGACACTCAGTTGGTATTACAAATGGTTTCCTCTGGGGTATGTCCCAAGCTGGCTAAGCAGAATACAGATGTTATCATCTGCTGTCTGTCCAAAAACCCCATTCCTTGGGAAATGCTTGGGGAACTTGTTTTTTGTATGACAAAGTCGAATTCATAACTTTACATCAACGAACACATTGACGGTGTGCCTCTAGCGGTGGATAGTGGCGAAAACGCACTATTATCAATGTTCCCTTTATTTAAAATGCCATTTGGGAAGAGATCTAAGGGATCAATAAAATCAAACTTTCATTCTTCTATCTTTATAATTTGAGCATTAACAACCATTCAAAGTTTCTGTCTTAAAAATAAAAATAAATACATTTTCACATTTTAAAAGGGAACATTTTTAAATAGTTTTTATTGCTAAACTAATACGTATATAGACTTGAAATTAAAAGTATTTTTAACAGATATTCTTCTCTTTTATTTGATACCCATGTCGACCCAAGTATGACTAGCAAAAGTATGAAAATAAATTATTTAAACTTCTGTATCGTTTGGAAATTAAAACTGAATAGAGAAATACATACGATCTCTAGCTGTATATGGTCTTTTTCATCTCCAATGAAATAAATGTAAAATTGTCGTAGGGTGTAATGCTTTATGAATCGTATTTTCAGTAAATTACTTTTTGTGGCATTTTTCCTTCGTATTATTTCGAGAGCGAAATTAAATATTTTCTCCGAGGCTGCCTTCGTCCTTCATAAAAATCCTATCCTAGCAAATGCTGGCCAAAACATGAATTTTCAAATTAAAAATTCCCACCAAACGATTGAGAATTATAAGGTGACTTTTCGAATATTTCACAGAACAACAGAAATCAAACCAAAATACCAGACATTTATTGGGCATTTGCTGTAAACACATCTGCAGGTGTTATTTGCATACACTGAAAGCTTTAATAACAACAGCTGTAAGCTTGTAACTGTAACAGAAAGTGTTTTTTCTGTATCTTACACAATCAGTGCAAATTCCTGTTGTTTATATTAAGACAACTACTATAGAATTTAATATAGGCAACTCAAAAACTATGGAATTTAATATAGACAACGTAAGTCTGCCTGTTAACACAGTAATATGAAAGCTCCCTGTAGATGGCGTAATATAAATTGTCATAGTCATATACAAACGATTGAGAATTTAAGTCAGTCCCCATCTCTTGAAAAAGTTTTTATAAATTTACGGAGTTTATAAAAAAATTGTTGGTCTCTTAACACATTAATGTGAAAGCTCTCCGAAGATGGCGCTAGTAAATCGACACAATCACATAAAAACGGTTCAGAATTTTATACATTTACGGAGTCTATATTAAATTCTAGTCTTCGAACAACGTAAATATGTCTGTTAACAGAGTAATATGAAAGCTCTCTGTAGATGACGTTAGTAAACTATCGCATTCTACGACAAGCAACTGAGAATTCGCGTTAGACCCCATCCTTTGGAAAATGTATTTATAAATTTACGGAGTTCATAATATATTCTGTAGTCTATGGTGTTGATTTGTAACGGCAATTGTTGGTCTCTTAACACAGTAATGTGAAAGCTCTCCGAAGATGGTGCTAGTAATTCAACATAATCGGATACAAACGGCTCAGTATTTAGGTCAGTCTCCATCTTTTGACAACATTTTGCACGAACTTACAGCTTCTATAGTAAATTCTAGAGTCGTTGGTACATGGAAGCTCGGTGTTTTGTCCCAGTCATAAAGAACTTAAAGTACTTCACCAGAATTATGGTAAAGCTGGGAAAGATCCGCATAACCTCAGAGAGAGATCTTAGTTACGATCAATTTGGAACTGTATATTTTCATAATTCTTCTTCTGTCTTCAGTTTATCAAAATTATATCAATATTTTCATTTGTTTTTTTCGAAAATACCCAATACTAATGTCACCTTTCCCTCTCTGTCCTTTAATTCTAGTGTTGGAAACCGAAGTTATGCAACAGCCCAGTTTGTCCGGCCCCAAGGACGGCGAAGATTTCGATCCCTATGTCTGCTCGCTCAGCCCCGAATTGAAGGCGGTCGCCAAAGAGGAACTCCACGAAGATGAGAACATTCGCAAGCAGGCCTTGGCTCAATTCCGTGAATGGATTGCCAAACATCCGCACATCAAGAAATGTCGCACAGACACCATCTTCCTGTTGCGTTTCTTGCGCACCAAGAAATTCTCCGTGTCGGCTGCCTGTGAAATGTTGGAACGCTATCTCACCATCCGACAATTGTTCCCACAATGGTTCACCAAATTGGACATTGATGACCCAGCCTTGAGTGAAATTTTCGACAATGGTTATTTGGTGCCATTGCCCCAGCGTGATGAACATGGCCGTCAGATCATCTTCTCGGTGGCTGGCAAATTTGATCCCTACACATTCACATCCGTGCAAATGGCTCGCATACATTCGCTGATATGTGAGGCTTTGTTGGACGACGAGGCCTCCCAGGTGGCCGGCTATGTGTATGTCAACGACGAGAGTGGCATGAATATGGGTTTCGTCAGTCTGTGGTCTTTGACCGATCTCAGGAGTATATTGAAATGTATCCAGAATTCGACACCCATGCGCCACAAGGAGACACATTTCCTGAACATACCTCACTATGCGAATAGAATCATTGAATTGGCCGTGGGCATGTTGAGTGATAAGCTGAAAAAGAGAATTATTGTAAGTTTTGCAATGAAATGTATTGCTGCTCTTTACTAATATTGTGTCTCCCTTCTCTCCAGGTCCACAAAAGCGTTGATGCTTTGAAGAGCAAAATCGATCCTGCCATTTTACCCAAGGAATATGGTGGCACCGTTCCCCTGGCCGATATGATCAAAGAGTTCAAAGTAAAACTGCAACAGAAACGTGCCGCCATTTTGGCTCTGGACGATATGCAGATTGAGATCACAAAAGATGCGGCCAGTTTTGCCGGCAACGATGTGGGCGAAATTGATGCTGGTGTTGTGGGTAGTTTTAGAAAGCTGGAGGTCGATTAAACTCCTCTCATTCCATAAATTGGCTTCCACGGGCGAAGTAAAAGTAACGCTTCGACAGAAACAATCCTTAATTAATTCTTCTCAAAAAACAAAACAAAAACATACATCATTTTCTTTTACTTTTCCAATAACTTGTATATTAGTATTAAGTATTTCTTTTCAGTTGTTTTATGTTTTAAATTACATACGTACATACAAACATGTATATGATATTTTAAATGTTAGGGCAGATAAACGATATTTTTTCATGTGATAGTTAGTTACCCTTCATAATGATCAATTTTGTACGCGCCATTCTCCCACCACCCCATACCCAGCAATCCACTCATTTGGCATTTAAAATATTTTATGCAATTTATTTCATGATTTTTGTAAAAAGGAGAAAAAAAAACAAAACAATGTTGTACTTTATGTTTTTTTAATTCCTACTTTTTTATTGGCAACAAAACGAGCGACATGATCAAAAACAAAACGAAACAAAAATTTATTTGTTGTATTTATTATTATTTTTTTAAATTTCTTTTATTATTTTGTATTATTATTTTCTTATTTTTGTCTTACTGTGTATATGTAGTTTAGTAATTTAATATAAAATACAAAACTTAACAAAAAAATTAAATAAATGTTATAAAAATTGTGAAAAATCCAATCACAGAGGTGTTTTGCTGATTTCAATAGAAACTACTAAGGAAATGTCAGTCGGCTAAACCGACTTAAATATACCCTCACTCTCAGAGAACATATCTATGGAAAATTTAAGGACTTAAATTTTACTTAGGGCCGGATCTTAGCATGGTATATGATCCTATCTTCCACATTTATAAAACAATTTCGAAAACATGATCAATTATCAAGTCATAGTGGATTACATGCACCAGTACAGAAGTTATGAAGGTTTTAATATTACTTAGGATATAGACAATTGTGTGGGAGGTACAAGAAGGGGCGTGGCTAAAGCGTTAATATTTTTTTGGTTTAAAGTGATTATAAAAACATTTTCAAATATCAAATTGTCATAGATTTTAACTACCCGTATGGATGTTATGTCATTTTTATTGCAACCAAAGTATATGCCACTTTGTTTGAGAGGTGACAGAGGGGGTGTGGCAATATCGCCCATATTCCATGCGAATGTAACTTCTGTAAAAGTAAGTATCATTCCTATATAAGTTATAGCAGCATTAATTTTATGTAAGTTGGGGTGATTTGTGTGGTAGGTACTAGAAGGGGCTTGGCAAAACTCGTCATATTCAGTACAATTAAAGTGATTATAAAAACATTAGAAGATACCAAAATATAGCTGATTCTGAATATCGATGTGGAAGTTACACCGATAACATAGGAATATGGGTCATTCGTGTGGGAGGTACCAGAAGGGACGTGTCCATCTTCTAACTTAAAGTTAGTTTGGGAAAAATACAAAATGTACAAGGCTTGAATTGATTCCTTAACTCCTTTTGAGAGTTATCGTGTACATCAGCCAGACGGACGGACGGACATGGCTCAAACATCTTAAAATGTTGGTCCAAACATACTTAATGTGAACCACACCTAAACGACAATTTTTTTCTGCATTTCATTTGACATTTCTCAATTTCAGACTAACTCAATTTGAACCATGAAAAGATACACAATCGAGCAACGTGTTAAAGTTATTCAGGCTTATTATGAAAATGGGCGTTCAAATCAAAATTCATATCTTGCATCTCGTGATTTTTTCGGTCAATTTAATCGTCCAAATCAGGGCTGTGGTGTCGGAGGAGGAGTCTAAGAGTCGGAGAAATTTGCTGGAGTCGGAATCGGAGTTGAAAAAAATGGTAGAATGCGGGTAAATGTTTTTTCGTTATTAGAAATTATAATATATTTCCAGGCTGAAAAATTTGAATAAATAAAGGCTTTAAAATCTTAAAATATTAGTCTGAGTCATTTTCTGTGAACACAATTTTTATAATTGTAAAAAATTTAAAGAAAAACTAAAAATAATGTGGTATTCATTTATTGATGCAATTTTGAAGAGACGCAAAGGCAAAGGAGCTCTTATAGATTAAGCGACTCGTTGGAGAAGTACGTATTAAATGCTGAAATGACTAATTGATATGAAAAGTTATTTAAACGATTTGGACATTAGCTTTAGCAGAAAAATATTGGGATGAAGCCATTATCTTCGAAGAGAGACGAAAATAATGAAGAATTTTATTCTATTGGCGTGAATATATGTCGACCCTTTAAGTACAATTGTATTAAACCATTATCAAGTTTTAGTGGCATGGCAAGGATTATATGAACTGGCAGAAAGAATGCAAAAAAACTTGTAGTCAAGATGGTTCTTAATTGTGCGATACCATCTCACGAATCAACTCCTTCTGACGACTTTGAAAAATATTTGGATAGTTTGGAGTCCGTTGAAATACAAAAAAACTTTTATCGGGAATTGGATGAAATAAAAAAATTGACAGAAAAGACAAAAAGGATTGGGTATTTCACGAAAATTATTCGTAATGTGGGATTAGCACCAGCTGAAATTTGGATATTTTTTTGTTTGTGTTATAAAATAAAATGGGGTTTCTTAAAAAAATAGACGTTATTATAATTATTGACAAAAATACACTAATAAATATTATTGATTGAACATGGGGTCGGAGCCGGAGTCGAGCAATTTTGCCTCGACTCCACAACCCTGGTCCAAATGTGCGTACAATCGCTAAAATCGTGCAAAAATGTGAGCAAACCGGGTCTGTAAGAGGTGTGAAAACACCAGTGCATGCTTTTACAGCTCGTACTGCAGAAAATATTGCTACTGTGCGGGATAGTGATAGGCTGAAGAGCCGACCACCTCAACTCGTCGTCGTGCCCAACAATTGCACCTCTCACACTCGTCGTTGATGAACATTATGCATGAAGACTTGCATTTACAAACTTACAAGGTGCAATTGACTCAAGAACTAAAGCCTCTTGACCACTCCAAACGTCGTCAATGGTCAGAATGGTGGCAATAAATGGCAACTGTGGATGACCAATTTTCGAAGAAAACCATCTTCAGTGATGAGGCACATTTTCACCTCAGTGGATTCGTCAATAAGCAGAATTGCCGCATTTGGGCGAATGATAATCCAAGAGTGATTGCCGTAGAACCAATGCACCCACAAAGAGTGACTGTTTGGTGCGGTTTATGGGCTGGCGGCATCATCGGGCCGTATTTTTTCCAAAATGAGGCCGGTCAGGCAGTTACTGGCAATGGTCTTCGCTAGCGTGAGATGATAACGAACTTTTTTTGGCCCGAATTGGAAGATATGGGTGTGGACGATATGCGTTTTCAACAGGACGGTGCCACTTGCCACACAGCTAACGAAACAATGGCTCTTTTGCGCGACAAATTCAATGGCCGTGTTATCTCACGTGGTGGCGATGTCAATTGGCCTCCAAGATCATGGGATTTGACGCAGTTGGACATCTTTCTTTGGGTTTATTTGAAAGAAAAGGTGTACGTCGATAAGTCAGCAACAATTCAAGAGCTGAAGGATGAGATAATTCGGCACATTAACGGCATAGAACCTCAGTTATGCCTCAGCGTCATCGAAAATGTGGACCATTGGATGTAGGTGTGCCGCCGTGGTCGCGGCGGCCATTTGGCCGATATTTTGTTCCATAAATAATTGAGCCATACCAATATTATCATAATAAAAAGAAATTACAATAATTTCCTAAATAATTTTTGTTTTATTCAAAATTAATATCGGCCCTTAAAATTTAACCACCCTTTATAACGTGTTATGCTCAATTTGAAGAAATTTGGTGAAAATATGTGGTTTCTGGGGCGGAAAAAGTCAAGCCAGATTTGAAGAAAATTGTATGGGAGCAATATATGTAAATCTGAACCGATCTAACACATTTTCACCACAGGCGTTTCTAGTTGAAATATAAGATGATTTGCCAATTTTGAAGAAAATCTATTAAAATATGTGGTATCTAGAGTGAAAATAGTCAAATCGAAAGTGCAATACGTATGGGGGCTATATCTAAATCTGAACCGATTTTCTTCAAATTAAACGGCGTTCGTCAAACAAATGCACAATGATATTTATATACTCTGGTGGAGTATATAAAAATAATTCGTAAAATCAAAGCATACGTTTAGGCTGTCTGTGTAATGAACAGCCAAATAAATTCATTCGGTCATACAAGCGAAGATTTCGGTTTGGGTTGATTATACCTACTCATTTTGTAAAACTCAACGCGAAATTATGCATTATATTTTGTTGTTGTTGCAATTAATTAATTTCTACCCTTCGAACGTTTATAATAATAAACCACAAGTACTGAGATACGTAAAGTAAGCCCTTTATTACAAAGTATGAATAAAATAAAGTTAGAATGGTAAAATTAACATCAATGGTGAACATACGACTATGCTATTAGAAGTTATTCAGTAGGCGGATATCCATTTCTGTTTTCGTTCTTAAGATAGTATAAATATTGGCAATTGCAGATTCTCATAAACATTTATATTTATATGAGATGGTTGAACCTTAGCGATCTCGATCCAAGGGTGTAATTTATATTGGGAATATCAACCGAAAGTGATTAAGTGGTTAAGATTCTCGTAAATAAATAATAAAATAGTCACCAGAGGTGAACAAATTTTTTTTGTTTTTAATTATTTTTTTCTTTTATTTTATTGACAAATTGTATAAAAGGCCTGTTCGATTGGGCTTACTAGCTTATTTTATACTTTCTCTCTACAGAGCAGGGACAGAAAAAAAGTGTAACATATTGAAGGGGTGACTTAAGACCCTAAGTAAGTTTGGACCAAATTCGTTTCACAATATTTTAAGATGATTGAGCCATGTCCGTCTGTCTGGCTGGTGTACACGATAACTCTCGAAAGGAGTTAAGGAATCAATTCAAACTTTGTACATGGTAATATTTTTACCAAACTTTGTTTAAGTTCGAAGATGGGAGAAATTGCCACGCCCCTTCTGGTACCTCACACACAAAAGCCCATATTCCAATGTTAAATTAAAACCCATGTAAGTTCCAAACGGATATTCGGAATCAGTATATGATAAAGTTTTTTATAAGCACTTTAAGCGTACAAGACACGGTGGGTTTTGCCACGCCCCTTCTTGGATAAAATAAAACTGATATAACTTCCATAAGGGTAGTCAAAAACAGTTGCAATTTGAAATTTGAAAATGTTTTTATAATCGCATTAAACCTAAAAAAAGTTATATTTTAACCATTCTCCTTCTAGTACCTCCCGCGCAATTGTCCCTATCCTACCTAAATTTAATTTTTTTGGAATTTTTCAAAATTTTAAATTTGATTTAAAAGCTACAAACCTATAAAACTCTTTGTTTTCGAATAGGAGGCCTGTTCGATTGCGACTACTAGCTTACAATTAAGAGACTTGATAAGGTGGCAAACCAATGGGTTTTCCATAAATGTATTAACAGGAAAAATCTGGCAACACAACTAAGAGAGTAGCAAACAACTTTCTTGTTAAGTGAGTAAATTCCATACAAACAAGTAGGTAAGCATCAGTCGACTTATATATACCCTCACTCTCAGATACCATATGCATGAAAGTTATAATTTGACTTCGTAAAGTAAAAAGCTGTAAAAACATGATCAAATATCAGTCATGATAACTTCCATACGGGAGCGTGGAATCCACCATGACTGATATTTGATCATGTTTTTACAGCTATTTTATGTGAGAAATAAAGGATTTCAAAAAAGTATGTGAGAAATAAAGGATTTTCAAAAATTATATTTTTGGAATTATAATAGGATGATTAAAGAGGTTTCCAATTAAAATTGATTTAAACAAGTTGTCCGCAGCGGCAGACCGTGCGGACTTAGACTTGGTCCTAAAATATCAAATATGTGTATTTTCGATGACACTGGATCATAGATCAGACAGTTAACGTTCTCTGTCCCATGCGCTCAAATCGCTTGTGCCGAATGATATTTCTTGCATTAGCTGTGTGGAGCCACATGTCGTTAACATCCATATAATCCAACAATTATTAAGGGTGTTTTTCTTTTAGCTGCCATCAAGGCTTAAAGAAAAACGCAAATCCTCCATCGAGTATTAGCGGAGTAAAACTTGGTAGCATTGCATTACAGTCAGCTGTTCCGAAATATCAAAACAAACTTTAGCATTTGGAAAATAATTTATTTATTTCTATTACATTTTATTAATAGAATGTTTGGGAGCAATCAAAAATGTTTTTTTTTTGACATTTCGCAATTGTATACGTTTCCGGAAAATATTTTTTATTAAATGAAATGAACTTCCCTATGTACGTGAACTGCTGACTTTAAAGGACAAAGGGATTAGGAAATTTGAGCGTGGTGAATTACAGTTGGAGGCAAAGGAGCAAATTCACATAATTAAAATCTATTTTCTCTACTTCTAACTAACCCAATGTAACTACAGCTTTCAAGGCGGATGTCATTTGTCTTGTGAAGAATTGGAGTCCGGCCAGGCCGACTGACGGACAGGAGTCATTTCATAGCGCTTCTATTTCGATGGGAGTCCTCTCTTCTTTCCGGCTTAACAAAAATTAATGTAAAAGTCATCATTAATAAATGTTTTAGGTTGATTGCTAATTGTTGTCATATTCATAATTAATTAACAACAGCAAAGTTATATCCACAGGTGTCACGTTCCCGGCAAAATTGAAGAATATACAGAGGCATTTCTACAAGACTTCTTCCATTCAATTATTTTATTGAATTTCTTGGCTAAAATATTATTTTCCATTCAAAATTCATTCTATCATTCTCTGAATCTTGTTTGATGTTTATAATTTATTTATAATTTTATAATTTATAATTTATTTATTTAATATTTTCACTTATTTCATTAAAATTTTAGTTATTTAAAAAATATAAATAATATATAATTTAACTTATTTTTTCCTATTTTCAATGTTCAATGTTTACTCCATCTTCTTATTTGCATGAAATTCAAAAACTACTAAAATAGAAAGCAAAAATAAATTTGGCTGCACCTAATATCTCGGATTGGGCAAAATAAAGTCCGGTAACGCTGACACGATTTATCTGGGAAATTAACACTGGATAATTCCATCCAGTCTTAACTTAGCCGCGATGGCTCAATTTCTCCATACAAAATTCTATCGCAGCTTAAAGAAAACAAGTAAGGAAAGGCTCCACTCCACTTTCTATCCGAATACAATTCAATTCGGTAAAAAAGAGAAAACGGGAGAATGTAAAATCGGAACGAAATAGGTGAAATATAATATATATAGTTTGGCCAAAATCGGTTAAACATTTAGGAACAATATTTGTATTGGGGCTATATCTAAATCTGAACCGATCTTACCCACTTTCACCATAGGTGTTTTTGTTGGATTATAAGATATTATGTCAAATTTAAAGAAAATCGGGTACAATATGTGGTTTCTAGAGGGACAGAAGCCAAATCGGAAGCGACATTTTTATGGGGGCTATATCTAAATCTGAACTGATCATCCACTTTCTGCATATGTGTTTCTAGTTGGATTATAAGATGTTGTGCCAAATTTAAAGAAAATCGTGTAAAATATGTGGGAAATGTCAAATCGGGAGCGACGTTTGTATGGGGGCTATATCTAAAATCTAACCCGCTTTCGCCACAGGTGTTCTAGTAAGATTATAAGGTGCTAAGCCAAATTTGAAAGAAATCAAATTTTATAAAAAGTCAAATCGGGAGCGATATTTGTATGGGGGCTATATCTAAATCTGAACTGACCACTTTCTGCATATGTGTTTCTAGTTGGATTATAAGATGTTGTGCCGAATTTAAAGAAAATCGGGTACAATATGTGGTTTTTAGAGCGGGAAATGTCAAAGAGGGAGCGACATTAGTATGGGGGCTATATCTAAATCTGAACCGATCTTACCCACTTTCTGCATAGTTGTTTCTATTTGGATTATAAGATGTTGTGCCGAATTTAAAGAAAACCGGGTACAATATGTGGTTTGTAGAGCGGGAAATTTCAAATCGGGAGCGACATTTGTATGGGGGCTATACCTAAATCTGAACCGATTTGCCTCAAATTAAATAGCGTTCCTCCTTGATCCACAAAACTTACTTGTGCCAATTTTTGTTAAGATCAACTATAATTGCGACCTGTAATTTGATTACAACAATAGATGGACAGACGGACAGACAGACAGACGGACATTGCTAAATCGAATCAGAAAGTGATTCTAAGACGATCGGTATAATTAACAATGGGTCTATCTCGCTTCCTTTTGGGTGTTACAAATAAATGCACAAAGACATAATACTCTCGTGGAGTGTATAAACATCCCTATTGTATCGCTCGTAATCCGGCAAATTTGCTTTTTCGGTGTGCGCGATCCTTTACGCAGGTTTTGCGATTTATATTTTGTCACTTTGGCTAACCTATACTATTTATGTAAATTAAATTTATTTAACATAGACCGGAATATATGTTAGAAAACTAAGATGCAGGAAGACAATCACTTAAAGACTCCATAGTAAGAAAGTATTTGTAAGTTAAGTCTTAGTTTCCAAGAGTAGTTGGAAGATGATTCATATTTTCTATTAGTTTAGTTTTTCACATTTCATTGCATTTCACTTTATTTATAAATATATGAGTAACAATTCAAGCATACCGAAGATCGACTCAAGTTTTGAGATAAATTTTACCCATTATCTCAATCAGTTATGATATGTTATCAATGATGTCGAACTAATTTGAAGATAATGAAACTCTATCAAAGACTTCATCTTGAAACCAGGCAAACTGTACAAGTAAAAGTTCATTTGAAGATCGAGTGTTTAGTGCAACGGAAGTTTGAAAGAGTTCGCCAGAAGTATTTTATAAAGAAGAAAAAATTAAAATAAGAATACAAATAAAAAACTATGGGAAGTATAAAGGTGATTCTCATCTTTATTTGTTGCATAGGCAAATTTCACAAGATTTTGGGAGCTGATGAAATTATAGGTAATTTTTATATTGCATTTCAAAATCAAGTTTTTATTTATTATAATAAGTGTAATTTTCTTTGTCTCCCTGTAGATTGCTCCAATGAAGAGTTGGTGACTTCCGTTTTTAATGATCCCATAGATTTAACTCTAAATGGCACCATCAAGGTTTACGAGAATGTAGCGATAGCAGATATTTTATCCACATCGAACAATGAATTCGATGTGAAGTATATAGATGCACGTTTGGAGAACACAACAGACGGGGCGCAAGAAGGCGGCAATGTGACGAAGAATTTGTTGATTTTTACAACAGAACATTTTCACAATTATGCCAAGGAACAGACGGCTGCTAGAATATCGTTGAAAATAAATTTGGGCTGTGGCTCGGGAAAGGAGAGAATACTAGTAAGTGGATGATGCAAGAGATTAAATAATTAATTCTAATAATGATTAAATCGTTAATCAATTTCATATTTATAATATTGAAAATTCAATCACAAATTATTTCATCTTCCCCCGCCCCCATCCGTAGGTCTTCTTCCAACCTCTCAAGGAGGGCAACTACTACAGCCCCATCTTTTCTCAGTCCCTGTACGAACTGATTATGCCCACTCCCATATTTGCTGGGTTTGATCTAACCGCCTTCGTTGAGATCTCGGCCAAAGATGACGATCTGATACACAATCAAATTAATTTTACATCAATTACATCGTCGCAACACTACATCAGTGTCGGGACGAAGAATGTTACAAGCAGCGATAAGAAGACCTATTTTGCCAATTTGACATTGGACCGTATCTATTTGGAATTGCCACAACAAATTGAGTTTGTAATTACTGCAACCGTAAGTAAACAAAACAACAAAAACGAATAACACCACAGAACAGACAAAGGGTAGAGATACGGACAAGCCAAAGAGACTAACAATCATAATAACAAGAGGAGTCAGGCCGCTCTTCAAGAACAATTTAGTAGTTTAAACCTTATGTGGATATGAAGGTATTAGGGTAACTTTGGTGATGATAATTTTAAGTCAATGTGGGGATTAAGATTTTTTAGAATTGAACAGTTCCCTATTTATGTTTTTATTATTTGAGACGTTTACAACCGCTAACATCCAGGACCATATATTTGTCCGCTACTCCAATTTTTGTAATGTGTAAAAAATCCAATATGATTCATAAAATATAATTATTTCATAAACCAACGCCACTTATAGGGGTAGAAACAAAAAAAATTATGTAATGAACGACTGTTAGTGAACCGGAACACTACTTACATACAACAGAAGTATTAACAAGTAAGTACGCTTCAGTCGGCTAAACCGAGTTATATATACCCTCACTCTCAGAGAACATATATACGGGAGGTATAAGGAATACAATGTTATATAGGGCAGGACAATTTGTGTGGAAGGTGCTAGGTGGATGGTTTCACATGATCCCAGTTTCCACATTTATAATCTAATTCCATGCAACAGTATAGAAGTTTTATTGTTATAGGATTTAATATTACCTAGTATAGATACAATTGTGTGGGATGTACAAGAAGGGCGTGGCGTAAATATTTTTTAGGTTTAAAGTGATAGTAAAAATATTTTTAAATATCAAGTTACAAATGATTTTGACTACCCGTATGAATGTTATGTCGGTTTTATTGTAACCAAAGTTTATGACACTTTGTGTGGGAGGTACCCGAAGGGGCGTGGCAATTTCGCCCATATTCCATGCGAATGTAACCACTAAAAAATCATTGCTAAATATCAAATTTCACAGTATTCCGATCATCAGTTAAGAAGTTATAACAGCTTTAATTTTATGTAGTTTTGCGTGATTTGTGTGGGAGGTACAAGAAGAGGCGTGGCAAAACCCGTACACATAAATTGACTATAAAAATATTATTAAATATCAAAATATAGCTGACTCCCATCATCCGTGTGGAAGTTATATGGATTTTAATTAGGGTTTGTATCTCGGGATTTCCCACGGGAAAATTCCCGGGAATTCGCATATTTTTCATTTCCCGCATACCGGGAATACCGCGGGAATTCCGTAGAAACTTTTACATATTTCTTCGCATATTTTTTCCATCATTTCCACAAAAAAATTGTAAAATAATATAACTCATATCGATTTTAATTAGGTATGTAAAATATTGCAGTTGCTTGTCAAACTCTACATGAAAAAAATCAAAATCCGGAAAAAGTTGATTTTGGGCGTATATCCGAAAGCTGCACACTACCACTATCATGATTTCCATCCTGTCAAAGGTTTCGTTCAGTTGGCTTCGCAGCGACTTTCCAACAACATACCCCGCCTCTTTAGGTAAATGATTCTCACAAACGAAAAGAGTTTGTGAGTTTCTTTTTCATTTTTTGGTCAAAGGCAGCATTATACTAAGTGAAAAAGTGTTAATGTCTGAGATAATTCTCATTGTCAGAACTACGAGGATCATTTTTTGGAAGATCTAAACACTCTAGCTCCCCTCTTTGTGGGCCAATTTGAAACTTTTCTTTTGAGGAATTCAAAAAAAGTCATTTTAAAAATGACATTTAAGGATTAAAATGTTCTACGAAATTTATAGGTGTTGCATTAAGTTAATCATTTCATAAATACTCTAAATATGAGGGGCTATTTCCTCTGCTCATTTCGTTCGCGAAAAATTAAGAAAATGCAAATTGAAATTCCGAAATGAAAATTAAAATTGAGAACAAGAAAAATTTATATTCAGAAATGTAAATTTAAATTAATTTGTATTTTCCTATTTTCAATTGTTTATTTTCAATATCGAATTGTATATTCTCAATTTCAATTTACATTTCTGATTTGCAATTTGTATTTTCTAAATTTCAATTTACATTTGGGTGATTCCACGTAAAGTGACCCTTTTTCGAAAAAAAAAATCAAAATCAATTTATTCAAAATTAATTAATTTATTTAAAAAACACCGACAACCATTCGTAATGTTTATACTTCTCATAATACATATTTTTGATTATACTTCAAAAAAAATAATGACAACAATAGGTCTGATCATTTCATATTCCAGATATAGACTGGTGTCGTAACAGGATTTCCGTCAAAATGTCACGCCCGTTACAATTTAAATATGCTATATTTCCTATATTCATGAATAAATGTCGGTAAAGTGAACTTTAGAAGAAAATGTATGAACTACTCGTTTGATTAGCAGAAATGAATAAAGGCATGTAATGGAATAACATTGCCGAATTCAAGAAAATAAGTAAAACTTCAAGATTTTCTTCAATGCTAAGGTCACACCCGTGACGCTCTAGCTTGTTGTATATCTCCAATATTTAAATCGCTAAGTCATATTTGTATTTGCAATAATATTCCGATTAACCTGACGTTTTCAATTGGCAGTATAGTAAAAACCCCAGTCAATGAATATGGGAGATATTTAAACATATTTAAGCAAAGGTGTCACACCCGTTCTAATGGAACCACCCATTTCTAAATGACAATTTGTTTTTTTTTTTCAATATGATGTTGTATTTTCTTAATTTCAATTGAAAATGGTGTAAACTATAGTAAACATCGGATACTATCCCGATGTGTAATTTCAAACGCAAACGGGACAAAATAAATCGTTTTCGGATTTAGTCAGTTTTCAGTGAATACAAAATTAAATTGTGCCCAGTTGATAGTTGGAGAGAAGTACCATCTGTTCCATCCGAAATGTTTGTGTGATTAATTGTGCTTGTTGTATGTCCAAAATGAGGTTTCTAGAGCTGCAATGGTTTGCTTTCAGTTTAGTTAGTAAGGGGAAATACAACAACGTCTTATATATGGCTCTAATCAGGAGTGAAAATTGTATATCTAAAACTGAACTGAATTTCTTCATATTTATATGTCTTCTTTTATAATTTCATTTAATCATTCTGTACAAAAATTAAAGCTTCAGTGCGGGACAGGACATTTTGTTATTATAACACTCTTTGAAGCAAATTCAGTATAGTATTTATTTGCCTACTTCATTTGTACCCGATGTGGAGTTGACTGTGTGATTCATTCGACATGTAGGAAATGTTGGAGTATTTTTTGTGTTCGTGACATTAAAATTGTCGCTATTGGGCGATGTTGCAATACCGACCAGAGTTTTTGAAATAACATAATGTCAATTGAAAATGTCAGTGACAGAAAGAAATGCATTTGAACACTTCTATAGGGAACTGTTTAGACTGAAAATTAAAAAATTAAAAAAGCATTTAGTTTATTTTAAAGACAATTTTAGGGCCATAACCAATTTTCTATACCTCCTTATATTATGGGTTAACTTTATTCCACACATTTATTCATTTTTATTTTTCACAGCATAGGTTAGAATGATTTACAGATAATAATTTTATTCTTTTAATTGTACGGCCTATAGCCGAACAAAAACAAAGAATAACGATAATAAATATTTTGAATGCTGGTGAAGATGCTAATTGGTTAAGCCTTTGTACACTGAACGAATTATCTTCATATTATTATGATTTTGTCTTAATCTCGGTGAAAACTTTCATTAAAAAGTCGCGTAAGTAACACTTCATAAAATGTATGAAACATGTTTCATAAAGCACAAATCAAAGAAAAAATGTCTTAGAAACTATGAAATGCAGTTCTTCATTCGATGAACTTTTGTCATACAAGTTCATTATTTTTCATAATATGACTTATGAAAATTTTCATAGATTTTATGAAAAAAAATCATTAATTTTATGAAAAAGTTTCATAAATATTAATAAATTATACGTAAGTGTCCAATATAAACAAAACAAGTAAGGAAAGGTTAAAGTCGGGCGGGGCCGACTATATAATACCCTACACCACTCCCTGCGTATATACCTCGCTTTTATTACTAAACCCAGGTGTTTCATGGGAGCAATTTTATGTAGTTCATATAAATTATACAGTATACTATAAATTCATCTTTAGTCATATTTAACAAATTGATCCAATTTTCCGGCAGACAAATACAAATTATACAGTCGCAATAGGATGAATCGGACCGACATTTGAAATGAGGCCTATAACAACATGTGCCTATATATTTCTCATTCACGGTAGGTATTCATAGTTGAAATATATCATGATCCGATCTAAGACGTAGTTTCTAGAGCTGTATTAGAGTAGAATGGGGGCCCCATTTGGGTTATTCCAAAGTGTGGAATATAATATAATTTGCAAAATTTGAAAAAAAAATACGAAGTAAAATTTGCGTTCTTAAGGGGTAAAAATTAAAATGGGGCCATTTGTAAGGGCTCCACATTAAAAAGTGGTTCCATATAGATCACTTTCAATGTAGGTATTCTTAGAATGAAATATGACATGATATGCAAAATTATATTATATATATATATGCAAAATTATAGTAGAGTAGAATGGGGGTCCAATTTGTATCGCGGTTATACCATATATATTTGACTTTCATAATATGTCTTCTTAGTTGAAATATAATACAAAATGCAAAATTTGAAAAACTTCCGATGTAAATTGTGAGTCCTAGAGGGGTAATAATAAAAATGGGAGCCATTTATAAGGGCTCTACATTAAAAAGTGGGCCCATATAGATCACTTGCAATGTAGGTATTCTTAGTATGAAATATAATCTGTAAAATTTGAAAAACTTTCGATGTAAAATGTGGGTCCTAGAGAGGTAATAATTCAATCGGGGCCCACTTGTAAGGGCGCTACATTAAAAAGTGGTACAATATATATCACTTTCAAAGTAGGTACTCTTAGTTGAAATATGACATGATATGCAAAATTATATCGAGATCTAATGCATGATGTGTGTTCTAGAGATGAAATAGAGTAGAATGGGGGCTCAATTTGTATGATATTGTATGAAAAACCTTTTATGAAATCGCTTTATAAATAATACGAAAGAAAATTCTTTCAGTGTATTTACATAAAATATGCCCTAAAATATAGAACAATGTTAATTAGATTATTTAATTATTAATTTACATATAAGCTCAATATTTCCAGCAGTCGGATTTTTAAAAACGTTGCTGTAAAATATTTATTATTATTTTTTTGAACACTTTTAGTATTAGGAAATTATGATTTTGTAACGTTTTTGAAAAAAAAAAATATTTTTATTCCACAAAATTTGAATATTTTTATTCCAGGACAATGGAATGCCGCCACGAAGTTCCAATGCTACGGTCATCATTCGTTCTGATCCCTCAAAACGTTTGCCCGTTCTGCCCCGATTTGCTGATAATCTATATAAGACTATGATAAATTTGAATTTCGACATGGAACCCATACTTGTACAGCTAACTAGTGGAACCTATGCACCGGAAGTTCAGTTCACTTTGAGTGGTGCAGAAACACAGGGATTTGAAATGGTCGATCATAGAAATGGCAACATTGAAATCAAATGGAATGCCTCGATGGTAAATCAAAGCTTTATAATGCAACACAAAAAATGGGAATTACAATTGAAGGCGGAGCATTCCAATCTAGCGGAGTTTACCATAGCAACAATAATGGTGGAATTGGAAAATTTTCAAAGTAAGCAAAGGCAACTGTGTTTTTTACATATAAATCTTATGCAATTCTTATCTCTTCCCCAGACTACTTCCATTTCATGAGCACTTTCAATGATGGCCAATTCGATGATCAAGGTCTACTGCAAATAGCACCCATTATCTTCTATCCCGTCATTTATAAACCGGATGTTAAATTCTTGTTAGTGGAAAATCCCCAAAATATGTTTAGTGTTGCCAACAACGGCTTCCAAGTGCGAATAGAATTTAAGTCCAACTTTACGCTGGCCGCCTTTGCCAACGAACCTTTCATTAAATTAACCATAAAAGCGTCATGGGAACAGTTGTCTGCTATCACGTATGTCATCATCAAACTGCCAGAAAGAGCGGCAGCGGACATCAGCCAACACATGTTCCAATTTGAGAAACCCTTGTATGTGGGCAATATCACACAAGCCCATGACTTAGAAATTGAAGCAATCATTTTGCAAACAGATGCCAATAGAACTCAATTAGCGAGAGAGTTTCAGTTGAGCGGGGAGTGGAGCCACTTGTTCCGTATGGTCGTGATCAATGATAGTCTAGTGAAACTGGAACTTAATATAACGGAAGACATTAATATGTTCTCATTGCAATGGCCCATTGTGCTGCTGCTGAATGCCAGGCAGGAAGATTTGAAAGCCTATACCAGTTTAGTGATAGAAAATCAACGACAACTACAAAATGTCATAGGCTCCACAAATATTTTTATGGCGCATTCCCTTATAGGCAAACTGGTTATTAATAATGGCGTTCAGAGGCTTTTGCTTGATTCCATCGAAGTGATTTCTAAGATTAAATTAGAGGATTATGAGTTCAATTTAGAAGGAGGTAAATTTTCTCGAGTTAAGTTTTTGTCTTTTTAAAACATTGGCCTGCTTCGCTTCAGATGTGTCGCGATATTTTGAATTAAGAAGGAATTTTACGTCCTCCCACCTGGATCTGGTGTTGAGAGAGCCTGTACCAAATGCTACCATAGAATCGGAAAAAATGTTGATAGTGTTCATAAATGCTAAAGTGAATGGATCGGTAAATATTTCGGATACTCTAATGATTTTCATTCAACTGCCCGAAAAAAGTAAGACTTATATAGCAAAACTTTTATATTTTTCAAATTTCTATTTCTTTATTTTTAAGGTAAAAATTATATAATTATTTTTTGTATTTTTATTTTTTTATATTTATACATTTTATGTCTTATTTTATTTTTATTTTTATTTTTATTTTTATTTTTATTTTTATTTTTATTTTTATTTTTATTTTTATTTTTATTTTTATTTTTATTTTTATTTTTATTTTTATTTTTATTTTTATTTTTATTTTTATTTTTATTTTTATTTTTATTTTTATTTTTATTTTTATTTTTATTT
Source organism: Polietes domitor (assembly GCA_947397865.1). Taxonomy (NCBI): domain Eukaryota; kingdom Metazoa; phylum Arthropoda; class Insecta; order Diptera; family Muscidae; genus Polietes; species Polietes domitor. The sequence goes on along the minus strand of OX377621.1, from coordinate 29,244,774 downwards.
TTATTTTTATTTTTATTTTTATTTTTATTTTTATTTTTATTTTTATTTTTATTTTTATTTTTATTTTTATTTTTATTTTTATTTTTATTTTTATTTTTATTTTTATTTTTATTTTTATTTTTATTTTTATTTTTATTTTTATTTTTATTTTTATTTTTATTTTTATTTTTATTTTTATTTTTATTTTTATTTTTATTTTTATTTTTATTTTTATTTTTATTTTTATTTTTATTTTTATTTTTATTTTTATTTTTATTTTTATTTTTATTTTTATTTTTATTTTTATTTTTATTTTTATTTTTATTTTTATTTTTATTTTTATTTTTATTTTTATTTTTATTTTTATTTTTATTTTTATTTTTATTTTTATTTTTATTTTTATTTTTATTTTTATTTTTATTTTTATTTTTATTTTTATTTTTATTTTTATTTTTATTTTTATTTTTATTTTTATTTTTATTTTTATTTTTATTTTTATTTTTATTTTTATTTTTATTTTTATTTTTATTTTTATTTTTATTTTTATTTTTATTTTTATTTTTATTTTTATTTTTATTTTTATTTTTATTTTTATTTTTATTTTTATTTTTATTTTTATTTTTATTTTTATTTTTATTTTTATTTTTATTTTTATTTTTATTTTTATTTTTATTTTTATTTTTATTTTTATTTTTATTTTTATTTTTATTTTTATTTTTATTTTTATTTTTATTTTTATTTTTATTTTTATTTTTATTTTTATTTTTATTTTTATTTTTATTTTTATTTTTATTTTTATTTTTATTTTTATTTTTATTTTTATTTTTATTTTTATTTTTATTTTTATTTTTATTTTTATTTTTATTTTTATTTTTATTTTTATTTTTATTTATATTTTTATTTTTATTTTTATTTTTATTTTTATTTTTATTTTTATTTTTATTTTTATTTTTATTTTTATTTTTATTTTTATTTTTATTATTATTTTTATTTTTATTTTTATTTTTATTTCTATTTGTATTTTTATTTTTTATTCGTTTTTTTATTTTTATTTTTTATTCGTTTTTTTATTTTTAATTTTTTCATTTTTTTAGGTTTTATTTTATTTTATTTTCTAACTTAATTGTTTAATATTTAATATTCTATTATATTTCTATATTTATGTTTTTATTTTTGTTTTTATTTTGTATATCTTTTATTTTTTCCCTATCCCTGTCACTAATTTTAAATACATTTACAGAATGTCCTGCTCCTGCGAATACTTTGTCGAATCCACCCTTATTTTCCAGCAGTAATTATGTGTTTACTACATTCACGAATACAACTGGTTCCTTGGGCATGGTAAAGGCCTATAGCTCAGGATCTACACCTATATTCCACTACATTTTGGAAGTAGACAATGGTGAGTATCATTCCTTGTTCCGAAAAAATACTTTCCTCCAATGTGATTTTATTTCTAGATATCTTGGCCCAAAGACTTTCGGTGGAACCCTTCTCCGGAGAATTGCTGTTATATGGCAGCATAGACGAAGGAAGCTACTCCTTCACTGTCACAGCAGAAAATGTCGAAACACAGGAACGGGCACATGTCCAAGCTGTGCTAAAAGTTACTGAGAAAGAGGAGTGCAGAATATTCGATGGTGTCGCAGTGGAGAAGACCTTGGTTATCAAACATATCGACGAGGAGATGCCCCACCATGGAGTGTGGAATATGAAGTTTAACGAAAACTGTACATTCCGTATAGTGGAAATGTGGCCGAAGGATAAGGAATATGTCTACGTCAATGAATCTTCCCATATGTTGGATATCCTAGCTGTTGATCGAGAGGATCCTATATTTGAAAATATGGAAGATTCACAAATTCTTGTGAAATTAAAGTTGACTTGCGGTGAACAGCAGCAGCCAGTGGAATCTAATGGAACTCAAATTCCTCGCAGCCAGGCTCTACCCGACATGATTTATTCACATGATATTATCTATTCACCCGACACCATGTGGTTACATTTGATAGTAGATGATATTAACGACAACGCTCCACAATTCAAAGAGAAATACACCTTGCAATATCTGGGCTATCCGGCTGGCATGACAATCCTAGACGTATATCCTGAATACTTAATAAAAATCGAAGCTACCGATCGTGATTTGGGTGCAAATGCCAAGATAAGATATAGTCTGCGAAATAATGCATATTTCGCTATTGAACCCGAAACGGGTAAAATCTATCCGAAGGGAAGGCTCCTCCAACCACAGCAACAAACTGAACTAATTGTGCTTGCCACTGACCAGGATGGCAAGGGCCTAATCTCAGGAACTGTGGTGATTGTGAAAGGTCTATCTGCAGATTTTTACAGTTTGGTAACGCTGAAAGAAAATTCGAGCAAATCCCTGGATGAGGTTACTCAAGAACTCAGACAGAAAACGGGCTATGAGGTGAGGATCATTAAAATGTCCTACGTACCTCAGATGGAGACTAGGTCAGGAGACAATGATGGATTGGTGTGTAAAGCATGGATTTATGCCTATAGAGATCAACAATTGGTTCAGTGCAAAGAATTACAGGAGTAAGTATGGGCCGACGATATGATAAGTAGGGTAATGTCAAATGTAATTTTTAATGTGGGCAAATAGTTGGATGTCCTATGCAACATCGATTTCGAATTTTCTCCATGTTGAGATTTTAATGCAAAAGTGTGTAATTTAACACGGAGAGAATCTCCACTGCTTTGGCATCCTATACGCAACATACACATAATTTATTTATATATATATATATATATATATAGATTTTTGGAAGTTCTACAAAATAACAAGTAACAAGGCGTTAGGTTCGGCCGGCCACAATCTTCTATACCTTCCACCACGAGGTACCTTCCAAACATCTCTTTTTTATCGCGTCTTTATTCTAGCTTCAGTCGTTTGGTATACCATTTGGGCCGTTCCTTTCACCATTGTTCGTCATTGGAGGGGGTGAATTGACCCACTGTGGTATGTCTTGGACATGACCTAGGATCGGTCTCAAAGGACTTGACCTGGAATCGGTCTCAAAGGACATGACTTGCACCATACCTCAAAAGACATGTCCTAGAATCGGTCTCAAAAAAATATATTATCTGGAATAGGTTTCAAAAGACATGACTTGGAACGCACCTCAAGAGAATTTACAATTTATTCACACTTAGGGACCAGTTCTGTGATATATCCATATCGACCCATCCCAGGATAGGTACGTTTATAGAAATTGACACCAATTTCCCGTAGGGTAGCAATGGATCATCCTAAGGAGGAGGGTATGAAAGAACATATTAGACAACTGTGATTGTTATCTCCATCTCCTTTTCCATATCATGATCTCCAACGGAGTCGGACTCCGTAGTAATATCCATCTCACGATCTCCATTTCTTGACCTGCATCTTATGATTTCCATCTCATGTTCTCCATCTCATTATCTATATTTAATGTATTCCATTCCATGATTTCCTGCTGATGATCTTCATCTAATTATCTCAATTACATGATCTTCATCTCCATCTCATGATCCCCATCTTATGATCTCCATGTCACGATCACCTTCTTATGATCTCCACCACATGATCTCAATTCCATCTCCATCTCCATCTAATGATCTTCATCTCATGTTCGGCATTTCATGATTTCCATCTGATGATCTCCACCTTATAGTCTTCATCTCATTGATCGTCATCTCGCCATCTCCAACTCATGACACTTCTCACGATCTGCATTTCATGATCTCCATCTCTTGATGCCATTCTCATGATTTCAATCTCATGACTTCCATCCAATGATCTCCATCTCATGATTTCCATCTTACAATCTCCATTTGATGTTGATCTTCATCTCATGACATACTTCTAACGATTTCAATTTCATTTTACGTCTCTTGATCCTCTTCTCATAATCTCTATCTCATGATACCCATCTTATGATCTCCGCGTGAACTCTATCTCAGGACCTCCATCCCACGATAATATCAAAATCACGATTTCCATCTTATGATCTCTATCGTCACCGTCATCTCCATTTCATGATTTCAATCTCATGATCTCAATCTCACGATCTACATTTAATGTATTCCATCTCATGGTCTCTAACCTTTGATCTCCTGCTGCATCTCATGATCCCCACCATAATCTCTATCTCATAATCCCCATCATGATTTCTATCTCATGACCTCCAACCTTCTTATGATCTCCACCACATGATCTCCATCTAGTGATCTGCACCTCATAATCTCCATCTTGATCCGCTTCTCATGATCTCGATCCCATGATATCAATCTCGGTATTCATCTCATGATTTCGTGATACCGATCACGTGGTCTTATCTCATGATCTCAATCTCGTAATCTGCATCTAATGTATTCCATCTCAGGATCTCCATATCATAATCTCCATCTCTCATGATCTCATGACATACTTCTCACGAACTCAATTTCATTATCTCCATCTCTTGCATCCCTTCTCATGATCTCAATCACATAATCATCATCTAATGTATTCCATCGCATCTCATGCTCTTCATATCATGATCTCCATCTCATAATATCCATCTCATGATCTCCAATGCATTTTCTCAATATGATGATATCCATCCCGCCAAAAAATAGAAGTATTTCTGCAGGAACAACTTTTAAAAAGATCATAATATGTTAATATCCTGACGTAAAGTGTCTCGGGTTCGAAGCATGGCATGGGAAAATCTTTTTTTTTATTATTTCTGTAAAGTGTTGTAAAAGTGGATCTTCCTCCTATGACAACTCCATGTTAAATTCATTGATGAAGATCTCAATATGCGCATTGCGCAACTACCAAATCACAAGATGAATATCCTTTTCACTTCTTTGGATGTTCTATTTTTGCCGGGATCTCATAGTATTCATCTCACATCTACGTCTCTAGTTTTCTCTCTCTTTCACCCAAATACGTTTTAGTCAGTTTTAATTCATATGATGCCTTATAATTTCCAGAAAAATTCTCGATAAAACTCCCGATGCTAGTATTGTCAATATAGAGTCCTATGAAGAGGCCGGTCTACATTCAAATCTCATTCGAAATTCCTCCTCAACCGTGGGCTATATTGTTGCTGTCGCGATATTATCAATTACCAGTGCCACATCCATAAGTAAGTTTAATCTCCAGTATTTTTAAATCGACTTTTATATAATTAAACTTTAATTGTGTCTCCAAATTTTGTTGTTGAATGAAGTCTTTATAATTTGGCGCTTTTATTACTATGGACAATCGCCCTTTCATTGCAACACAAAGGGCGATTTAAGTACCCATCATCAGCATCATGATCAACAGCAAACGGAGCAGCAGTATCATGGGAATGGTCAGGAAATCTCAGCGGAATGTTCTCATGGCATAGCAGATAAACGCGATTGTTCAGCGTGTAGTAATTATTCTACAAATCATGTCAAGTTCAGCAATTTGGTGGAAAATTTAACCATTGATGAATGTCAAAAGTGAAGAATAGAAATATGAGAAATACATCCATATTTGTGTAGAGAACACTAATGTTTGGTATAATTATGAGATATAAGCGATTCTTGTCATTTCAAAGAAACCTTTGTAGTTTAAGTAATATATTTAACCTTGAGTGGTCAATAAAGGTTCCAAAATTCACATTGTAATTATATTTGGAAAATATTTACATGATTTTAATTTTAAATTCAAATCTTAATATATATCGTTTCATGGTAGTATATGCGTAAAAATGTACCCATTACCTTAATGAATCAGGCTTATTCTTTCCCTTCTGGGATTCTCAGGAATATTATACGAGTATTCCCAGATATTATTATTTGTTGTCATTATGGTTCGTGAACATCTAAAGCCATAACCTATGTCACATTAAAGTGAACACCCTTTGCAATTATGTCATGCATTTTGTAATTCTATCGCTCACCCCTCGCCGAAGAAAGTAAGATATCGATATATCGATAACTTTGTATGCAAAGAACCACAAAAAGATAAATACCCCCTCATATATATATATTTATCAGTATAATTTGATTTTAAGTCGTAAAAATGCTTATTAATAAATAAAATATAAATAACTATAATATAGGTTACCAAAATCGACTGCAGCAAAGAGCGAACGTATGGGCAATATCTAGACCGCAAACCGCCGACCACAGGTGTACATACATACATAAGTAAGTACGTACGTACTACCTCGATTTCGAAAGAGGCAGAAAACAAAATAATCTTGAAACAATGATTAAGTACCAGTTAACATAATGGATTGTAGTATACACATGTAGACATTAGAGAGGGTCAAGTGAAAAGAGGTTTTAAAAGCAGACTGACAGCTGGTCTTATAATTTTGTGACTATCAAATTGTCACACATGATGCACCGTTTTTTTAGAGCTTTGTTCAATGAGCTCAAGAACAGTAGAGTAAAAATATTTCAATATATACGACTGACAACACATTATGCAGAAGCGCCACTGATGATTTATCCCCACATAGGATATGCAATTACTAAAAAACGGCGAACTTTATATACCCTCCACCATCGATTGCATTCCACAGAGGCTATCGATTTTCGTAGAAGTGCAATAATAGGAAAATATATTTTTTTAATATAGCCAAACCAAAACAAATACAAATAGTGAAAAAATAATTTTATAAATAAATATAACATTTTTATTATTTCAAACCACGATTATAAGGCAAGGTTACCAATACGTTTACATATCGAAATAATACTTCAAGTCAATTCAAAAAATAAATATTCTTATATTTATAAAATAACCTAACTTCATGATTCATCAATTTTTTTTTTTTTTTAATATTTTTATTTTGTGTGTCTATGCAATCAGAAGAATGTATACACAGAATTCCATGATTCTAGCTGCGGTCATTTGCGGTACAGGGTGACCAAAAACAAAATTTTATGAAAGCTTAACAGAATGAAACTTATTTCGCTTTGACGAAAAATGTTTTTTCTGAACATTATTACAAATATTCTACTTGACACTGCAATTTAAATAATTATTTCAGGAAATAATATAAAATGTATACATGTTTATAGCAAAGTGAATAACGTTATATACCATTTTAAAGGTACTTGCAATACCTTTAAAATAAGATGTTGATGTGTCTCATACAAAAATCTGATTCAGAGATATGATCAAATATGTGTACTATGGCTATCGAAAATTGTGCTAAAATAAAGTGGCATTTGCAGGAGTTTACCGAAAAATGTTGGCGAGATATTAATTCCACCATAAACTACGCACTCAGACGAACACTTTGACATTTACACTTTCAGTCAAGTTGAGTCCTACATATAACTTTTGGTCCACCACATTTATATGTTATGTTCACTACAAATCACAAAATTACAACACTTAGGAAAACTGACAAGACTACTGTAATCACAAAATGTTAAATATAATTTTTCAAATACTTACGCCGGCCTTCAATTTCAATAATATAGTAACTTCATTATTTTCTTTTTACGCCTTAATTTTAAATATTTTGCTTTAGACCCAAATTAATCCCACATGTTTTAACGGCAAACTTTCAATGCCTCTCACAGAAAATGGAAATAAATATATAGATTAAACAAAACTCTCAGAGAAATGCGTAGTACGAAGGCAATTATTTAGATGGCACTGAATATCATTTTGGAGAGAAATTTTCCCTTTTTTCTAAAAACTGCAATAAATGGAAAATAAAAGTGAATTAAATAAACTGAAGTGTGGTATTTGACGTAGTCATAAAAATCATTGGAAGTAACTTTTACTTCATTCGTTTTCTTTAAATTTGCGGTATTATAAGCGAAAGAGAGAACACAATTGAGTGAATTAGAATGTACTTTGAGTGAAATATAATGTACTTTTTACACATTCGCCATCTAGTGTTCATGGCTGCAACTACAACTATTTTATCTATGTATTTCCATTATCTTGGTGCCTCTTATGCTTGCGGTGTTGCCACCTCGTTTTCTCCAATACATTTTCTTGATAGCTTGGAGTGTTGCCATTAAGAAAATATATACACATTTAACAATTTCCAATTTAAATTTTTTGAATTTCTGTCAAAAAATATGGATTTGGGGTCATAGTGCGATCAACGACGCAATATGGAAAATTTGGACGTCCTAGCTCCTTTCGTTTAGATGCTAGCATGCTTTCAACAGACGGACATGGATAGATCGTCTTAGAATTTTATGACGATTAAGAATATATATACTTTATAGGGTCTCAGGTCGATATTTCAAGGTGTTACAAACGAAATGACAAAGTTAGTATACCCCCATCCTGGAGGTGGAGGTTATAAAATCATAATCGAAATAGCTGCAATTTGAATGTAATATATTTCAAAACACCTAAAAATAACATTTCATTATAATAAAGAAACACCAATTTTTTATAAGAACCCAGCCTAATATACATGCAAATCTTCAAATTTATTTACATTAGAGTGGTACTGATTTCCTCTCAGTTTTAACGTTTCAAGGGATCAGCAAGAATATAATTGAACTAAAACTAGGGATTCCTAACGTGATGATTTCCTCAAGAGTTTCACGACTTCATTGGTGAAAATTAAGTGCCCGTCTATTGTCTGGCCATTTACACTAAATGTGCTACTACTCGCATGAGTCTACGATCATACATTCTTCAAGGCGTATGAATAGTATTGCTTGTTGTACTCACACTCGCTCACAGCCCGTATCTTATCAACAATATTGAACAAACAAAACAGCAAAAATGAAAAGAAACAAAGCGAAATAAATCCGAAGGAAAGAAAGAAACAAAAATAAATATTTTGTTTCAAAGATAAGAACATGAGTTAATTGCAATTCGAAATAAAAAGTACCACCCAATGGAGCAGACCAGGCAAAAGAAAGAATGAAATGAGTAAGTGAAGCACACAGAAACCCCCAAAGAGAATGTAGTCGAAGTGTAATACGTAAACGTACGTAAACGTACGTAAAACGATTAATAATGGTTGAATACGATCTGGGGATACCCTACGGGAAGGATCAAATTAAACTATACATCAAAAATACCAATTTTGTATTCGAGATCTAAAAACTTACGTTACTTTATTAGAATATTAAAAAGTATGAAATCGCCCAATTAGGTGAGCAATCACACAAATTATTTTGCAGTATCTTTTGGGTGTTTATTCATTGTGTTATAATTTCTTTTTTTCTCAGGAGTGTAATATGCTTTTTAATTTTTAGACGAATATGAAAGACTGATCTTTAAAATAGCGTGATCAGTCTCCTTAACTAACGCAACATAACCTCACAGTAACTTTTGGGCGTTTATTCATTTGGAGTACTGTGTTACAATTTCTTTTTCTCTCTGGATTGGAATATGCTTTTTAATTTGTAGATGAATATGAAAAACTGATCTTTAAAATGGCGTGGATCAGTTTTAACATCAGTCTCCTTAACTAACACAACAGAACCTCACACCTTGTAAAAAATCCAGAATTTTCATTGTCACCCGAGTCTAATCATTCTTGGTTGATTTGACCTGAGGTATAAGTGGCATCTAAACGAAAGATAAATACGTCTTACAGTCGTACATCGGTTGGGAGTGCAACTGGGCGAAATTGATCCAAAGGGAAAAATTTTTCCCTCACAAGGACTAAAAATACCCATAATAATCCCTAATATTTTAGAGTATTTAGGCATGTTTTTCAATACGTCTCCATGTACTTACTTGATATTGGGTATGCGCATTCCACCTATAACAAAAACGTGCACCATAAAGTGATTCTTATTTGTAGGGGGTGAAATGGGGCAAAAAGGGATAAAAATGGTACCTATCACGAGACTCGCTGTGTACATTCCTCAAACTAAGTACATAGATATATATATTATAAATATTATAAATACTTTTTCCAAATTCGTACTTTTAAGAGGTTAAGATAGGGATAAAAATAGTACCAAGCAGCACCTTAAATAATGAAATTCAGTATATACATTCCTCTGATTGCGTAGACACATAAAATAACTGAATTTTTCGAAATTCGTACTTTTTGGGGTTAAAATGGAAAAAGGGGATAAACATTGTACCAACCAAATGACCGCAGTTAGAGTCATGAAATTCGGAACATACCCCAGCAAAAACTCGGTAATGCCACCTCATTATTATTTGCATTACCTAGTAATGACAGCCCATTACGCCCTACATTATTTTGAAGTATGAAATAATGGACTCCTTATAATGGCTTAAAAAAGTAGTTAGTGGTAACAACACATCCATGTTTTGCTACACATAGAGTTGTGTGTAGCTTTGTCATCCAGTCATTTCGATGTTGCCGCGACCGTCACTCGAAGATATTTTCGATTGATGAAGAAACTTTAGTTGCCTCTTGTCAATCGAATACAACAACGTCAACCAACATACTTACCAACCAGTACTTATATATTAATTTTTTGTAAGCGTGCGTGGAAGTACTTATTTCTAAACTTTTTGTAAGCGTGTGTGGAAGTACTTATTTTTTACAATCCCTTTATAAAAATAATTAGAAACGGATCCGAAAAATAAGTAGTGAAGGTTTCTGGTTTTGCCTTATTCCCCACATTACTTGGTAATGAGAGTTTTTGCTGGAACATTCCTCTGTTTGGCATAGACACGAAAAATAAAAAGGCTTTTCCAAATTTGTGCTTTCAAGGGATACAATGGGTTACAAATGCTACCAACTAAAAGGCTACAGCCATAATGGTGTAATTCGTTGTGTACATCCCACTAATTAATTAGACACGTAAAATAAAAAACACGAAAGTTGTACTTTTAAAATAGTATGAAGAATTATTTCGACATATACATATATTGTATAAAAGTATTTGTAGCCTTGCCTTATAAGCGTGGTTTGAAATAATACAAATTATATTTTTTTTTGGTTTGGCTATATTAAAAAAATTGACATTTTCCTTTAATGTTACTGCACTTCTACGAAAATCGACAGCCTCTGTGGAAGGCAAACCATGGTGGAGGGTATATAAATTTCTGCCCGGCCGAACTTAACGCCATTTTTACTTGTTTTATTTATTTTTTTTTAATCTTGAGAAGAATAAAAGTGGTCTAAGTCAGTGCATCCTCTGAACGTTGTGGTGCCCATAGAGGTACCAACGTTGTCGATTTTTTATAAAAGTTCGATATAGTAGTAGGATATTCTAAGAAAAATATTTTGTGTTTCGGTGGAAAAATAATTTTTAATTGACTCAATCATAAACCATTGCATATCTCAAAATGTACAAAGTGTGACTTAGACCACTGACTCACATATTAAAGGAAAGAAAAAAGGAAGAAAATTGTCATTTTAGTAAAAAACATTTTTTTAAATATCGTTTTCGTCTTTAGACAGCCAAAATACATCAGAAAATGTTATACACTGGCCTTGGGAAAAAATTTGTTGCATAGTGTTACGAATAAAAACTTCTTTTTTGGTTATTTTTTCATATGGGCATCTTCCAGTGGCCCGGACGCGACATTCGTACGCCTTAAACTACGCCAAAAACAAGAAAGAAACTGAAAAAGTCGATCAGCTTTTTTAGTGTTCTAAAGCGCTTAAAGAGTACTTCATTTTAAAAATATATCGTCAGGATTTAGTACAAATTAGTACAAAATTATAAAAAAAAATTACATTGAATCGGACGCTACAAAATACAGAAGTACTTTTGAAGGTCTTTTAGAAATATACAAAGTTCAGCGATTTTTTGAGAACTTCGTTTTTCCTTATATACATGTAAATGAAGGTCAGAGGATATATTTTGTTCGTAGATTTTTGAAATATGAGAACTATCTCTTAGATTTTTTAATTGTCGGACGCGACAAAACGGCCGCTACAAGTATTTCCACTCGTAGTAAAAAAATTGTAATTTTCGTTATAACACTTCAACTAGGGTGTCCAAAAAACCGGTTATTTTAGAAAGACGGCTTTCGGTTTAACCGAAAATTAATTTTTTTTTAAAAACCGGTTTTCGGCTATAGTTTTTTTTTTACAAAACCAGTTTTTTTAAATCAAAGTACGAAAATATTTAAATTAAAATTTTTTATTACGAAAGTGAATACAGTTTATTTATAGTAAAGGTACATTAAATAAGGAACTTCAGTAGCATTTTTTATAGGGTCCGCCAAATAACTTTTTTTTTTTGAAAATGCTATAAAAAAATACTGAATATTTTCTCAAATTTCTTTTTTTATTTGAAAGTACAATCCTTCCGGTTAATAATGGAAATTAATTTCATTCAAATGGCTGCTGTTGAATTATTGAAAAAAAAACATTAGATGGCGGACCCTATATAATTTTAAAATAAAGTCAATTCTATAAAATAATTCATATTTTTACGTACAAAAACTTGAATAAAAAGTTTACGTAGAATCCTTCTTATAATAATATCGCAATACCAGTATACAATTCAAGTGATAATTTTGTAAGCGATTTTTTTGTCAGTGTTTGATAAAGCTTGAAAAAATACGCTCACTAAATCTTGATGTAGGGCTAACAGTCATCAAGGCATCATATAAGTAACTTAGCTTTTCAATTTTTTCTTTGTTTTCTTCCAAAAATTCAAAATCGTCATATTAAGTCGCCTGTATTTCGCCTTTTCGAGCAATTTTGGGGTTTTGAATGTGGTTTATTGTTTGGTTTAAATACAATATTAAATTACAAGACTCTTCGATGTCACAACTTACATCCGAATCTGAACTGTTCTCTTGGTTCTAAAGAGTGATTTTTTTGAGGTTAGGATTTTCATGCATTAGTATTTGACAGATCACGTGGGATTTCAGACATGGTGTCAAAGAGAAAGATGCTCAGTATGCTTTGACATTTCATCATGAATAGACTTACTAATGAGCAACGCTTGCAAATCATTGAATTTTATTATCAAAATGCGTGCTCTGTTAAGAAAGTTCATCGCACGCTTCCATTTTATGGTCAGTTTAATCGACCCACTGAAGCGGCTATTCGGGCTATTGTGACTAAATTTCGCACCAAATTTACATTGTTGGACATTAAACCACCAAGACGCTTACGTAGAGTACGAACTGAAGAAAATATCGCAGCTGTATCGGCCAATGTTAATGATGACCATCAATTATCGATTCGTCGCCGTTCGCAGCAATTGGGCCTCTGTTACTCAAAAACGTGGAAATGCCAAAATTGGACTAAGCGGATGGACCACTTGAGGCGCAGCCGCGGTCAACATTTAAATGAAATTATCTTCAAAAAGTAAATGTCATGGACCAATCTAACGTTTCAAATAAAGAACCGATGAGATTTTGCAAATTTTATGCGTTTTTTTTTTTTTAAAAGTTATCAAGCTCTTAAAAAATCACCCTTTACATAAATTTCGGGGAAAATACGTTTGTATAATTCATTTGTGTCGTTTAACGGAAAATTTCCGGAACCTTAAAACAGCAAAAGTGAATTTAATGTTTTTACTCTTCTTTCTTCCAGTCTCGCCATCAGCCTTTGGCACAAATCCTGGGCTTATGTGTCTTCTATCTTTTTTTAAATTGTTGAATAAAAATTTTTGTATTGCTTCAGCTTCTATGAGTGTTATGTTCTACAATTTACGTAAAATGGTAGTTTCTGTGCAGAAGTTTACCAATTTACCAAAAACCGGTTAAACGACACGAAAAACCCGGTTTTCTCGTTTAACCGAAAATGACCATTTTACAAAAACCGGCCGACGGTTGCAGGTGACGAAACCGGTTTCGGTTTTGGACACCCTAACTTCAACTTTTAATAAAAATAAAAGAGAACTTAAAGTTTCATAATAAAAAAGTTGTCGAAATAAGGAAAAAATAAAGTTAAAAGTTATTAGTGTGATCTGATTTAATTTTTTTTGGTAGACATTTTTTGAGATTTTTTTTTTTGGTTTTTTAGCTTGATTTTTTAGCTGATTTTTCATTGGGCGACTTTTTCGTAGCCCCCTGTAGCCTTGTACTGATTCTAAACCGATTGGTATATTAGGATGGGTCTGCCATGTTCAGTTCAACAAATCACAAAACATTTGTCATAAAACTAACTAATAATACCCGATTACGATTTCATTTCCTGTAGGGTATCAACAACTTAACTGACGTATCATATTTACAATATGCCGATAAGACATTCTACAAACGAAACACAATTTTGCTTTCCTTCAGACAGTTCTAACGTGAAACTGTAGCGATACCAGTCGGCGATCATTCGAAATTGGTGTTAAAAAGCCAAACAGTAAAAACGTGTAAAAAAGTAAGAAAATTGAGAACGTGTTTTTTCGGCAACACGAAAAATTAACAATAAAATAAAATCATTCATTTAATAATCACAAGTGAAACGAAGAAAAATAACAAATAAATATTGCCGAATAAACAAAATATTGATTATTTTGTTCTACGGTCGAATGATTAACGGGTATGCGGGGACGCGGGTGGATGATCGTGTTGGTGTGGTTCCCTGCTATAAATTAAACTTTTCATTTGTCTGTCGGGCAACAAGCAGCAATTCACTTGTTGTTGACCGGCGATTTACGCAAGTTGTACGGGTACGCTGCGATGCACGAGTACGACTCAGGGCATATATTTCTCCATTCAACACCACAACACCGCAACACCACCAACACACACCACACAAAGCAATGCCCGCAATGCAATGAATAAAAATAACAACAACAGCAACAACTAGAAAACATTACAATAATTTATTGTTAAAAAATTCTTATAAAGCGAAAGAATTCTTCTTTTTTTTGGTATATAAAGCACAGGGCGAAATATCAGCAACCACATACAACAGCAACAACGACGTACATACAACAATTGCATTAACAATTACACCAGCAATAACCACGACAACAATATCAAAAAAAAAACAACAACACATCACCACCAACTACAACCACTGCAACATCATCATCGACAGCGCACAGTGGTACCAAAAGAATAAATTTATAAAAAATATTTGTATTGCACAATCCAATTGAACAAATGAAATTAGTCGCCATTAATTAAACAAAAAATAAAACGGACGGTATGTTCGGGAAGACCTAACTAGACACCTTCGAGCATGGAGTTCTTTCTACACTATTACCAGTAAATGTTTAGAGGATGAGGATTATAACGGGTGATTTTTTAAAAGCTATAGGAAAGTTTTTCAAAAAAACACATAAAATTCAGAAAAATGCAGAAATCGATAGTACGGTCCATATAATTTAATGTTTGAAGATTATTTTATGCAAATGTTGACCTTGACTGCGCTTCCAATTTTGGCATTTCCACGTTTTTGAGTAACAGAGGCCCAATTGCTGCGAATGGCGGCGAATCGATAATTGATGGTCATCATTAACACTGGCCGATACAGCTGCGATATTTTCTTCAGTTCGCACTCTACGTAAGCGTCTTGGTGGTTTAATGTCCAACAATGTAAATTTTGTGCGAAATTTAGTCACAATAGCCCGAATAGCCGCTTCAGTGGGTCGATTAAACTGACCTTAAAATGGAAGAAGCGCGCGATGAACTTTCTTAACAGAGCACACATTTTGATAATAAAATTCAATAATTTGCAAGCGTTGTTCGTTTGTAAGACGATTCATGGTTAAATTATAGACCAAACTGAAGATGTTTGACAGTGAAGCAAAACACGAAACGTGCGTCAGCTGTTTAAACCAGTGTTGCCAAAAAGATAATAGCTAAAAAATCACCCTTTAGAAGTTATAAAGGATTTAATTTTACCTAGGATTGAGACAATTGATGTCTTTTGAATTACAAATGGTGTCTTTTGAATTACAAACGACGAATTTTGAATTTCTATGGTGTCTTTTGAATTTCAAATAGTGTCTTTTGAATTTCAGTTGATATTTTTTGAATTTCAAGTGACGTCTTTTGAATTACAATTGAAAATGGTGTAGAAGGGGCATGGCTAAATCAAATTGCAACTGGTTTTGATTAACTCAAACTAATGCCACTTTGTGTGGGAGATGCCAGTAGGGGTGTGTCAATATCGCCCAAATGTCAACTTTCAGAGTATTCCGAGCATTCGTATATACGTTATAGCAGCTTTAACTTTATGTAGGTTAGGGTGATTTATGAGAGAGGTACTAGAAGGGGCGTGGCAAAACTCGCCATATTTAGTACACTAAAAGTGATTGTAAAAAAATTATCATATAACAAAATATAGCTGCTTTCGAATATCCGTTTGGTAATTTTATTGGTTTTAATTTAACACAGTAATATGGGACATTTGTGGGGAAGGTACCAGAAGGGGCCCTGTTGGGGAAATGTGTTTCCTTCTGGGTTGTTTTCACCACTTCAAAGTTCCAGCATATATAAATGGTAGCGCGATATAATTTTATACTCGCTAAGAGGGCCTTACTGAATAGAGGCAGGTCTGGACGTCGAATCCATATTTATAGAAACTTTACATGAACTGGCATAACCCCCATTTTAAATAGGGTATTACACTATGCTAAAAAATGTATGTCCTAGACCTAAAAATTTATTTTTTGTGGACATTTTATGGATAATTTATTCAAATTCTAATTTTTATCGAAAATAGCTTTAATATTTTGAAAATATAAGTCGGATCATATAATATAATATACATATAATTAACTGAGGTTTATGAACATTCCTTAATATATTGGATTTTTTATTACGAAAAAATCTTTTTTTTTTGCTGGCTGGAAAAAATCACAAAAAATAAAGAAAACTCGGAAAAATATATTGTTCTTTTGTTATAATAGCTGATATTCTAAAGCAGAAAACAATGTCAATATTTAAAAGATCTATGGATAAATGTAGAAGTTGTGACTATTATTGTAGAAGTAAGGAATTTTCAAAAAATCTTGCGTTTTTGTTTAAAACGATTTAATCATACGTGAAGACGACATGACATGTACTTCTACAGGAAATGCCATAACTTATACATTTCTTCAAGCAGATATTGTTTTCTTCGTTTACAAAATGTTCTGCTATTTAATATGTAAAGGGTTTAAACCAAATTTAAAGCAATAATGATTTTTTAAATATATTGCGCCTACAAAGAATGTCATAACCTCTACATTTATCCATGGATCTTATAGATATAGGCATTGTTTTCTTCGTTTGAATGTTGACAATTAAAAGCAAAACAAAATAGCTTTTAATGAATTTTTAATAGTTGTTTATATTTTTATGGGGTTTTTTGTGCATGCGAAAACAAGATTTTTTCGAAAAAAAAATATTATTTTTTCTCGTTTTTTTTTTTTGAAAATTGTTCTTGAACAAATTTTTCTATGTGCAAGTGAAATTCACAACATTTGTAGTCTTCGTTATTATCTTTAATCCGATATAGATGCATGTGTGATCGGGCCTATATTTCCAAAATGAGAGTACAAATATTAAAGACAACTCTACGAAAATCGGAATTTTACTAAAAAAATATCCATAAAAAAATGTTTGTGTGTTGATTTTATAACTCAGTATGCCTCAATGCAAATGATAAATGATTTTGTAGGTCTCATATACATTTATTTTTTGTTTTATAGTGTAATTAATGGAAAATATAGCATATTTCTCAGTGTTCATAATGAAAAGTTTTCATATTAAAATTACTAAAATTTTTCATATCAAATATTAGACAATATTTTGTCCGATTTTTTATTTGAATGATTTCGCATTTGTCTTTAGACATATTGATTTGATTATTTATTATAATGATTTTCATTGGGCTTGGGCAATTTATCTAGTTTTTTGATCAGTTTTTCATGTTGCCTTCAAAGAATTTTTCACCTTTTGGAGAACATTGTATATTTTTATACACTTCGCGAGAGTCTTTGTTTTTGTGCCTTTGTTTGTAACACCCAAAAGGAAACGAGTCGCAATTATAGTCCGATCTTAACAGAAATTGGCACAAGTAAGTTTTGCGGATCAAGGACGAACGCTATTTATTTGAGGTAAATCGGTTCAGATTTAGATATAGCCCCCATACAAATGTATCTCCCGATTTGATTTTTTTATCTAGGAACCACATATTGTACCAGATTTTCCTTAAATTCCGCACGACATCGTATAATCTAACTAGAAACACTTATTATGAAGCCGGTAAGATCGGTTCACATTTAGATATAGCCCCCATAAATTAAATAAAATTTGATTTCTTTCAAATTTGGCTTAGCACCTTATAATCTAACTAGAACACCTGTGGCGAAAGCGGGTTAGATCGGTTCAGATTTAGATATAGCCCCCACACAAATGTCGCTCTCGATTTGACTTTTTCCGCATTAGAAACCACATATTGTACCCGATTTTCTTTAAAATTGGCACAACATTTTATAATCGAACTAGAAGCACCTATGCTATGAAAGTGGGTAAAATCGGCTTAGATTTAGATATAGCCCCCCATATGAATGTTGCTCACAAATGTTTAACCGCTTTTGCCCAAACATTGCATATTATATTTCAACTATAAACATACGTGGTGAAAGCGGGTCACATTGTTCCAGGTTTCAATGTACTCTCATACAAATGTTCTTTCCGATTTAACATTTTTTGCCAAATACATACATTTACAGGACACAAAAATCCTTCCCGATTTCACTTTTTTACCGAATAGAATGGTAGTGAGATAGAAAGTGGAGTGTATCATATAGTCGGCTCCGTACGACTTTAGCCATTCCTTATTTGTTAAAATTAATATTTTTGGAAATAAAATAGGATGGGAAATACAACAAACCAAACGGCTGTAACTGAAGATTTTTTGAAGATTGCTGTCTTATATTTACTTTTTGTATTGACTTGCTGTATTATTTTGATATATATAGTATAAACATATTGGTAGCCTTGTCATACAAGCGTGTTTTGAAATAATTAAAATTTTATATTTATTTATAAAATTATTATAAATTTTTTCAATATTTTTATTTGTTTTGGTTTGGTTATATTAAACATTTTTAACAATCTCCTGTAATGTGCTGTGACATTCTACGAAAATCGACAGCCTCTGTGGAACCAAATCATGTTGGAGGGTATATAAGGTTCGGCCCGGCCGAACTTAAATCCGTTTTTACTTGTTGTTTTCTTTCAAGTGAGTTCAAAATAATAAAAAAGAAAAAAAATACAATTATTAATTTTTCTTTTTTTTATATTACAAAAACGATATATTTTTTTGAGTTTTTCAAACTTTAACGCACTTAACTTACTGATATATCGATAACATGCTCCGAATTTTTCTGCTTAGGGTATTCTATATGAACAAGTACTCAAATCATACCATTGCCTTATTAGAGCTTTAAATATTTCCTATTTTAGAGCTACTCTGTCATGATTTTTGTGTATAACTTCTTAAGCGATTTTCTTTTGGTCACATGGACTTCAATTCCACAATCGAAGAGTTAAAAAATAAAGATTAAAGGAAGGGAAGTTTCAACCGAAAACAGATTTTAATTCCTGTGTATTTCCACACACACTCGTGAATTCTCGGAACTACAAATGAGACAATTAACAATAACAAAGCCATTCAGGCGAATGTGAGTCTCATAAAATTCACAAACGTCAAGTGAAATACTCAGAAATAAAGAAAATATTTTACGGAAGCATTCTTGAAGGCAAATATGAACTAAAAATTCCTGTACTATAGATATAAGCGTTGGAAAAAGTCTGACACAATGGAGTAAGTTCATCAGTAATGTTTAGCATATATATTTCCAGAGAGAGATATTTTATTTTTAAATAAAAAAATATTGGCTAACAATGAAAAATATCCATTTTTAATTGATGCGCATATTAACAATTTCTTATTCGGGGCCACTGTGCATGAAATAAAGGGTGTTTTTTTATTGGGGTATAGAACTTTAAGTTGGCATCACTTTTTTAACTGGCGGCCATTTTGTCAGCTGTCAAGTGATTAATATTTAGTTTGGTTTGCCATTTCATCATGAACAGGTTGACAAAAGAACAACGCTTGCAAATCGTGCAAATTTATTTCGAGAGTAATGGTTCAGTTCGCGAAGTTCACCGCTCCGCTCCGTCCATTTTATGGTCGACATAATCGTCCATGAGAGCAATTAATTCGGTTAACCATGGATCGTTTTCGCACTACGTTTACTCTATGTGATAATACGCATCCGCAGAGACGTCGAACAGTGCGCACCGAAGAAACAATTGCCGCTGTAGAGCAAAGTGTTGAAGAGGACCCGAATGAATCGATTCGCCACCGTGCACAGCAATTGGAGTGGTTGAAAATTGGACCTGTAGAATTGGCTATATTCGAGCCAGCCATATATTAAACATTAATGGCATAAAATTATCCTTCCAATAAAGCCAAATTGATGGACATTAAAACGATTTTCTTGTGTTTTATTTCAATTCGAAGTTCTATACCTCAATAAAAAACACCCTATATAAGAATTGTGAATCGTCTAGAGTTTTCATTATGTAGTTTTTGTTGGTGGTGTTTTCATTACATTTCATGCCGATCCGATTCATCCGTCAATTGGGAGAGCGCGAGTGAGTTCAAGTGTAAAAAGCCAACAAATTGTATGATCGCCGAACGTCGATCGTCCGGCTGCTGTTGTTGTTGTTTGTTGGTGGTGTTCTTTTTCAAATGTTCGTTCATTCGTTCAATTGAAAGTAAAGTTTTAGTCAGTCAGTCAATCGACGTCAATCATATGCTCGATTGGATTGAGAATTAGTTTGTTGGTTGTTTGTGGCCGTCTGTCTTTCTTCGCAACATGTGTATGTGCGTTGTTGTTGTTGCTGCTGCTTTTTCTACTATCGTTGTACGGGCACTACACCGATATCTGTAACATTCTACTACACAAAACAACGACGTGAGTGAGAGAAGATTTTTACAATTTTCGTTTGAGTGTTAAACAGTGGGTCAAAATCCAGATTGTATGAAATAAAAAATAGTGTTCAATATTATGTTTTCATTTAAATTATATTTTATTTAATATAAATTTGGAAAATTGGTGTAAGTTCAAAAAACAACATTTAATGGAAAATAAAGGTGTTCATCTATAACTTAAAAAAATTCTTGTGAAAATAATATTGAAAGATTACCAATGAAAAAATCGCATTGGGGAAGTGGTCAAGTTTTTTGGATGTTTTTGGGCTCGTCTATTACATTATAGCCAATGATGTTACTTTCGTAAAAACCGTATATTTGGAGAAAAATATTATAGATTAGTTAAATATTCCATTTCGACTTCATTTGCCTTTTTGATATATTCTCTCAATTAAAACGAATTACATTTTAATTTTTCGAACTTAAAAAAATCAGATTTTACTATATTTACAATACTTTAATTTAAAAAATATACATATTTTGCATAAAAGTCTATTTTGTGATTAAATTAAAATATTATAAATATATACACATTAATGTTGTTTTTGCTTCTCATGGTCATGGTTTTCTCTTGCCTATTATATTTGGCTTGAGCCGAATGCATATTTTGAAAAAGTGTAAAAAACTCAACCTAGTGTTACATACTTTATATTATTATGAATTATAATAAAAAACTAAATTTATATTTTAATTTTGAGTATGGATATAGGACTTCAAAATTAGAAGAATATTTTGGGCATGTTATCGATATTATTTCAATAAGTTATCGAGCTATCGGACGTTGAATTTTGAAAGAGCAAAAAATGAATCTTTATCAATCAATTAATCAATATAAAAAACGGAAAAACTAAAATAAAATTTTTCGATATCTGTATTAGATAGCGAAAATAAAATAATTAATTCTTACTTTTCATTCATTTGAATGAAAAATCAAGAAAAATGTGGCGATTCTGAAATTAGACACCGTACTATGTTTTTAAAAAGTTGTAATATTCGAAATATCCCCACAGACGAATAATTATTGATCACGCGAATTTTTAAAATATTTTTCCATTTTAGTTACCTTTGAATGTAATTATATTTTTTATTGAATTCGTTGTTTAGGTATACCTATATTTAGGTAATATTTTACAATCCATAAATATGGAAGTTATCGATTACTAAGGCAGTCATCAATAACTAAACGATTTCCCGATATTATTTTTTCGGCTTTAATCCTTTAATTCTGCATTTTAAGCCCATTGAAAGGAAAAAAATCGATCTTTCAAACTTTATAATCGTACATAAACTCAATAACTAAAAGATAAATCAATAACCAATTTTTCTTCTTATTTTATCTATCCAAAAATGTAGTCTGTGTAAAAAATAATATCAGTATAAAAATAAACATAAAAATAAAAAATAAAAAAATAAAAATTAAAAATAAAAATAAAAATAAAAATAAAAATTAAAATAAAAATAAAAATAAAAATAAAAATAAAAATAAAAATAAAAATAAAAATAAAAATAAAAATAAAAATAAAAATAAAAATAAAAATAAAAATAAAAATAAAAATAAAAATAAAAATAAAAATAAAAATAAAAATAAAAATAAAAATAAAAATAAAAATAAAAATAAAAATAAAAATAAAAATAAAAATAAA
Source organism: Polietes domitor (assembly GCA_947397865.1). Taxonomy (NCBI): domain Eukaryota; kingdom Metazoa; phylum Arthropoda; class Insecta; order Diptera; family Muscidae; genus Polietes; species Polietes domitor. The sequence continues at coordinate 29,222,342 of OX377621.1, read as the reverse complement.
AATAAAAATAAAAATAAAAATAAAAATAAAAATAAAAATAAAAATAAAAATAAAAATAAAAATAAAAATAAACATAAAAATAAAAATAATAAACAAGCAAAAATAAAACCTATTCATAATTAATTTTTTGTATAGAAAAAATATTTGAATAAATTGATTGAATATTTTTGACAATTTTTTTTAGTCTTTTCGTTTGTATTTTTTAGGTCTGTAATCAATATTTGATTTGCACTGGGATATTGTCCTGGCTCAAGACCATTTTGCATCTATATTTAATAGAATGCAACTTTATTTACATTTGGCATGGTGGCATTTATTACTTGGCTGCAGACTACCACGATCATGATTTCGACCATGTCAAAAGTCTTTTCAAGTGGCTTCGCAGCGACTTTCCAACATCAAACCCGGCCTCTATAAGGAGATGATTCTCACAAACGAACGAGAAGCACAACTCACTTCACTAAAGAACGAGAAGCACAACTCACTCACTGCTGGGTAACTATACCTGCATATATACACATACTTACATATGCAACTCAATGAGATGCTTGTAAGATGGCATGTGTGCTTTACTACTTGGTGTGATTTTTTAAACGCAAATTCGGCAAGTGAGTTGTGCTTCTCGTTCGTTTGTGACAATCATCTCCTTATAGAGGCCGGGTTTGATGTTGAAAAGTCGATGCGAAGCCACTTGAAAAGACTTTTGACATGGTCGAAATCATGATCGTGGTAGTCTGCAGCCAAGTAATAAATGTCACCATGCCATTTGTAAATAAATTTGCAATCTATTAAATATAGATGCAAAATGGTCTTGAGCCAGGACAATGTCCCAGTTCAAATCAAATATTGATTACAGACCAAAAAAAATACAAACGAAAACACTAAAATAAAAATAAACATTAAAAAAATTAACCTATTTATAATTAATTTTTTGTATAGAAAAAATATTTGAATAAATTGATTGAATATTTTTGACAATTTTAAAGATTTTACACACTTCCGTCCCACTGTACCCGCACAAAACAATCTTACTTGATATTCATTCTCTCGCGCGGAGAGCGTTTTTTTTGTTTTGTGTTTCGTTTCGCCGTTTTTCTTACTTAAGTTTCTTCAGTTGTTACTTAAGATTCTTAGTTACGGTTTGACGCTTTTACTGATCACTACAACACTCGCTATACCTATACCGGCAGCTCGTCGTTGCTGCCTCTAGACTGACGCGATCACGTAAAGAAAATAAACAAGACAAGACGACACAGCCAACGGAGGAAAAGCGTGTGCCATTCTTACGTTAAACCAAAACAATAACACAGACAAACATATGGACGGACACCAGTGAAGATCGAAAGAATATCTCGAGAAACTAGTGAAACAATCGAAGTGCTCGTAAAAACGCCGTAAACGCCCGTATACGAGTATATTTGTATGCAACAGACGGCCGGAGTGTAAACAAATGCCCGAAGAAGAAAATTTTATTCTTTGGCAAATAATTGAAGAAAGTAAATATATGTTCACAAATATGTAGAAGTAGAATTAGTATGTATGTACGGCCAAGTACTTATAAATCATACATAATTAATATTTTTTCATATCGACTTCCGTTCAAACAAATGAAACCGTTAGTTATATGCCAATGCAAAACAAACAAAGGGTGTGTGTTCCCATGGAGTGATGGAAGTTTTGTCAAATGAAGTGGTGGTAGTTTCAAGTGATTTTAGATTTATTAATTGAACAAAAGTAAAGCATTGAATATTTCAATAATAAAATAAATGAAAAAATATGAATTCGATAAATGAATGAAGTAAATAAATAAATGGTTTGCGCTTATAAATTAATAAGTGAATAATTATATCATGGACTTTACAGTATTTTGGCAATTGAATAAAACAGTTGAAATTGAAGAAATAAATGTTGCCAAAAAATATTAATGAAAAATTGAAAAACGAAATAATAAATGAACAAATCAGTAGTTGCATAAAAAAATAAGTGAATAAACTCATTGAACATTTGCATGTTTGATTGAATACCGAAATAATAAAATAATTGCATAACCTTTAACACAATATTTAAATAGTAATCGTATCAAACCATCGGAATCGTCGGAAGCAGTGGCAACTTTTCTCACATACTGCAGTGCTTCCAACGAAGCGCTTGCATTTATATACAAAAAGTCAATACTATAGAACAATGGAAATAATTAAACAAATGTCTAATGTACATACTGTTTAGTATACGAAACTAATCCCAGCTGATATGATTGAAATTGCTTGGTCATCTTTAATTTATGAAACTAAACAACCATTTTGAAAATGGATTAAGATTCTCTAGTCAAGGCAAAGCTTAATGTAAGATAGGGAACAAATCTAGGCGATGGTCCAAAAAAAACACAGCCTTGTAGAGAATTAAAAATTACCAAAAAAAAAAGAAAAATTTTTTGGCGCTAAGGTCCACTTTCCAAAATTGGGGCCTTGAAAGTTCGGATATATAATTTGAGCTATAGTAATCATTCCTGATCCGATCGGGTCGATATATATATCGTTGGAAAGCTTATTGAATTTACTATAAGATAGCGGAGCAAAAAATCATTAACCCATCGGGAGCCAGCGTTAAAAAAGTGAATTTTGAACCCGATTTTTTTTGGTAAAATCGACATTATTTGGAAATGTGATCGACATTATCTGGAACGATGATTAATATCAGTTTATTGCCTACACTTTAAGCTTTCTTTCAATGTAGGTTACGGAATCGTAACCCACCTGGAACCGGAGATATTCGACTTCAAAATAATGTTTTTGGGGAAAGTCTGCAATAATTGTAAAAATTTTGTTTTCTGTAGGCGTGTTTACACATGAGGATGTATTGTACATCCTAAAAGTAGTTTATATGTAAACACGCAGACAGAAACATGAAGTTTTTTTTTGAGTAGCCGGCCTTCGGCCGGGGTTATCGCTTTTCTTCTTTGGGGTATGTCCAAAACCGGCTACGCAGACTAAAGTTTTCATGCGTAGCCGGCCTTCGTCCGGGGTTAAAGATTTTCTCCTCTGGGGTATGTCCAAAACCGGCTACGCAGACTAAAGTTTTCATGCGTAGCAGGCCTTCGGCCGGTGTTAAAGATTTTCTATTCTGGGGTATGTCCAAAACCGGCTACGCAGACCAAAGTTCTCCAGGGTAGCCGGCCTTCGGACGGGGTTAAAGATTTTCTCCTCTGGGGTATGTCCAAAACCGGCTACGCAGACTAAAGTTTTTCTACGTAGCCGGCCTTCGGCCAGGGTTAAAAAATCTAAGTCCCTTAATTCTCTGAAAGTAGTGGTTCCCAACGATGTCGATTTTTTATAAAAGTTGGAGATATTAGTAGAATCTTCTAAGAAAAAAATTGTGCCTGGGTGGAAAAATATTTTTCAATTGACTCCAACGTAAACCATTACATACCTCTAACTCATCCTAACTGGCGCATATATGCTGTTTATTTCAAATTTGTGTGTATTTGTTCATCAAACACATTTTGTTTATTTTTTCGTCATTTTCCAACTTTGGAATGTAGCCGTATTACTTATGAATTTATTATTATTTTTATGAATTTCCAGTCCGTCGGTAATTACCTTAGTTTTCGCTAAAACAAAATTGTTTCAAACCACAAGTATTGGTCATTCCAGTTTACATCTATCAAAACTTTACGTAATGGAGGTCCAACAAAAATACAAAATCATCAAAAAATTACTAGATTTGCAGATTTACAATATTTTCCCCAAAGTGGGGAAAATGCGTTCCAAATATTTTGCATTTTTTACTAAATGATCGCTATGAATTTGTATACCGTTTTTAGTCGGAACATCCATAACTTTTATTTTGAAGCCACTCTAATGTATATGTATATGTATATGTTATATTTTTACACAACATATTTTGTTTTTAGATATTGTTCTTTTTCCATTTTTTATTTAATCTACAAACGTGCTTAAACAGAGTAAAATTTGTAAACTCAATTTTAGTATCAAAATGATGTATGGATCAAGAGGTATGTGCTGCTACCTCTGTTTCATTGTCTAAAATGAAATGTACTGCAATTTTAAATGAAATTAATATTGATTTTCCCATTTTTTGTTACACATTTAAAGAGCAATTGGCATGCTTTGTAATTGATATCACCAATGAGTTTTGCTATTTATGTCAGTGACCTCAATCTGATTTACTTGGCCATGCCAAGATTTGTAAGAAATAAAATGCATCCCACAATACAATGCATTTCCAAAAAGTTGTAAAAAACGAATGTTTAAACGTAAAGTTTATATTTTACAGACGTCATGGAAATTCATGGAATCCGAACGAACAGGTTTTTTTGGGTGGGGGGAGTGATTCATAATGAAGTGAACAAATATTTAAAAGAAATAAAATGAAAAAAAAACACCGGCATGACAATCACGAAACAATCATAATATTTTAAGACGGTGATTACATTAAAAATGTGATGTTATTCCGCCAGCCACTATTCGATCGAAAGTGAGTTTATGGTGTTTGTTATCATAGGATGGTTGTAGAGTTGAAAATAGTAGAGTAGTACAGGCAAGGCAACAAAATGACAATAAATTTTATGGGCTACAAGTGTAAGCCTTTAAAAATTATTATGGAAAAAATTATTAATCGAATAAAATGTAATCGCTTATGGATATTCTATTCTATACACACACTTAAGTAGTATTTGGGACTACTTTGTTGTTGTTGTAGCATCTTTAGAGGGAGCTGAGGTGATAATCCTTAAGTCTGAATTGTACAAGACTTCGTTCCGGCATGTATCCGATTATCGCGGGAACCTTTGTTCATCATCGCGGGAACCTTTGTTCATCATGTTGTCCGGCTGTTATTTGCATCTTCTTCAAGGTTGATGTTAATGTTAAGGGAATGGGATGTTAATCGAGTTGTACCACTATCCTCCACTAGGGGCGCAGCATTTTTACGTTAACAGTCATGTTATGTATCGCTAATGGCTATTAGTTTCTTCCCTGGACCTTGGAGCAATCGAAATGACAATTTTTATGTGAAAGTGTGTTCGGATGAGAAAATTGGCTGCAGAAACTCTTATAAAGGGTCCGCCATCTAACGTTTCAACTATTCAACCGTTTCACTATTACTTGTGGGGACAAGCCAGAGACAATTGACGCTTTAAATGACAATATTTGTGAAGCCATTGGTGAAATACAGCTGCACACAATCGATTATGTGCTTACAAATTGGACCGATCGTGTAGGCTACTGCATGGCCAGCCGAGGCAGCCATTTGAATGAAATTATTTTCCATTATTAACCGGGAGGATAGTACTTTCAAATAAAAAAAGAAATTCAGTAGTTTTTTCTATAGCATTTTCAAAAAAAAAGTTATTTGGCGGACCTTTTATTATGATGAAAAGTGAAAATTTGTTGATGTTGAATTTTACCAGTGCGCCAGCCAGGAATCGAATCAGATTGCAAGACACGCACACTTTCACTGAGTTATGAAGGCCACTGGGACTACTTTGTAGTATTATTTGACGGTGCTAGCGCGATTTTTCATGACATTTAATTTAAAATCATGTTTTTTTTTATAAAAAAGTAGGGTAATGAAGTATTAGTGATTCTGACGGGATCAAAAATTGAAGCATCCCTAATAATCGTTAAAAATTAAATTATGAAAAGTCATGTTCCGTCTTTTGATATTTGACGATATAAGATGAACATTTAAATTTCCAAAAATAAGAAGCAAAAAAATGTTTCTGTTGCATTTTATTATAAAGATACTTTAATATTTGTAGCTTATATCAAATATATATAAGTATATGTCAGTACATGGCGGGCCATAATAAACAAAATATTCAAATGCTAAAGGTCGGAGTCATAAACACTAATGACCCAGTACATCACCTTTCCCGCGATAGCAGCGTGTTTATATTTTGCATGTGGTTACCTCAATATCATAATCTGAGGTATTTTTAAAAGATTGCAATACTTTGCGAATATAATTTTGGGCCATACTGTTTATACATATTTATCGTTTAATGTGTACTTTTTTATTGTCAAATTATATAAAAAAATACTAAACGAGCTATTAGCAAATGCAATACAATTTTAAATGATTAATTATTTGAAACCTCGAAAATGTTTAAACTATTAAAGCCCTGTCTCAAGGTTTAGACAACTGAAATGATCGCTAGAATGATTAGTAAACCCGTTAATTATCGATTCCGCTCGTGGAGCTACAATAAATGATCCACTCTAAAATGTTTACTTGCGCGAATAAATATTTTCAATTTCATAAGAGAAACAAAATTTGGAAATAACATTTTTATGGTCGTTGGTAAAAAATTGCATATCGGAGTGCCTTCGCAGATCCATCGTGATATATATTGTAGAACGAATTGGGGTAAGGATTCATTCTGTACACTGAAAGGATTTTCATAAATATTTTTTCAAAATTCAGGGAATATTTTCATAATATGTATGAAAATACATAAATAATATGAAATCAAGTTTTAGAGATTTAGATTTCTAAAATAAAATTATTAAATTAATAAAACTTAGTTGAATAAAATCAAAGAAAATTGTCATTGGATTAAATAAAAATTTCTTAGACATTATAAAATATTTTATAACCAAAAAATATGTGTCTAATGACTGTTTTTTTATAAATAAAACGAATGATTTGTAGAGTTAAAGAAATGTTTCCTAACATGATTTTCACACAGTCCAGCAATTTCCAGCAACGAGGAAAATCAATTTTTTTATTTTATGTTTCTAATGAAAATTTCAGTTGAAGCTAATAATATTTATGCTTAACAATAGTAATGTTTGAACTTTAGTTTCTCATTTTTATAAAAAAAAAATCAAAAATAAAGGGTGATTTTTTAGCTATTATCTTTTTGGCAACACTGGTTTAAACAGCTGACGCACGTTTCGTGTTTTGCTTCACTGTCAAACATCTTCAGTTTGGTCTATAATTTAACCATTTGGACGAAGCGGATGGACCATTTGAGGCGCAGTCAAGGTCACCATGAAATAATCTTCAAACATTAATTTATATGGACTGTACTATCGATTCAAATAAAGATTTCATGCATTTTTCTGAATTTTATGTGTTTTTTTTTAAAACTTTCCTATAGCTTTTAAAAAATCACCCTTTATAAGAAACTTCCATTAATGGTTAAACATATAAGACAAATTTATTGAATGAAGAACTAGGATTCATAGCTCCTAAGAAAGGATTCAGGAATTTCCTGGCAATTGTTTACTAAAAAAACTTTATGAAGAATATTTCATACATTTTATAAAGACATTCTTAGATGACATTTTAACAAAGTGATAAATAAATGGTAATGAGGATTGAGGATAACTTTCTGTTGGTTTTGATCAATTTAAAGTTATTTTTCATAAAGCTCCAGACTAGGTTGAAAATAGAGGAGACAAGTTCGAGATTCCATAGGACTCATGCCCGTTGACATACACCTAGGCCAGTGGTGTTGAGGAATTCAGCACTAATCATGAATCGACATCAGCTGTGCATAGATAACATTCACATATAGATGGAGATATCGTCTATTTTCTGGTTGTCAAATTAGTATAAACTTGTACACCGTACAAAACAAAAACAAAGTATTGTAAAAACAATTTTGTAGCTGTCTCTTGTAGACTTCGTCCATGGGAGACCAACAGGATCAACATCTATATGTTCACTGAGGTGCTCCCGGCATTATTTCAGAGGACCAAATTTTATCTTAAATATATTTTGAATTAAAAACATATTTTGTGCAGAACAGTCTATTTTTTTATTTTTAATTCCATTCCGAAATTGATTATTGATTTATAAGGTATATAAGCACTCATCTGTTGCTATATTTTATTATAAATGTGGCTGAAAATCTAAATGCTTGTTTCTGAAATCTAAATGCCGCAATTTCTGGCGATTAACGATGTCTTCAAGCTGAAAAAAACCTTAACGTTGATAACGAAAAAGCAGCTTCGATTTTGAAATACAGTCCAACCTGGATAAGTGTCAGGTTAAAGGAATGGGCGGATATTTTTTCCCGCCTATAGAGGTTTTCCATTAAACCAGTTTCCCATTTATCCGGGTAATTGTCTGTTGTTCCACTTAAAAAGACAAAGTTGGTGACGTTTTGAGAGATGCCTAATAGCGTTTCCGCCTATTGGAACATCTTTACCTAGAGAAACTTTAATCTATGTCACCAAATGATGTTCCATCTCGGGAAAGTCGTTTTTTAATCTTTCCAGTTTTCTTTGTGCTTCAAATGAAGCATCATATATCGGGTCACTCTTTTGGAGCATAGGCGATAATGTGGATCTTGGAACGTCGAAGGCTTTTTTGAGGTACTATTTGACCATTCTTTCCTTTTCGGAATTCTTGAACAATTTTCAACATTTCGCTGATATTCAATATATTAAGCATTGTAAAAATCTCATGTTTCATGTGTTTCCCTTGATACCCTTCACTCAAGTGAGGGAATAAATAGTGGTTTTGGAAATTCAATATTTTTCACCGTAAACTTTCAATCATGCCAAATCAACTACTGCCAAGCCAACGTTCTTTGCGGTTTCATAAGCGCCTCGTAAGTAAATGCCTACCGAGAATTTTGTTCCATTTATGAAATTGTTTTATTTTTTTAATTTTATATAATTTCATACATCAAATGATCTAACAAGTGCTGCTTCGCGAAAGCGCTTCTGGTGATAATTCAAAATGAAATTGAACATAAAAAACGGCAACAACAACAGCAAAAAACAAATAGAATAAAAAATATTTCAAATAATTGTGCCTAAAACAAAAAGACAGCAAAAAATGATAATACAAAGAAGAAGAAGAACCACACAATAACACCGGGAGAGAGGTGGCTCGGTTCGTGCAAATGAATATGAGTGTGGCTGACTGGCTGGCTATTCAGAATCGCGTGCGCGCTTTGTTCGCTGCTCTGATTTGAATGCGTTCGCAAACGCCGTGACGTTCCAATTGTGACATTTAGTAGTACCCCCACTCGAGCGAGAATGGGACTACTGACAGACTGACTCTGACAGAGTAAAACAAAATCATAAAGTGTGATGCAATTTATGATGACTTTGAAAGAAATTTATGACTCTCGTTGTTTATATGTATGTAGGATTATACATTAGGGTAGGTCGAAATTCAAATAAACTTCTAATGGATGGGGAGAGTTGTGCAGTCTTTTTATTTTGGTTTTTGGTCTATTTTGAAATTAAGGCTGTTTTTCTTTAAGACTGAATAACTAAGCTGCGATAAGAAAAACAAAAAAATACTTTTTAAAATTATCGCCAACAGCAGTATAATGTGTGTATGAAAACAAATTTTGAAAAAATATTTGATATTAAAAATATTGGACTTAGTCTGGATAATTATCCAGTATAAGTCAAATTTATTGTTATCGGGGGCAAGTCAAAAAAAGTCAACACAAAATATTTTTTTTTTTAAACATCAAACATGTTTGTGAAAAAATATTTTTTTTTATTTTGAGTAAAAAAACAATTTTTTATTAACATTTTTGTTATCGCAGCTTGTTATCCCGGCTTAAAGAAAAACAGCCTTATTGTGACTGTCCATCTTTTATATTAAACTAGCAGTGCAGTGAAAAGCAAGTTATTTGTTATCAATTTTATTCATTTCTGATTATACCCTCACTCTACAGAGTAGGAGGATCATTTGGGACAGAAAAAAGTGTAACACATTGAAGGAGTGACTTAAGACCCTATGTATGTTTGGACCAAATCCGTTTCACGACTTTTTAAGATGTTTGAGCCATGTCCGTCCGTCTGTCTGGCTGGCTGGTGTACACGATAACTCTCGAAAGGATTTAAGCAATCAATTCAAACTTTGCACATGGTAATATTTTACCCAAACTTAGTTTAAGTTCGAAGATGGGCGAAATTTCCACGCCCTTCTGGTACCTCCCACACAAATTGCCCATATTCCTATGTTAAACTAAAACCAATGTAACTTCCACACGGCTATTCGGAATCAGCTATATTTTGGTATTTAATAATGATTTTTTAATCACTTTAAGTGTACTAAATATGACGGGTTTTGCCACGCCCCTTCCAGTACCTCCCACACAAATCACGCAAAACTACGTAAAATTAAAGCTGTTATAACTTCTTTGCTGTAAAATTTGTAAAATTTGATATTTAGCTATGCTTTTATAGTGGTTACATTCGCATGGAATACTGACGATATTGCCACACCCATTCCGGTACCTCCCACACAAAGTGGCGTAAACGTAGTTTACAATAAAACCGACATAACATCCATACTGGTAGTCAAAATCATTTGCAATTTGATATTTAAAAATGTTTTTATAATCACTTTAAATATAAAAAGTATTTATGCTTTAGTCACGCACCTACTAGTACCTCCCACGCAATTGTCTCTATCCTAGGTAATATTAAATCCTTCATAACTTATATACTGGTACATGTAATCCACTATGACTTGATATTTGATCATGTGACACGAACCTCCTAGTACCTTCCATACAAATTATCCTGCCCTACATTGAATTTAATTCATTATAAGTTCCGTATATATGTTTTCTGTGAGTGATGGTATATAAAGGGTGTCCCAAGAAGAGCGCAATTTTTTAATTTTAAATAAAACACAGATATTTAAGAAAAAATCGTGAAACTTTATTATATCGTAAAGTAGACAGAATGAGGTTATGTATGGAACAATATATCGTGCAGATGGCCGCCGCGGCTTTGCTGGCATGCACGCGATCTTTTAATGAAATTTTCAATGACCGTTTTGCATGAATGCTGCGGTATTTCATTAATGCAGCGTCCAATTTCGTCTTTTAAGGCTTGAGTCGTCGTCGGCTTATTCGCGTAAACCATCGACTTCAAAAACCCCCAAAGAAAAAATCTAATGGAGTTAAATCGCACGATCTAGGCGGCCAATTCTGATTTCCAAAACGCGAAATAACACGACCGGGAAATGACTGATGCAGCAATTGAATTGTTTCTCTGGCGGCACATGTCATATGTGGCGCCGTCTTGTTGGAACCACATGCCCTCCACATTCATTTCTTCAATTCTAGGCAAGAAAAAACTGGTTATCATTTCACGATACCGAACACCATTGACTGTTTGCGCTTGACCTGCCTCATTTTCATAAAAAAAGGTCCAATGATTCCTCCAGCCCAAAAACCACACCACACAGTGACACGTTGAGGATGCATTCGCTTCTCGTGAATCACTCGAGGATTTTCCGCACCCCAAATGCGACAATTCTGCCTATTGACGAAGCCATCAAGATGAAAATGGGCCTCGTCACTGAAGATGATTTTATCGGCAAAATCAGCATTTTCATGTTGTCTCTTTAATACCCAATTAACGAACTCCCTTCGCTGTCCATGGTCAGTTGGCTTCAGTTCCTGAGTCAATTGAACTTTGTATGCATGAAGATGCAAATCTTTCGTCAAAATTCGCTGCAAAGTGGATTTGGAGACACCAATTTGCTGAGCTCGGTGTCGAATTGAGGTGGATGGAGTTTGAGCGACATCATCACGTACAGCTGCGACATTTTCGGTTGTTGTCTTTACATCACTAACAGACCCAGTTTCGGCAAATTTATCCATTAATCTCTTTACAGTTGACTCTTTTGGAGCATTATTGTGACCCCAAATTGATCGCAATTTGCGAACTGTAGCCGCAAAACTTTCACCATTTTGGTAAAACAATTTCACAATGAGAATGCGTTGTTCATTCGTGTAGCGCTCCATTTTTACTAACCTCGTACCTTCTACTAACAAACAATAACAATTGTTCAAATGTCAAACAATGACACTTCGAATGTTGCCAGATTTAAAAATTGCGTTCTTCTTGGGACACCCTTTATAAGTCGGTTTAGCGCCCCGGTCGTCGAGTTGGTAGCGTGCTCGGCTATCAGCGTGGGGGTTGTGGGTTCGATTCCCACCAGAGGCTCTGGTCTGTCGCTGCAATAACTAGCTATAATGGTCTTAGACACCCCGGCTCAATCCCTGGACCCAAAATTAGAATATAAATTTACTTTGTATTGTAATTCATATTAAATAAAAAAAAAATAAGTCGGTTTAGCCGACTGAAGCTTACTTACTTGTTTTGAATAGTATTTATTGAATTTTCTTCTGGTGGATATAGATAAATCTAAAATAATAATTTGGAAACCTCCTATTAGATAACTACATACACAGTCAAAGCAATGTGCCTGTCGAATTGAATTTATCATTTCTACCCAAAATTACAAACGCAGAGCCTTTTATATCCTGGATTTTATGTCTCTACTTTCCCAAAAAGCAAACATTTTGAAAAATCACTATAACAAGTGTTCTCATCGGTTCTCCCCTAAAAGTATGTACTTTATTTGGTTCCATGTTTATACCTTTTCGTCCCACATCTTCCTTATAAGTACAAATTTTGAAATATCCATATGGACCATTTTTATCCCTTTTTGTCCAGCTGACTCCTTAAAGAAACAAAATCAATTTATGTTGCCCGCCTACGTGGTCAGAGGAATGTACACGTTGCATTTGACGATTCTTGCTACAATAGTTTAATTGGTACCTTTTTTATCCCTTTTGTCCCGCGTACCCCTTAAAAGTACAAAATTTCGAAAAAACAATTCACTGCACTTCTACGTGTCCAGAATAATTTACATGACAAATTTCACAATTCTAGCTGCAATTTTTTAATTGGTACCATTTGTATCCTTCTTTATCCAGCTGACTCCTTGAAAAAAAAAAAACAAATTCCAAAAAATAAATTTATGTTGCGCGCCTTCGTGGTCGGAGGAATGTACACGTTGAATTTCACGATTCTGGCTACAATACTTTAATTGGTACCTTTTTATCCCTTTTTGTATCTCCTCATCCCTTATAAGTATAAATTTCGAAAAATCCATTTAGATTGCGCTTCTCCGTTGTCAGAGGAATTTATGCACCACATTTCACAACTGTTGCTGTAATGCTGTAAATTGGTACCATTTATCCCTTTTTGTCCCGCCTACCCCTTAAAAGTACAAATTACGAAAAATCCAATTTTACGGCGCTTCTACATGGTCAGAGGAATTTACATACCAAATTTCATGATTCTAGCTGTAATATTTTAGGTGGTACCATTTTTATAACTTTAAGCACCGATCACTCCTTAAAAGTTCAAATTCCAAAAAAACATTTTTTTACGTTGTAAGAGAAAAGTAAATATAAAATTGTATAATTTTTATTGGTACCATTTTTATCCCTTTTCGTCTTTTTCCTCCCTCAAAAGTACAAATTTCGAAAAATCCTTTTTTTAGCTCGTCGTTTCTTGCTACTGCCGTTTAGTCAGGGCTAAGTTTCGATGTTTATCCCTGTTTTGTCTCATTTTACTCCATAAAATTCCACATCTCCGTCATATTTCGGAACTACCCTGAAAATTTCATGATCCTGGTTTCAGCCGTTTGGTCTGGGCGCTTGTCAAAGAATAACGCAACAGTTTTATATATAGATAGGGGGTTCTCATCATTGACCGTCTGTATCGGCCATATTGTTTTGGCGGCATCTATCAAATCTATTGTTTATTGTACAATCTCTGACACCTGTCTCATCATGTAAAGTTACACCGTAGAGCAGCTCGTCAACGGACGCACGAACACGAAAGACGGAACTTCAAAGGTCCCAAACCAAGCCTAATATCTGACCGGAATTAATTATTGCAATGGGTGGGTTACATTCCCTCTTAAAGGAATGCAAATAAATCAGAGCCACCCTACTACACACCACACACCCAAGACGTGTGCTTATATGAACTTTGCCTCGTGGACTTAAAAGTAGTTGTCTTAGAAGACATTACACAGATGCTTTAGTTATTTTAATGGATTTCCTGCGGCATTATAAAATATGTTTGAATCTATCATCGAGAAAATATTTTTGTTTGCCTGCGAATTCAAATTCAAATGTTTTTTTTGTACAAAACGAAATGTCTGAATATCTGTGAGTTGGAGATTTGAGTCATCGTTGTCGTCGTCGAACAGTGAGTGTTATTGAATGATTAATCGATTGAAAACGAAAACATACACATTTTATTGAATATATTAAAACAAGTAATATTTATTGCTGGCTGTGGTTAGAGTACAATGACCATTTGTTACCCTACAGCTGGGAGGGGTTTTGAAATCAATCATCAGCGAAAGGAGAGATTTTGAATAGGGAAATATGATAGCGGAAATAATGAGATTATTTGATTAAACTTCCATCAAATGAGATGTAATTAATAACGCTTTTATTTTATTACCTTCAATATTTTTTTGGTTTCAAAGGTACGGACAGCAGAGTAATCTCTTTGAATATTCATCATCTTTCCGAGAATAATCATTAAATACAAATTCAATCTCTTCGGTAATATAAATTGACGGAAAGCAGTAAGTCACTGTCAGGTTTCTAATGAAATTCCAAATCTATACATATATGTCCATATATTGAAAGTGCACAACCATTTTGAGTTTAAATTATTTAAAATATTAGCACGTTGTCCACTGCACCTAAACTGCAGTACAATCCACCAGATGACTTTTCCATTCATTCCATCAATAACACTGTGCGACAGTCCAAAAACTCTGGGAAGTGATAATATAGTAAAATAAAAATCTGTATTTGAAATTTGCCAGATATGCCCAAAATCTTGAGCTACGGATAAAAAACGGATTTTCGTACGTTTGTACATTTATAACTCTCTAATTAGTTGGTTATCAACTAATTAACAAATTTTAAAATTCATTAAAGCAGATAAAAGTGATAAAAAAGCATGGCGATAAATTAAAAAAAAACAAACATTTTGGAACACATTTTCCCCACTTTGGGAATTCGGATATTTTTTTTAATTGGAAATTTAGTATTTTTTCATCATTTTTATTTTTGGACGAAATTAAAATTATGTGAGATTTGAACTGGAATGATCGAAACTTGTATTTTTGCGACATTTTTGTTTTAGCGAAAACTGCAGTCTACCTCTGATGGATGGCTAAAAATAGTTTTACAAAATGTGTTTACTTGACAAAAGCACACAGATTTCTTAAGTTTTGTTAAATAAGCTGTATATCGATCGAAAGCTTCTTCTTCTTCTTCAAATCAGATGTGATAATGAAAATCGGTTGATAACCAACTAAGTTACAGGCTTATAAGTGTGCAAAGGTATGATCATGATTTTGGGAGTAGCAAATTTCAAATGCAGATTCTTGTTCTACTCGAAAATGCCTACAAGCAAATTAATATCACTCTATTTTAGTAACACAGTGTAATGCTTGCCATATTTGCGATTCCCACCCATCTGAGGTCTGGTTTAATCAAATATTCGCTTCACTGTGTGTACACTCACACTAACCGTAGGAACTTCACACCGTTTCTAACGAGATATCATATCATCCCATTGTAGCAAATATTCGCAAATCATAATTTGTTACCGTTCTGGCAGATGACATGCATTGTTGCTAGTGTACACCTGTCACAAAGATGGTTTGAACAAAATATGATCCTTAAGAGATTTTAGTATTGGCGAAAAAACTATGAAAAATGTCTATTCTCTGGCAAACTATGTTTAGATTTTTCCTTCCAAAAATGAAGCCTGCAGTCTTGCGAAGAAAATAATTCAATTTGCAGGAAAATCTATGCACTCAATCCAATGTTATGAACTATTATGTGAAGCAACCTATTACAAGAATTTTTATTAATATTAATCATACGCATCATGGTTCATTCAAGTATTTAAAGAACCATTTCCTTCAAAGGGGCATATCCTCGGCGTTTGTTCATCGATATTCGTAAAAAAGTCGAATTATTTCGTACATTGCTCTCTTAAATGTGTAACATTAAAATATGATTTCACCGTAATTAATAAGCCAAATAGTCTTGATCTTTAAAAATTTCCAATTTCAAAACATTGCAAAAAATACAGAAAAATTACAACATTCCACAACATTTTTATAAACACACATCAAGTAAAATGACGTGTTAAACACCTTCCCTGTATCTGTCCGTCTAAGTCTGGGAGAAGTATGGGTTGGGCGACCTGATCAGTGCCGACAGTGTAGGCAGAATATTCTAGATGTATTTTGCTAAACCACTCCTTAAATAAAAAATCAAGGAAAATATTTTTGGCACATTCTAACTCTACTTTGGGTTTGCAATTTTTCACTTATTTCAATATTGAAATAAAGTAATGATTCCGATGTTTATGCAAATTTGAAGAATTTGTCTTCTTTAAATTGGTCCTCAGAAAAATCTAAGAAAATAATCATGGCACTCTACAAAATGTCTTGAACCAGAACAATATCCCAGTTCAAATAAAATATTGAATACAGACCGAAATAAAAAACGGGTATCAAATGAAAGAGAAGATAAATGTACTTCAAATTTCATGCTTCTAACTGAATAAGTTCAGCATTAACAATCATTTCAAATTTTCGTTCAAGTTCAATGAAAAAAATGTAAAATTGTAGCACGGCGTAATCCCCTACTGTTTTAGATTAATTGTCTTAGATCGTAATCATCCATTACAGTTTTCCTTATCCATCTATATTTTTCGCCTTTATTCGACAAGGGAATCAACAAAATTATTCCACCTTAAGGTTTATTTGTCGGTCTCAATTTGGCTGGAATTGTTCTGCGCCATATGTTTCTTGGGCGACATGGTCGTCGGCTACTTTGGGGGTTCCATTCTAAGACCGCTGGGCGGGTGTGATCTATTCATTATTTTCTTCTGTCTATATGTTGAAAGACATTTTCTTGTGGATTTATAAAAATGCATTTAATTAAAAATGAACCCCACCTGCAGTTCTACACATTATTTCGCACTAACATAAACTTATAAATTGTGTAAAAAATCGGGATTAAATTTTAAATTTTTGATCAGTTTTGCATAGAATCCCATATATTATGTATCCTGAAAAAGTTATAATTCTGTCTGTCTGTCAATCTGAAGTCTGCAATCGTCAACTATTGTTCTCAATTTTAAGTCATCAATTAATCTGAAGTTCCCAATAATCCACGCTGCTGTCTTCCTTGCATTTTGCAATCTTCCACAATTGCTTTCAAGCTGAAGTCAGCAATCATCCACGATTATTTTCAAACTGAAGTCAGCAATCTTCCACGATTATTCTCAAAATGAAGTCAGCAATCATCCGCGATTGTTCTAAATCTGATGCAGCATCTTCCACGATTATTCTCAATCTGAAGTCAGCAATATTCCACAATTGTTTTTAATATGAAGTCAGCAATAATTCACGATTGTTTTCAATATGAAGTAAGTAATCATTCACGATTATTCTCAACCAATCTTCCACGATTATTCTCAAATTGAAGTCAGCAATCATCCGCGATTGTTCTAAATCTGATGCAGCATCTTCCACGATTATTCTCAAACTGAATTCAGCAATCCTCCACGATTATTCTCAGTATGAAGTCAGAAATCTTCAACGATTATTCTCAATCCGAACACAGCAATCTTCCATGATTGTTTTCAAAGTGAATTATCCAGTATTCCACGATTATACTCAATCTGAAGCAATATTCCACAATTGTTTTCAATATGAAGTAAGTAATCATTCACGATTATTCTCAACCAATCTTCCACGATTATTCTAAAACTGAAGTCAGCAATCATCCGCGATTGTTCTAAATCTGATGCAGCATCTTCCACGATTATTCTCAGTATGAAGTCAGAAATCTTCAACGATTATTCTCAATCCGAAGACAGCAGTCTTCCATGATATTTTTCAAAGTGAATTAACCAATATTCCACGATTATACTCAATATGAAATCAGCAATATTCCAAAATTGTTTATGAAGTATGTTTATGTAATATGAAGTCAGCAATCATTCACGATTGTTTTCAATATGAAGTAAGTAATCATTCACGATTATTCTCAATCTGAAGCCAAAAAGCTTACACGATTATTCTGAATGTGAAGTCAGTAATCTTTAACGATTATTCTCAGTCTGAAGTCAGCAAACTTCCACAATTGTTTTCTATCTCAAGTCAGCAATCTTTCAGATTATTATCAATCTAAAGTCAACAATCTTTCAGATTATTATCAATCTGAAGTCAGCATCTTCCACGACCCTGAAGACAGCAATATTCAACGATTGCTGTCGATCTGCAGTTTTCAATCTTCCATGATTGTTGTCAATCTGAAGTCAGCAAACTTCAATGAGTGTTCTCAATCCACGATTAATCTGAAGTCGCCAATAATCCACGATAGCTGTCAATCTTAAATGATTGCTCTCCCTGAATTCTTCAATCGTTGGTTTTGGGCATTCTCCAGAAGAAAACATTTTTAAAAGGCTTGCCTAAGACGGAAGACCTGCTATGCAGAAAAGCTTTCACTGCGAAGCTAGATTCGTAAGTAAAACTGACTTTTAAGAATGATGACTAGTGAATCTATTTTGAGTCATCAAAATTAGTCATGCAATGGTTACTTCCATATTCGTTGACTGCATTTGGGAGGTCACTATGGATAATTTTGCAAGAGATTAATAGAAGTCATTAAAACTTATGTTTTGAGATTCTTAGATTTTCCAGACATATATTTTGAGATCCTTAGATTTTGTGTGACATTTGAAGAGACCCAGCTATGAAACTATGAAGCTTTGGTGTCCTCAATGTGAGGAATATATGCATGTTGAACAGGTCTATGTTTGAAAAGCGTGATCTTTTCGACTGAACTGGGAACTGTAGTTCTTTGAGTTCCCATACTAAACCCGTCTCATCTTTTAGTTTGACTATTGAGCTTTTGCTTTCTGTCCTCTAACATTCTGGGATTATACGGCATTTTAAAAATTATTAACCATTTACTATAATGGAGCGTACATATGATTCGAACAACTCATTAAAGCCAAATAAAAAAGTTACAACGTTTCCTTTGTGAGAGTACACAAATCTTATGATATTATCAGACCGGTTTTTTTCGTATCCCATAGAAATGTTTCGTTTTGTTATTACTACCAAATCAGTTTGTAACTCTATTCAGAAATGTTTCTCAAATGAACCAAGCAAACGCGAACGTTACGAGCACGTCCAAGTGCATGTAGGTCGTTGTCTCTCCAACCCACGGAAACACTTTTACTTGCTTTACATACGACGTCGACGGTCACTGTGCTAGCTACCTGGAACTGAACGAGCAGCACAAATTTCTAAAGACATTAAAGTTAAACGCGATGAAAGACAAAATCCACATAATTACAGGTCGTCCGTTCATCGTCGTAATCAACTAACTAAATTATTAATGTCAGAATAATTGTAATCGCAATTATAAATGTAAATTGCAATTTCGCGAAAAAAACAAATGAAATGAAACAGGTCTTTCGACTTTCCTCTCGTTGGTCTTGTTTTCACTTGCACTTGTTTAATTACACGACAGACTCACTGTGACCCACTGTTCTGGGCAAAGTTATTAAGAACGAAGCACAAGCACGGCTATCTAGGCTATGTAGGTTTCACATCACAAGTGTTGAGATTTTCCCTTTTTGGCTTTCTTGTTTTTTCTTATTCGTCTAATCTTGAGAATGTGATTGAAATATATATTTTTATGTTATTATGAATACATCAGCAACAGCACTGTGCAACCCACATTCGTGTGGATGGATGGATCATCGTGCTGGGTTGAGGGGGGAGTAGGCTGAAGAAGACTGGCGTAGCTGGGTGTTATATTGATACGGATGGAGAAATCAATTTCAATTGAATACATTTTTGTAGTCATTGTAAATTGTTGGCGTTATTTAAGAACTCTTTTTCATTTAAGAGAGGTTGCCTGCAAGTTCATTTATTAAATGAATCAAATCAAGGCCATGTTGGTGTATCTCAGAAAATTATCAATAATACCTTCGTGTACAAGGCGTTCCCATAAAATAGAATCGATTTTGAGGAAACTCATAATGATCAATGGTTTTCCAATCAATATTTCGCCTTAAGCTTTTGCCAAACCCCTCGTTTGATTATGGTCTCCCTCGAGGGGGGTTGGGGGCTGATACCAGTCCATTTCATTGTGTGCTTGGTTGTTCGCCTGTTTTTTGTCTGTCTGATCATTTTGTTGGATTACAACAATTGCCATTTTCCAATTGTTGTTATTGAACAAATAATTAAGTGCTAAAAACTTAATAAGAACATCGAGAAAAACTATGCAAACAAAGAAATATGAATAAATTCTCAATCCTCCATTCATCTATCGACTGTTGTAGAATGTCGTCATCGGATTAATGGGGTCACACTGTCGCCTGTGTTCAGGGATTAGTATGAACTAGCGACAGCTCGCTACTTCTGACTGGGAAAATTATCATATCACACACACACACGCACTCGAATAGAATTCAGAAGAAAACTAAACACAATATTTCATCATATTTTACCCCTTGTGATTAATATATGTTAAGAATGACCTTGGCTGTATGAGTATTAGGGTGGAGTTGCTTTATAAAATTCTAAAAAATTATATATTGTGACACTACACAACAAACAAGTAAAAAAGGGCTTTAAGTTCGGCCGGACCGAACTTTTTATACTCTCCACCATGGATTGCATTCCACAGAGGCTGTCGATTTTCGTAGAAGTGCAGTAACATTACAGGAAAATATTATTTTTTTAATATAGCCAAACCAAAACAAATAAAAATATTGAAAATATAATTTTATAAATTAATATAATATTTTTATTATTTTAAACCACGCTTCGCTTATAAGGCAAGGCTACCAATACGTTTATACTTCAAGTCAATTCAAACACTAAATATTCTTATATTTATATCTTCAAAAAAAACTTAAATACCATAAATGTTGGTAGATAGTGGGTGCTACAGTTGGTTATATTTCCATTCTATTCTAAGTCCAAAAGTAAACATTTTGAAAATCCATTATCTCACGTACAAAGTGCAAGATAACATAACATAATGATTCAACCAATTTTTGCCGTAAAAGTAAAAAGCACGAATTTTATTTTGCTTGTCTATGCAGTCAGAGGAATGTATACACCGAATTCCATGATTCTAGCTGCGGTCATTTGGTTGGTACCATTTTTATCCCTTTCTCCATTTTACCCCCTTAATCGTACGACTTTCTAAAATCTCTTTTTTAACGTGACTACGCAATAAGAGGGATGTACACACAGAATTTCATCATTCTAGTAAGTCGTTTAGTTGGTACTATTTTTATCCCTCTGTACCCATTGTATCCCTTGAAAGTACGAATTTGGAAAAAAACTTTTTATTTTTCGTGTCTACGCAGGCAGAGAATTTTATATTCCGAATTTCATGACTCTAGCTGCGGCTATTTGGTTGGTACAACTTTTATCCCCTTTTTCCACTCTAAACCCCCAAAAAATACGAATTTCGAAAAATCCGTTTATTTTACATGTCTACGGAATACTCCGAATTTCATTATTTTAGATGCAGCAGTTAGGTTGGTACCATTTTTATCCATCTATTCCCATTTTACCCCTTAAAAGTACTAATTTGGGGAAAAAATATATTTTTTAATTTAAAAATAATTGTATATTATACATTCATCTAATTGAGTAGATAAAATTAAATGAATCGTCCCACGCAACCCTTTGAAGTACAAATGTACTGCGAAAAATCCAATTTTACGGCACATTAAAAACAAATTCCAAAAAATCGATTTATGCTGCCAGTCTACGTGGTCAGAAGAATTTGCACACCAAATTTCACGACTATAGCTGCGATACTTAAAATGTTACCATTTTTATCGGCCTCACCCCATATAAGTACATATTTCGTAAAATCCATTTAGATTTGCGCTTCTATGTTGTCAGAGAAATTTACACTCCAAATTTCACGACTCTAGCTGTAATACTTTAGTTGGTACCATTTCTATCCCTTTTCGTCCCGCTCGCCCCTTAAAAGTACAAAAATGAATTTATATTGCGCTTCTACATGGTCAGAGGAATTTACACACCAAATGTCACGACTATAGCTGCAATACTTAAATTCGTACCATTTTTATCCCTTTTTGTCCAGCGCACCCCTTAAAAGTAAAATTCAATCTTCTACGTTGTCAGAGGAATTTACATACCAAATTTCACGATTATAGCTACAATACTTTAGTGTTACAATTTGTATCCCTTTTTGTCGCGCTCACCCCTTATAAGTACAAATTTCGAAAAATTCATTTATATTGCAAATCCTACGTTATCAGAGAAATGTATATATCGACTCTCACGATTCTAGCTGCAATTCTTAAATTGGTAAAATTTTTATCCCTTTTTGTTCTTTCCTCCCTTAAAAGTACAAATTTCTAAATTCCTTATTTGTAGCTCTTCTGCATGGTTCTGCAAGGAAGTGCACCGAATTTCATGTTTCTAGCTACTGCCGTTGAGTCAGGACGAAGGTTCGATGTTTATCCCTTTTTGTCCCATTTTACCCCCTAAAAGTACGAATTTCGTAAAACCCTTTCTCAGTCGATGTCTACGTCATATTTGGGAACTACCCTGAAAATTTCATGACCCTGGCTTCAGCCGTTTGGTCTGGGGGCTGGTCAATTATAAGTCAGAAAGTCAGTAACGCAACTCTCTCGACATCTTAGCGAAGACAGCAACGCATTTTTGAAGAAAATCTAGGAAGAAATGTAAAAATCATGACCCTTATAGAATTATAAGGGAATTCGTGAATATTTTTTACGAAGTTTTTGTTTAAATAGATTTAGTCATACGTGAAGACGACATGCATTTCCACAAAAAGGAACTTCTAGTTTTCCTTTAACTAGGCCTTGTTTTATTCCTAAAGATGCCAGCTATTACAAACTAAAACTATATATTCTTTTATATAATTTAAAATGCGCTATTGAAACAAAAATTAAGAAAATCATGATTTTTTAAAAAAATCTACAAAAAATATCATAACTTCTATATTTATTTATTTTTTTATTCTGTTATCTAATTTCTAATAGTATTTTTCGTGCTATTTAAACAAGAATTAAAAAGAATCATAATCATCATTTTTTATATAAGCATTGTTTTTTAGTTAGGATGTTAGCTATTAAAAATAAAACAAAATATTTTTCCCGATTTTTTTTCTATTTTGCCGATTTTTTTCGTTAAAGCAAAAACAGATTTTTTCGAAAAAAAAAAATATTTTTTTTTCCAAATTGTTGAAGAATGTTCCTAAACCACTGTTTCTATCTGAAAGTGTAATTTGTAGCCATTACGATTATCTTAAATTTAACATATAACCGGGTGTTATCGGACTTATATTTCCAAAATGAAAGTACAAATATTTAAGGCACCTTCGCCGAAAATTGGAATTTTAGAAAAAAAATTAAAAAATACCAAAACATTTTTTTAAATATTTTTTCGAGTTTAGAAAGCCAAAATACATCAACAAAATTGTATACATGACACAATTTTTGTTGCATATTATAGTTTGTTATTTCTTCTATCATTTGTTGTAGATTTTTGTATTTGGTTACAATTGCTGGTAAGAAATATATAAATATTTGCATATTGATAAGTTATCAATTTTGATTGCCTTTTAAGTGTTTTTCGAATGCCAGCTATTGCAACCAAGATTTTTCATATTGTGAAGGAATTTTTTTGGGGTAATATGAAGGAGAAGATCCACACTCAATTATACACACTTCGGTTATATATGTATGGGATAACTCCTCAGTGGCTCTTCTGTATAGAGTGCTTGTGTTACCCTGCTGTTATCAGCCGTATATATATTTACATTCCAAAAATAATTGTATACGTACAATATTTTTATGAGAAGAATACATACACAAACTTTCAAAACAATCGCAGCTATCGAGGTCAAAAATCGTACCGCTTGACATGGAATGACTCATATGGGTTATACTTAAAATTTGTTCTCCGTCTAGACTCCACGTGGGATTAGCGAACTGGCCGTTTAGATGCTAGCGGGGTTTCAAGGTATAGTTGGAGCGAAAACGGAAATGCCAAGATTGTAGTAGCATTTTATGATGATTATTAAGAATTTATATATGTACGTCGTCAATAATTTATATGCATATCTACTTGATTAAGACTCAGAACGACACTTCAAGTTGTTACGTAAGTAATGACAAATTTAATTTACGAGGGTTGTTCAATAAATAGGGGAAGATGTTGCATTATCGTAATGAAGCAACAAGGGAAATAAGCATTTGCAAAATGTTTACCTTTCTAGCAAATTCGAGAACTTATAATCAACGATCTCCCATTTCCAGGTTATGAATAATTTTCTTTAGAAATTTAATTCTTATAGTATATTCACATATCATTATAAATTAATTTTTCGATTATTTTAAAGCATGAGATGGAGCATTAATTTGAAGAAACGACAACAGTCAACAGAACCAGAAACAATGCCATCAAAATACATTAACGACACAATATCTCTTCTAGATTCTAAAGATTTTAAGGAAAGAAGAAAATTCTATGTGTTGCAGCATTAGGGCTCCAAATAAAAAATTCGTACTATAATTTGTAAGTAACAAAAGAATAAAATAAAATGTCCTTAATGTACGGATAAGATAATTCTGAGGTGTTTGTAAGAATAAAATACTTTAAGGAATAGGTCTTCGGAAAGATGTAGTCTACTCATCCAGCTATCTATATTCGGAATGAGTTGGTAGGTCTATCTCTATCTCCGAAAACGACCAAATACGTACATTCTAATAGTTGTTGCGGGTACTATAGTGTTTTCCTTAACTCAAAGTAGTACCCGGTTTGAGTTTTACAGCGTTCCAAAATTTGTGTTCTTGGAGGTTGTGAAGAGATGACGATAGATTAACGATAGCATAACGTTGAATCGCGTCATCAGATTTTAATGATACTGGTATCATCTGAAAGTTTTGGTTAAAGGACTCCAAAACATAAAAACAATCTTACACTCCAGCTAGGACGACAGGCCTTCAATAAGGCTTGCTTTACACTTGCCTTCCATCACAGTCATGCTAATAGAAGGCAGAATAGGTGTTGTTCGCCGTGCGTTGAACATGGCAGTTATTAGTCAGCGGTACACCATAACGAGTGATAACCGAGTAGATATTATGTCCGCTAACACAAGTCGAGACCGTGGGTTCAAATCCCAGGGACAGCAAAGTTTGTAATAAAGCGATAAGATAAAATGCGGATTTTAAATTAAATATTTACAGTTCAAAATATTTACAATATCAACAGTTCATATTTGAAAAATATGTATTTGTTCCAGCTTATCTAAGCGGGGAATAAGTTCAGGACCATATGTGCAACAAGTTTTATTGGTATAATATGTTCCATTAACCCATCATAAACTCACAAAGTTACACTCTATTTTAACAATTACCACTGTGCGACAGTCCAAAAGCTCTGGGGAGTTATACTATTTTTCTGGTATTTATTGTCGAGTAGAACAGGAATTTGTATTTGAAATTTGCCAGACACCCCAAAACTCGCAGTTGGTTATCCACCGATTTTAACTTTCTCTACGGATTTGAAAAGAAGAAACCTGGAGTGTTCGATAGATTCTGTGTAGTGTAATCCATTAAGGGTGAAAAAAATTATACAACATGATTACTCCTGGAGACCTGTCAAACAAGGTTTAGAACTTTGAAATCGGCTAAACCAATTGAGATATACAAGGATTCGAATATCGACTTAAATTTTTGTGGAAATTGCAATGCCATAAAATTTCAGATTTAATTTGCTAAGATTCGTACAAAATATTTTTTAAAGAAAAATCTTTCCTGAGATTTTCAGAAAAATGAAATAAATAAATTTATAGATTTTAACAGAAAATTTTAATTTACCAATAATTTTGAAAATTTATATGAATTTTTTGCACTGAAGCAACACTCAGGCGATGCTCTATATAAATGCAACGACTTGGATTTATTAGATTCAAAGAAAAATATATGAAGTAAATGACAAAATATTGAAATGAAAACAATTAAACAAAGATCAAGAATTCTTTCAGAATCTTATTGCAATAAATTTATATCCAATTTGCTGCTGTCAATATTTTTCAAAATGTTTATCTCGAATTAATATCCGATTTACGATATTATTATTACTAATAATATATATATGCAAATCACCATTCAACTCAATCATAAAATCATCCAAAGCGAGCAAATTAAATCATTTTTGTTACTCAGTGCTATAATATGTTATATTTATAAACTCATTGTATGTATATATAATTATTGAATTTACATAAATTTTGCACTAAACTCAAAGTAATCGTCGCCGCGCGCACAAAAACGAAAATAAAAAGCAAACAAACAAATCACTCGCCGAGTCAAACGTTTAAATTATAATTTCAAATACCTTGTCACGATGTTAATGACCCATGCATGGTGGGTTGAGTTGGATTGGGTTGGGTTTTGTTTCTCTTGAAATCTGAGGACATACATTCGAATGTACTTAAATTTTAATTTACTATGCAATTGCATATTTATAAGTAAAATAAATTGAAATAAAATGAAATGAAAAAAGTCAGCAAGGAGAATAATTATCGCGAGATGGCCGGTCAATCAACGTAATGTGATATTGAGAAGTTAATAAATTCAAACAGCAACAACAACAATGTACAATATATACACTGGGGGGCAAATCGAAGCAGGGATTAATATATTTTGCAAACAGTATTAATATTATTTATTCACTTGAAAAAAATGAATTTAATAAATGAGCATTTATCAAAATGCATTTTTCTAGACAAATGATAGATTGAAAATTTTGATTTGATAACAATTTTAAATATCCAAAATTAATTTTTTCAAAATTTCTGTTGTCTATGTTTGATCTGCACGATCTATCACCTTTGCTAACCTTTGCCATTTGTATCGAAAAAATTAGCAAATATTTCAGCGGAAATTCTATGAAACCCACTATCCGTGCCATTCATCCACATCCACCTAATCAAACATAAGATGTGAAATTGAAATAATTACCAATTATGATTATTAAATATAATTGGAGCTGGAGAAGCATACATACATCCATACACACAGGCATATGTGTGTCAGTAGTCACATCGTCGTGTTTGCCACAGCCGCCAACATTCCGTCAAACAATTCAAATTGAAATTAGTTTCAGCCACACTCACTCACACACGGCACGACACAACTCCAACAACAGCTCAATACTCGTCTAAGCTTAAAAAAACAACAACAAATAAAGCTTGAAACAAGACTCGAGACAAACAATGACGGATGATGACGCGATGATCACGGTGGTGATCATGTTGATCACGATGATGATGATGTTGCACAAATAATGATCCATCTATTCACATCCATCCATACCATAAGAGTACAAAAGCCAAGCCATCCAGCCACCAAACCCCAGAAGAAGACGATCTTGTCGTATTAACAGCCAGCCAGCCGATCAAACGTAACAAATGATTAGCGGCGACGCGACGCAGCAATAACTCCTCTCCACACCACACAACACCAACACACCTTAAAACACACACCGTGGGGCAGGCACCAACACCAACCATACCACACACAGCAACCATCATCATCATCGTCATAATCCTCCCATGTAATGCAGCAACAGCAGACAACACCACGAACAACAAACGACAAACATCAAATACTAAATGTTACAACAAACACCAGTCGAAGTGTACGACGACGACGACGACTCGAACGAGTACATCATACGAGTGTGGAAGCGAACGAGTATTAAGGTCAAATGTTATTGAAGAATGGAGTACATTTTTTAGAAGAAACGCTGTTGGCGGCTGCATGTAATTCCCAGCAACACTGTGGCGGAGTAGGAGAACACTCCGGTGATCAGGCGTTGCTGAGCTGAGCCGACTGGGTCATAAGTAGAGGTGTTAACTAAGCGATCGCCGCCTAATGGAAACCTCAATAAGAAGGCATGTCGGAACAATAAACGTAAGCGGATCTTAACAAAACATCAATACTAAGCTTCTTTTCTGCTTACCGCGGAGGGATAAGATGCCCGGTAGATGTTGGACAGTGGGATAAGAGAGATTTAAAGTTAGTAGGAATTTTTCGAAATTTTCTAATTTGATAAATTGAATGAATTTGTTTCGCAAACGATTGAAAATAAATTGCAGTTTTTTGTTTTTGTAAGTTTGGCGTAATTTTCAATACTATGCATAGTTACCAAATTCTTTATTTTCCAAAATTTCTCCCTCAGTTTGGAAGATATTGCTCAAAGTTTTTATTACAATTTCGTTTATTAACAACAATATTAACACTATAATATCCGAGGCATCATGATCTGAATATTTTATATGCCAAACACAACAGATATGCTTTTCCATAAGCCGGGATAACACGCTGCGATAACAAAAACGTTAATAAAAATTTAATTTTTTACTATTTATATTTTTTTTTATATTGTCGCCAACTTAAATATAAATATTTATAGCAAAACAAATTTTCAAAAAAAAATATATGTTTTGTGCTGATTTTTTTGGACTTAACCTCGACAACCATAAATTTGACTTACACTCACACATCTATAAATCGACTTTCGACTAATCGACTTTTGGGAGGAAAAAGTCCAAAAGTCGAAATCGACTTTACCATTGCCAAAAGTCGACTTTTTTCGACTTTGTGCATCAATGAATTTAAGTTATTGAATACCGATTTTACTTTTTTCGCTCTACAAAACACATCCTTTATCCGATTTTCTTCAAATTTGGCACAACAGCAAAAAACATCTATGCGAAAAGTGGGTAAGATCGGTTCAGATTTATATATCGAATATAAATGTATCTCGATTTGGTTTTGATTTGATCTATTCGTCTTTTCATTCATTTGCATTGTCGTCTTTTTATTTATTTGCAAAAGTCGAATTTTCAAAAGTCGAAAAATCGATTGTGCAAAAGTCGAAAAATCGACTATTCAGATATTTCCAAAAGTGGAAAAATCGACTGTTTGCTCCAACTATACATCCCTACATGCACTGGCTAATGGTCCAGGCTAAGTCTAATAATTTTTACATAAAATTATTTTTTTTTTAATTTTCTCATACACACATTGTTATTGCTGCTGGTGGCAATTTAAAAAAAAATATATATTTTTTTTATTTTGAGTGAAATTTTAACTTTTTATTTAGGTTTTTGTTACCTTATTAAGACTGGATAACTATCTGGATAGGTAATGCTACCGATATATCATTTAGTTTTCGAGTTATTTGAAAAATGAAAACTATAAAAGAAATATTATTTTAGTTTTTCCCTTGTAGCGGTCTTTTGAAATTCCTCGTCTGAATTGTTCATTTCATCATCTATTTCCAATTTCTATTTTCAAGAATGTTGTTATTGTTGCAATTGTTTCCATAAAAAATCAAACATTTCCCCACTTTTTTAAAATGGATATAAACGGGGAGGTCTTTTTCAATCTTTTTTTCACAAATTGTCGCCTACAATATAAAATAAAACAATAGCGATGTTAATCCAATTGGAAGGACATCCTGATTACTAAATTGTACTTTATTATTATTGTACCTGATTAGCTTCATTTCAAAATGATTCACAATGGATGAGGGAATTTGTACAATATATCGTTAAATACTTCACTTTTCTGCTTAATTTTAAGTTTTCTATAAAAGTCAGTTATTTCCTATAATTTTAGTTTCGATAGCTTGAAAGTTAAAGAAAATTTTTACTTGATTTTTTTGTTTTTTTTTTATGAAAATGATCTAAAGATAATAAAAAAGCAAAAAATCGTTTTTTAATTTCGATAAATAAGATAGTTATCGAAAATTTTATTTTTTCCTTGTTTTTCATACTGACTTCATCTTTTTCTGCCTCTCTATAAGCTTTTACGTTATTTTTGTTTCGATAACTCGAAAGTTATCGACACGTTTTAGCCGATTTTTTCGCTTTTTCAATTCAAATGAGCAAAAATAATAAATAATAATAAAAGAAAATTAAAATATATTTTTCTTAATTTTCAATTTTGATAAATAACAAGTTAACGACAAATTTCAAAATGGGGTCAATTTTACAAAAAAGTAATATAAATCGATTTCTATTGAAGTTATCTTATTTTGAGGTGGTCTATCCAAAAATATGGACAGATATTGGGTCCTCGAATATCATACTTTCAAATTTAGAGTAATGGCGACCTCTATCGTAGCCGGCTCTTCCATATAGTATTTCGACTTTACACTAAAAGAATTTCCCTTTGCAAAATTTATGAAGCGATTTCATAATAATTGTACTCGTAAATTTAGATAATATTTTCTTAATATATGGTAAACCATTTAACATTTTAAATTAGAATCGGCTATAAAAAATTCCCTATTATTTTTTCAAATTTCTGATTTTATCGGAAATGGTGAACTTTGTCAATTAATAATGGAACAAATATCATTCATTTATAACTACCACAACTGGCTTGGCAGTTCCTCATCCGATCAACTCTATTTTTCAGTACATGGCCCAATGATGCCGCCAGGTCAAAATTCACAGCAAACAGTGTCTCCTTGCAAATGCATCGGATTCTTAATTTTCTGAACCCCATATGCGGCTATTTTGCTTATTCACATAGCCACCGCTTCATTTGAAAACACGATAATTTTCCACGTAAATTTCTTACAGTTTGCGCTAAAGACTCACTACTTCGGAAGTAAATTTTTAATATTTCCCAAGTTTGTTCGAGCGTATAACGTCCCATGTTGCAAATGGCAAACATAAACCTTCATAAAAATGAATGTTATTCCACCTTTCCAAGTCAAAGTAATTGGTAGTTCAAATTTAAAATTTTAAATGACCCACCCTATATCTATGTATAAAATTTTATTATTCATATTAGGAAATGTTTCATAAATTTTTTTCACGAACATTTAATGAAATTTTATACTTCATTTTTGAATGTACTACATTTGAATTCCAGTTATTTCTTCTTATTATGGAAATTTTTGTTTGGTAATGGGAAGGTGGAGAACCACATTGAACTATATACCTATTGGCCATATACGTATTTCATCATCTTGTGGAGGAACAAATCATCAGTGACGATTCTGTATAGAGTTTTTGGTTATCGGCCGTATATATATTTAAAGTTATGGTTTCGTTCATTCTTTTTGGGGGGAAATCGGGTAAAAGAGGAAAAGGGATACAAATGGTAAATTTCCAAAAGTTCATTAACTAAAGTACTGCATTTCATAGTTTTTAAGAAATGTTTCTTAAATTTTATGACACTTTTCATTGATTTGTGGTTTATGAAACAGCCCAGCAAAACCTTGGTAATGGCACCCCTTTTTTTAGAATTACCTAGTAATGACAACTCGTTACGCCCTGCATTATTTTGAAGTATGAAATAATTACCTACTTATAATGGTTTACATAAGTAGTTATTGATAAGTTAAATTTCAAAGAACTTCAGACTTTAAAAATTAATTTTGTACATTTCTGTGGTGAGTCAGAGAATAACAGTGATGTTGTTATCGCAGCTTAGATATCCAGGCTTAAAGAAAAACAGCCCTAAATTCCGTATTCAGATTGTTAACAAGTCGACACCAAATATATAATTTAATAAAAATGTTATTCATCACTTATTAAGCCCATTATTGGTAATACATTATTTGGATAATTATCAATAACTTTTTGTAAGCGTGCGTGGAAGTACTTATTTTTTACAATCCCTTTATAAAAAAAATTAGAAACGGATCCGAAAAATAAGTAGTGAAGGGTTTTGGTTTTGCCTTGTTCCCCACATTACTTGGTAATGAGAGTTTTTTGCTGGGAGGTTTCATACATTGTTTCTTTGGCGTCTTTTTTATGAAATTTTTCACTTAGGTTATGACAAAATCATAAATATTATGAAGATAATTATTTCAGTGTTATATCACATGATCTTTCTGTGGTAAATATTTTTTATACTTTTATTTCTTATTTTCCCCATAGTATGGGAAAATTGCCAGAAATTATTCATGCACTCAGAAAAATTGCATTCATAAATCTGAGTAAAATCCATACTACAATTTAGTTCAACAATTTTACTCCAAAATAGGTTATCAGATTTTCTTAAAAACATTTCTTTGGATCTAATAAAAAAATCTTACAATTGAGTAAATTCATACTAATGTGGAACAATATTCCCAAGGTTTTAAGTTAGAAAAAAGTCAGATTTTTTTTGTATGAAAAAATTCATATAGGAAATTTAATGAACTTATAAAAATCACTTGAAATTGTTAGAAAATTTTTGAATATTAGTCTAAGAGGCAATTCTCGTTCGATTACAGAGACTTATTTCTTAAATATATTAAGTATTATTTTAAACAACCACTGCGAAGGCGCCTATCTTGCATTCGCAGCAATCATGGAATAATAGCTCAACTCTTTATGGCAGAAATATTTTATGTTGTCATTTTTTGTATTAGTTTTGCATACACTGAAGCAAAAACATTTGTTTGCATTTTTTAGTTAAACTGAACTTATTTTAAATTCAAAAAATTTTCCTCAGTATAAGTAAAACTTTACTTGTTTTAAGGAAAAAATCAGCAAAAATGTCCTCAATTTTTACTCAAATCAAGCAAATATTTACTTAGTTTTAGAAAAATTTCAACAAAATTTTACTTAAATTTAGTAAAAATTTACTTGGTTTTAGAAAAAATTGCTGGAATTTTCCTCAGTTTGAGTAAATACTGTACTACTTTCAAGGAAAAGTTTGAACTTGATATGAGGAAATATTGTTTTAGCGCTATACGAAGTACAATTTTCCTAAATTTTAGTTCATTTTAACTCATTATAGGGTTCACTTTTTTCTGAGTGTGGCTTGTAAATTCACATTTTTCTCTGAATGTTGACTCGGAATATTTTTTTTTTATTTTTCTTCTTATTTTCCCCATAGTAAGAAGACTAATGTACGTCGTTTGTGTTCTATTAGATGGAGAAAAATTATTCATTAAATTTTAAACCTACACACAGACCAATGTGTATATAAAAGCCGAGCGATAATTTGTTTATGTCCCCCTAAAGCAATGGCAAACGGTGTGTTTAAATACACTTTTTGTGTATTTTTGGCAGTGAACGAATATTAAAATGTTTGATCGCTTAATCTATTCCTTCTTCTTTCAGCCGCTAGACGCACGTGCTACTGTTCACATCTAAATGTGATTTAGTATTACTTTGCGAAGCGAGAGCAAATAATTATGAACACATTGAGAACATCTTAAAATCTAAATCATATCAGTCGCACAGTGAACAGACTTTTCGAAATATTTAAATACGAATAAAAAACTCTGACTAATTGAATAAATAAACAAGTGTCAACGTAGAAAAACAAATTTGAAGAGCAAAAAAGTGGGAGAGAGAGTGAATTTTTTTTCGTTGACATTGAATATGAACACTTTCAACGGGCAAATATGAGACATATATGAGTTTGATAATTTTTACGTCAATATGCTAAAAAAAAGAGCACAGCAAACAAACACCCTGAAACGACAACGAAAAAATATATATTTTAATTAAACTGACATTGTCCCGGCATATGAACATATTACTCCTCTACTTTGCCGTACATAACATACATATTATATTATAGTTTATGGCCTATGTGTGAGAATGAGGTTTAATGAATGTTAATTAAATATTTCCAATGTTTGCTCTATTTTTAGATTTTGCTTAAATGTTTCTAACAACGTGAGTTAAGTGTGCAAGAAATCCAACCCACCACCAACACCAGCCATCACCATGAATAAATTAAAATCCATGCTGCCGGCTTCACTCAATGGCTCCTCGTCATCGTCAGCTGCCTCTAAGGGACAGGAAAATTTAGAGCCTGAAATCGGCTTTCAAATTACCATCGAAGCTGCCGCCAATGCCCATAACGCCAATGATCCCCACACACCAAAGACATTCATACCCGAGTTAAATGTTCACCTGATAGCGGCGCGCCATCTGCCGTCTTTGTTTGGCTTTAAAATTGTACAGGGTTACCTGATCAAAGTAAGTAATCACGCGCAATCCCTTTAGCACAGCCAACAACCTATAATATGTGTTTGTGTTGCAGGCAAAACTTTTCCCCGGTTCGAAGCGCTTGGACAGCAGCATACAGACAAATACATGGCCGAAATTTAACGAAACTTTCAAATTTCCATTGGTACCGGATCTCAAGTAAGGAAATTCAAATATCAAAGAAAATATTCCAAATGACAATTCCTTAAGAAAATAATTCTCAGAAAATATGAGGGAAGTGAAGACCTGAAAATATGAAAGCACACATTTTTCCGTAAAATTATTTTTAAAAATCGAAGATACTTTTTTGATACACTGTCAAAAAAATTGTGAAAAAGATAGATCTTCAAAAAAAAATTGGACGAATGCATAACATTGAATTGGCAAAGTGAGATTTTTAGTGTGTCGACTTAGTTCGGTGGAATATTTTGTTTATCAGCGCTTCTCATTTGTCTTATGTGACCGCTGCTACTAATATGAACCCTGATTTGAGTCAAAGACATACATTCGTTGCGAAAGTTCTGACGAGATGGGGTAGCGCCCATCGAAACTGCTCAGTCAACAATAAAGCTGCAACAATAAAGGTCTCACTTTGCCTTTTTGCTAATTATGGGTTCTGCTGAAGACTTCAGCACAACCTTTTGGTCTTAAACCAAAATAAATGACAACACATACAACATAACAGACCAACTATACATACGAACAACAATTTGGACGAATTTTAACCCTAATAATTTGTTGTATAAGTTGGCATGTAATATTAAGCTTGAAGAGCTTCATTTACATCTTTGGTGACCCCAACCGAAATTTTCCGGCAATTTTATCTTAGAAGACTAAGATCTTCAAAAAATGATCCTATTAAATTCCACAATACAGTTCTGAATAATAATGAAAATCTCTCAGACATTAGCTTACAACATTTTTATACACTCCACGAGAGTATTATGTCTTTGTGCATTTGTTTGTAACACCCAAAAGGAAGCGCGATAGACCCATTGTTAATTATACCGATCGACTTAGAATCACTTTTTGAATCGATTTAGCAATGTTCGTCTGTCTGTTTGTCTATCTATTCTTGTAATGAGACTTTGCACAACGAAGTTTTTCTGGAGAAGGACGAACGCTATTTA
Organism: Polietes domitor; assembly: GCA_947397865.1. NCBI lineage: Eukaryota > Metazoa > Arthropoda > Insecta > Diptera > Muscidae > Polietes > Polietes domitor. Next base: position 29,187,284 of record OX377621.1, on the reverse strand, counting down.
ATTTGAAGAAAATCGGTTCAGATCAACTAGAAACGCCTGTGGTGAAAATATGGTAGATCGGTTCAGATTTATATATAGCTCCCATACAAATTTCCCTCCCAATATCATCCATTTTTTCCGCTCTAGAAACTACATATTTGAATAGTTTTTCTTCAAAATTGGCAAAACATTTTATATTTAAACTAGAAATACCTATGGTGAAAATAGGTCAGATCGGTTCAGATTTATATGTAGCTCCCACTCAAATTTCGTTACCGATTTGCCTTTTTCTTCTCCATAAACCACATATTTTAACCGATTTTCTTCAAATTTTGCACTAGAAATACCCATGATGATTTATATTGGCTCCCATACAAATTCCGGCTTGACTTTTTCCACCGCAGAAACCACATATTTTCACCGAATTTTTTTGCAACGTTATACTTGAACTGGAAGAACCTATTTTGAAAGTGGGTCACTTCATTCCATGTTTGGATATAGCTAAAAATCCTTCCCGTTTTCACTTTTTTACCGAATTGAATTGCATTCGGATAGAAAGTGGAGTCTATCATATAGTCGGCCCGCCCTTGCTTGTTTTCACTTAGCATAATGCTCCCTTCGACCAAAAAATTAAAACTGTGACCCACTGCAAAAAGAAACTTAGACTAGCTGGTCTATAAGTTTATTCTGCAAACCATGGTCTAATCAACACGACCTTTCAGAATTATAGGCTCGCTATTCTCTTCCAATCAAAAAGTCTTAATTTGTTGTAATTAAGAATAGCAGGGAATTAAAAAACAATTTAAAAAATATATTTTGCTTTAAGATTTTATAATTTTATATTAAACTAAAAGTAATTTGCTTGAAATTCACCAAAACAGTTATATTTCTATCTACTACCAGAAGAAAGTTACGATTTTTTTTAAATTTCCTAGAGACATAATTCCCGATTTTCGATCCACACTATTTCATATTTTTTGAAACAATTTGCTAACATCTTTTTTTTTAGTTTTTTTTTTCGTTTGTATTTTTTTATGATTTGAACTGGGATATTGTCCTGGCTCAAGACCATTTTGCATATATATTTAAAAGAATGCAAATTTATTTACAAATGACATGTTGACATTTATTACTTGGCTGCAGACTACCACTATCATGATTTCCACCTTGCCAAAGGTTTCGTTCAGGTGGCTTCGCAGAGACTTTTCAACAACATACCCGGCCTCCTTAAGTCTCAAACAAAACGAGAAGCACAACTCAAAAATCGCTCCAAGTAATAAAGCACACATGCCAACTTACAAGCATCTCATTGAGTAGCATATGTATGTATAGATACCCAGCAATACTTGTGTCGTGTCATCACTCATTTGTTTTAGTTTTTTTCGTTTGTACTTTTTTGGTCTGTAATCAATATATGATTTGAACAGGGATATTGTCCTGGCTCAAGACCATTTTGCATCTATATCATTAAAATCGGAGAACCTAAGAAAATTTCTGTTCCGTTTCACATGGAATTAGTCTATATTGAGTACTGATTTGTAATAAGATAAACAATAACTCATTTAACTAATAAAAAATCAAGCTCACTTATAAAATGCGATAGGAAATTGAATTATTCGAAGCTGTGGTCTATTCAACAAATTTACTGTCAAGTCTTCCTTTGAAAAACTTCCCCACAGATATCATTATCCAAAAGTATTAAGTTTTCTAAGCAAATTATTTTCTCTAACATCTCACAAATAGTATTTTATGTTTAAAAGTATGTGGACTTTGGTTTATTGCAATGACTAAAGATCGACATTTATTTGCATTTGAACATATCATCCGAATTATTATTTTCAAAACAGCTGCATTTCGTCCGCATTCCTGACATAAACAATACATTTAAAGATATTTTAAAAGAACAAACATCTCTCATGACTATAATCTATTCAATAACTTAGTCGTTCGTATAAATAACTATTATAGTAAACCATGCGGATCTACAACGTTTGTGTATCAAGCTTTAATTGTTTCCTCGTTTCTGTCGAAACAGCTGCAAACGCTTGTTTTAAATTTTCGGCATAATATCAATATTATATTTTCCAAACATATCTGAAATTTTCCTATTTATTTCAGTTTCATTAATTTAATACCTAAAGTTTGTACGTTAAATCAGCGTTAAGTTTAAATTAATTCATTTTATATTTTATTTTGGATCGTTACACTTTCTCCTAAGAACGATATAGATGTTTAAATAATTTATTTTCATACTTGTGCAAGTCATACAATGGAGATACTGGTATCAAATGATAGAGGAGAATGTTTGTTAAAAATAATAATTTTTTATGATTATATCTATATAGACTTGAAGTCTGTTTTCAGTTTTCGTTATTTTATTTATTACAATTTCCAATATATCACAATTCAAAGTGGTTGAATAAGAATAAATCATAATAAGTATACAAAATAATTTTGTTATGTGAAAAAATGTGAGTCTACCAATATATATCAATGTACTATGTACAGTGTTGGTCAGCACAATTAGCACGTCCTTCACATGATTTATTTTAGTTAAAAAATAAAAATAATATTTTTTTTTTCTATTTTTTTATTATTGTAAAAATATTCACATTCGTATAGTTGACGCAGTCCAGGCTATAAAAAAATCCATTTAAGCAGGAAAGAAAACGCTAGTCGGCTAAACCGACTTATATATACTATGCTGGGTCGCCGTCCATACAAATGGAAAAACAAGTTCCAGTCACCCCACATAAATAAAGTTTGGATTGTGTAATGAGGATTTGCAAAATATTATGTTCCTAGATCAAGTCATGTGTGAGCTAACTAACATTTTTTTCTGAAATAATAGACCCTTGAAAGCACTTTAAATAAAAATTTTGATTCTTGTCTTAGAGAATCTTGTTGGTCGAATTATTGGACGTTTATAGTAATTTTTTGTTGATTTTCACAGTGACAACTGAAAAAATTTTCGTATTTGGTGTTAGTATTTTATAAAAAATAAATAGCGGCAGTCAATACCTTATGATGTCTAAATGATGAACATCGGAATTAAGTTGACGCCGCTGCGCTCATTTTTGTAAAAACTGTTTGATTTTTTTTGCTCTGAAAATCTATCTCCTGTATTAAATTATTTTACAAACAAGGAGTCAGTGACGTCCGATATTTTCGTCCGATATTCATCATTTAGGTGTCATTCAAAAGGTATTAATTCCTTCTATTTATTTTTCATATCAAATCTTACAAAATGTGTCCAAGAAATATCTATTTTTATATAATATCTATATAATATTTTAGCTGTCACCTTTAAAACCACAAAAAATCAATATAAACGTCCAATAATACTACCAATGAGTTATCCTAATAAAAATGTTTATTTAAAGTGCTCCCAATGGTCTATTAATTCAGAAAAAAAAAAATTTGGGCAAAAATGCATCATAAAAAAATTACACCGGAAAAACATGATTTTAGAGGTGAAATATTTTGCAGATCATCATTAAATAATCCAATATTCTTTTCTGGGGGGTGACCGCTGCAATTTATTTTCGTGACTCAGCCCTCATACCATACCCTCACTCTCAGAGAACATATGTGTGTGGAAGTTATAAGGACTTACATTTTACTTATAATTTTTGTGGAAGGTACTAGAAGGTTCTTGGCACATTTATAAAACAAATGTTAAAAACATGATCAAATATCAAGTCATAGTGGATTCCACTTGTATAGAAGTTAAAGAGGGCCTAGGATAGGGATAATTGTGTGGGATGTACTTGAATGGGCGTGGCAAAAGCATAAATATTTTACAGATTTAAATTGATTATAAAAGCATTTTAAAATATCAAATTGTAAGTCATTTCGACAATCCGAATATTTTTATTTTAACCTGAGCTGATGCCTATTTGTGTGGGATGCGTTATGTTTCCAAATAGTGTATTTTTCATAATAAAAAAATAAATCTGTAATGTCGTTGCATAGAAAATAGGTTTTAGAAGAAATATGTAGAACTTCAAACCGGGCAATCAAATCACATGACCTGATAAAATATTATTGTTTGAATATAACATATTCTGCATTGAAAGATATTTTACACATATCTTAAGAAAAAAAGTCTAATTGTATTTGCAGATTTATATTCATTTTAATATCGGCAAAAAATTAAAATCAGGTGCACGAAAATGGGACCAATGAAATATATAGAACAATAAAATCGGTAAAACCAATTATGAAATACAATGATTTGAATGAACACTTGTCAGCAGGATTTAAAATTTTTGTGGAAATTTAAATGTCTATAACTACGCAAATAAAATTTTAAGATTTTTTCCTAGGGCCGCGTAAATTATTTTTGAAAGAAGAATATTTCACCAGATTTTCAGAAAAATCGGAGCCATCTGATTTTTTTGTCCGGTTTGACATTTTATTTAAATATTAATGTAATATTGCTTCTTATATAAAAATGTCTTCTTAAAAACCACTTTACACGACATTTACGTTTTTTTATAAAATATATCACAAAATAAAAAATTACATCACATCGTAAAAACCATTTACGTTTTATTATAAAAATATCACAAAATAAAAAAATCACATCCATGTATTTTTCTATCAGTGATCATATATATAACATAGAAAATATCACATCAGTGATTTTATCGTACTGACAGCAAATATGACATCAGTTTATTTTTCTTCTTAAAAATACCAAAGAAAACTGAAGCTTTTGCAACGTTGTTGTTCTCTAAGAAAACCTGTTACATACGTACCAACTAAATATGTTCCACTATTGTTCACCTTTCTCAACATTTCATCATTCATTGCATATGCATAAATTTAACTGCATGATTGACTTCACAAACATGACAATGTCAGCAAATTATGTTGTAATATAGGGAAAAATAACGAAATCAATGAAAATAATGTGGTAAGCCAACATTCAATTATTACGCCGACCACCCAAACGACAACAAAAATACAATTTGATCAAAAACGTTTTTCTTTTTGGAAAAACATGTTCAATATTTACATGCAAATAATGTTTGAATATCAATAGAGGCATTTTATAAGACAATGTAATTTTCTGTTTCTCTTTTTTTTGGTTTTCCGTGCAACAGACCTTCAATGAAACATTCATCACGTCGTGGCAGCAAAGCGGCAATTGCAGAGTTTACGCCTGAAGAACTCTTTGCCGGACAATTTGTGGTTTTTACAGTCTATGCCCTGCTGGAATTACCACCAACGGTAGGTTGTGGTTGTGTGTTGGGAAACCCCAAATACACATAAGCGAAGGCCTATTAAATATTACAACATTTTTTTTAATAATTTCCCTTCACTTCATTATTTCAGTCGTTCAATCGTTTTAGCAAAACTTATCGCTCGTTGAAAGACAAAAGTAGCAATCTAATGCAGAATATATTCGAAGAAAAGTCTGAAAAGTCCAGTGATGACAAGGAGAATTCGAAGAACAAACGAAAATCCCAGGATGCCAGAGATCCAATGCCACCGTTGACCATAAGTGAATCGAGAAGGAATTTAGGTAAGTGGTCACAGACCAAATATTCTTGAAATCATTTCAATTTTATAACATTTGTCATTTGTCATTTGTAGGTGCTGTTACTTGTTATTTACAACCAAAGCTTTTCAAACGCAATGCTCGTGGTGTCTTCGCCACCGAGGAATTGTGGATGCCCATTAAGGATATCACGACGACGGTGAAAAAGGGACCAAACGATAATAATAATAATGTAAGTTCAAATCGAATAATGGAGCCGGTAGATCGTATGATACCTTGCCATCGCAACTATTTGGTTCACACAATAGGATTTCCATCAGATCCCCTGAATCTGTCAGATAAATCATATAGTGTGAATGTCCCTTTATATCTGAAATCATTTCTGGCGTCCTGTAAATAATCAGAATAAGTGATTGAAACCTAGGTGTCCAAAACTCACATAGGAATTAATTTTATTGAAGGAAAAACACCCAGTTAACAACAAAATTGAATGTTTTTATTAAAACAACGTTTTTAATAATTGTTGCTATACAAAACTCAATTTCCTCCTTCGAAATGCAGATAGCCATGGGCTTCTGGTATAAAACTTAGCCCAGAGGAAGACATATTTTAAATTAAGGGACAGGACGGACAATTCCAGTCAAAAAAATAGGAATTATAGGGATTGAATCATATAGGCATATAGGATTATGTTTAAGCGATTGTGAGCAGCATTAAGTTCATGAAATCTAGCCCAAAATCGCCATGCTTGTTATATATTTGTCATCTCTCGTGTATTTTCTTAACGGTGATTAGGACAATTTAGACAAGCACCAAGGTTTATCTCTAAAATTGTTTTTATCTAAAAGAAAATTAAATTATTTTTGATGTACTAATCAATAATTTTTTCATTGAAATATCTATGCTTATTTTTAAAAAATATCAGTGATTTTTTTATAAACATATCACAGAATAAAAAATCACAGTAATCATTATCGGCAATATTAATCCTTTATATGACATCAGTGACGTTTACTAATAGAAATTAAATAAAAAATCAAATCTGTGATATTTTTTTAAAATAGATTTTAGTTTTGAAATATGACATCTGTGATAGGTGCATTCATATCAGTGATATCATACAGTGACTTTTTATACTGAAAAAATCACGAGTAGGATTTGATTAGAAATCTTACTTCCAGCGCTTCATTTTTAAACTAAAATAACCCTCAAATTTATTTTGTAACGGGCATATTTCTATTAAATATATTCTTTTCGCATTGAAAGTCTTAATTAGAATTACGAAAGCGATATATTTTCATAAAAGTCTCAGTTATATTTTATAAAAAATCACAGAATGAAAAAATCACATTAACACATTGTTGTATGGGTATAGAACAATCAAATCGAGAGCGAAATTTGCATGAGAGCTTTATCTAAATCTGAACCGATCTGAACCACTCTCACCATAAAAATGTCTAATTGAAATATAAGGAATAAATAAATTCGCCATTTACAGAAAAATGGTTGAAATATCTGTTTTCTAGAGCGGAAAAGTCAAATCCGGAGCGAAATTTGTATAGGAGCAGAACTGATGTGACTCACTTTCACCATAGATGTTTCTAGTAGAAATACAAAGTGTTGTGCCAAATTTGAAGAAAATCAGTTAAAAAATGTGGTTTCTAGAGCGGAGAAGTCAAATAGAGAGCTAAATTTGTATCATATAAATCTGAACCCATTTTCACAACAGCTATTTGAAGCAAATCGAGTAAAATATATGGATTTTTAGAGCGGAAAAGGTCAAATCGGGAGCGACATTTGCATGGCGCTATATCTAAATCGGAAGCGATTTACTTCAACTTAAATAGCTTTCCTCCTTATCCTGAAAAACATAGTTGTACAGTTTCATTTGGTTCTGACAACAATTGCGACCTGTACATTGAGTATAAGAATAGATGGATAGACAGATATTGCTAAATTGACTCATGTATTAAATGATATTTAAGGGTGATATGAATATTATTATCTGGCCCGAGTAAGTGATAAATCGACAGTACTCGTTCTCAGATTCACTTTAGCCACTAGAGTCCTTATGGTCATAAAGTGATTATAAATTTATTTTTTTATGTGTTTTAAAATAATAGCCGATGAGCCCTTTGGTTTTAATTTCTTTATTGTCCAAAAGTTAAATTCGAATGACATCTTAAAACTAGAGTTACAGGCTTATAAAGCAAGGAGTAAAATAATACAAGTAGTCTAGTATCCAGTGGAACATAAACATGAAACAAAAGAGAGTTGCATGATATTGAAACATAAATAAATATTTAAAGTCTCGTAAAAAATGAGTAATTAAGTAGTTGGTTTAATAAGTTGGGGGAAATTCAAACGTTACGTTATTAGTTATTTTAAACACAGATTAACGAATGAAATAAATGATATCAAAATATATAATATACATCCATAGTGGTGGGTATAAATACCATCTGCCCGAACACTACAAAAATCAATTGAAATGATTTCTTCAATTTCTTTGTGCCTGAGGTAAAATTAGCAGATGTGTCCTAATGATTTTTTTACTAAAACATCCACTTGATTCTGAACTCAAATCCGAGGACGGTTGCCACCAAACATAATACCTCTGATCCAGCCAATGAATAGGAATACTATTACAATTATGAAACTAAATTGTGTATGACTGTATTCTCCCAACAATTATAGCAAAGAAGTGCGATTGGCTTGAATCAATGGACAAAATTAAACATATATAGAGAAGTGGTATGGAAAGGTAACCTTAATTTAATGTCCTGAAAAATATACTGAACATGGTAAATGAAAAATAAGACATCCCCGAATCGGAGATAAGATATTCGGAAGATAACGGGGTCGAACAGTTTGAGATACAAAAGAAAACTTAGAAAATGATAACTGTTTATTTTCTCAATTTATATAAATATTTAGCAAGTCGATGCAGTCCTTTCAATAAATTTTAGGCTATAAAAATGTTTTCCAGTCACCCCACGAAAGTTTGGATTGTTTAATGATCATTTGCAAAATATTTCGTTCCTAGATTGGGCCGTCTGTGAACTTAACTCTCCTGAAAATATCCCTAAAAATTATGCACTTTTAATATAAATTTTGATTCTTGTGTTACAGTATCCTATTGGTCGAATTATTAGAGCTTTATAGTAATTTTTGTGTTTTTAAATCATGTTCAATCATGTTTAAAAATCATGTTTTCCAGTGTAATTTTTATACACTCCACGAGAGTATTATGTCTTTGTGCATTTGTTTGTAACATCCAACAGGAAGCGAGATAGACCCATTGTTAATTATACCGATCGACTTAGAATCACTTTTTGAGTCGATTTAGCAATGTCCGTCTATTGTTGTAATCAAGTTACAGGTCGGTTCAGATTTAGATATAGCCCCCATACAAATGCCGCTCCCGGTTTGACATTTTCCGCTCTAGACACGACATATTGTACCCGATTTTCTTTAAATTTGACACAACACCTTATAATCCAACTGGAAACGCGTATGCAGAAATTAGGTAAGATCGGTTCAGATTTAGATATAGCCCCCATGCAAATGTCGCTCCCGATTTGACATTTTCCGCTCTAGACACGACATATTGTACCCGATTTTCTTTAAATTTGACACAACATCTTATAATCGAACTAAAAACATCTGTGCAGAAATTGGGTAAGATCGGTTCAGATTTAGATATAGCCCCCATACAATTCTCGCTCATGATTTGACATTTCCGCTCTAGAAACCCCATTTTCTTTGTACCGATTTTCTTTAAATTTGGCACAACATCTTATAATCCAACTAGAAACAGATATGCAGAATACGCCTCATATTTAAATTTCTAGTAAATTAATTTTTTATTGAAAATATTAATGCCGTATAATTATTTATAACATTCTGTGTCCTTAAAATGTCACAAAAGCGATATTTTTCATCAAAATATCAATGATTATTTTCATAAATATATCAGAGATTTTTTTATAAAAATATCACAGAGTAAAAAATTACATTAATCATTATCAGTGATGTTAATCATTTATATGGCATCAGTTATGTTTTCCAGTAGAAAATAAAAAATACATCTGTTATATTTTCGTATAAAATAGATTTTTGTTTTGAAATATGACATCAGTGATACTTTCGTTCAAAAAAAGTCACAGTCATATCACTGTAAAACTGCCACATTTCTATTAAATATATTTTTTATTGAAAATATTAATTAAAATCTCGACAGCGATATTTTTATCAGTGATATTTTTTCATAAAAGTATCAGTGTTACATTTTATAAAAATCACAATAATTATATTTGCTATCAGTGATGTTAATCACTGTCATATTGATGAATAATTGATGGTTTCCAATAGAAAACAAGTAAAACAATTAGATCTGTGGTATATTAGTATAAACATTGCATTTTAGTTTTGAAATATGAAATGTGTGATATTTTCGTTCATAAAATATCATATCAGTGTCCTTTTAACACTGATCAGCAATATTGCGTTCAGCGCATCATTTTTAATATCCCCCAATATTTTTATAAAAGCAATACTTCTGTTAAATATAATGTTTTCTTGTTGAAAGTATTAATTAAAATCGCTACAGCGATATTTTTTCATAAAACTATCAGTGATACTTTTTTATAAATTATTAAAAAAATCACATTAATTATATTTTCTATCAGTGATTTTAATCAATGTCATATTAATGTCCAATAGAAAATAATAATAATAATAAATATTAAGTCCAATAGAAAATAAGTAAAAAAGTCACATCTGTGCTATTTTTGTATAAACCATAGATTTTAGTTTTGAAATATGAAATGTGTGATATTTTCGTTCATAAAATATCATATCAGGGACCTTTTTACACTGCATCAACAATATTGCTTTCAGCGCATCATTTTTTATAACCCTCAAATTTATTTTATAACGGTCATATTATTATTATTATTTAAAATCAGAAATATCCTATCAGTGAACTTTTTGGTTGTTAGTTTTACTACATTTTTAATAGCCCTTAAATTTAGTTTATAACGGTCATATTTCCATTAAATATATTTTCTTCTTATTGAAAGTATTTAAATTACAACAGGGATATTTTTTAATAAAAGTATCAGTGATACATTTTTATAAAAATATCACAGAATGAAAAAATCGCAATAATTATAGTTTCTATTAGTGATGTCAATCATTGTCATATCAATGATTAGGTGGAGCTTTCCAATAGAAAATAAGTAAAAAAAAAGTCACTTCTGTGATATTTTTGTATAGAAAATAGGTTTTAGTTTTTAAGTATGACATCAGTGATGTTTTCACTTACAAAATATCACCGATGTGATATTTGTGTACTTTAAAAATAATCGGGATGATGTTTATTTTCCAAAAGAACATCGGTACTATTTTTCGTATAATAAATATTACACCGATAAAATGTTAGAATAGAATCCACTTTCTACACAGACGTTCTAAATAAGTAGTCCTTCCAAACTTTCGTGTGCAGAATCAAATTTGAAAGGTCATTATACCCTATGGTGTAGTTTATAAAAAGGTCATTACATTTGAACCGGCTGATATACGATTAATGATGATCAATTAAGTCGAAATGCATTCCGAGCCAAGATATCCCAGATGCTTTTTAGTCATGCACTTTATATATTTCACTACAAATTAGACATTGGAGCAACTGCTGCCCTTAGGGTAGGATTTTTCCCAATTTTAAATATTTTTTTAATATAAAATCGTCTCCTTAATATAATAATAGCCTGGACATTTTGAGAGAATACTGCTTTTTGTCAATTAAGGTGTTTGAAAATATTTTTTATTTATAAAACAAATGAGCGTTGGCACGGCAGAAGTATTGCTGGGTAACTATACCTGCATATACACATACTTACATATGCAACTCAATGAGATGCTTGTAAGATGGCATGTGTGCTTTATTACTTGGTGTGATTTTTTAAACGCAAATTCGGCAAGTGAGTTGTGCTTCTCGTTCGCTTGTGAGAATCATCTCCTTATAGAGGCCGGGTTTGATGTTGAAAAGTCGCTGCGAAGCCACTTGAAAAGACTTTTGACATGGTCGAAATCATGATCGTGGTAGTCTGCAGCCAAGTAATAAATGTCAGCATGCCATTTGTAAATAAATTTGCATTTTATTAAATATAGAAGCAAAATGGTCTTGAGTCAGGACAATATCCCAGTTCAAATCCTATATTTTTTATTGTGGATTTTTCTAAGATTGCAAAATGACGTTCCTATTCTGAAAACTGATCAACTTATTATTTCCTACACATCCAAGTCTAAAATCCTTTAGGATATCCATGGCTAAATCTCCTCCATCTTTAACCTGTGCCAAAATATATTTATGATCAAGGCGCCAATAAGGTCTCAGACCAATTTTCCTATTTTCAGCACGTAATAAACTCTCTAAAAAAAATACTCAAAGTATGTGCGAAAAACCATTAGCAAAACAATTTGAAAAAGTGAAAGTGAAGTTTCATTCATTCGTGGCTTTTTATAAATTTCAATTGTACGCCAGGGGTCATGCTGAAGCAAATGTAGATGCCATTAGCATGTCGCATATTAAAACAGAAAAAAAACACAACAAATTACATCATAACTCAGCCACGAAGCACTTAAATTGTTAAGCAGAGCGTTTAAATTAAATCAGTGACTAAAAACAATAACAAAAACAACGCAATACAAACATTTCCACTTTCTTATGAGCATTTCCCACTTCTTTTTCATTACAGCTGGCGAATTCTACCAAGGGAGTGGTAGAACTAGCTCTAGAGGTCAGAGACGTCAGTGAACCCATTGATCCCACCAACAGCGATAGTACGACCTCCAACGGTGCGGGCAATTCGAGCACCGCCTCGACCGGCAGTACTACGAGTGTGTCCACAGTGACATCGGGCAAAGAAACGAAATCATGGAACCGCATGACCTCACAGATGAAACGTAAAATGGGCCTGAGCAATGTCAACACCAAGACACCCCACAACCTGGCACTGAAAGTGACCACATCCCGCATGAGGTGCTCGAACAAGGTCAAAGATGAACTGGAGGCAACGGCCGGCAGTGTTTATGTGAAGACAACCGTCTTCGAGAATGGCATCTATATCGATTCATGGAAATCACCGAATTTCTTTCCATCCCTGGCCACCAAATGGGACGTGGGCAAGGAGGTGGCCACCCTCACCATACCGCTGCAGAGCGTCGAGCAGCTAGATAGGATTATGATAAGGACAACACTGGCCACCAAAACGAAAATGGCCAAAAAGCTAGTATTAGGCACAGTGATCTTAGGCGGCCCAGCCTGTGGCACCACGGTGAGCGGTGCGGGTGCTGAGCAAATGGCCTCGTTGAAGGAGGCACCTTTAAATGAACGCGTGGCCGTGTGGCATTGCTATCAGTAGTTGTGCGTCTGTTGCCTTTTTGTGTTAAATGACAATTTATTATTTTTCTCCCCTTCTTTTTTGTTTTTGTATTTTTTAATTTAATTTTTTGTTGACCAAGGATTTCAATTTATATCAAAAAGTAAAAAAAGTATTTTAATTTTAGTTCAAAGAATTCTTAAGTAGACGAAATTGAAGCAAAAAAATCGAATTCTTTATTTATTCCAAAAAATATTGTTAACCATTGTTTAAGATAAACAAATTATATTGATTTTTGCGTGTGTGTAGAATTCGTTGCAAATCATAGACGAAACTTTAATTTATTTTTAATAAAAAATAACATTTGCCAAAAACCGTTTAGTTTTTATTTAAAAAAAAAAACGTTACATTTCAGGCTCAGCTAGTGTTTAAAACCCAAAATATTTGTTTTTATTTGACAATCCATTATGGAGCAAAAATTGTTTTGGAACAAACAAAAATAATTCACAAACATGAACATTTATTTAAACTTCAGTCGATTCGATTTTTTCATATTCTACACTGACCAAATAAATTATGAACTCACATAGCCAAAACTTCTGACCTAAAGAGTTGTATTGCTGCGAGAAACAATTGCACCAAGTACTATGGGGTTTATAGAGAACTCCTGGTAAAAATATTTTGTTCGTCAAGACAACAATTGCATCGTTTTACTCGCTGTATTTAAACTACTACGGGCGACAAATACTTGGAAAGAATTGTCTTGGGAAATTTGTAAGATTGTGTCGATTTGTCGGACAGTGAAAACTTTGATTTATTAAACAACTGAAAGAAGTCGTCTTGAAGTCTAACCAAACATCCGAATACGGTCAAAATTTTCCGAATGTTTTCTGAAACTTCGTCCAATGATTTAAAAATGTTTTTTATCAGAAATTATTTATTTTTTGTGAAAGGTAAATATTTAGTTTTTGAAAAATTAGAAAAAAAACAAGTAAAAAATATTTTTTTTTTTTTGTGAAAATAATTTTTTTTGTAAAACATATTTCTTCATTTCACGTTTATTTGTTTTTTTTTTTTGTGAAAATTAAATATTTTGTTTTTGAAAAATTAGAAAAAAAAGTAAAAACGGTGTTAAGTTCGGCCGGGCCGAACTGTATTATCACTCCACCATGGATTGCATTCCACAGAGGCTGTCGATTTTTGTAGAAGTGCAGTAATATAGTAAAACCAAAACAAATGAAAATATTGTAAAAATAATTTTATAAATAAATAAAGAGTGATTTTTTAAAAGCTATAGGAAATTTTTCAAAAAAAAAAAACACATAAAATTCAGAAAAATGCATGAAATCTTTATTTGAATCGATAGCACCGTCCATATAATTTAATGTTTGAAGATTATTTCATGCAAATGTTGACCTTGACTGCGCCTCAAATGGTCCATCCGCTTAGTCCAATTTTGGCATTTCCACGACCATAAAATGGAAGCAGCGCGCGATTAACTTTCTTAACAGAGCACGCAGTTTGATAATAAAATTCAATAATTTGCAAGCGTTGTTCGTTTGTAAGACGATTCATGGTTAAATTATAGACCAAACTGAAGATGTTTGACAGTGAAACAATACACGAAACGTGCGTCAGTTGTTTAAACCAGTGTTGCCAAAAAGATAATAGCTAAAAAATCACCCTTTATAAAATTTTTATTATTTGAAGGTGAAGCTATCAATACAATTATACTATATATATCGGAATAATACTTCAAGTCAATTCAAAAAGTAAATATAAGACATCCATCTTCAAAAAAGCTTAAATGCCGTAAATACAGGTATATAGTGAGTGCTACAGTTGGTTGTATTTAATTCCAAAAGTAAAAATTTTGATCAATCAATTATATCTCTGATTCAACCAATTTTTGCCGTAAAAGTAAGAAAATACGAATTTGGAAAATTCTTTTCATTTTTCATGATTCTACCTGCAAGCATTTGCTTGGTACCATTTTTATCCCTTTTTTCATTTTACCCCCTTAAAAACGTCTCTTTGTTTTCTCTTTATTTTACGTGTCAACGCAATTAGGGGGATGTACTACACCCCGAATTTCATCATTTTAGCTGTTGCCGTTTAGATGGTACCGTTTTTATCCATCTGCTCCCACTGTATCGCTTGAAAGTTCGAATTTGTAGAGACCTTCTTATTTTTCGTGTCTTCGCAGTCAGAGGAATGTATACTCCGAATTTCATGACTCTAGCTGTGGTCATTTGGTTGGTACGATTTTTATCCCTTTTTTTCATTTTAACCCCAAAAAGTACGAATTTCGGAAAATCCCTTTATTTTACGTCTATGCAATTAGAGGAATATACACACCGAATTTCATTAGTGTAGGTGCACCCGTTTGATTGGTACCATTTTTATCCCTCTATTCCCTTTTTACCCCTTAAAAGTACGTATTTGACAAAATTACTTTTATGTTATGTATCCACTAAATTAGAGGAATGTACAAACCGAATTTTGTGTTTCTAGCTGTTGTCGTTTGATAGGTACCATTTTGTATCCCCTTTTGCCCCATTCCACCCCCTACGAATAAGAATCACTTTATAGTGCAAGTTTTTGTTATAGGGGGATGCGCATAACCAATATCAAGTAAGTACAGCAGACATATTGAAAATAAATACTCTAAAATATTAGGGATTATTATGACCACTATCAGTCCTTGTGAGGGAAAAAATTTCCCTTTGGGCCGATTTCGCCCAGATGCAATCCCAACCGATCAACGAATATAACACGTATTTAAGGAAAATTTGGATGACCTAGCTCCATTCGTTTAGATGTGCTTTCAACAGACGGACGGACGGACATGGTTAGATCGTCTTAGAATGTTATGACGATCAAGATCTTGCAAGGTGTTACAAACGGAATGACAAAGTTAGTATACCCCCATCCTGGAGGTGGAGGGTATAAAAAGTTTAACCAAAAATCTGAAAATGATTTCACTTTTCCAATTTTTTTTCTGACTATTTGTTCGACTTATAGGACGAATTTCGGCAAAAAGTCTAACCCACAGTTTAGTAAGAGCATCAGAAAATTAATACAAAATAGAAGAATATTTTTCAGAAAATAAATAGGGATTTTTTAATAAATTTGAAAAATGTTTTTTAGAAAAATTATTTTTTTTTTTGAAAAAAAATCTATTTTGTTTTTTGTGAAAATCAATATTTTTGTGATTTTATTTTTTATTAAATATATTTTTAAATTTTCATTTGATGTTTATTTTGTTTATGTTTTTTTTTTTTGAAAATTAAATTTTATTTTTTTTTTTGAAAAATTAGAAAAAGAGTTTAACCATAAATATGAACATGATCTGACTTTCCCGATTTATCGGACGAATTTCGATAAATACCTAACTAAACACCCTAAAATGCCCTGAAAGTGTAGTAAGACCTAAGAAAATCAATAAAAAAAATAAAAGATGTTTTTTCAGAAAATTAAAGGGGATTTTTTTCAAAAAATACATTTTAAAAATGTTTTTTACGAAAAATTATTTTTGAAAAAGAAAATTTAGTTTGTTTTTTGTGAAAAGTAAATATTTTTTTTTGAAAAAAAAAATTGTTTTCAAAAACATATTTCTATTTAATTTTTCATCAAATATATTTGTATTTGATGTTTTTTTAATTTTGGAAAATCAAATATTTTTTGTGAAAAAAATTAAATTTTTTTTCATACTTCCGATTGTTTTCTGAGTATTTGTTCGATTTTTCGGACGAATTTCGATAAAAAAAACCTAACCAATCATCCTATAATGGTCCTACAGTGTAGTAAGAGCCTCAGGAAATTAATAAAAAATAAAAGGGATTTTTCAAAAAATAAATGTTAAAAATGTTTTTTACGAAAAATTATTTTTTTGAAAAAAAAAATGTAAAAATTTAATACTTTAAAAAAAAAATTCAAAAATATATTTTTATATAATTTTTATAAAGAATATAGATACATTTTTATTTTATGTTTATTTTGTTTTTTTTTTTTTTTTTTTGTGAAAAAAAGTCTGAGCAAACATTAGAAACTGGTCCGACTTATGGGGAAAAAAGATCTATTTTTTTAAAATTATCCTTATCATCCTTTATAATTAAATGTATGTCATTTAAAGAAAATATCCAAAATATCAAGAGGTTTAGCATAGGACTGTGTTCTTAATTCAATTGATTATCAAGGTCTACTATTTAACTCGAAAAAATAATTATAATTCTCGAAAAAAAATCTCCGACGTATGTCCGACGCCTCAGGGCATACTCCTCCTGGAATATTGCATGTAATTGCTGAGAAGTTGTATAGTTGGCTGGTTTGGATAATATGCATAATAATCTTTAAATATCTGAAGGAATTTCGGCGAAACATCTACGAAAACTGATAATGAGAATAAAAAGGCATTAAATTGTATGATCTTTCTGATCGCCAAAAATTACACATTTAGGAAATAACACATGCAATAACCAAACCAGTGAAATATTTGTATACAAACTGCGAAAAAACTAGAAGAAATATTGCTACGACCTTGATTTTTTTGCACACATCTCTTATATTATCAAATTAGATCAAAAGAATTTTTTGTTTAAATCCACATACAAACAGGACTGCCTCCCATGTACCATAAAATAAAAAATTGTCATTTATTTTAATATGTACGTTAATACAAATCATTACCAGTGATTTCGCTTGAGTTCATAATTAAATGAAAATTTTTAGTGCCACGGCCAATAAAATAACCTCACCATTTATAAAAATGAAATGTATCTACAGAATCCAAAAAGTACAGCTTGAGGCGCATCAAATTTGGAAGTTTTTTTCTGCTGATAATAACCTGTGCGCCGCGCCGCGACTTCTTTTGTTCTCAATTTTACGATGATTTTGGGCCTATATCATTGGGGATTATTTCATTTCCTTGTTTGGGGGTTATTTTGTGGCGCCGAAATGATCACAACAGCAACTTTTTGTAATTATTCTATCCAAACTTTTGCAACAGCTTTTTCACGTTGCGCTAAAAAGGCAATGATCGATTTCTTGTTTTTCAATTGCATTTGAAAATATGAAATTAAAAACAAATATACAATTTTGATAATAGTTTTCAATGCATTAAACAATTTATGTTCCATATCTCACATTTTCATTGCCACCAGCCACTTCATAAACACAATTAAATATTTTGTGTAAAATGCGATTGGCATTTGTCTGGTGGTCTGGTCTGTTCTGGTCTGGTTGGATACAACCGCCAACAATCATTAGTGCGATTGCATGACTGCTGGCTGGCCGTACGTACGTTTGTCTGTCCACCCGTCCTTCCGTCAGTCAGAGATATGACACATAAATGCAAATAAAAATGCATCTTAATTAAAATCGAAAATCGAAGTCGTTACGACAAATACGAATACAAAAACAAACAAACAAATCCAAATAAAAAACACTTAAACGTTTTATATTCAAATCTATCAAATGCTCGCTCGTAATTCACATGAGTCGAGTCAATTCAACATCGAATCGAATGGAAACGAATTGACTCGTCTCGTCCCCAGTCGGGGTTGATTGATTGATAATTTTGTTTAACTCACACCACAATTGAGTTATTGACATTTATTGTTCAAGTATCATTCAGTGCAGTTCTGCTGTTCTTAATGAATGCAATTTCCAAGACTGTTTTTTTCTCGGCTCGGTTGCACTTGTCACAATGGAAACTGTTTCTGCTCTTGTTATCAAGATCATAATTGGCTTTTTGCTTGCAATTGTCTTTGGTTTGGATCGTTGCGGTGTGGCGTTCCGTCGTGGAGTGTGGCGTCAAGTATTACACTGAAAACCTATTTTAGATATCAGATCCACCGATTGGGGTAATTGTGTACACATGTCGATTGTTTTTCATTTTTCGTTTTGTCGTCTTGTGGTGCCGACTCTGTTTAGTAATAAGCGCAATGTCGAAAATTGCAATTCAAGGATCTTGGCCAGCAAAATAGAAAAATAAACAATTTTCCCAGGCATGAGAAATTGGAAAACATCGAGAAACATAGACACACTGAACGAATATTTAATTGAATAATTGAATAATTGAATAATTGAATAATTGAATAATTGAATAATTGAATAATTGAATAATTGAATAATTGAATAATTGAATAATTGAATAATTGAATAATTGAATAATTGAATAATTGAATAATTGAATAATTGAATAATTGAATAATTGAATAATTGAATAATTGAATAATTGAATAATTGAATAATTGAATAATTGAATAATTGAATAATTGAATAATTGAATAATTGAATAATTGAATAATTGAATAATTGAATAATTGAATAATTGAATAATTGAATAATTGAATAATTGAATAATTGAATAATTGAATAATTGAATAATTGAATAATTGAATAATTGAATAATTGAATAATTGAATAATTGAATAATTGAATAATTGAATAATTGAATAATTGAATAATTGAATAATTGAATAATTGAATAATTGAATAATTGAATAATTGAATAATTGAATAATTGAATAATTGAATAATTGAATAATTGAATAATTGAATAATTGAATAATTGAATAATTGAATAATTGAATAATTGAATAATTGAATAATTGAATAATTGAATAATTGAATAATTGAATAATTGAATAATTGAATAATTGAATAATTGAATAATTGAATAATTGAATAATTGAATAATTGAATAATTGAATAATTGAATAATTGAATAATTGAATAATTGAATAATTGAATAATTGAATAATTGAATAATTGAATAATTGAATAATTGAATAATTGAATAATTGAATAATTGAATAATTGAATAATTGAATAATTGAATAATTGAATAATTGAATAATTGAATAATTGAATAATTGAATAATTGAATAATTGAATAATTGAATAATTGAATAATTGAATAATTGAATAATTGAATAATTGAATAATTGAATAATTGAATAATTGAATAATTGAATAATTGAATAATTGAATAATTGAATAATTGAATAATTGAATAATTGAATAATTGAATAATTGAATAATTGAATAATTGAATAATTGAATAATTGAATAATTGAATAATTGAATAATTGAATAATTGAATAATTGAATAATTGAATAATTGAATAATTGAATAATTGAATAATTGAATAATTGAATAATTGAATAATTGAATAATTGAATAATTGAATAATTGAATAATTGAATAATTGAATAATTGAATAATTGAATAATTGAATAATTGAATAATTGAATAATTGAATAATTGAATAATTGAATAATTGAATAATTGAATAATTGAATAATTGAATAATTGAATAATTGAATAATTGAATAATTGAATAATTGAATAATTGAATAATTGAATAATTGAATAATTGAATAATTGAATAATTGAATAATTGAATAATTGAATAATTGAATAATTGAATAATTGAATAATTGAATAATTGAATAATTGAATAATTGAATAATTGAATAATTGAATAATTGAATAATTGAATAATTGAATAATTGAATAATTGAATAATTGAATAATTGAATAATTGAATAATTGAATAATTGAATAATTGAATAATTGAATAATTGAATAATTGAATAATTGAATAATTGAATAATTGAATAATTGAATAATTGAATAATTGAATAATTGAATAATTGAATAATTGAATAATTGAATAATTGAATAATTGAATAATTGAATAATTGAATAATTGAATAATTGAATAATTGAATAATTGAATAATTGAATAATTGAATAATTGAATAATTGAATAATTGAATAATTGAATAATTGAATAATTGAATAATTGAATAATTGAATAATTGAATAATTGAATAATTGAATAATTGAATAATTGAATAATTGAATAATTGAATAATTGAATAATTGAATAATTGAATAATTGAATAATTGAATAATTGAATAATTGAATAATTGAATAATTGAATAATTGAATAATTGAATAATTGAATAATTGAATAATTGAATAATTGAATAATTGAATAATTGAATAATTGAATAATTGAATAATTGAATAATTGAATAATTGAATAATTGAATAATTGAATAATTGAATAATTGAATAATTGAATAATTGAATAATTGAATAATTGAATAATTGAATAATTGAATAATTGAATAATTGAATAATTGAATAATTGAATAATTGAATAATTGAATAATTGAATAATTGAATAATTGAATAATTGAATAATTGAATAATTGAATAATTGAATAATTGAATAATTGAATAATTGAATAATTGAATAATTGAATAATTGAATAATTGAATAATTGAATAATTGAATAATTGAATAATTGAATAATTGAATAATTGAATAATTGAATAATTGAATAATTGAATAATTGAATAATTGAATAATTGAATAATTGAATAATTGAATAATTGAATAATTGAATAATTGAATAATTGAATAATTGAATAATTGAATAATTGAATAATTGAATAATTGAATAATTGAATAATTGAATAATTGAATAATTGAATAATTGAATAATTGAATAATTGAATAATTGAATAATTGAATAATTGAATAATTGAATAATTGAATAATTGAATAATTGAATAATTGAATAATTGAATAATTGAATAATTGAATAATTGAATAATTGAATAATTGAATAATTGAATAATTGAATAATTGAATAATTGAATAATTGAATAATTGAATAATTGAATAATTGAATAATTGAATAATTGAATAATTGAATAATTGAATAATTGAATAATTGAATAATTGAATAATTGAATAATTGAATAATTGAATAATTGAATAATTGAATAATTGAATAATTGAATAATTGAATAATTGAATAATTGAATAATTGAATAATTGAATAATTGAATAATTGAATAATTGAATAATTGAATAATTGAATAATTGAATAATTGAATAATTGAATAATTGAATAATTGAATAATTGAATAATTGAATAATTGAATAATTGAATAATTGAATAATTGAATAATTGAATAATTGAATAATTGAATAATTGAATAATTGAATAATTGAATAATTGAATAATTGAATAATTGAATAATTGAATAATTGAATAATTGAATAATTGAATAATTGAATAATTGAATAATTGAATAATTGAATAATTGAATAATTGAATAATTGAATAATTGAATAATTGAATAATTGAATAATTGAATAATTGAATAATTGAATAATTGAATAATTGAATAATTGAATAATTGAATAATTGAATAATTGAATAATTGAATAATTGAATAATTGAATAATTGAATAATTGAATAATTGAATAATTGAATAATTGAATAATTGAATAATTGAATAATTGAATAATTGAATAATTGAATAATTGAATAATTGAATAATTGAATAATTGAATAATTGAATAATTGAATAATTGAATAATTGAATAATTGAATAATTGAATAATTGAATAATTGAATAATTGAATAATTGAATAATTGAATAATTGAATAATTTAATAATTAAATAATTGAATAATTAGTTAAAATTCATTAGTAATAAATAATAATTGAATACGTCAAAGCCACATAATTCACAACACGGGAATAGTGTGCCTGCTACAGATCATGTAATAAACGATTCATTCATGATCCACGGCATATATTTATCTATAAATATCATAGAAACGTTCTTGACCGAAAATAAAATTGGCGCAGTGCAGGAATTTGATGATTTTCCCACCGGAAATTGTATTTAGATTTTCCTATGGCCAGAAATGTTTAGCAACATCGATATGTTGCTTTGCTTTCGTTCGCAACACAAACAAATGCTCATTTATTCTCACCTCTCCGATCAAAACATACCCCAAATGGATCAAAACAAACACAATCTCCCATCGAATCTCCGTGTGCGACTTTGCTCCCAAAGGTGCGAGAAACATGCTTGTGTGTGAGAGAGCTGAGAGCGCCATAAACAAAAACAAACGGGGAGTAAGTACATCACGAATAGTTCGTACGCTTGAGGATTCCCACTAAGCACACAAACATATGGGAAGGGAGACACAAGCGAAGAACGCACTGTGGTCACAAAAAAGCGAAAACAATGTAATAAATATTTATCGAAAATTTAATTAAATGATTATTGAAGTTGAAGTTCTTGGTTTGATTTTTAATAATATTTCTTTATTTTGTTTTGTATTAGTGCCCGGCTTAAGGTCTCAAGTAAATAAAAACAAGATGTTGTTTGTTTATTATTTTATTTTTCAATTTTGTTCCCGATATTTCGAACGACTTCGTCGATCATCATCAGGGGCGTTACAATTTTTAAAAACAAAACGATCCTTCCACTTTCACAAGTTTTTGTCAACTTTATTTTTCTAAAATAAACTATTGAACTGGTTGGATTAAAATGTGTGGAGCAGTTGAATTAGGTAAAGTTTAAATATAATAATTGTATGGTCAACGTGTTTTTGTTTCTTTTCTGTTGTGTAGTCCACGTGATGAGACAAAAGCACTGTTACAGCAATTCAGTGTCTGACCACTGATGAACGACCGATACGGATTTTTGGAAACTTCTGATAAGATATGTTATTGTTTATGACTGTAATTGTGTTATCTATTTTCTGGAAGTTATTTCGAGTCAGCTTTTTAAGATAATTGGTTTCAAGATGGAAAGCAAATGATTATTATTTCGATCGTAATGAATTGGTTGATTTTAATTAGCTTAACAAAAATGTTAATTTAAAACGCTTCAGAATTTTGTTATTTTTGCAAGTGTATAAAACAATATCTTAAATCACAGGAATACTTCTTGCTCTTAAACTTGAAACTAAAGAAGTTTAAAAGAAATATCGACAAAAAACCCTGTAGAACATGGTCACAGATTAATCTGATGATAAACTATTTTGATTTTAAGCGGATTGATGAACGACCGATAAGCATTTTATAAACATCTGATAAGATATAAATATTGTTTTATGTTTTATATATTTTCTTTTGATTTTCTAGAATTTATTTTAGGTTAGTTTCTTAGAGTAAATTATTATTTATGCTCATAGTTTGTTTCGTTCCTAACGAATAGTTAATTTAAATGTTGTTTGAATAGTGATCGTTGTTGATTGACTTTTATGCATTTTTCGCTGTAATACATTCGAAAGCTAGCTATTTCGATCAAGTTTTTCATCTTACGAAAGAAATTCTGTGTTTTGGTAACGGAAAGGAGCAGAACCACGTTCCTCATACGTATTTAGTGCTCTAAATCTTTTCAAGAGTACTACAAAATATATTGTCAGGATTAAGTACAAAATTGTACAATGGAATTATACATGGAAACGGACGCTACCAAAAACAGAAGTACTTTGGAACCTCTTATAGAAATATACAAAATTCAGCGATTTTTTGAGAACTTTGTTTTTCCATATATACATGCAAATGAAAGTCATAGGATAACTTTTGTTCGTATATTTATGAAATATGAGGATATAGTAGCGAAGGGGGTTTAAAGAATCATAACTTATTTAATTTTTAATTTAAATTTATTTTTCTTACAAAATAATAAAATATAATATTTGTAGATTTTTAAATTTATGTGTCATGTAAGTAATTTCAGCTGCGCAAATTTGAGCTCTTTCAAGAGCATTTTCCATGACACCAATCAGAGTATCAGGCTGCAACGCTCTTATTTCGGCTCGAATATTCTCCTTCAGCTGTTCAAGGGTCCTGGGTTTATTGATAACCACTCTCTCTTTTAAATATCCCCAAAGGAAATAATAACCAGTGCTGTTAAATCCGGCGAACGGGCGGGTCAATTGAATGCTGAATTTTTGGAAATTATCTTCTCTGGTCAATTCTTGGAAGCAAAGTGCATAAATTATTTGTTCTTCTGGCTTTAAGTGTTGCACTAACTGCACCTTGTATGGAAAAAGATGTAAATTTCACCTTAATATTTTGCATAAAGACCTGTCAGACCTTTGCAGCTGAGCAGATCGCCTTCGAGTTGATGTTTCAGGAATATTTCCTATATTAATTACACAACGTCGTCCTCCGTTTCGTGGAAGATCCCTCACTGAGCCATGTTCCTGAAATCGCGTCACTAAGCGTCGAATCATTGATTCAGAGGGTGAATTACGCACATTAAAATGACGACGATAGGCTCTTAGAGTTTGAATTGTTGATCGATGATGTTCAAAATAAAATTCTATGATTTTGGTTCGTTGGATAACGTTGTAACTTTCCATGATTAATATCCCAGATTTATTTTACAAGTCCTAAAAAGAAAAGTTGTTAATTTTTCAAATCCCCTCGCGACTTTTGCCGCACCCTGTATTTACTCTCGGAATACCTACCGGAAAATGGGGCCTTATGAGTACATATTTTACAATACAACTGTCCCACCAATTTTCATTATTATCAACTTAAAACCTACACTTTGCATCGGGTATGGATCAAATTTTCCAGATCTTGGATTAATAACTCCTACTGTTAAAGTATATTGACTCGGTCAAATAGGCCTCCGATAAGATTTTCTACTTCGCGTTAGATAGGAACACTCACAGCGAAAGGGGAGTATTACGCAATGATAGCCCCGCTTATGTGTTTCAAATTTTGATGAAAATACCGCCCGACTTTAGCCTTTCCTTACTTATTATTAAAAATGTATCGGTTTATTCGAAAGAGCAAATTTTTTTGGAAAACAATTCCAATACTTCTGACTCTATCTCATGAATGCCTGTGGATTGTTGGATTAATATCGGTTCTTCACGGAACCCTTTAAAAATCTATCGGCAGCAAATCGTCAACTGTCACACTCATGGTATGCATTGGTTTCTCGACTATCACGTGCGGTTTAAATAGCAACTTAGATGAGAAGGCGATTCGTCAAAAATAAAGATTTTTCGAGCTAAGAGATTGTCCATATATAACTGCTCTAAGCATCAAACAGAGAAGCGATAAGGAAGCGGATGGTCGTGTGTCTTCAATTGCGGAGTCAATTGGATCTTGTAACCGAAAAATGCGAGATCTGTGTGCGCTTCAGGCTGTGCGTCGACTCGCCATCGATCTCAAGATGACAGCCGCATTCTCGTCAGCAGAGTTACAAGCCTACCCAGAATTATCGGCGGCGGCGGCGCTATCCAAAATGGGCGGTGGCTTTCGGCTGATTTGTCGGCTCGTGGGAAAAGAGAAGGGACATTTTGTATTGGTTTTTAATACCTTTTCTTTTATTTTTTGGCAAGTAATTCAATATTCTTTAATATAAGCCAATATTAGCCAATGTTCCCATAATTTCATATTATTATTATTTGGATATTCCCAAAATTTATAATATGGATGAATTTAAATATTTTTGCAATTACAGCTTTTCATGTCAAAGTAGTTAGAGGCCAGCTCTAACTACTTTGATTTTTATAGGAACATATTGTCTCGCATACTGGAATTGACTTATATAAATGCGACTTTCAAATCAAAATGCAATCATCAATCAACTTTCTATAGACTTCATCCTATAGTGGGATACCAAATTCAAAGAAAGACCCATATATTTCATAGTAGTAGGTTGTATAAGTCGACAGTTATATATTCTTTTGGTATTTTAAGTGGGTTTTCTATTTTGGAAGAAAGATTTAGTTTAGTGGTAGGAGTTAGGTTAGGGTAGATCATAAGGACCAGAATGCTCCTGCATTCTGAAACCCGGAGACACAGTTGGATCCATTGTACATATCATTTTGACTCCGTCAAATCTCGGCGGCGTGGTTGACGTCGATGTGAGCCGATGAGATCGGCGGCGACGTGGCTTGTGCTGGAACATGCGGCGGCTTGTCGGCTTAAAATCGGTCGGCTTGTATCTCTGCTCGTCAGAGCGCAACGTACGGCGACGGGGATCAAAATAACATATGATTAAAAAAGAAAACACTAGAGAGACGACCCTATAGTCTACATCGCCACATCCACCGATGAGATCGGCGGCGGCGTGGCTCGTGCTGGAACATGCGGCGGCTTGTCGGCTTAAAATCGGTCGGCTTGTATCTCTGCTCGTCAGAGCGCAACGTACGGCGACGGGGATCAAAATAACATATGATTAAAAAAGAAACCACTAGAGAGACGACCCTATAGTCTACATCGCCACATCCACATTTTCATAAGTTTTTAGGAGAAGTTAAAAATGTTCAATTATGAAGTTCGTAAAATAATAAAAAAATTCTACATTTTTGAAGGCAGAGGCCTACAACATTTTTTTTTGCATACTATAATGCTCCCTTCGACCAAAAAATGAAAATTTCGATAAAAAGAAACTCAGACCAGCTGGACTATAAGTTTATTCTACAAAAATGACCTACTCAGCTTGCCCTTTCAGAATTATTGGGTCGCTACTCTGTTCCAAAAATGCTGTTGGACAGTGTTACATTTTCATTTTTACATATTTTTTTGCAGAAAACTGCACTACATAATTTCGAAAAAAGGGTCAAATTGACCCATAAAGAGAGGAGCTAGAGGGTTAAGATCTTCCACAAAAATGATCCTCGTGAAATTCCACTATATAGTTCTGACAATAAGAATTCGCTCAGACCTTAACTTTCAACACTTTTTTCGCTTAGTACTTCGACTTTGACCCGCGATAAAAAGAAACTCAGTCCAGCTGGACTATAAGTTTATTCTACAAAAATGATCAACAAGCCCATTCAGAAATATAGGGTCGCTATCCTGTTCCATTCAAAAAGTCTTAATTTGTTCGACAGTGTAATTATTGAAGACATCATTTTGAATTACAACTTTATGAAAAAAATGTCTGTAGATTTTCGCTATAAAATCTTTATTTCCAGTAGGAGTTGAAAATTTGTGATTTTTTATTATGTATATCGTCAAGTGACTATATAAAATGACGATATATATAAGTTCAAATTTTAGTACAACCGCATTGGGAATTCTGAACCACAAGGGAATTGTTATTATTTTTTTTTTGTTTAGCAGGCCAAACATTAGTCATTTTGAGCCCACTATAGTTTTTTGTTGCTACCACTGTGCAACAAGCGTGTGGATCATGACATGGGGGTATGTCGAATGTACACAATGTGTGTTTGTCGTGTGTGGTGTGGAGCCGAGTGGTGAGTGTGTGTGGAGGATGTGGTGCCGACAACGGCGCGATGCATGAGCCCACCGTCGTTAATTATTGAGCAGCACCACCAAGCAAGCAGCTAGCCAGCCAGCAATCACTCGCGATGATCAGTTGTTTCAAGACGTTGAACGCTGACGGTTGTTGCGATCGCTGCTCCGAATAGTACCCATAACAACGCGTTCATCATTTTCAGAATTCGAAAATCAAATTGAAAATGTTCGTTTATTTTTAAAACTATCACAATTTCATAAAAATTCAAATGACGCGGTCGTCGTTTTTTTGATATACCACTTCGCGCTTCATCGAGCGCATAAACACCGAAGAGGTGTCATTTTGGAATTGAAGAGGAAGCTGTGGAATATTGAAAACAAACAAACAACACAACACGCACACACCACACAAATAGTGCTAAAAATTTATTGCGTTTTTTTTTTTGTGCAAGCGCTGCGAGGAAACCGAATAAAAATTTCAGTTTTATGTGCATTCAGTGTTAAAAGTGATAAATACGAATACAAATCAAATACAAATACAAATTCCGATTAGGAAAAAATCCATAAATATTTCAAAAATATTTCGAAGACATTTTCTCCCCCGTTATCAAAAAAAAAGAAGAGCGAAGCAAAATACTAATAAATCCTAATCCTTAATTCCACGGAAAAAACGCAGAAAATTTTCTTTGTTTTTGTTTCGTTTTTACAAAATCTTTTCAATATCGAATTGTTTGTGAAATTGTTTGAATGTTCTCGGGAAAAGTGTCACCCGGCGCCCAGATTGATATACGTATGACAACTTAACGTCATCGTCGTCGTAGTTGTCAATTTTCTTTTTTGTGCAGAAAATAAACTTCTTGCAATTGAAAGTATACTTTGCCGTGATCGTCGTCGTCATCATCAGAATATCGCCAGTTTTAATCAGTAGCAGCAGCAACAGCAGTAGTAGTTTTTTACAGTGAAATGCATTTGTAATCGCTTCAGGAGGAAACCAACAACAAAACAATTGAAAAGTGGGTGCGTATGTGATTTTTTTTATTCCAGTAGCCTTAAATGTTTACCAAGTGCAGTTTTTTTTTGCATAAGAGGGGGGATTAATTGATAATTTCAAAATGAACAAGCACGCAGGGAAAAACTGAGTCTCAGTCTCGGTCGTATTCTATTATATGATACCCTACCCTACATTCTTAGTTTAATTCATGATTTTGAAAGTGAAATTAAAATTTAAAGTTAAATGTTAATGAAAGGCTCAGCTTTGGAATTGTAAAAAATTAAATAAACAAAATATGAATTATTTCGGTTCAACCATTTTTGCCAACATTTTGAGATTTAAAGCCAAAATAGAAAATGTGTCATTATTGTACAAAACTAAAACTAACAACGTTCGCCCAAAGGGATTCTGGCAGAGCGGATATATAGGGTCCGCCATCTAACATTTTTTTCACAACTATTCAACCGTTGGACTATTATTTGTGGGGTGCCCTCAGCAGCCATTTGAATGAAGTTATTTTCCATTATTAACCGGAAGGATTGTTCTTTCAAATAATAAAAGAAATTTGAGAAAATATTCAGTAGTTTTTTTATAGCATTTTCAAAAAGTTATTTGGCGGACCCTATATAATTAAATCAAGTAAGGAAAGGCTAAAGTCTGGCGGGCCGTCTACATGATACACTCCACTTTCTATCCGAATACAATTCAATTCGGTAAAAAAGTGAGAAAGGGAAGGATTTTTTATGTTTCCTAAAAATATGCTAATGTGACCAGACCCAGTTTGTCAAATCGAGAATAATATTTGTGTTATGCTCACTTTGAAGAAATTGTGGGGTGGAAAAGTCAAGCCGTAAGCGAAATTTATATGGGAGCTATATATAAATCTGAACCGATCTGACCCATTTTCACCAATGGTGTTTGTAGTGGTTTGCTAAATTTGAAGAAGATTTTTTAAAATATGTGGTTTCTAGAGCAGAAAAAGTTAAATCGGGAGCGAAATTTGTATGAGAGCTATATATAAATCTGAACCGATCTGACCTATTTTCACCATAGGTGTTTCTAGTTGAAATATAAGATGGTTTGCCAATATTGAGGAAAATCTGTTGAAATATGTGGTATCTAGTGTGAAAAGAGTCAAATCGGAAGTGAAATTCGTATGGGGGCTATATCTAAATCTGAATTTTTCAAATTAAATAGCCTTCGTCCTTATACCGAAAAACTTCGTTGTGAAAAGTTTCATTTGGTTTTGGCTTCAATTGCGACCTGAAATTTGATTACAAGAATAGATGGACGGAAAGACAGACAGACGGACATTCAAAGACAGACATCGATTCTAAAAGTGATTCTATGTCGATCGGTATAATTAACAATGGGTCTATCTCGCTTCCTTTTGGGTGTTACAAACAAATGCACAAAGACATAATACTCTGTATAAATATACGCGTATCGACGTTTTTTAAAGAATTATTTATAATATTATTTATTTATTGTCTATTTCTTACTCAGAAAATATTATATTTATTTATATTATATTATTATAATATTGCATTAAAAAATCCCAAATTTTGGAAATATAATACAAAATTGGTTAGCCATTATTTCCAAAATTTCGTTTTTTTTTAGCTGTCACAATTCCGGTTGCTTTTATGCAATGTTCAATATTTATTATATCTATATCTAAATCTTAACAGATTTGACCAAATTTATTTACAAATGGCATGGTGACATTTATTACTTGGTGCGATTTTTTAAACGCAAATTCGGCAAGTGAGTTGTGCTTCTCGTTCGTTTGTGAGAATCATGTCCTTATAGAGGCCGGGTTTGATGTTGAAAAGTCGCTGCGAAGCCACTTGAAAAGACTTTTGACATGGTCGAAATCAAGATCGTGGTAGTCTGCAGCCAAGTAATAAATTTCTTGAAGTGGGACAATATCCCACTTCAAAATCCCTGATTTTCGCATTTTTTGAAAACCGAGGAACATTGCAATGTTGCAATGTGAATTCACCCCAAAATAAATTTCTTCAATCGCCGTTCACTTTATTAATTACACTACACCATTTTCAGTTGAAATTGAGAAAATACAAATTCAAATTGAGAAATTAAAATTGAAATTCAGAAATGAATATTGGAATAGAGAATAAACAAATTGATATTCAGAAATTTAAATTGATATTATTTTTTTTTCTTCAAATCAATTTCAGTTTATCAATTTCAATTGTTTAATTCTCAGTATCAAATACATTTCTGAATTTTAATTTGTATTTTCTCAATTTCAATTTACATTTCTGATTTTCAATTTGTATTTTCTCAATTTCAAATTACATTTATTATATATATAAAATTGTATTTTCTCAATTTGATGTTCAATTGGGGGTTGGGGTGTCTATAATATTTTCTGATGAATTTTTGAACTTTGGAACATTTAAAAATTGTTTATGTATAAGATTTTTACATTTTTTTATTTCTTTTTTATGTTTCTTCATAATATAAATCTGTTGATGAATAAACAGTTTTAACGTGAAAGTTGTTTGATTTTAATCTAATGTATTAAGGGACGTTAATGGACACATTATTTAAAATTAATAGTCAACACACTGAAGCCACTTCCGAAGAATATTGGAATTTTAATAAAAAAATATTTAAAAAAATTATTCAAAGAAATTTTTGGTGTTGATTTCTGGAATAGTAACTCAGTGGATTTCTTTGTTGCATAGTGTTATTTTTTAATTGTATTTAAGTCGATTTGTTTCCGATAGAATTCCACATGAACTATGTCATTTGTAAATTAATCTGCATTCAATAAAATATAAACGTAAAAAGGTCTTGAGCCAAACAAATCGATTTTTACGATCGGAAAAAATATTTTGATTTACTTTTTAATAGAAAAGAAAGTCTACATGTAATAGAAAATGTACGTGAAAATAACTTCGAATACAACTTGCAATAACAGAGCTGTTAACAGAGCTCTGTTAGGAGTTAACAGAGGAAACAAATTCCGAAACCAAACGGAAAATATTGGGTGTTTTGAGCTCTGTGGACTCAAAATATGCATCTACGAAATTCAAGATTGTATGAATTTTAGAGACATCTGAAATATGTGGGGGCCAAATTCGGATAGGGCACGCCCAGGGCTATCTGAGCTATAAATTTTATTCACCCAATATTTTCCGTTTGGATACTATAAACTCCCATTGTTACCCTCCATCAGAATTTGTTTCCCATGTTAACTCCTAATAGAGCTCTGTTAACAGCTCTGCTCTGTTAACAGCTCTGTTATTGCAAGTTGTATTCGAATTTATTTTCACATACATTAATAGATAACTGTGGAACTTATAACACTCTTGGTAGAGGCAAAAGAACGGTTTTAACAATATTATGATTTTTCTTAATTTTTGCTCCATAAAAAAACAAGGAAAATAAAATATATTTTGCTTTCTCTAATATCAATTAAAAAATTCTATGAATAAATGTAGAAGTTAAGAAGCAAAAATGTTTTAATTCATTTTACTGAAGTGCCACAACTTCTACATTTATCCACAGATTTTCTTCAACAATGACTTGTTTCCTTCCATAGGATGACAACTATTAAAACAAGGACTTGTTTCCTTCCATAGGATGACAGCTATTAAAAAAAAAATTAAAAATATATTCTTAGTATAGTTTGATGTATTAAAAATTAAAATAACATGATTTTTTTAATTTTCTTATAAAGAGGGCCATGACTTTTACATTTATCCATTGATATTTTTCAAATAATAATTGTTTTATTCTTTAGGATGCTAGTTATTATTATGTTTCGTAACAGCAACAAAAAAACGTTTGTTTTCTCAAATTTTTTCGACTGTTTCTAAACCACTTCTTCTATGTAAAGGAGTTACTCAAGATATTTGCAGCATCTTCCCCTTCTGTTTAATGGATAATCGGGCATGATCAAATTTATACTGAAAAATTATAGAACAAATATTATAGATACCTTCGATGAAAATTGGAATTTTAGTAAAAAAATAAAAATATTTTTTCTAGTTTAAAACGTCAAGATACAGCAAAATATTGCACATAGTCCATCGAATTTTTGCTGTAAAACGTACAAGTGCGAAAGTTCGGTCTAAAGACTTTGGCGTGTTTGGTAAATTTCAAAACATATTCTTGTTATACTCGACAACACGTAGCAGAATATATCTCTGCAGGACAGTGTAAATTACTAATTAAGTCCGATATGTTAGTTTTGGATAACAACATCTTCAAAACCCACAAAAATTATTTTATGAAAACTCTTCAGTTCAAACCTCTAACTCTATAACGACGTTCTCAATTCACAAAACCGTCATCAAAATAAGACCGCTGCAAAGCTCGAACTACGTAAAACTTTGGCCTATGATAAACGCCATATTAGCTGCAAAATCGAGTACAATGTGTGTTTTCATGAAATTCGAATTGAAAGTCCAAAAACCAAACTGGGTCGAAATCTTGTGGAATTACATTTCTCTAAAATTTTGATTATGAGTCATTCCATGTCAAGTGGTACGGGTTTTGACATCGATAGCTGCAATTGTTTTGAAAGATTTTTTCCCATTTATCCTTAAATTCGATTTTATTTTCAAAAGTGGCAAACTTTAGAAGGGGCCCTAGTCGTAGTATTTTTAAAACTAGATAGTTTATCAATCGATATTTTCAAAAATTTATGTAGACCTCTGTCATTTTATATGTAAGATTCAAACTAAATCGATTGGCAATTAACTTTTCTACAGAGTAAAAATTAATTTAATCATTTTTTGTAGCACTTTCGAAGTGGAATCCGCTCAGCACTTTTAATTTCGACAACACTATAAATTTATTATTTTCCAAGGCATCTCACTTAACGTTCTTCATAACCTCTCTTACAAAGCCAGGTAGGAAAAGTAAGTCAAAGATATGTTCCAAATAAGTGATAATAGTTATTACTAACGACAATAATTTCCTATTGCCATTTTGAGATTAACTACAAAGATTTCGTAGAGAAACACTTCCTCAAAGCAAATTCTCCACAAGCATCTTAAATCTTGATCGCCATGCATACATACAGGTGGTGTTGGACAATCTTTGACAATATTTCTTTTTTTCTGAATATCTTTGAATTTCATTAACCTCGCTTGTGTATGTATTTCGAACAAATATTAAGTAAATACTTGTACGCCCGTTTGCATTTGAAAATTTCACCAGTTACGCGCTGCGCTCTCTCATCGCATCTCATCGTCCAAGTTTCCTCCAAGCCATCATTCCAGTCATCCACCAACACAGATTGTCGTGCCACAGATTTGTTCGAATGCGAAGATAACGAAAAATGCATTTTTAATTAATTAAAATCGAGATTTATCTTAATACCTTTTGGGAAAATTGATATGTAAAGAAAACGAGGGGAATGGAGGGGGGAGGGGTGGATTTTAGAAAAACCAACAACGACGACAACAGCAAAAATTACTTTTGAAATATCATCTTTAGATTGCTCAAGTGGCAACATAGTAGCGATGAGTATGGTTCACTCCATAATAAATGGAGAAAAATCATATCAAAATATTCACAAAAAATAATATCGTTTTTGAGTTTAGAAAGCCAAAATACAGAAATTATTATACACAGCACTTGGTCGGTCAATCTGTTTTCAAAGTAATGTAATTTAAAAAATAAAATACTTGACATTTTTAATGTCAATTTCGTGTTTAGATGCTCTAAATATATTTTGATGACTGATATAATGAAGACACGATTTCGTATACTTTTTAGAAATCGATACAATTATTATTGCTCCCTTAGCAATAAAACACCAACGTGACAAAACTCACTAATATGTGTAACTCAAATGAAGTCATTTTTTTAACATTAAAAGGGCTAAGACAGAAACTTCGTACTCGTATGACCCATTTAATGGGGCAGCTAACAATGTCACTTAATATTTGTATTTCGAATTGCTGAGTTAGAAAAAATATTGCATACATATAGTATTTTGGAATAGGAATTTTTATTATTTGTCGATTGAAGTGGCCAATCTGAGCAGGCACGAAGAGCTCACATTTCAAATTAATGTGGCCAACATTGTCAGATTTCAATCTCAATCATATAGGCAACAATGATTGGTGCCACTTGGTTCTTCAATCGTCTCAGTTTTTAAATTGCCATGGGTAGGAATATAAAAAAACAATCGAGATTAAAATTACAAATATGCAAGACGACAAAAAGGCGAAAAAATTGAAATTATGGAATTTTTTTATTCTATATTGTTAAACAATGTCAAAAGAAGAAACATAAGAAAGCCTATTATATTTTGTAAAGGCTTCACAAGTTTACCATGGCTTAATATCAAAATTCGTCGGTCTATTGTTCTTTAAAAACTAATCGAATAAATATATATGAGTCATTCCATGTCAAACGGTACGGTTTTTGTCGCGATAGCTACGATTGTTTTGAAAGTTTGTTTATGTATTCTTCTCATAAGAATATTGTATACCAATTTTTGGAAAACAATTTGAATTTTTTTCTCACGAGTTATGACCAGTTTAACATTGAAAAAATACTACTTTTTCAAAAAAATGTGTTCATTCAATCGCCTGTAACTTCTGAAATACTTTACGATTTTTATGTGTTGTACCTTGTTTTGAAGGTAATTTCAATTACATTTAAAATTTAAGTGGTGTATTATGGCAGGGTTCGATTTTTTTAAGTTTTTGTAATTTTAATTCTTTTATTTTGATTTTCGAAATGACTACACTAACCTTTTTTGGAAAATTTGAGTTGTGTGCTTAGGTCTATTTTTAAGCGACCGTGTGAGTTTGAAGATTGTGAAATGATGGCTTCTTTTTTAGAAAATCAACCAGAATTATAATTTTTTCATTAGTCGATAAACACAAGCTATAAAAACAATGAGAAATCCAAGAAAAAAAGGAAAAACATATTTTACAATAACTGGGGATAAATAAGTCAATTTTCTCATATTTTCACTCCAAACCCAAATTACGAGAATGTTAACCAAAAGTCCATTCAGGTTAGCCCAAATTCTGAATATATATTTTTAAAATGTGGACTGAATTTTGTAATAAAATGTTTTTTAATACTGGTTTTACAGCGAAAGACATTAAACAGACATTGGAATCAATAAATCAAAAAATTGCAAAAACTTTAGACAGTCAGATAGTAGGAGAAAATATGTATGTTTCTAAGATATAGCTACACATATCATTTATACGTGGGTCGATAGCCTAATAATTATAATTTTAATTGTAATAAACAATGAATAAATAAATAAAATATATACATGTCTTCGGGTATAAATGGATATAAATCAAAAAAACTTACCTTAACTGCTGATGGAAGTCTTTTCGTATTGCCTGAAAATTAAATTATAAAAATTATTAAAAAAAAACGATATTCTACATGTAATCATGAATAATATGAAAATTTAGATCCCAGCAAAAAAATTGGAAGTACTTCCGTAGGAAGCACATCTCAAAATCCGAATGAACATTTTCTCCGCTTTTGAGGAAGTTTTTTCAAACATTTTCCAAAAAAGTCGATAATATGTTAATATCCCGTAACATTTTACGAATAGCATTTTCACAAGTGAATGGGAACGAATTTTTAGTATGGAGTCACAGGGGTAAGGTGTCCGCATTGCACCCAGAAGGTCTCGGGTTCGAATCGTGGCTCGGGAAAAAAAAATTTTTTAATTGCTAATAAATAGTGCGTATTTTTTGTAATATTAACACTTGAAACATTTTATTTATATTGCTTTATTAATGTACTTCAAATATTTAATTATTAATACGACATAATATCAGCAAAATAATAATATTTATTTGATATATATTATATATTAGTATATGATATATATTATATATTAGTATATATATTAACTAATATATAACTCACATAAATATAAAACTAATTGATTTCCGTTAGTTATTCACCACTCACAAAAAAAGATAGCAGCGATGAACAGTGGTTCAGAATCAAAATCCATCAGCCAAAATTCAATAACTTTTGTTCTAGTAGACATTTTTGAGTTCTGTAAATTAGACAAGGACCCAAGAATTATTTTGAGATACTAACATTAAAAATCGAGTAATCGGACATATTTAAGAAATCGGACCAAAGTTGACTACTTTTTGTATTTTTCGATTTTAAAGAAAATTAATTTTTTTTAACATATTTTTACGTATTTGTTCATAATGCAAAGAAATTTTTTTTTTTGTATTACAGATTTTCACGTTTTCAGATTTTGAAAAACGTAATTTAATTTTTTGACTTTGTCGAACTTTTAAGAGATTTTGCACTCAAATTTTTTTATTAAAAATTTTTGTTTCTTAGTTTTATTATTAAATTAAACTATGTGGCGACAGTTCGACAAAGTCAAAAAAATAAATTAAGTTTTTTCAATCTGAAAATCGTGAAAATTTGTAATACAAAAAAAAAATTTTTCTTCGCATTATGAACAAATACGTAAAAATATGTTAAAAAACATAAACACAAACAATAAAAATTTTAATTTTCTTTAAAATCGAAAAATACGAAAAGTAGCCAACTTTGGGCTGATTTTTTAAATATATCCTAGTCCTTGTCTATCGGACTAGGATATATTTTAAATAGGATATATTTAAGAAATCGGATATGTTTTCGTATTTTTCGACTTTAAAGAAAATTAAAATTTTTATTTTTTTTGTGTTTATGTTTTTTAACATATTTGTTCATAATGCGAAGAAAAAATTATTTTTTTTGTATTACAGAATTTCACATTTTTCAGATTTTGAAAATTGAAAAAACGTAATTTAATTTTTTGACTTTGTCGAACTTTTTCTCACACATTTTTGCACTCAATTTTTTTATTATAAATTGTTGTTTCTTAGTTTTATTATTAAATTAAACTGTGTGGAGACAGTTCGACAAAGTCAAAAAAATAAATTAAGTTTTTTCAATCTGAAAAACGTGAAAATCTGTAATACAAAAAAATATTTTTTTTTCTTTGCATTATGAACAAATACGTAAAAATATGTTAAAAAACATAAACACAAAAAAAAAATTGTAATTTTCTTTAAAATCGAAAAATACGAAAAATAGTCAACTTTGGGCTGATTTCTAAAATATATCCTAGTCCTTGTCAAATTTTGATTTTTTACAGAAATGTTCACTAGAACAAAAGTTATTGAATTTTGGCCGATGAATTTTGATTCTGAACCACTGTGCGATGTAAGTAAAGTCCACTTGATGAAACTCTTTCCATGTTAAATAGATTCGAAAGAATAAAAACAAATACAAATAAATGAATGTTATAGATAGAGACACCTTTTATTTTCAATAAGAAACATTTTATAGAAGAAACAAGGGTAATGTATTTTCCAATTGAAATTGAGATTTTCTAATTGAAATTGAGAATATTCCATTTGAAATTAGGAATTTCCATTTGAAATTGAGAAAATTCCAGTTGAAATGGAGAATTTCCTTTTAAAATTGAGAAAACATCAATTCTCTGGAAATTCAATGGAAATTCTCAATTTCAAATGGAATTTTCTCAATATGTAATGGAAATTCTCAATTTCAAGTGGATTTTTCCCAATTTGAAATGGTGTAGTCTATAAAAATGTTGTCGTAGGCTGTGAATAACATTTTCTGATGTGTTTTAGCTTTCAAAACTCGAAAAGAATGTTAAAAATGTTTATGGAGAATTTTTTAATTTTTTATGAAAATTTGCTGTATTTTTTTTACTGAAATTCCAATTTCCGTCGAAGGTGCCTTTAATGTTTGTTCTCTCATTTTGGAAATATAAGTTCGATCACGCCCAAACACAATGAATGTTGCGAATATCACTTTCACATATAAACAGTAGGCAGGGTCACGAAAAAATATTCTAGCAATAACCCCCCCAGAAATGAAGATTGGATTGAGTCGCTAAAAATTGAAAAATTTTAAATTTTTAACCTTTTTTGCTGGGGGAAAGCCCCAATAACGTAAAAAATAATATATATTTGTTAAATATCTTTGAGTGGATGTAGACGTAGGAGAATT
Organism: Polietes domitor; assembly: GCA_947397865.1. NCBI lineage: Eukaryota > Metazoa > Arthropoda > Insecta > Diptera > Muscidae > Polietes > Polietes domitor. The sequence continues at coordinate 29,148,320 of OX377621.1, read as the reverse complement.
TTTTTAATATTGTTTTTTTTTTTTTTAATTTTTGCGAAAAAAAAAACAAGTTACAAAATACAACAAAATATTTGGTTTTGTTTTCTAATCGCTAGAATATTAACAAAGAAAGCATTTTAAAGGAAAATCTATGGATAAATGACAAATATATTGTCATTGTTTTAACAAATCATGGCAGCCATTTTGAATTTTTATTGCAGGTTTGAAATGTTTGACCCAAACAACCTATTTTATGATGTTTCTTTTCTAGATATAATAACAGTGTAATTTATTGTTAAGAAGTTAAGTGACAATTTAAAATATTAATTTATGATCTAGATATAATAACAGTGTAATTTATTGTTAAGAAGTTAAGTGACAATTTAAAATATTAATTTATGATCTCGAATATCTTCGAAGTCATGGATGATAACTAGAATAACGATCAATAAGAAAATACATAGAGCTCTTGAAAGGATGCACAATTTTCAATTGTATTTACAATAAATCAACTAGGGGTGTCCACTTCAAAACGTCGCCTTAATGTACTACCTGATGCACCCCTGATAGCGAGCATACATGATGACTGCGTTCTTAGGAAGAAATTAATTTATTTTTGAAAAATATCACTGGATAATTTCAATAGTTGTTGTGAAGCAACCTCAAACAAATTCCATTGAAAATATCACCCCTTCTAGAGTGTGTGTGTGAAAAATATTTTTGGGAAATCATGCACACAGAAAAAAAAGTGAACCTCTCCTCTCAAATTAGAGGTACTTTTAAATTATATCTAGGCATAGATCTAGAGTTTATCCAGGGACTTTTTGTATCCTTCATCCTTCCTCTACATATGTTACTCTTATCAGCATATCTGTCCAAGTTTAAAAAAATTCCATTGGTGTTGTCCCATCATAATATGGTGTCGCCCATATGGATTCTGGTAGTCTTTAAACTTCCTGTGGTAGTTGATCGTCAACTAGTATATTTAAGCCCACTTAAGAAAAATTAAATATGATAACCAAACAACAACATCACCAACTACCTATCGCTCATATGAATATTCAAAATAGAAAACAGAGCTGAAACAGCTGCCGAAACCTACTACTGCTGCTGCTGCTGCCACAGTAAACTCCAACTCTTCAAAAGCATTTTCAAAACAGTTATAATGCAAACGACTGCAAGTTTTTTCGGCGGATTTACGGTTTAGGCCACACAAACAACACCGACAACAACAACAACAGTACGCACTAGGCGAAGACAACAAACAACCTGACAATAACGATGACGATGACGACCTGACTGACATGGCAAACTAACCAACTCAACAAAATTGTTATTGGGAAAAATCAACAGAAGACAGACAGACAAAGGCACCACCGGCAGCAGCTTCAGCCTCAGTTCCAGCAGCAGCAGCAAATGTAAATCTCGCCGTTGTCGTTCATCGTCGGTTGCTGCAACAAAATAACAGAGTGTGAACGTTTATCGAAAACCCCCCGAAAGGAAAACGCTCAACACCCACCTACTAGCGCAACGCTCGCGTGGTGATACTTAAGTGATTGACGGTGAGTGAGCGTGTGTATGTATGTGAGTGTGTGTCTATGTTTACGGCTAACAACCACGCGTTTATTAAGGTGCATCTTTTTTTCGGGCTGCCATTCATTCATTAATTCATACCGCCAGCCAGCCAGGCAGTGGCCCGGCTTGACTTGGCTCGGGTCGGCTCTTGGCTGGCTGGCTGGCCGGTTCATTCATTGATTTGCGTTTTAAAGTGCCCACAAACACAAACACGAAGCAAAATAGAAGCCCACTTGAAAACTGAAATTGGCCAAAACCAACATAAAAACGATTTTTGCCAGACAGTCTGGTGACCACTAAACAATTTCGATGTGGCGGCTTGGTGACGATGAGTACTCTACAGTACGGCAATGGTGGTGGATCTTTTGGGGAAATGTGCGAAGCTCTGGAATGATGAAAAGACTTCATGGTTTTTGTTAACTAAAGGCTGTTTTTTATTGAGGTATAGAACTTCAAATTGAAATAAAACACAGGAAAATCGTTTTAATGTCCATCAATTTGGCTTTATTGGAAGGATAATTTTATGCCATTAATGTTTAAATATGATTTCGGGCATGTGGCCGCCGCGGCTGGCTCGAATATAGCCAATTCTACAGGTCCAATTTTCAACCACTTTCTCCAATTGCTGTGCAGCACCAATTGCTGTGCACGGTGGCGAATCGATTCATTCGGGTCCTCTTCAACACTTTGCTCTACAGCGGCAATTGTTTCTTCGGTGCGCGCTGTTCGACGTCTCTGCGGATGCGTATTATCACATAGAGTAAACGTAGTGCGAAAACGATCCATGGTTAACCGAATTAATTGCTCTGATGGACGATTATGTCGACCATAAAATGGACGGAGCTTGCGGTGAACTTCGCGAACTGAACCATTACTTTCGAAATAAATTTGCACGATTTGCAAGCGTTGTTCTTTTGTCAACCTGTTCATGATGAAATGGCAAACCAAACTAAATATTAATCACTTGACAGCTGACAAAATGGCCGCCAGTTAAAAAAGTGATGCCAACTTAAAGTTCTATACCCCAATAAAAAACACCCTTTACATGTCGAATAGTCGGAAATAACAAATGTCCACCTTTGAAGGATATCGATCACCATGAATATTTCACCTGGGTTTTCGATGGCAATATCATCCAAATGGAAAACAAACCTGAATTCTGACTAAATATTATATACGCTGTGGAACACGAAAAAATACAAGGTTCTCACAACGGACTCTGATAGTGCGAGTGATAAAAGAATAAACCTGAATCGGAGTTTTGAAAGTTTCCGTAAGGAAGTCATTTTAAAGTGGGTTCAATATTTCCCCATTCTTATGATAAATCGGCACAGGAAACCTTGTGATCTATACATTTCAGTAAAATATGTGTTCAGCAACATTACTTAAAATACTACAGGGGTCATTTATGTGGAACATTTTAACCCTCTAGCTCCTCAATATAGGGGTCTTTTCGCCTCCCTTTGTGTAAAAGTGGTAAAATCACCCTTAAAACAGTTGTTTAACGGGTCAAAAAGTTCTACAAAAATATTTGCAATAAAATTCTATGAATACACCAATAGTCAAGTTAAATGTCAGAAATAAGTCAAAACTTAAAATTCATTTTAGGGTTAATTTCGCACTTTTTCCGAATTGCTGCTAAATTACCCCATAAAACTGAAATTTAGGAGAGTGGTGTGGATGAAAAAACATTTTACGTCAAATTTCACTATAAGTCACAGAACAAAAGAAATATACAATATACAAATTATTATTATATACATATACTAGCAGTACCCGCTGCTTCGCACGCGAAAGAGCCAGTTATTTGTTAATTTTATCCGTCTTTGTTTTTGGATAGTATATATTTAATTTTCTTTTTGTGGATATAGATAAATCTAAAATAGTAATTTGGTAAGCTCCTATTAGCTAACACTCACACACAGTCAAATGAATGTGCTTGTCGATATGCACTATTTTAGCTGAACTACTTCGTATGTATAGTTTTCTACTAAGTTTTGAACAAAAAATTACAACCATTTATATCCTCGATCTCATGTTTCTAGATTCAGCCAGCCAGTTTATAACTTTTTGCACCTCTTTCCCAAAAAGTACACATTTTGAAAAATCACTATAGGTAACATGTGTTTTTGCTCCCCTAAAAATATGTACTTTATTTGGTAACACAGGATTGTACAGCATTTTTATCCCTTTTCGTCCCGCGCACCCCTTAGAAGTACAAATTTCGAAAAATCCAATTTTACTTCGTTTCTATATGGTCAGAGGAATTTACATACCAAATTTCACGTTTCTAGCTGTAATACTTTAGTTGGTACTATTTTTATCCCTTTTTGTCCCGCTCGTCCCTTAAAAGTACAAATTTCGAAAAATCCAATTTTACTTCGTTTCTATATGGTCAGAGGAATTTACATACCAAATTTCACGTTTCTAGCTGTAATACTTTAGTTGGTACTATTTTTATCCCTTTTTGTCCCGCTCGTCCCTTAAAAGTACAAATTTCGAAAAATCCAATTTTACTTCGTTTCTATATGGTCAGTGGAATTTACATATCAAATTTCACGTTTCTAGCTGTAATACTTTAGTTGATACCATTTTTATCCCTTTTTGTCCCGCTCGTCCCTTAAAAGTACAAATTTCGAAAAATCCAATTTTACTTCGTTTCTATATGGTCAGAGGAATTTACATACCAAATTTCACGTTTCTAGCAGTAATACTTTAGTTGGTACCATTTTATCCCTTTTTGTCCCGCTCGTCCCTTAAAAGTACAAATTTAGAAAAATCCAATTTTACTTCGTTTCTATATGGTCAGAGGAATTTACATACCAAATTTCACGTTTCTAGCTGTAATACTTTAGTTGGTACCATTTTATCCCTTTTTGTCCCGCTCGCCCCTTAAAAGTACAAATTTCGAAAAATCCAATTTTACTTCGTTTCTATATGGTCAGAGGAATTTACATACCAAATTTCACGTTTCTCGCTGTAATACTTTAGTTGGTACCATTTTTATCCCTTTTTGTCCCGCTCGTCCCTTAAAAGTACAAATTTCGAAAAATCCAATTTTACTTCGTTTCTATATGGTCAGAGGAATTTACATACCAAATTTCACGTTTCTAGCTGTAATACTTTAGTTGGTATCATTTTTATCCCTTTTTGTCCCGCTCGTCCCTTAAAAGTACAAATTTCGAAAAATCCAATTTTACTTCGTTTCTATATGGTCAGAGGAATTTACATACCAAATTTCACGTTTCTAGCTGTAATACTTTAGTTGGTACCATTTTTATCCCTTTTTGTCCCGCTCGTCCCTTAAAAGTACACATTTCGAAAAATCCAATTTTACTTCGTTTCTATATGGTCAGAGGAATTTACATACCAAATGTCACGTTTCTAGCTGTAATACTTTAGTTGGTACCATTTTTATCCCTTTTTGTCCCGCTCGTCCCTTAAAAGTACACATTTCGAAAAATCCAATTTTACTTCGTTTCTATATGGTCAGAGGAATTTACATACCAAATGTCACGTTTCTAGCTGTAATACTTTAGTTGGTACCATTTTTATCCCTTTTTGTCCCGCTCGTCCCTTAAAAGTGCAAATTTCGAAAAATCCAATTTTATCTCGTGTCTATATGGTCAGAGGAATTTACATACCAAATTTCACGTTTCTAGCTGTAATACTTTAGTTGGTACCATTTTTATCCCCTTTTGACCCGCTCGTCCCTTAAAAGTACAAATTTCGAAAAATCCCTATTTGTAGCTCGTCTGCATGGTCATTGCAAGGAACTCACCGAATTTCATGTTTATAGCTACTGCCGTTTAGTCAGGACGAAGGTTCGATGTTTATCCCTTTTTGGGCCATTTTATCCCCTAAAAGTACGAATTTCGTAAAACCCTTTCTTAGTCGACGTCTACGTCATATTTGGGAACTACCCTGAAAATTTCATGACCCTGGCTTCAGCCGTTTGGTCTGGGGGCTGGTCAATGATAAGTCAGTCAGTCAGTCAGTAACGCAACTCTTTTATATATATAGATATAAATAAAATAGCAGTTTCAATTTGGAAATTTGTTATTAAAATGTTCTTGGTAATTATATACCGTTATCAAATAATGTCCAGCATATGTCATCTCCAATAACAAACCTACGTTAAAGGAACCGGCACCCCTTCATACATTTGGAATAGAACTAGGGCCGGTTTTTAATTTTGGAACTTTTACAGTATTACCATTTGACTTAAATGAGATCTTGGAGAATAATAACCAAGTACATTTTTATATATATTGACTAAAAATTTACTTGGTATAAAAATAATGTAATTTTGCTGCAGAGTATGCGAAAAATAAATCTGAAATGAATGAAACTTCTGCAGGAAAAGGTTGAATTATTACTCCATGATTGCTGCAAAGTCTAGATAGTCAACTTCGGAGTGATTGTTTAGAATAACACTTGAAGTAGTGTCGGCCAACGAACGAGAATTGACTCTTATATTACTAATCTAGTATTTTCTAAACACATTCATGCGCTTTTTATAAGTTCATTATTATTCGAGTGAAGAACTTGACATAGAACGCATTAACATAAATAAACATAATTTTTAGTTAAAAATAGAGTTTTTCTTTTCCCGGACTTTTTCATTCTCTAAGAAAGTGGGAATTAATTTTAAATTTCCTCTTTAAAAATTCAATATGTACAAATGCATAATTGTTATTTTATTTACAAAAACAAGCATCATATCATTAAATAAAGATAATTACATTGAATTGTATTTCAAGAGAGATAATAAAAATTATTATTAATCTTAAGAAGAATATTGGTATTATGGTCTAAGTCAAAAATAAATAAAAATGAAATAAGCCAATTTTTCTTTTTACTTTGATCACTTCTCTATTTTTTATCTTTTAAAATTTATAAAAAATGTATAAACTGTATAAACAAAAAATGTAGAAATAAATTATTGAAAATAAAAGTCAGAGCATTAATTTAAATATTGCCCCCATGAAGAATTTCGAAAACGGGCAAACTAATCTTACTTATTATAAGATTTTAACGTATTAAGATTTAACGTGATGAACCCAATTCCAATTATAGGACATAGTCTGGTCTTCTAACATTTTAAAACGGCTTAAATATAAGCCTTCTTAAAGAAGAATCACCTGAAATTAAAAAAATAAATACATATTTATGCACTCCACGAGAGTATTATGTCTTTGTTCATTTGTTTATAACACCCAAAAGGAAGCGAGATAGACCCATTGTTAATTATACTGATCGACTTAGAATCACTTTTTGAATCGATTTATGTCTGTCCGTCCGTCTGTCCATCTATTCTTGTAATCACGATACAGGTCGCAATTGTAGCCAGAACCAAATGAAACTTTGCACAACGAAGTTTTTCGGGACCGCTCTTGAAGCCACATATTTTAACAGATCTTTTTCTAATTTGTCAAAATATCTTATATTTCCACTAGAAATACCCACGGTGAATATGGCTCAGATCGCTTCAGATTTATATATAGATCCCGATTTGACTTTTTTCACTCTATAAACCACATTTTTTAACAGTTCTTCTTCAAATCTTCCAAAATATCTTATATTTAAACCAGAAACACCCATGGTGAAAATGGGTCAGATCCGCACCAGAATCGACGGATTTTCATCGAATTTCTTCAAATTGAGCATAGCACGTTATACTTGAACTGGAAGATTCTACTGTGAATTTTGGTCACTTCATTCCATGTTTGAATATAGCCCCGATGCAAATATTCTTCTCGATTTAACAAATTGGGTCAGGTCATATCAGCCTATGATTAGGAAACATACAAAGATCCTTCCCGCTTTCACTTTTTCACCAAATTGTATTGTATTCGGATAGAAAGTGGAGTGTATCATATAGTCGGCCCCGCCCGACAATAGCCCTTCCTAACTTGTTTTTGATGTATTTGTGAATAGATGACCTGTTGTTGAATTGAGACCTCAAGCTGGATAATATTAAAAATTATGTTTTTTCAAATATATTCAACTCCAATCAAAATATTGTTGAATAGAACTCATATTTCGTTTTTTTTCCTCAAAATACTTCCCTATGTAGATATTAATTGGTTATATTGTATTCTATGTTGAGAAATTTTAGTCGAGGCTGTCAAATTCACCTCCATGAAGTCACCTCGCCCAATTGATATTTATCGAACGATAATTCCCTCTCTCAAACCCACTATCCCTTTTAGTAACTTTCATTATTCATATAAATAAAATTTTCATACGGCTAATGTGAAATACCAGAAATCATTTCGCTAATTCATAAAATAGTGATGATGTCTGATTTCAATAAACAATGAATTCAATATCGATTTTGATAAGTAATAAAAATTAGAATTAGACTATTAGAAATTCAGGGAATTTCCGCAAAAGTTTTTAGTAAATTGTTAGGTTTTTAGAAAAACTCTAATTAAAATTCCCCAATGTATTTTTTCAAATATAAATGTTCAATTATTTTCTTTCATAAAACTTTGGAAATTCCCATTCACCCAAGTGTTCACGAGTTAGTTCTATAAAGTATTTAAAACGAAGTAGACATTTTTTATTTTGGCTTTGAGTAGGAAGGCGAAAATCAATGTTAAGTCTAAAATCTCAATTATTTGATTTTTTGTATTTATTTTTTTACGATTTCTTCTATTTTTATTGGATTTCTTTGAGTACAAAAGAAACTGTCTTTGTTAGTCGAAATTATCTTTTTGAGATTTTAAAAATGATGAAAAATATTCTTCATATCTTCATTTAAACCTAAACTAAATATTTTCAATTAAACTACCTAAAAATATAGTAGTTAAACGGCAAATTTTATCATTATTTTTTATTTGGATTTATATAACTGTGACTTGATATTTCCAAATTTAAAAATATTTTATATTTTCGTGATATTTATGAAAGCTCAAGTAGAGTATAACTAAAGTCGACGTAGAAAGACGCCAAAAAAATACTTTACAACTTGTTACGATCTCCCCACAAATGTTTTATAACCACAATCGTAATTTTGTGTATTTTTTATTGATTTCTTACTCAAGAACGGAAGTTTTATGATTTTCTGCGTTGGTTTTGAATTGACAAAATAATAAAAACAAAAACGAAAAAACTGACATGGAAATTGTCAAAATATAAAATTCTGCCATAAAAGGATTTTTAGCAACAATTTGTAGAGATTTTTTACCAACAAGCGAAACTTTGTTTTTATGAACAATAAACATGTTCCACCCAAGTAAAATGGCAAGATAACATCAACGAATAAATGAGAAGAGAAGAAGTGAAGTGAAGAGAAAAATATAATTTTTATGAATGAATTAAGGCGGCCAAAAAACTATGTCCCATTCATAAGCAACAGAATGAAATAATGGCTGAGAAAATACAAAATTAACAGTTTTTTCGCTTTTTGTCTTTAAAAGACAGGCGATAATTGCCGGGTTCGGCGTGTTCCTCTTCCTCTGGCTGTTGCCGACATTTAGTGTTAATTTGTTTTTAAATTTTATATTTATTTAGTTTTTGTCTGTCGAGCTTTTTTTTCTTATTCTGTTTTTTTTTCGCCATAGCTAATTGTTTATGTTCGCCGAGCAGGAAAAAGAAAAACATTAAACAAATTTCGGACTGTTGTTGGTGTTGGCTGGATGGATGGATGGATGGCAGTGGTTGGTGGTCGTGTTGGCTACTCGCTCGTGCTTTGGTGCCGTCTTCTGACGTTTATTTTCATAATTTGAGTTTAATTTATTTAACAATAGCAACAGCAGCAGCAACAACAACAACACCAACTTAACAAATTTAGTAATTGTTTAAAAGCATACTTATGTAAAGTAGACGAGAAAAAAAGCGTTCACACAAAGTGTGGGTTTTCGGGGTTTTCCGGTTTTTTTCACACTCAGCCGCCACATAAACAACACATTCACACATGATGTCATGCCGCCACCGCAGCTACTTCTGCTGCTGTTGCTGTTATCGCAGAGCGTTTAACTCTCGCTGGGCAAAGTAAACCTCCACATGGTTCTGATATGGCCATCGTCGTCGTTACATTTACATCATCAGCGTTGTCAGTTGTGTAATGTAATTCAATTAATTGCATTAATTGCATTAAATAAACATTGTAATTAAAACGTAACGACCATAAACGAACGCCTCACTAATTATTCAACAGCCTTTAACGTTTTCGAAATAAAAAGAACGCCCAAGTCTGTTGGGCACCAAATTAAGGGCTTGAATTTAAATTTCACAAATTGAGACAAACCACATATATCTTTTTTTTTTGGCTAGAGGTCAGCTTATCTTCTTTTAAGTATTTAGGGCACCTAAACACGTAAAAGATATTAAAAAGAATTTGTATGGGCAATTGTTGTAAACTTAAAGCACTTAAATAATTGTGGAATAAATAAAACCAATAATTCTTGTTGCCAAGTGTTTTTATTGCTTTTAATACAAGATCATTTACAAATAGAGTATCATTTATTTTCTTATACTATTCAATCCGCTCTTGACATTTAAATATCCAGAACATTGTTCAGCTTAGGAATACAAAACAATGGAGAAAATAATTCCGATGTTTTTTTAACGCCTGAACCGAGTCCACCTGATCTGATTTCCAAGCATGTACAGAAAGTTTTATATAATACATTAGTTTATAATATTTTTCTAAATTGGAAAACGAGAAACATAGAAACACAAAAAACTCCATTTTTTAATAGCTAACGAAAGTTTATAGTAAAAGACCTATGGGTAAATTTAGAAATTATGTCCATCCTTGATGACACAAAAGATTTTTTAAATCATGATTTCTTAAAGCGCGAAAACCCGCTTTCAAATTCGATAACAGAATAATTGTATTTTATTTCAATAGATTGTTTTTATCTAAGAAAACAAGGTCTAATGGAAGTGGTATGGTATGATTTTTTAATTCTTGTTGTTCAATTTTAATTCTTTTACTTAGATTTTGGAAATGATTGAATTAATTAATTTTTTAAATTATAAAGTTGATGTCTTTTTTATCAAATTTTAATTCTATTTTTTTAATTTTAAATTTTTTCGATTTTTTCAAGTTTTTTTCCAAAATCAACCAAAATTTCGATGAAAAATCATCAGAATGGTAATTTATTCAGTAGTTTATTAGCACAAGGAATAAAAACAAAAAATTTGTTAATGGATATGTTTCTTTATTTTCCAGAAAAATGGATACAAATAAAAATTTTCCATTAATTACTTTTTCTTGCATTTTTTATTGTTTTTATAACTAGTTTCAATTAACTAGTGTTAATTAACTAATGAGGAAATTATCATTCTCATGATTTTTCACTGTAATCAATTGAAGCAAAAATTTCGTAATTTTTTCAATTTCCTTACTTCTACAAGAAGGACATTGACTTCTACATTTATCCATAGATCTTCTTCAATTTGGTCTTGTTGTCTTCGCTCATTAAACGAAATTGAAGTTTTTGTGTTGCTTGATTAGAATTTGACTTTTAGATGATTTTTTAATTAATACATTCGAAAACCATCTATTTCGATCAAGTTTTTTCTTCTTATTACACAATTCGGCCATCTACGTATTTCATATCCTGGGTAGGGATAACTCATCAGTGGCGCTTCTGTATAGAGTGGGGATAAGATTGTATCGTACAAGCTTACGCTAAGTAAGCGACAGTGTATACATTAACTACGGGCGAAAATATTATATACGTGGAAATCAAGTGGATTGGTCTGACCGATATTATATGCATTATTATATTATATTATTACAGTGAGGGTTAATGTAGGTCTGCCAATTTATACACACAATAATATGTATTTTTATACCCTCCACCTCCAGGATGGGGGTATACTAACTATACTTTGTCATTCCGTTTGTAACACCTTGAAATATCGACCTGAGACCCTATAAAGTATATATATTCTTGATCGTTATAAAATTCTAAGACGGTCTAGCCATGTCCGTCCGTCCGTCTGTTGAAAGCACGCTAGAATCTAAACGATAGGAGCTAGAATGTTCAAAATTTCCATAAATGCGTCTTATAGTCGTAGATCGGTTGGGATTGAAACAGGGCGAAATCGGCCCAAAGGGAAAAAATTTTCAATCACAAGGACTAAAAATACCCATAATAATCCCTAATATTTTAGCGTGTTTAAGCAGATTTTTTCAGTATTTCTGTTTATATTTGCTGGATATTTGGTATGCGCATTCCCCTTATAGCAGAAACGTGCACCATAAACTGATTCTTATTTGTAGGGGGTGAAATGGGGCAAAAAGGAATAAAAATGGTACATATTAAACGTAACAGCTAGAAAGACGAAATCCGGTGTGTACATTCCTCTAATTGAGTAGATACATAATATAAAATAATTTTTTCCAAATTCGTACTGTTAAGGGGTAAAATGGGTATAGAGGGATAAAAATGGTACCAACCAAACGGCTGTACCTAGAACAATGAAATTCGGTGTATATATTCCTCTGACCGCGTAGACACGGAAAATAAACGGTTTTTTTTTCGAAATTTGTACTTTTTGGGGTTAAAATGAAAAAAGGGGATAAACAAAGTGCCAACCAAATGACCGCAGCTAGAGTCATGAAATTCGGAGTATATATTCCTCTTACTGCGCAGACATGGAAAATAAACGGATTTTTCGAAATTCGTACTTTTTGGGGTTAAAATGAAAAAAGGAGATAAAAATAATACCAACCAAATGACCGCAGCTAGAGTCATGAAATTTGGTGTATACATTCCTCTGATTGCGTATGGACGTAAAATAAACGGATTTTTCCAAATTCGTACTTTTTGGGGTTAAAATGGAAAAAGGGAATACAAATAGTTTTAACCAGATGACCTCAGCTAGAGTCATGATATTCAGAGTATACATTCACCAACTGTAGGACCCACTATCTACCAATATTTATAGTATTTAAGCTTTTTGAAAATATAGATTTATGCATATTTATTTTTTGAATTGACTTGAAGTATTATTTCCATATGTAAAAGTATTGGTAGCCTTGCCTTATAAGCGTGATTTGAAATAAATAAAATATTGCATTTATTTATAAAATTTTTTTTTTTTTCAATATTTGTATTTGTTTTGGTTTGGCTATAATAAAAATATATATTTTCCTGTAATATTACTGCAGATCTACGAAAATCGACATCCTCTGTGGAATGCAATCGATGGTGGAGGGTATATAAAGTTCGTCCCGGTCGAATTTAACGCCGTTTTTAGTTGTTTTAATGTAATACATTCCAATGCCATGTACTTCCATCAAGTTTTTTCTTCTTACTAAGGAATTTTTTGTGAAGGAAAGAAGGAGAACTACACTCAATTTGGCCTTATACGTATTTCATATCCTGGGTGGGAAAGGTAGGTCTGCCGATTATACACAAAACATATGTGTTTTTATCGCCTTTAATATCTGATTACACTTTCCGACAGTCCATATTAGACTTGAACCAGATGCTATACATTTGAAACTGTTGGTGAAATAGAGTTAATTGGCGTTCTTAGTTTTGCATTTTCTCATCCTGTTGTCCGTTAAAAGGACTACAAACATCCAAAGGATATAATTTTTCAAAAATTATTTTTCAAATGAGGAAATGAAAAACTAAAAACGCCAAGTGACTCCATTTTGTCTATAGTTTCATAAGTATATAATCCGGTTCAATAGGTTTAGTTATTTTTAATTTTATAAGAACGAATTTACTCAAAACAATTTAAAAGTTTTTGTCCGTTTAGTAGAGCGGAATGGACCTTTGAAAACAAAATGTGTCCGCACAAGGGAGATGTCCGCACACGGGAGCTGTCCGCAAGCAGAGCTTGCACTGTATACAGTGTATACAGCGTCTCCAATCCCAAGGTATTTAAAGAAGAATGACAAAATGAATATATTTTTATTCACGTGGTGGACGACCATTTGTTTTTGTTTTCTTAAACAGAAAACAGACAGAAAAGTATTTAAAAAAGAAGTGTGTGACATTTATTTGGCTCGGTTGCTAGCAGGACAGACGATCGTTTCAAGGGACCTTATCAATGTCCAGTGCAATGCAACGACTACTCCGGTTATTATTGGTCTGTATATCTGCCTCGCAAACTCAATTGAATGAGAACTGCTTCGGACTTAAATATGCACCCAAAAATCCCAGTCAGTAGTTACCGATATTTTGATTATAAAGGGTGATTTTTTAAGAGCTTGATAACTTTTTTTAAAAAAAAAAACGCATAAAATTTGCAAAATCTCATCGGTTCTTTATTTGAAACGTTAGATTGGTCCATGACATTTACTTTTTGAAGATAATTTCATTTAAATGTTGACCGCGGCTGCGTCTTAGGTGGTCCATTCGGAAAGTCCAATTTTGGGCAACTTTTTCGAGCATTTCGGCCGGAATAGCCCGAATTTCTTCGGAAATGTTGTCTTCCAAAGCTGGAATAGTTGCTGGCTTATTTCTGTAGACTTTAGACTTGACGTAGCCCCACAAAAAATAGTCTAAAGGCGTCAAATCGCATGATCTTGGTGGCCAACTTACCGGTCCATTTCTTGAGATGAATTGTTCTCCGAAGTTTTCCCTCAAAATGGCCATAGAATCGCGAGCTGTGTGGCATGTAGCGCCATCTTGTTGAAACCACATGTCAACCAAGTTCAGTTCTTCCATTTTTGGCAACAAAAAGTTTGTTAGCATCGAACGATAGCGATCGCCATTCACCGTAACGTTGCGTCCAACAGCATCTTTGAAAAAATACGGTCCAATGATTCCACCAGCGTACAAACCACACCAAACAGTGCATTTTTCGGGATGCATGGGCAGTTCTTGAACGGCTTCTGGTTGCTCTTCACTCCAAATGCGGCAATTTTGTTTATTTACGTAGCCATTCAATCAGAAATGAGCCTCATCGCTGAACAAAATTTGTCGATAAAAAATTTCGAACCGAACACTGATTTTGGTAATAAAATTCAATGATTTGCAAGCGTTGCTCGTTAGTAAGTCTATTCATGATGAAATGTCAAAGCATACTGAGCATCTTTCTCTTTGACACCATGTCTGAAATCCCACGTGATCTGTCAAATACTAATGCATGAAAATCCTAACCTCAAAAAAATCACTCTTTACATGCTTTGAAATTACTAATGTTAATTGTTCGCTATAAAATAGTTTTAAACTGCCTTAAATTATTTTATTATGATGTCCAACAAATTAAGACTTTTTGAAAGGAATAGAATAGCGACCCTATAATTTTGAAAAGGCATGTTGAGTAGACTATTTTTGCAGAATAAACTGCAAAATGCTCCACGAACAAATTTGTTGAAAAATTTCAGTGGGGGTCACCGAAGACACCAAAGTTGTAAATAATGCTGTTCACGCTTAAATAGCAAAATTACACGCCTGCTTATACAACAAAATTACCAGGGTTAAAATGGGTCCATGTTTTTTGGAAGATCGTTCGAAGTGGGTATTTCGGTAGAGCACGGTAAACAAAAAAATACATATTGGATATTTTTGTAAAATGTTCATTTTCGCGGGAGATATGGCTATATTAATTTTGTATGCATGACATTTTTGTTTTGCAATATTCTCGCCATCTATCAAACGGATCCGGCTGATTTTTTGCATGTGTATGAGGAACCAATGCCGCTTGTAACATATTTGTATTTATTTCAACTTTCTCTATCTGGGTTTCTGTCACAAAAATTCCTTATTTAGTCAGCAATCATATGACAAGAATTCTGTCAGACATTAACTTACAACACTTTTTTCGTTAAGTGTAATGCTACCTTAGACCAAAAATGAAAACTTTGACCTGCTGTAAAATGAAACTCAGACCAGGTACACTATAAGTTTATTCTACAAAAATCATCTACTTAACACGTCCTTTCGGAAGTATATGATTGCTACTGTGTTCCAAAAATTATAAAATAAAATATGAATATTTGTTCAAATTTAGAGCTTTAATATAAGATTTTTTTATCGTAACACCCTATTTATGTATGTATATAAATATTTTTTTCGCGGAAGATATCTGAGAATTTTAGTCGCCATTACCTTTTGGGATATCATTTTTAAAACTTTCCAAAAAACTAGATTTTTCGAAAATTCTATAGTGGTCTTTTTGACTAGCACGATAAAACTCCATTAAATATAGAAAAAATATTCCGTTCCAACAAAGAATACAAGGTAAGGTTGAAGGTAAAATAAAATAATTGTAAATGTTATGTTCCTCTTTATAGATGTAAGAGAATATAAAGCTATATAATTTTTTCGCTTTCTACTGAAGTTCTTCTCCCAAAATTATAACACCGTCGAAAAAATTGGAACCTTAGTAGATAGTTTAAAAAATTAAATTATTTTGTTATGGTTCAAAAATAAATTTGTAAATGAAAATTTTCACGGTTCTACCGGTATCACATTGGTTGGTGCCGTTTTTGTACTGTTTCTCCCTAAAAGCGTAAAAAGTACACACCGAATTTCACGATTCTAGCTGAATCACATTGGTTGGTACCATTTTTATCCCGTTCTGTACCATTTTTATCCCGTAAAAGTACACATTTTAAAAAAGTTTTTTATGTCGCATATCTAAACAGTAAGGGAAAGGCAAACCCCCAGTTTTATGATTCTAGCTACATCCCTTTGATCAGAATAGAGGTTCCATTTTTATCCCTAAAAGTACGAATTTCGAAAAATCAATTCTACGTCATATCGTGACCCTACTCCCAAAGCATAGGCTCAGCCATTTGGTCAAGGATCTGATAAATACTGATTCATTTATCAATCCTTGACGCAATATTATCACTAATAAGTGTAGATCGTTTGGACATGTACTAGTATTAAAAATCTTCTTTTTACGAAAAATACTTAGACTATTCTGAAGAATAATACATCTTAATTTTTAAAGAAAATCAATGGATTATATCGGAAGTCATGACAAATCTTGTGAAAGTATCTCATAAAAGTGATACATTTGTCATGGCTCTTAATCAAACTTGGAAAGGAGACGTTGTAACAAGAATTTGTCTCAATTTCTCTGAAAATCACTTTCGCTTTTCTTTCTTTTGATTTCTTTGGGTATTTCCCTTTAAAGATTTCTCTTAACCCCAACACAAACTCACGCAAGATACGAAGAAAAGTGGAAATCATTTTGGGGGCTTCCGCTGAATGTAATACTAGAGGCTGGCACGGCAGCCCATAACCAGAGAAGACAAAAAACAACAACACTCATATTACCTCTGTGGTCGATGTCTTCCAAGATGAATGTGGTTGGATGCTTACAATGTTTCCGAAAGAAATTTAATATTTTAATGTTTTGACAAGAGCAACAAGAAAAACCTTTAAACTCCAGCAGTTATAAATTCAAAAACGATTCTCTTTTTTCGAAAATTAAAAATTATATTTCATCTTATAATGAATGAGCGCATGTTCGAATGGCTGCCATTGGAAACTACATATTACAGTGACAATTAATCGTTTACACATTTCGAGCCATCCATCGATGATGGCGACTGTGGCTACGATGACAATAAGCCACCACTGTAATGGAAACGAGCGGCGTTAACGGCGACCTTGAGACCGCATTAAACGCATTCGGGAGACCAAAATCGATTACATGCATCTGTCTGTGTCTGTTGTTGTCATATTTAAATGAAAGATCGAAAGATAAACATAAATAAACATTAAAGATCGGCGTTTAATTGCAGCAAAGCCCCATACACGGCCTCTCCAGAGACACATCACTCACCGATACGAGTTAATGGGGGCTTTTGTGGAGATTTGTCATGTTTATTGAAAGCCATAAATCGTCTGGGATCATAATCTGAAAGGCACCGATTAGGTCATTTATTTATTTGTTGAAGTGGTTAACTGCGTATGACTGGCTAGCTGGTGTGTGAGAGTGCGATATTTTTTATGGTTTAAGCCGTAAAGGGTTTTATGGCTGAGAATTGTTAGCAGTAATGAATGATCAGTTCAGTAGCTCAATACGGTGAGTGATGCAGCAGAAAGAGGGAACACTTTTCGAAAGAAATGGTTGATCGGCTTAATATATATTTATATGTATATATAAAATCTACCAACATCATTTACAATTAAGCACACATCTAACTAACTAACATCACTAACTGGCTGGTCGGATTTGTAGGAAATATCACAAAGATCTAGCTGAGTTATTGTCGATTTTATGTCTGATTTGTTCCATATTTAATATATTACATAATTGAATCTGTAACACAATTTTTACACACACACTGAAAGAAAAATGCTCCATTACATTAATGAAACAGTTACATTAATGTGTAAACACATTGATGCAAAGAAATGTTTTATACATCCAATGAAATGTTGCATTACCGTAATGAAATATTTTATTAACAATAGTTTTAATATCAATTAATACAACGAAATGGTTTTCATTGATGCAATGAAATCAATTTTTTGTATAAATCGAGGCAAATATGGATAATACTATGAGAATCTTTGGTTGGATTATAATTTGGTGGTTTTAATTTACACAGTGCAACACGAAAAAAAATAACCATATACTTACACCGCTACATGATAAAAGACCAAAAAAAAAGACCCGTGTTTTTTTTCCCCCAAAGTCATGCACTTTTTTTTTTATGGGCCCCCAGAGATTTGAGGCCTCGGTGTAATTTTTGGAAAAAAGTGATCATATTCTCAGGCTCATATCTTGCAAACCGTTCGGAATTTTGATTTACTCTCTGAGGCAAAGTTCTAGCTCTTGTCATAAAGAACAAAAATTGTGAAAATATAAAATCAAAAAAACTTCATCTTCAAGGTCAAAATCGCAAAAAACTTAAAAAAATTCGATTTTTTAACCTTTTTTCCCCTGTTCAGGTCCATAGGTAGCAAACCGTTGAAAATTCAGGGAAACAATCAACTACAAAAATGTACCTAAGATCTCAATAAACAACTTTCTAGAACATATGAACTTCCTAGGAATTATTCTTAACATCGTTTAGGTAGCGCTTAGGTAGCCGCAAAAGTGAAAAATTTTCCAAAAATTAGATTTTTTTCCTTTCACTGTGCAACATTTTTGAAGTCATTTCAAAATAACCATATACGGACACCGCTACATGATAAAAGACCGAAAAAAAAGACCCGTGTTTTTTTCCCCCCAAAGTCATGCACTTTTTTTTTATGGGCCCCCAGAGATTTGAGGCCTCGGTGTAATTTTTGGAAAAAAGTGATCATATTCTCAGGCTCATATCTTGCAAACCGTTCGGAAGTTCTAGCTCTTGTCATAAAGAACAAAAATTGTGAAAATATAAAATCAAAAAAACTTCATCTTCAAGGTCAAAATCGCAAAAAACTTAAAAAAATTCGATTTTTTTAACCTTTTTTCCCCTGTTCAGGTCCATAGGTAGCAAACCGTTGAAAATTCAGGGAAACAATCAACTACAAAAATGTACCTAAGATCTCAATAAACAACTTTCTAGAACATATGAACTTCCTAGGAATTATTCTTAACACCGTTTAGGTAGCGCTTAGGTAGCCGCAAAAGTGAAAAATTTTCCAAAAATTAGATTTTTTTCCTTTCACTGTGCAACATTTTTGAAGTCATTTCAGCCTCAGAGAGTAAATCAAAATTCCGAACGGTTTGCAAGATATGAGCCTGAGAATATGATCACTTTTTTCCAAAAATTACACCGAGGCCTCAAATCTCTGGGGGCCCATAAAAAAAGTGCATGACTTTGGGGGAAAAAAAAACACGGGTCTTTTTTTTTTGGTCTTTTATCATGTAGCGGTGTCCGTATATGGTTATTTTGAAATGACTTCAAAAATGTTGCACAGTGTTATTATTACAATACTTGTTTAACCGATTATATTAAGTTCTGTTTACTTTTTCCGTCATAAACAAAATAATGAAACTTTTTACACATTAATGAAAACATTTCATTACCAGAATGAACTGGTTTTATTAATGTGTTATAATTTTTAAGTGTGCGTATTTTTGGGTGGCATACAGGGAGTAAGATATAATTCTCATTCATTTTATAGTTCACTTAGCTTAAGTATTTTGGTTTCTGCGCCAAATAATTGCTGCAAACTATAAGTAGATGGTCCACAGCTAAATAAGCAATAATAAGGGTATTTTTAGTATTAACTCTTATTGATTCAGCAATGAAACATTTGCATTACATCAACGAATCAATGTCATTAAATCAATGAAACTATTTCATTACTACAGCGACCAAAACCATTAATGAACATTTCGTGTGCTTACATTGACTTAATCTGCTTCATTAATGTTTCATTCTATTAATGACACTTTACATTAATCTAACACTAATGAAACAATGTTCAGTGATTGTTAATTTAATGAAACATTTTACGTTGTATCAATGAAGCTATACGTTGGTTCAAACCGTGACAAATTTCAGTGACTTATTGTAAGATTTCATTGGGGGAATGAAGCTTTTTATTTCAGTGTACACATAGTGTTGTAAGACCTGTCAATAGAGGTTAAGATATTACCATTGCCTAGTATAACTTTATTGGAAATCCCAGAATTCTTAAACCCCAAAACCAGGACCAGTTTGTTGATGAAATAATAACAATAATAAAATAAATAATAAAATAATAATTAATTCAAATGACGACCATTTTGAAACAAACAAATTAAAATTATGAGAAAATAATTAAAAGTCTGTTTCCAGAAGACAGATTCGTGTGAGAAAATAGGATTATTATAGTCAAGGGTGCCTACAAAAATTAACTACCGCATCTTACAAAACTCAGTGTATAACTACTATATAATTTTTTAGAACGCATGAGCCGTTTTGTGAGCTGATTACTGAGTCAATCACGCAACAATTTTATATAATGTCTAGTAATTGTAGATCGGCTGGGCTTGTAGATGGACGAAATCAGTCCATATGTACTTATTGGGGCGTGTCAATTTGTATGGGTGTAAAACAACAAAGAATGAAGCAAAAACTAAATCTAGGGTATATTGTAGGAACATTTCTCCAAGAAACCATAGGTCGAACATGAATTCTTAGAAAATTGTGTAGTCTCAGCAAATTCGTCTTCTGGAAACTGGAAAATATTATTTTTCTCAGATTTTCGCCATAAACTGATAACAATAAATAGTTGTTTATAGAAGAATAATCTCCATGAATATAAGCACATTTAGAGAAAAAAGTCTGCTATTAACAGTAGTGATTGCCTGCAGCCTATAAGCAGGCACATTTCTGCTATTACAGTAGCTTTTCTGCCATAACAGCAGTTTTTCTGCAAACTCGCATCAGCGTTGACACTGCTAAAAATAGATAAAAATAAGCGTTCATAATTTAAAAGACTTTTAGATTAACGGCGAAAACGTGTTTAGCTAGAATTTCCTTTCTTTCACTGACAATAGTCTATAATATTCTTTATTCTTATGTCTGTAAGTATATTAAACTGGTCATATTGTTCAGTACATATGCTTAAAGATTCAAGATAACGTTATTTCTTTATTGCTAAAAACAGCAGTTGTCTATTTCAGCAGATACAAATCTGCTGTCTCTTTTTCAGCAGAAAATCTGCTCATTCAGCAGACTTTCTATTTTCTTTTACTGACAAATTCCTTTGTTTGTAGTATTTGACATGTTCTTTTTATTTTACAAAATAAAGTATGGGATTACCTCAATACTTTTTAGGAAGTTTTTTAAGTAAATTCTCTATTTGAAACAGTACATCTCAAACAAAAGTTTCCAAAGTCTATAGTCTGTTCATAAACAGTTTCTTGTGTATATCACCATAGAAATCTTGCACAATTTTGGAAAATTATTTTCTCCCATTTTAGGAATTCTGGTATTATCACTTTTTGTGTCAAATCCAATACTGATGCAAGATTTCATTGCATTATGTTGATTAACAAATATTTTATTTATACGTTTATACGTTTGGTAAAATTTTCAGTAAAAGTAATATAAAAAAATAATATAATAATAATAAAAATTCTGACTAAATAGACAGAAATATGTGGAACATTTTTGAAATATCGACCGAAAATTCCCCATAAACATTTCGGTGTATATTTCATTAGAAATATAGACCAAACGAATTAGCCGATTTTTGATATCTGATATTTTGTATAATTTTTATAATTCTCATTTGGTCGTAAAAAAATGAGAAAAACTGCAATGCAAAAAAAAAAATCCGAAAATGTAAAATTAGTCCACTGTCTTCTACATTTTGTTCAAATTTATAAGAGAAATTCTTAAAGCCTTCGTATTTGTTATTTTTTTTAATCAGCCCTAAAGTTAGTTACTCAAATTAATTTAGTGCAGTCCGCCATTCGAGGAAAGGCCGCTGCCAGTAGGTAAGCTTTAGAAATTACCCAAAGGAAAAATTTAATTCAATATTAAAATTTCTGAAGTAATTGAATTTTCGAATGAAACTCACAGAGTTGGGCATAATCTGTGGCTGATGGCTGTACAATCGTCAAAAATATGAAATATAGCCACAAATAGCCTAAAAGTGTAATAACATAAAAATAATAAAATTGAGAAATATATACGAATATCATTTGGGTTTATTATTTTTAAATAATTTTTCATTATTTTAATTTTTTTAAATTAAAAATGAACTCGAGGTCTTAGTTTTTTAGTTTGGTTTTTTTGTTATCCATTATTTCGTCCTTCGTCGAAAGACATCTACATGATTTGAAAATAATGCAAACTGAGTACAGATAAGACGTTTTTATCTACAAATTCAACAAAAGTTTATAATAATTTCAAATAAAGGTCGAAAATAATTAAACGAACATCTGCTGATTTTTTTATTTTTAAAATCTGCCGTACAAAAATAAGTTTAGTTAACTAGCTTTCTATTTAGAACTATTGGATTTTTATTTTTTCTCCATGTCGCACAGTGGGACATTATCTAAAACTTTTTAAATAGACTTATATATTTTGGTTCGAGTTTGAAATTAATTATGTTTTAATGGTTTTTCCGATTATGATGTAACATCGCTGTTATCAATTATACACAGTTTGTTTTGATATTTCATCATGCGTTCAGTAAATTAGTCCAAAGTCAAGTGGAAGTCAACCAGGAAGTCGGAATACTATTTTGTGTGAAGAGGCCCATTTTTGTCTTAAAAGACATATCAATAAGCAAAATTGCCGCATTTGGAGTGAAGAGAAATCACGAGAAATTCACATGACATAGTTATATCCACAAAACAGACCGTTTGGTATGATTTATGAGCCGGTGGAAGTCCTATGTTCAATTACTCGAAATGAGGGAGGACATGTCAAGGAAAAGTCCCGTTGAATTATTTCGTCGTTGGTTTCTATTGAAACGGTAGACATTGAATGATCTTTCTGTTCTGGGCATGACAATTCGGAGAACTTCTCTGTGATCGAAGATTTAATACAACTATCAGATCTGGCGCCGGCCCTAAAATTCTCCACTTTTGTATCGATATCAAGACATTCATCTGAATATCAAGGTATTCATCTGAGATTCAAAATCTCACATTCTTCTCCAGAAGAGCCCATCCAGTGGATCATAAGCTATATTACATCTTACGTTTGAGATTAAAATATTACAAACCATCACAACTAACAAGATCCCTACTCTTATTATAAAATAAACATATTATCTTATATACAGAGTTGCGATCATGTGTTATAATCTTTAAATAGCTCTCCTGAAAAGTTATCAATTAAAAGATGAGACGTTCTTTCACGAAAGGAGCAATGTATGCTACAAATTAATCCATCGTTCCTGCTTCCCTGAGTGTTGGTTAAAAAACGTCATCCACATCTATATCAACCGATTATCGTGTCGGGATATCGAGTACAACGAACAGTCATTGTCTGATCAGCCTCATTTTGAAGGAACTATGGTCCAGCCCAGCATCCAGCCCAAAGTCAACACCAAACATTGACATGCTGTCGATGAATTTGCAGCAATTTTGACAATTAACGAAGCCATCTAGAAAAAAGTGAGATCAACCGTTTAGCAACATGTTGCTACTAGCTCTCTATAGCCACATGTTGCTGCTACCAACAATTAGCAAACATGTTGAGTTTGATGATATTCTTTCAAATTTTTCAAAAAATGTGATCCCTAATCCTCAACTATTCAGGTTCACTTTATTTCTCCAAACTCCAATTGTTTATGGCCACAAATTTGAGAATCTGTCAAATTTCCTTTTATGGCGTGTGCCATACTAAATGTCTCAATGTCAGGCATTACAAAGGCTGACATCAACTTTATCCACTTCACTCCACTGCACCCCACACCACATCCATACATACATCTGTGTACAGTTTACACTACACAAAGATTTCAATGATCCATGAAGATGTTCACATACCACAAAAACTGATTGTGCGTAAACTACTAGTGGAGCTATAGAAATTAGAATTAGTGACTGGTGTAGTGTTCTGGGTACGTGAACTTTCTAAAAATAAATTGATGATTTACCCCAAACAAAAATGTCTTAAATGTTCACCGATCATCGATCAGTGATCAGTGGTGGTGATCACACACACACACATTTTGAACCGCACAAAGGTGAACTGAGGAATGGTGGTGGAACGGCAGAGTCACGGCGTCAGAGTGAAATCCAATGAAATCGACATCGACAACGAGATCCAAAATTAAATCATTCATTCATTCATCCATTCGTTTAATTTTATTACAATGCGGTGTTGTGTTGGTTTGGTTTTCTTTTGTTTCCATTTCAAATTCGGGTTGCAGTTTCGATTTGTTGTGTACCAATTATCATTGAAAAACTAAAGAAACTGAGACAATCACTTTTTTACACAGCAAATGTTCGAAAATACAAAAAATGGGCCATTCAAATCACCCACTTTAACGAATTTCGATTATCATTCGATGCAAATGAAAACAAATGTTGTGCGTTGTGGTGTCATGAGGGGGGAGTGAGTGCATTGTTTTGGAAGGTGGACGGGCGTCCGCTCGAAAAAGGAAGTTCAGTTGTCAACAAAAAACACCCGAAAATTTGGAAATATTACAAAAATATACATTTATTTATTTTTTTTTTGGAAATGTACTCGAATATTGTCTTGTGCAGCGACACAATGGAAAATGGGAACGAGTGCAATGTCATTAACACATAAACACCCATTTTCGTCAATTCATCGATTGATGTTGCATTAACCCACAACTTGTGACTTGTTTGAGGTTGTTGGCGGCGGCGACGGCGCGATGTGATGTGACGTCGTTCCCGGCGCTGTTGGTTGGGGGTTGCTGTCTGTTTGAAAGAATTTTGTCGATACAGTAGCATTAGCGGCAACTCCAAGCGGTAACACACCTCTTTTTTTCTATCCAAAAACCGTTCGGCATCGATCATGAAGACTACGTTACTCCTGCCTCAGTGGCGTGTGTGTGTGTGACATGACCATGTCATGGTTGGTTGTATAGGTAGGTGGATCGATGTATGTATGTATGTCCGCGTGTACGATCATACTTGACTAGTAGTCGAATGTTTGTTTTTTGCAGTTGCACAAAAAAATCGTTCGATCAAATAGAACGCAACGTTGATAGCCAAATTTAGGTTGCCACTGCACAGTGTTGAAATTTTCGTCAAAAAATCGATAACTTTGAAAGGAATTTAATAAATAATCATTAGCCGATCATTTTTTGCGTTCGTCAGAAAAGGCAGCTCTATGATAGCCGAGGCCTCACGATCTCACTACTTTTTTTTTGTATAGAGGACTATAAAAATAACAAGAAAAATTGGTGAACATGTTATCGATAGCTCTCTTAGTTATCCAGATAACGTGGGTTAAATTAAAAAATCTAAGAAATATTTGTAAAATGAGCTTAATAAAAAAACAGAAATTAAAAATCTAAAAATATGAAACAGAAAAATAAAATAAAATTTTTCGATAACTATATGAATTATCGAAATAGAGAAGTTTAATATTTTTTATTATTATTTTGAGAATCTCTAAAAAGAGTTATCGGAAGTTAAAATTTGAGAAAAAAAAATCGAAAATGTAAATTTGTTGTGGAATGAGTTCAATATGAAAAAAGTAAAGTTAACGTTTTAGATAAGAATTGGTGGACATGTCATCGAAATAAAATAAAATTTTTCGATAACTATATGAATTATCGAAATAGAGAAATTTAATATTTTTTATTATTATTTTGAGAATCTCAAAATAGAGTTATCGGAAGTTAAAATTTGAGAAAAAAATCTAAAATGTAAATTTGTTGTGGAAAGAGTTCAATACGAAAAAAGTAAAGTTTACGATAAAGTAAAGTTTAGATAAGAATTGGTGGACATGTCATCGATAGCTAACGTGGATAACGGAGATCAAATTAAAAAAAAAAAATAAAAAATATTGTTCTTTTGTAAAATGAGGTCAATATAAAAAAATAAAATTTTCGTTAACTATTTGAGTTAAAGAAAAATTGCAAATTTTAATATATTTTTTATTATTTTGAGGATTTCAATTTCCTAATGAGAACATATATTTTCATATATATAAATTCATAATGAGAAAATATAAAATCATATTGAGGAAATATAAATCTATTAAGAGAACATTGATAAAACATATGCTTCAATGAAAATATCCAACCACGTACATACATATCGAAATAGAGAAATTTAATATTTGTTATTATTATTTTGAGAATCTCAAAAAAGAGTTATCGGAAGTTTAAATTTGAAAAAATCGAAAATGTAAATTTGTTGTGGAATGAGTTCAATATGAAAAAAGTAAAGTTAACGTTTTAGATACGAATTGGTGGACATGTCATCGATAGCTAACGTAGTTCTCGAGATAACGAAGATCAAATTAAAAAAATAATAATAAATATTGTTCTTTTGTAAAATTAGGTCAATATAAAAAAATAAAATTTTCGTTAACTATTTGAGTTAAAGAAAAAATTGCAAATTTTAATATATTTTTTATTATTTTGAGGATTTCAAAATAAAAAGAACAATTGGCGGAATGTTACAATAAATGTTATATTTCGCTTAGTTATCGAGTTAACGTAAGATAAAATTTGAAGGAAAAAAGAATTGAAAGAAAAAAATCGAAAAATATTGATATTGAAATATTGATTGATATTGTAGATAAAAAATATGAGAAAAAAAGAACAAAAAATTAAATAAAAGTTTTCAATAAGAATTGGTGTATATGTTATCTATATTTCGCTTAGTTATCGAGTTATCCGAAGTTAAAATTTAAAAACAATGAGTTTAATATCAAAAACAGAAATTGAATAAACTAGCTTTTTACTATTTTATTATTTTGAGCTAGTTTGGACGAAAAAAGCAAAGAATTTGGATAAAAATTCTCGATAAATTTCGATAACTTGTTGAAACTGAAAATATCGGCAAAATCTGACTTTTATGTAAAACTTAAAGATATAACAAAAAACAGAAAAATAAAATAAAAAATATCGATAACAGAAGTTATCGAAATTTTGAAAAATTGTTTTAACCTTGAGCTCATTTGAAATAGACAAGCGAAACAAATCTCATAAAAATTTGCGATAACTTTGGAGTTATCGAAACTAAATATATAGAAAAACCTTTTATAGAAAATTTAAAAATATATAAAAACAGAAAAATAAGATAAAATTTTCGATAACTATCGAATTAAAAAAAATATTTTTTATTTTTTTATTATTTTGAGCTCATTCGAATAAAAAAGCGAAACAATCGAATAAAAATTCTCGGTAGCTCTCGCGATGCCAAAACTAAAAATTTCGGAAAACTGACTTATAGAAAACTTAAAGAATCTGTTTTTTTAAAAAATCTATAATGTTATTTTTAGCTCATGCGAAAAATCGGGAAAAATTGATGAATGAAAAGATATTTCTAAATTTGTACTTTTTTACTTTTACTGTCAACCATTGCTTGAATCATGAAGTTAGATTAGCTTGCACTGTGTACGTGAGAGATAATGAATTTTCAAATATGTACTTTTGTAATTAAAATAGGATGTAAATTCAACCAATTACACGATTGTAGCTAGAAATGCACCCACTATCCCCCAATATTTATGGTATTAAAGCTTTTTTGCTGTCTAATATTTGTTTTTTGAATTGACTGGTAGCCTTGCCTTATAAGTGTTATTAAAAATAATAAAAAATGATATTTATTAATAAAATTATTTTTTTAAATATTTTTATTTGTTTTGTTTAGGGTATGTTAAAAACTGACATAACTATGGAAGTTATCGATTACAAAGACAGTTATAGATAAAAAAAATCATCGACAAATTTGTTCATTTTTTTTCTTCTTTGTTTTGAGCCCATTGGAATGAAACAAATTCAGTGAACCCTTGTTGACATAAACAAACATTGTGAGAATAGAAAGTCTGCAGTGACGTACAAGAACGGTTCTGATCCACCTCTAGAGATGTGATTGGTGTTGCTGTCTCAACTCGTAGGATTTGCTGGGAATACTAAATTAAAGCTGGGCTGAATATATGACGTGCTTAAAGCGAGAGTGGCCTAAACAACATTACTGTCGAATTGATATAAACAAATCACTTTTGACAGATATTTCTTTTATTTTAATTATAAACATAAGCCGTCACAGAGTAAAGAAATGTAATCTTGGACTGGTCTTAACCTGAGCTTTGTTGACATTTCCCTCCTCCTCATATTTTAATCAAAAATCCTAAGTAATTTTAAACGTACATAATTCGTATAACATAATAAAACGTACATATTTTGTTTCTCTCTCAACCACTGTGCTCCACCAAATTGAAACCGAGTCAGGCAGGCACAAACGTTATTAAGTTGTTTATTTAAATGAAACACTGTAGAGATCTTAGATAAGACATTACGGGTTAATAAGCTTCTGTATGAAACATAAAAAGCCAACAACAAAAACAAACGATAACCAAATAAATTCATGATCATTTGTGAGAGAACAATAGCTGCTCATTGGAATGACATTGTTTGTTAACGTTTGTTTGTTTGTTTGCATAAGCTACCTATCCGACCACAGCCCCCTCCCCTCCAGACATTCTCAAGTATCATGAGTGGGGGATCTCGATAAAATGATTTATCATTCGGTCGCTCACTCGGTCGTTCGTTTTTACTAATGGGACAAAATGGTAGTGCCTTTTCTTGGGAAATAAGCCACAACATGGTCAAGAACAATATGATATTTTTTTGGCGTTGGCCAGTAGGAATTGCCCACTGATTTACCCACATTTGATTCAAAACGATAGACTGACTCAATATTTCAGTTTAAATTGTTTTAAATACACCTGTCCACGATCATTAACATGTTCATATCTTTTTGATTTGAATATCAATCACTTCGAAACCACGTTCGCTTTATCTCGACTCCAGCCCACTGAGTTCGTAGACACAATATTAGGGTTGTATGTGGTTAATTAGTGAAATCAACAGTGCCCAGGCGACAATTAACTAATTCAAATAATAATCAATCATATGCTTGCTTGGCCATTCTATTAAATTTATAAATCTCTAAACAAAACAGAAAATGAGGCAAACTGTTGGCATGAGAAATCGGAAAAGGCTAGAGAGGAGAATTAAAAATTGTCACCTAGGAATAGACTTTATAAGATTTTGTTAGAAGTATCCGGGATGATCGATGATGTCGAATGCGAAGCAGCCTCCCGAACTGTAGGGTATCCAAACAGAACAGGAAACTTTCAATGTGTTCTGCACAATACATGGCATATGGAAGTAACCTTGTTGTGATTTCATTACCAAAAGGAAATGCCTTTCAATGATCATGAATGACAAAAAGAGTAACTAAATGACACGAACAAAAAAATGTGAATGGAACTTTAAAAAGAAAATATGTTGGCATTTCCATAAATGATCAAAAAGAACATCATTAAAGGAAATGAGAGACGACCGCGCCAAAATAAAAACAACAACGTGCATTTCAAGAGCGTCTACACTTGATTTAAGCTGCCGATTGTTGCGGAATTGGAGTGATGGAATTTTGAGCGACTCATTTATTCATTTATTATACCCTCCACCTCCAGGATGGGGGTATACTAACTTTGTCATTCCGTTCCTACAAGCTTGAAAATTCGACCTGAGACCTGTAAAGTATATGGGGCATTCCACGACAAATCGGACAAATCAGAAAAAAAATATTTTTGATTTCCTCCTTCCTTACTTTGAGTTTTTTCTGATTACTCTTTAAAACGATATAGCTTTTTTAAAAATCGTTAAATAGTAGTTCTTTTTTCAGTCTTTTGCTCATAACTTCGTCAATAATGGTCCGAATTGGACATTCTTTTTTTAGTATTTTTGTTTTTTGAAGTACTTTTCAGAAAAAATATTGAAAACAATATTCACATTGTTTTTATATACAAATTTTGATTTTTTAAATGAAAACTTCATTTTTTACTTGTTTGTACTCTTCGATTTTCTCGAAATTTTTTTATTTAAACATCTATTTATTCTGTACATTTTGAGGCTTGGTTGAAAGTGGGCCTATAAAAATTACTATGTTTTTTATTTTTTTTTTTTCGTGTTTCCAAATTTTCAAAAAATTGAAAAAATTAAAAAAACATAGTAATTTTCATAGGCCCACTTTCAACCAAGCCTCAAAATGTACAGAATATATAGATGTTTAAATACAATTTTTTTCTAGAAAATCGAAGAGTACTAACAATTAAAAAAATAAAGTTTAAATTTATTTTTGGTTTTCCAAATTTTCAAAAAATTTAAAAACATAGTAATTTTTATAGGCCCACTTTCAACGAAGTCTCAAAATTTACAGAATATATAGATGATTAAATAAAAAAATTTTCGAGAAAATCGAAGAGTACAAACAAGTAAAAAATGAAGTTTTCATTTAAAAAATCAAAATTTGTATATAAAAACATTGTGAATATTTTTTGCGAAAAGTACTTCAAAAAACAAAAATACTAAAAAAAAGAATATCTGATTCCGACCATTATTGACGAAGTTATGTGCAAAAGACTGAAAAAAGAACTACTATTTAACGATTTTTAAAAACGCTATATCTTTTTAACGAGTAATCAGAAAAAACTCAAAGTATGCCAGGGGGTGTTTTTTAGTGGGTACTAAAAAATTAAAAAAAATGGAGGAAATAAAAAATATTTTTTTCTGATCTGTCCGATTTGTCGTGGAATGCCCCATATATATTATTGATCGTCATAAAATTCTAAGATGATGTAGCCGTCCGTCTTATTGAAAGGAGCTAGGACGTCCAAATTTTCCATAAATGTGTCTTTTAGTCGTAGATCGGTTGGGATTGCAACTGGGAGAAATCGGTCCAATGGGAAAACTTTTTACCCCACAAGTACTGAAAATACCCATAATAACCCCTAATTTTTTAGAGTGTTTAAATCATGTTTAATATGTCTGCTTGTACTTACTTGACATTGGGCATGCGCATTCCCCCTATAGCAAAAACGTGCACCAGAAAGTGATTCTTAATCGTAGGGGGTGAAATAGGACAAAAAGGGATAAAAATGGTACCTATCAAACGACAACAGCTAGAAACACGAAATTTGGTGTGTACATTCCTCTGATTGAGTACAAAGTAATTTTTCCAAATTCGTACTTTTAAGGGCTAAAATGGGAATAGAGGGATAAAAATGGTACCAATAAAACGGCTGCACCTAAAATAATGAAATTCGGAGTGTACATTCCTCTAATTGCATAGAGACGTAAAATAAAGGGATTTTTCGAAATTCGTACTTTTTGGGGTTAAAATGGAAAAAAGGGATAAAAATAGTACCAACTAAATGATCGCAGCTAGAGCCATGAAATTCGGAGTATACACTCCTCTGACTGCGCAGACACGAAAAATAAAAAGATCTTTCCAAATTCGTACTTTCATGGGGTACAATGGGAACAGAGGGATAAAAATAGTACCAACTGAACGACTTACTAGAATGATGAAATTCGGTGTGTAGATCCCTCCTATTGCGTAGACATGTAAAATAGAGAAAGTCGTACTCTTAAGGGGGTAAACTAGGAAAAAGTGGACAAAACTGGTACCAACCAAATGGCCGCAGCTAGAATCATAGAATTCGGTGTATACATTCGTCTGGCTGCATAGACACGCAAAATTAAAAGCTTTTTCCAAATTGGTACTTTTAAGTTAGATTCGTTTACACTATTTACGTGAAATAATGGATTTTCAAACTATGTACTTTTGGAATTAAAATAGAATTGAAATACACCCAACTATCTACCAATATTTATGATATTTGATTTGAACTGGGATATTGTCCTGGCTCAAGACCATTTTGCATCTATATTTAATAGAATGCAAATTTTATTTACAAATGGCATGGTGACATTTATTACTTGGCTGCAGACTACCACTATCATGATTTCCACCCTGTCTAAAGGTTTCATTCAGGTGGCTTCGCAGCGACTTTTCAACATCAAACCCGGCCTCTATAAGGAGATGATTTTCACAAACGAACGAGAATCACAACTCACTTGCCGAATTTGCGTTTAAAAAATCGCACCAAGTAATAAAGTACAAATGCCATCTTACAAGCATCTCATTGAGTTGCATATGTAAGTATGTGTATATGCAGGTATAGTTACCCAGCAATACTTCTGCCGTGCCAACGCTCATTTGTTTTAGTTTTTTCGTTTGTATTTTTTTGGTCTGTAATCAATATTTGATTTGAACTGGGATATTGTCCTGGCTCAAGACCATTTTGCATCTATATTTAATAGAATGCAAATTTTATTTACAAATGGCATGGTGTCATTTATTACTTGGCTGCAGACTACCACTATCATGATTTCCACCCTGTCAACATCAAAGCTTTTTTGAAAATATATGTAAGAATATTTATTTTTTGAATTGACTTAAAGTATTATTTCGATATATGTATATATTGTAATGGTATTGGTAGCCTTGTCTTGTAAGCGTGGTTTGCAATAATAAAAATATTTATAAAATTTTTTTTTTAATATTTGTATTTATTTTGGTTTGACTATATTAAAAATAAATATATTCCTGTAATATTACTGCACTTCTATGAAAATCGACATCCTCTCTGGAATGCAATCCATGGTGGAGGGTATATAAAGTTCGGCCCGGCCGAACTTAACGCCTTTGTTACTTGTTTGCATACTCTGAAGCAAAATCATTTGTTTGAATTACTTTACTTAAATTGAACTTATTTTAAGTTCACTCTTCTCCTTGCATCAAGTATAATTATTCTCAGATTAAGTAAGAATTTGCTTGTTTTGAGAAAAAAATCAGCAAAATTGTCCTCAATTTGATTTGATAAAAATGTACTTAATTTTAGGACAATTTCAGCAAAATTTTACTTAGATTTATTAAAAAATTTACTAGGTTTGAGTAAAAATTTACCTAGTTTTAAGAAAATTTTACTTAAATTTAGTAAAAACTTACTAGGTTTTAGGAGTAAATTAGATTTAAGAAAATTTCAGCAAAATTTTACTTAGATTTAGTAAAAATGTTCTTGGTTTAAGGAAAAACTAACTGCAATTTTCCTCAGTTTGAGTAAATATTTACTTGATTTGAGGAAAATTGAACTAGAATCAAGTTCAAAGCATGTACTACATTCAGGGAAAAGTTTAAACTTGATATGAGGAAATATTGCTTTAGCGCTATACGAAGTTTTTTTTACTTAGATTTAGTAAAAATGTTCTCGGTTTAAGGAAAATCTTACTGCAATTTCCTCAGTTTGAGTAAATTGAACTAGAATCAAGTTCAAAGCACTTAGATTTAGTAAAAATGTACTTGGTTTAAGTAAAAACTTACTGCAATTTTCCTCAGTTTGAGTAAATATTTATATTTGATTTGAGGAAAATTGACCTAGAATCAAGTTCAAAGAATGTACTACATTCAGGGAAAGGTTTAAACTTGATATGAGTAAATATTGCTTTAGCGCTATACGAAGTTTATTTTTTTACTTAGATTTAGTAAAAATGTTCTTGGTTTAAGGAAAATCGTACTGCAATTTTCCTCATTTTGAGTAAATATTTACTTGGTTTGAGGAAATTTGAACTAGAATCAAGTTCAAAGCATGTACTACATTCAGGAAAAAGTTTAAACTTGATATGAGGAAATATTGCTTTAGCGCTATACGAAGTTCAATTTTCCTAAATTTTAGTTCATTTTAACTCATTATAGGATTCAATTTTTTCTGAGTGCGGTTGTCGAAAATCGACAGCATCTGTGGAATTCAATCCATGGTTTTTACTTATTCATTCATTCAATCAACTTTCTTTTCGGAGACGATTATTAAATACAACTTTCCAAGAACCACTTGTGCGACTGCATTTCGAAATCCTGGCTGTCCGTTGAGATCTATCACCCCAAAAATCTCCGATTCATGATTAATTTGAAAACTTTTTTGTCCCCTCAACTGCTAAATATGTTTGTTTAGACTTCGTTATATGTTGAGTTTTGCCGCATTCCCCCTTTCGATTGTGCAGAGTTCTTTTTTCAAATTGTTCGGAGCAGCATCGATGTTGCAAAGTAAATGAGACATATTTGGAACATTCTTTTTTCCTGAAAAAAATGAAGAAAAAAGCCAACAACAACAACAACAAGCATAATGCAAACAAACAAGTCGGTGCAGTTCAGTCTTCGGCCTGCCTTTATGGGGAACATTCAAACAAATCTGAACAACTTCGACGACGACGATCGCGATCGCGATGGTGCATCTCGCAGTGATCAATTTCACTGATGGATATGAGCAGTGCATGCTGCAGACAGTAGACGGATAAAAAATTAACGTAACAAAAAAATAACAAGAAGAAGAAGAAAACAGCCTAAAAAGCTACAAATAAACAAAAAAAAATCGAAGAAAATATTTGTCAAAAGAAATCCGGCGAAAAAAACAAACAGAACCGAAACAGACATAAATGGGCGATGGGCTTATGGAATTTCATAAAATGAAATATTTGAAATGTTCATCCAGTTCGTAGGAAAAACAAAACTGTGCCATCATAACTAACCCGCTAAAAGACATCCAATATTTTTATGGCTTTGTCTGCTTTTTGTCGCTTTCTGTTCGCGGTGTGAAACGCCAAAAAAGACAATAAATTCGTTTTAAGCTCCGTCCTTTAAATGACCCATAGCCAGGCAGGCAGTCCGTCTAAGCCCTTAAGTTGCAATCAAACTTGACTTGCATGACAACAAAAACAAACACCGATCGTCATCGTCAGCAACCAAGCCCAAGTAAAGGCCTCATTAAACCACGCTTATGGTTGTTGTTGGCTGAGGGCTACCGCCGTTTCCATGTCATTCTTTGTTCTTTGGAATACAATAAAAACAAAGACAGCGTTTTTTGTGTGTGTGCATCATTAAATTAACTTAAATTAAGTAGTACCTCCGGCCGGCCACGGTACCATCCACAGCCACAACCTTACCATTCATCCAGTTAAAAACCATCCCGCAACATTTAGCAGTGGACCAGTCATCCACCAGACCTAACCAATTTGAGATGCATCTTTTGTCTGTCTGCCGTTTAGTCTTCGTTTTTGGACTGTTTATCTTTGATAAGGCTTTTTTTGTCCGCAACAAAAACAAAAGAAAAACCAAAGGTTGCAAACTAAGAAAACGACAACAAATACAAGGATGTACCACTTAAGTAAACAAAAAAACGTTCATGTGCATATGGGGCATGCCATGCGAAAATTAGCTAAAAGAGACGAAGGGGGAATGTGATATGGATAAGAGCATATCAAACATCCCAATTACTGACCTCAATTAAAATTTATTAATTTGGTGCAACAATTAATGCACTAGTTAATTAAATTAATTTTAAATTCCTTCAATTATTTTATAATTGAATTTTAATTGAAAACAGTTTAGTGGCTTTTTGTGGGGAAAAGTAATACCCAAATTAATTTGAATTGTAAACTATATAAAATTAGCCAAATAATAAGCTGAGCTGATATAAAATGGTTGTAGTTTAATTATTCACAAAAATCATATATTCCTGCAGACAGGCCACAAAGGCTTCACGGGTTTAATAATAATATACTTTGTAAACAAGTAAGAAAAAAGTATTGCAATAGTAATTGAAGTCAGTGCAAAAATTATAAGTAAGTAATCTGCAAAAAACTTAAATACCCTAAATATTAGGCCTGTTCGATTGGGCTTACTAGCTTAATTTTTTGTATGGAATTCACTCGCTTAACAAGAAAGTAGCTTACTACTCTCTTAGCATTGCTGCCAGATTATTCTTGTTAATTCATTTAAGAATAATCAATGGGTAACAATGTTGCCAACTTATCGAGTATATTAATCATAAGCTAGTAAGCCCAATCGATCATGTATATTGGGGTAGTAGGTGCATTTTCAGCTACAGTCGTGGATGGTTGTATTTCTATCCTATTTTAATTTTGAAACTGCATTATCTCTTACGTAGACAGTGCAAAGATTCTAGCCATTTGCTCGCTACCAGTATTATCAATTTTTCCCATTTTTGCCATAAAAGTAAAAAAAAAAATTAACGTAATAATAAAACTCTTTTTATTTTGCATGCAGTCAGAGAAATGTATACGCCGAATTCAATCATTCAAGCTGCGTCATTCGGTAGCCGTTTAGTGGGTACCATTTTTATCCCTCTGTTCTCATTGTATCCTTATTATCCTTCTTATTTTTCGTGTATACTCAGTCCAACTAGCTCCAACCATTTGGTTGATACAATTTTTATCTCCTTTTTTTATTTTACCCCCAAAAAGTACGAATTTGGAAAAATCTTGTCTACGCACGAATTTTGTTGGTACCACTTTTATCCCTCTATTCCAATGTTACCCCATAAAAGTACCAATTGGGAAAAATACTTTTATAATCTATACCCACTCACTTAGAGGGATGTACACGCCGATTTTCGTGTTTCTAGTTGTTGTCGTTTGATAGGTACCATTTGTATCCCTTTTTGTCCCATTACTCCCTCTACGAATAATAATTACGTTTTTTCTATAATACCACATTCCATGCAAACATAAGCAGATATATTGAAAAACATTTTAAAATACTCTATTTTCAGTCCTTGTGAACGAAATTATTTCCCCCCCTGTGGACCGATTTCGCCCAGTTGCAATCCCAAACCAATTACGACTATAAATCGCACTTATGGAAAAGTTGGACCTCCTAGCTCCTTTCGTTTATATGCCAGACGGACGGATGGGCATGGCTAGATCGTCTTAAAATTTTATGACGATCAATTATATATATATATAGGTTTATATACTTTATATAGGTTTATGGGGGTATAAAAATAAAAAATCGTACTTTTAGGGAGAAACAGGACGGGACAAAAGGGGATAAAAATGGTACCAATCCAACGAATGTAGCTAACAAGTTTTTCGAAAATTACAAAAAAAAATTCAACAAGTAAGAAGGCGTTAAGTTCGGCCGGGCCGAATCTTATATACCCTCCACCACGGAGTGCATTCCACAGTATTACCAGCAGATTAAAGGATGTCGACTTTACAAAAAAAACTACTATATATAAATAAAATGCTGACATTGTGGAAGTGAAAACATGCCTAAATATTAGGCGATTGTCAGTTGTCATTAGAAAGAAGCATTTTCAGATACAGACAAAGTGATAAGAAAAGTATACATTTTAAAGATATCCCCATTCGCCCCATTCTCCGCCCAAATGTACAAATTTCGAAAAAACCCTTTTTCGAGTCTTCACAGTCAGAATGTATACACCGAATTTCATGATTTCAACTTCAGCGGTTTGTTAGGTCCCATTTTTATCCCTCTTTTTAATTATATCCCTTAAAAGTACGAATTTCGAAAAATGCCTCTATTTTACGTGTCTATGCAATTCGAGGGATGTACACGCCGAATTTCATGCTTTTAGCTGTTGTCGTATCATTGGTACCATATTTTATCCCTTTTTGTCCCATTTCGCCCGCTAAAACTTTTATTTTCTTTGTGGTGCTTCCAAGCTACAAGAGGAATGTCCGCAACAAATTTTAACTGTATGAAAATAAGAAATTTAATTAATAAGTCAAGGCTAACAATATTTGTATACTATATATATAATGGATATAATACTTCAAATCATAATTACCCTAAATATTGGGGGATAGAGAGTGTATTTTCAGCTACAGTCGTTTGGTTGGTTGTATTTCCATTCTATTTTAATTTCAAAAATATAAATTTTGAAAATACGCGTACGCAGTATAAGACAACTTCATGATTCTACCATTTTTTATCGTAAAAGTAATGTCATTTGGTAGGTACTATTTTTATCCCCTTTGTACATTTGAACCCCAAAAAGTACGAATTTTGGAAAGTTCTTTTATTTTACGTGTCTACGCAATCAGAGGAATTCATTATTCTAGGTGCAGCCGTTTGGTTGGTACCGAATTCCATGATTCTATCAGCGGCCATTTTGTTGGTACCATTTTTATCCCCTTTTTCCAATTTTTCCCCCCTCAAGAGTACGACTATCTAAAATCTCGTTTTATTTTTCGTGTCTACGCAGTCAGAAAAATGTATACTCCGAATTTCATGATTCTATCTGCTGTCATTTGGTAGGTACTATTTTTATCCCCTTTGTACATTTGAACCCCAAAAAGTACGAATTTTGGAAAGTTCTTTTATTTTACGTGTCTACGCAATCAGAGGAATTCATTATTCTAGGTGCAGCCGTTTGGTATCCCTCTATCCCGTTTAACCCTTTAAAAGTACGAATTTAGAAAAATATTTTTATATTATGTATCTTCTCTATTAGAGGAATGTACACGCCAAATTTCGTGTTTATATCTGTTGTCGTTTGATAGGTACCATTTTTATCCCTTTTTGTCCCATTTCGCCCCCTACAAATAAAAATCACTCTATGGTGCCCTTTTATGATATAAAGGGAAAGCAAATATGTTCAAAAAACATGCTGAAATACTCTAAATATTAGGGGTATTTTCAGTCCTTGTGAGGGAAAAAATTTTCCCTCTGGGCCGATTTCGTTCACTTTCAATCCCAACCGATCTACAACCATAAGACACATTTAGGAAAAATTTGAACCTCCTAGCTCATTTCGTTCGGCCGCTATCGTGCTTTCAACAGACAGACAGACGGACATGGCTATATCGTCTTAGAATTTTACCACGACCCAGAATATATATACTTCATGGGGTCTCCGATGAATATTTTAAGGTGTTACAAACGGAATGACAAAGTGAATATACCCCCATCCTGGAGGTGGAGGGTATAAAAATCTAATGACGGAGTTTTATAGAAAAGTGTTCCGATAAGAAAAATCCATAATTTTGAAAATTTCAGAACTTTTTCATCTCGTTAATTGAAAACTCAAGACATTTCAAGACATTCGGATAAAAACCAAGAAATTTGTATGAAAAATTATTTTTTAGTTATATGGGCGCTATATCATGTTAAGAAATGCTCGGTGCAAAGTTTCATCGTTCAACGAGCATTCCTTAAATTTTGTGCACTCAAATGTATGAAATCGTTCATCCCACTGTGCGTCGTTCAGGTTTGGCGTATGCCCTGTCAGAGTACAATATGAAGAATGTTATAAGTTTCGTTTTCGCAGTACCAACATATATCTTTTGGCATATGTTGTTGGTCTGTTTGCAATATGTTTTATATTAGAAATTATATTGTACTTATCCTCCTTCTGAAGAATTCTATATAAAACAATATAAATTATCGTGAACGCGTTTGATATTATGTTAGACGAATTGACAAATTTTGATATCTGTGACTGTAGTTTTACATGTTTTGCAAATTGAAGTTTACTCAACCAGTCATAACTTTTGTTCTTTAAAAATATTGAACTAAAATATTAAAAAAAAACAAATGAAAATTAATAATTTTTTCATAGGAAATTGTAAAGATATAAAATAAGTTTAGTATTTTAAGGATATTACCAACTTCCTCCTTCTTATCCCCTTTTTCATATAGCTCTGCTAGCATAGAGTTAGGTCTAACCAACAGTTATAGATGTCAATTTATATGGAATTGCACTTCTTTAACTTCTGGTTAATTCTAACGGATCTACATGAAAACATGGGTTAGTATCCCAAACAAATCTCCTTGTTTGGGATCTTGTCTCCTTTTTACATGACTTTTAAATTCCAAAGGATATATTTGTCTTAATAATTTATTTTCATACTTTCGAGATCCATGCACAGACAATATGGCTATCAAATGAAAGAAAAGAATGTGTGTTAAAAATACTAAAAATTGCATGCCTCTATCTGTATTAGTTTAGTATCAACAACAATTTCAAGTTTTCTCGCTTAAAAATTAATCCCTATTAATCCCTATTATCCCTATTATCGCTATTAATATTATAAAACCTTAGTGTAAGTCTGTCTGTCTTTCTGTCTGTTTGTTTGTTCCGCAATCACGTGTAAACGGCTGAATCGATGTTGTTGAAATTTTCAGTACAGATAGATGTAGGTCTGGAAGGAACTATAGGCTATAGAATTTTTAAAATGTTGCTCTGTGGGCGGAGGGGGCGTGGCAATAGTGTTTTTGAGAGCTAGAAGGCTGAAAATTGGCTGATCACGAGAATGATAAATATGATACCGAAATTTGGATTTTCGTTTTGTGGGCGGAGTGGGCGTGGCAATAGTGTTATTTGAGCTAGAAGGCTGAAAAATGGAATGTATATATTACTGACCAGGAGAAAGACCAATTTGATGCCGAAATTTGGATTTTCGTTTTGTGGGCGGAGTGGGCGTGACAAAAGTGTTTTTGAGATGTAGTAGGCTGAAAATTGGTACATATATATTACTGACCACGAGAAAGATCAATTTGATGCCGAAATTTGGATTTTCTTTTTGTGGGCGGATTGGGCGTGGCAATAGTGTTGTTTGAGCTAGAAGGCTGAAAATTGGAATGTTTATATTACTGACCAGGAGAAAGATCAAGTTGATGCCGAAATTTGGATTTACGTTTCGTGGGCTTTGGGGCGTGACAAAAGTGTCTTGGAGAGCTAGAAGGCTGAAAATTGGTACATATATATATATATGATAATATGATGCCGAAATTTGGATTTTCGTTTCGTGGGCGTGGCAAAAGTGTCTTGGAGAGCTAGAAGGCTGAAAATTGGTACATATATATTACTGACCACAAGAATGATAAATATGATGCCGAAATTTGGATTTTCGTTTCGTGGGCGTGGCAAAAGTGTTTTAGAGAGCTAGAAGGCTGACAATTAGTAAATATATATTACTGACCACGAGAATGATAAATATGATGCCGAAATTTGGATTTTCGCTTTGTGGGCGGAGTGGGCGTGGAAAAAGTGTTGTTGAGAGGCTGAATATTGGTACATATATATTACTGACCACAATAAATATCAATTTGATGCCACGAGAAAGATAAATATGATGCCGAAATTTGGATTTCCGTTTCGTGGGCGGTGGGAGCATGGCAAAAGTGTTTTTGAGAGGGAGTAGGCTGAAAATTGGTACATATATATTACTGACCACGAGAAAGATCAATTTGATGCCGAAATTTGGATTTTCGTTTAGTGGGCGTGGCTATAGTGTTTTTGAAGCTAGAAGGCTGAAAATTGGAACGTATATATTACTGACCACGGGAAAAAAGTGTTTTTTAGCTAGAAGGCTGAAAATTGGAACGTATATATTACAGACAACGATAATATCAATATAAGATCAATATGAAACCTGATTTTAATTTTACCATTTGTTTTTTGCCTGGCGAAGCGGGCGGGGTTCAGCTAGTATTAAATATTTTGTAAGATTACTTTCCAAAGTATGTAGGTGTTTTAATAATTTATCTTCGTACTTTTGCATCAAATGAAAAAGAAGAATGTCTGTTAAAAATACTTTTCACAGGACTTTTATTTTCCAAAGAATATAGATGTTAAAATAATTTATTTTCATACTTCTGGGAGTCATAGAATATCGATATGGGCATCAAATGAATGTGAAGAATATCTTTTAAAAATACTTCAACATCATAAATTTGCTCCCACTTTCATTCAATAGTCGCTATATCTAGAATAAGTGGAATGCCTTTTCAAACCAAATTCTTTATGTTCTCTTTGCGAGATCTATGAGACAACTGTTTCGATTTTGACAGTGGAAATCGTTTATAATTGTTAAAACCTTCGATGTGTAACATGTTACCTTTTTTGTTAAAATATATGTAGGACTTGGGAAAAACAATAATACAATTTAACGAATTTTTATAATTTTACTTTCAATTGCCTTGATAGTTTTTCCATCTTTCTCCCCGAGTGTCCCATATATACCACGAGTCGATTGTTTTCTTTTACCACATCTTTAAATGCTAAACATAGACATAGGCAACATGCCATGCAACATGAACAGGAGTCTCTGTCTGCACATCCTTTGATTCGTTATTAGCTTTGCTACTGGCAAACGCAACGTTTGTTGAAAACTACAAATTATCCTAAAGAAATCTTTGTTTAGTGCAATTAATTTTATGTGTTTTTTCGTAATTGTTGTTTCATAATATGAAGTTGTGATCATAATCGTTTTGTTTGCGACTGGCAAACAGTAGCAACAGAAGGGCGGTGCCTGGGCAGAAGAAGACACGTCACGACCTAAGGGCAGACATAAAGTAACTCAGTATCGGAATAAGAACTGAGGACAGACATAAAGTAACTCAGCATTGGAATAAGAACAGACTCTTATGCTAACACGATAATTTATAAACGGTGGAGCAAGAATGCTATAAAGTATTACAATTTAAGACAACGGAAGACGAGTTTGTTTATATAGCTTGCTTTTCGAAAAATATCGATTTATGTTATCGAATTGTTCGATTTGGCATTGGCATTGATAGTTTATGCTGTGGCCATAACAATAATTATTTATTGAAATATTTCAGCAGTCCCATATGGGGCCATCATTATGGAATCATCTTTTTTTTTTGTTTGTTCTTCATGAACTCCCGCAAACAATTCGATTTCCACCTCCCTCCCCACACACAAAAAAATCAACAAAAATTAGACCATTAAATATAATGGCTCTGAACTTAATTATGTACGATTATGTAGATTGTTTGTTTGTAAACATGGTTTTTTATTTGGTTTTTAATTTGAATGTTAACAACTCACCACAGTCAATTTGGCATAAAAATAATTTAGAAAAAATAAATGGATCGGGCATCGTATGTATGTGCGTGCGGGTGTGTGTAAACATGTCCGGCCCTATATAATAAAGCATTAATTAGGATTTGGGGATCGTGAAATGACAAAAAGAACAAGAACTTACAAAGGCACACATAGCCAGCCACCAGCCACTACCCACAGTCGGAGAGGAAACGCCATTGGAATGAATGATAGATGCCCATCCGTCCTCCTGTCCATGTAGACAACGACAAGCAACCTGACGCTGGGACAGACCGACATGTGTAGACAGAGATATTTCGCTCAATGAAAAGCTAAAAAACGAAACGAAAACCCTCTCTTTTGGCCGTTCCGTATGTGGCAACCACCCCCACAAATATTTTTTTGTTGTGTTTTTTCCTCTGATTTTTATGAAAACTCAAGAATAATATTTTATTTTGCATAATAAAAATAACAACATGATATATTAATAATCATATTTAAACACATCATTAGGGATTTACGGAAAAAACACGTCAAATGATACGAAAATAAAAAACTACTCACCCTCAAATCCAACTAAGTACGAGGTTCGCGCCAGTCAGTTTTGTGGGATTGCAAACAGAAAAGTAGAACAGCAACATTTCAAAAAGTAGAACAGATCATTTTGTTTCTTTGGATGTTGGCTTACTGGGCCACCTATAATCTCATCAGCGCCAAGTAGTGCCTTAATCGACATTTGAAGAAATCCCAATATCGTGATAAGGTCGTATGTCCAGGAAATAACATCCAAGAAATAACTAAACATAATGAAAGCGAAGAAGATCATCTAAAAATAAAATTTTATGTCCGAGACCCAAAAAAAAAAACAAAATTTGTTTGTATTGAGAAATATTTTTGATTTTATGACCCAGATAAAATAAAAAACTATTTTGTCGAAAGTACTCTCATTTTGAAACAACCGCTTATATGTCCAAATAACGGCAATTAAGAAGGCTACACATGTTGTGAAACAGAGGTTCAGGAACAATCTCAAAAAAAAAGAAAAATTGTTTATTTTTTCTGAAAAAAAAAAACTTTTTTAGTTGGTACCAAAA
Organism: Polietes domitor; assembly: GCA_947397865.1. Lineage (NCBI taxonomy): Eukaryota > Metazoa > Arthropoda > Insecta > Diptera > Muscidae > Polietes > Polietes domitor. Next base: position 29,104,664 of record OX377621.1, on the reverse strand, counting down.
ATGCAAAAAAAAACAAGTAAGGAAAAGCTAAAGTCGGCTAAAGTCAATCATGTCGCATAACGTCAAATCAAAGCTTTTACTGAGTTGCAAGCGCTCGCTGGATGACCTCAGAAGCCATGTGGTCCGTCTCTGCTGGGTTCCCGGGCATAGCAATATCGAAATAGCAGACGAACTGGCCAGAAATGGTTCATCCATGGAAATCTCGCAAGCCGAAAACTCAGTAAAACCACCGATAGGCGTTTTCTATAGACTGATTGAGTCACGCGGATGGGCAATGATGAACTCAACATGGACTCATTTACCAACCTGTAGGATTGCTAGGGCCACCTGGCCAAAGGCAGACAAACAGAAAACCAGAACTTTATTAAAGTTAGGCAAAGTAGAGCTGCGCACACTCATAGGAATCTACACAGCGCACTGTAACATTAGAAGCAGGCTTAGCAGGTGACACACAGGTACTGTGGTTTATTGCCGGCTGTGTGAGGACGAGGATGAGATTGAGACGATCGAGCACATTTTATGTATGTGCCCCTCTCTCTGTGTACGTAGGAAAAAACACCTAGGAGATTATATAATTAGGAACATTGATGAAATCGCAACCCGCACCATCCATGACCTGCTGAGATTCTCGAAGGGCCTGGACTGGATTATGGGTAGATGATAACATTGAATCCGGTACCTCTCGGTAAGAATGAGAACCATAAGGTACGCCAAAGTCAAGCTACTCAGAGGTATCCTCGTATTACTCATAGGCCATAACAATTACAAGGAAGAAAGAGTATTACCTGACAACTACACAGTCAAACTAAACTCGACTTCCTAACTCCTTCCACTCACTTGGCAACTCCTATTCACCACAACCCATATTCCCGCTTTCCCTCTACCCCCTCACCACCTATCCCTCCCTCTCATCTAATTCAACACTTAATATATATACTTTTCAGGTACAAGGATATGTATAATGGATCCATTAGGGTCTCCGAGTGCACGGATTGCGTAAGCTTTCTGGTCCTTTAAACCAAACCAAACCATTCTTTCCGAATACAATTCAATTCGGTACAAAAGTGAAACGGAAAGGTTTTTGTATCCTGTAAATGTATGTGTTTGACAATAAATGTTAAATCGGAAAGGACATTTGTATGGGGGCTATATCTAAATCTGAACCGATCTAACCCGCTTTCGCCATAGGTGTTTCTAGTTAGATTATAAGGTGTTAAGCCAAATTTGAAGATAATCGGGTACACTATGTGGTTTCTAGAGCGGAAAATGTCAAATCGGGAGCATCATTTGGATGGGGGCTATATCTAAATCTGAACCGATTTGCCTCAAATTGAATAGCGTTCGACCTTGATCCACAAAACTCACTTGTGCCAATTTTTCTTAAGATCGGACTATAATTGCGACCTGTAATTTGATTACAACAATAGATGGACAGACGGACATTGCTAAATCGACTCAGAAAGTGATTCTAAGCCTATCTGTATAATAGACGATGAGTCTAACACGTTTTCCTTTGGGTTGTTTGTAACACATGCTCAAAGCCATAATACTCTCGTGGAGTGTATAATTATTAAAAAAGAATATTTTTTAATAATTGACATTATATCGAAGAAAACAATGTATACATGTGAAAGATATATGAAAAATTGTATAAGTTATGGTCTCTAGATTTTCTAAATTAGTGGTTAGATTGCAAAAATAATAAATATTTTTTTTTTGTGCTTTATTACTTGGTGCGATTTTTTAAACGCAAATTCGGCAAGTGAGTTGTGCTTCTCGTTCGTTTGTGAGAATCATCACCTTATAGAGGCCGGGTTTGATGTTGAAAAGTCGCTGCGAAGCCACTTGAAAAGACTTTTGACATGGTCGAAATCATGATCGTGGTAGTCTGCAGCCAAGTAATAAATGTCACCATGCCATTTGTAAAAAAAATTTGCATTCTATTAAATATAGAAGCAAAATGGTCTTGAGCCAGGACAATATCCCAGTTCAAATCAAATTTTGTTTTTTTTTTATAAGAGCAGGAATATTTCCGATGAAAATATGGCGTTGAAGAAAATCTATATGACTAAATCTAAAGTTATACTAAAGAGTGATTTTTTTGAGGTTAGGATTTTCATGCATTAGTATTTGACAGATCACGTGGGATTTCAGACATGGTGTCAAAGAGAAAGATGCTCAGTATGCTTTGACATTTCATCATGAATCGTCTTACAAACGAACAACGCTTGCAAATTATTGAATTTTATTATCAAAATGCGTGCTCTGTTAAGAAAGTTCATTGCGCGCTTCCATTTTATGGTCAGTTTAATCGACCCACTGAAGCGGCTATTCGGGCTATTGTGACTAAATTTCGCACCAAATTTACATTGTTGGACATTAAACCACCAACACGCTTACGTAGAGTGCGAACTGAAGAAAATATCGCAGCTGTATCGGCCAGTGTTAATGATGACCACCAATTTTCGATTCGTCGCCGTTCGAACCAATTGGGTCTCTGTTACTCAAAAACGTGGAAATGCCAAAATTGGACTAAGCGGATGGACCACCTAAGACGCAGCCGCGGTCAACATTTAAATGAAATTATCTTCAAAAAGTAAATGTCATGGACCAATCTAACGTTTCAAATAAAGAACCGATGAGATTTTGCAAATTTTATGCGTTTTTTTAAAAAAAAAGTTATCAAGCTCTTAAAAAATCACCCTTTATATATATATATCCATAGTTATATAGTTAGTCCAAAAAATCGTGTCACTTGAAGACGGCGTGTACATATACCAGAGGAGCCATAACTTCTACATATATCTATATATTTCTTCAACTAGGCCTTTTTTGTTTAGACGATTGTTTAAAATTTGAAATTATTTACAAAAGGAAATAACTCCCAAACATAGAAAATCGCGGAGTGAAAATTAAATGAAATGAATTTTGTGTGGCAATTTATTTGGAAAATAGTCCAATCGGGTCCTGCTAGAATTATGAAATTTGCTGGTTGAGGACTAAGTAAAAAAAATCAATTTGTACGAGATATATTCAATTTTTAATTTTGTATAGTCACTCAAGCGATTTTTTATTACAATTTTTGAAATTATTTTCGTTCGTCTGAGGCGATCTATCAGAAGTCACTCAATTATTACTTGAATTCTGTAAAACGTAGATAAGAAATATTTTAACTACGACCACTTTTCATATTTTTGTATATACACAACAAATTGTTTATATCGTAATAATTAAGTGATTTCAGACGAATGAAAATAATTTAAAAAACAGGCCCTAAGGAAACTTTATTTATTGTCGAAATATACAATGATGGCTGCAAATTTTGCTGGTATTATTTTCAATTTTATTGTTTATTATTTAATAATTGGGCGATTCTCCCATATCGGAAACGGTAGCGTATGAGTTATATATATATATATATTGGGGATAATATTAATCATTCGCTTAGCTGAGTAAGTGACTGAAAGAAAATCATTATAAAATCAACGCAATTGATGTATGTATTTGATTTTTATACCCTCCACCTCCAGGATGGGGGTATACTAACTTTGTCATTCCGTTTGTAACACCTTGAAATATTGACCTGAGACCCTATAAAGTATATATATTCTTGATCGTCATAAAATTCTAAGACGATCTAGCCATGTCCGTCCGTCCGTCCGTCTGTCCGTCTGTTGAAAGCACGCTAGCATCCAAACGAAAGGAGCTAGGACGTCCAAATTTACCATAAATGCGTCTTATAGTCGTAGATCGGTTGGGATTGAAATGGGGCGAAATCGGCCCAAAGGGAAAATTTTTTCCCTCACAAGGACTAAAAATACCCATAATAATCCCTACTATTTTAGCGTATTTAAGCATGTTTTTTGAATATGTCTGTTTATATTTGCTTGATATTTAGTATACGTATTACCCTTATAGCAAAAAACTGCAGCATAAAGTGATTCTTATTTGTAGGGGGTGAAATGGGGCAAAAAAGGGATAAAAATGGTACACATTTAACGACAACAGCTAGAAACACGAAATTCGGTGTGTACATTCCTCTAATCGATTAGAAACATGATATAAAAGTATTTTTTTCAAATTCGTACTTTTAAGGGGTAAAATGGGAAAAGAGGGATAAAAATGGTACCAACCTAACGGCTGTACCTAGAATAATGAAATTCGGTGTATACATTCCTCTGATTGCATAGACAAGTAAAATACACGGATTTTTCAAAATTCGTACTTTTTGGGGTTAATATGAAAAAAGGGGATAAAAATAGTACCAATTAAATGACCGCAGCTAGAGTCATGAAATTCGGAGTATACATTCCTCTGACTGTGTAGACACGAAAATAGACGAATTTTTCGAAATTCGTACATTTTGGGGTTAAAATTGAAAAAGGGGGTACAAATAGTACCAACCAAATGACCGCAGCTAGAGTCATGCAATTCGGAGTATACATTCCTCTGATTGAGTAGGAATCGGAAAATAAACGAATTTTTCGAAATTCGTACTTTCAAGGGATACAATGGTACAGAGGGATAAAAATAGTACCAACTAAATGACTACAGCCAGAATGATGAAATTCTAATTGCGTAGAAACGTCAAGGGGGTAAAAATGGTACCGACCACATGGTCGCAGCTGGAATTATGGAATTCGGTGTATACATTCCTCTGCCTGCATAGACACGCAAAATAAAATTTTTTTTTCCAAATTTTGTACCTTTTCTATTATGGCAAAAATTGGTTGAATCATGAAGTTTGGTTATTTTGCACTATGTACGTCTGATAATGGATTTTTTTTGTACTTTTGGTATTAAAATAGAATGAAAATACAACCAACTGTAGCTCCCACTATCTACCAATATTTATGGTATTTAAGCTTTTTGAAAATATAAATATAAGAATATTTATTTTTTGATTTGAAATAAATAATGGTTTGAAATAATTAAAATATTATATTTATTTATAAAATTATTTTTTCAATATTTGTATTCGTTTTGGTTTGGCTATATTAAAAAAATTATATTTTCCTGTAATATTACTGCACTTCTACGAAAACCAACAACCTCTGTGGAATGCAATCCATGGTGGAGGGTATATAAAGTTCGGCCCGGCCGAACTTAACGCCGTTTTTACTTGTTTCTTTATATATTCGTTCGATTTTAAATCAACAAAGTAATCGTATTATCTTTTGAAAGAAAATACTACTACTACTTTAATAATTTCTATTGTTTTATTTAAATTTTAAGTTTAATATTTTTTGTGTGTACACAAATTGGGTAGTAGTCCGGGAGACATCAACGTTTTTGTAATACTATACGAATTACGGCTTAATCTGTACACTATTTTATATATATATATATATGAAAGCTCTTACCCCTGCAAGTTACCAACCAAGCAACCAGGCCAATCAGGAGGTGGAAAGTGCGTGCCAGACAGGGTCAAAGTCCGGGGCCAGCAACGAATTTCTTTACGCTATAAGAAAAACGGCAAAAACTTTTATGGTAACTTCCTTACATTATGAGAAGAAGAAAACCCCATGTCAGGCAAACCTTTGAGGGCTGCTTTAACTCCCCCTACATCTTTTATGGTCGAATAAAAATACTGATATTTCCACGACTTCCCTATAAGTAAAACTGCCAAAACTTTTTTGGTCAATTTCTTCTTGGCTGTGACGCCCCTGCACCTTCCGTTCTGATAGAAATTTCAATGGAAAAACCTGCTAAATCAAAAAACTTTCCTAGAGTGTGAGATAGCGCTGAAATCGATGGAATTGTTTGTATAAAATACATATGATTCCACAAAATGTGAAAAATTCAGAATATGAGTACGAATAGAATTAAATTTGAGTTTATAGAAGATTGAATTGTTTAATGATGACTTGCAAAATATTCTGTCCCTATTCTGTCAGGTAAGCGCTACTGTAACTTTTTTTGCGTTGCATTTTTGTCAATTTTTTTCTGAATTAATAGAGACTTGAAATATACATTTTTGTTCTTGTCTGAGAATAGGCCTGTTCGAGTGGGCGTACTAGCTTAATATTTGCATGAAATTTACTGGTTCAACAAGAAAGTAGCTTAGTTATCGAGTAAGTCGATGTCAGATCTTTATCTCTGATTTATTTAAATAAAACCAATGAATAAAAATGTTGCCACCATATCAAGTCTCTTAAATGTAAGCTAGTGAGCCCAATCGTACAGGGCTATTTATTATTTTTTGGCGACTGTTCCCAAACCACTGGTTCTACGTGTAGTTGTCCTTAACCCTAGCTTCTGTTTAATGTATGGCAAGGCATAATCGAACTTATTCTGACAAAATTATAGTACAAATCGTTACCAAAATATAAAAAAGACTCAACTAAAATTTTGTTTGCAAATCGTTATTTTTGTTTATTATGACCGAAGTTGTTGTTGTTTTTTCAAAAAAAAATTTAGTTGAGTCTTTTATATATTTTGGTAACGAAATATTTAAGGTACACTCGACGAGCAGAGAGAATTTTAGTAAAAAATTGATTTTAAGAATCAGTATGACTTAAAATTAACAAAAAATATTTTTTAGGCCTTTTTTATTCGGGAAAATATATTTTTATTTTTAGTGGAAAAAAATGTGGGAAAAATACGAATGCTGCAATTCGCTAGTATTATTATTTTAACACATTATTTATTAAAATATTTTATTTATTACCACATACCACAAAAAACTTTGCAACTGACCCTCGTATCATATTTTCTTTACTCTTTACAGCCCCAAAAAAATCACCAACACCAGCGGCAAGGAATTCCGGTAGGTGTTTTAATGTAGCACTTTTTCGGACTTTAATGAAGAATTTATGTTTATTACAAAACAATGAAATATAATTTATTCGTGATGTTGCGCGATTTGTCTGAATATTACGATCTCGGGAAATATTTATCATGGCGATGGGTGTGTAAATTTTCTACGAAATCAAAGAAAACGCGGCAAGTCGGAGAGCAATAAAAGCCATAAAAAAGAGAACAAATCAAATTTCACCACCTTCGGACATTAATCGGACGGACAATGGAATGATTGAACCCAGCCCAGCGTCCGCCGACCACAATCGGTCAGCTATTATATATTCGCCCGTATTTTTTGTCGATGATATGAAAGGGACACCCGGTGAGGTAATACCACCACCATCATCAGCAACACCCTGAAATTGTTACCTCTGCTTGAAATTTGTTTTCCTTCCTTCTTCTTCGACGTCGCCGTCGTCTTGTATCGATTATTGTCCAATGTGGGTGTAGTTTTCGGTTATAAATAAAAACAACCGATTTGAATGTTGAAATATGTTTTTATTTTGTTGTTGGTGGGAATCCAATTAATTTTGGTAGCCATCAAATGATACTTTGTTGTGTGTGCGCTGCGTGTAGTGCGTTGTGGTGCGAAGAAGGTGGCGTTGATGCTGCCATAAAAAAAAACAAAGGTCACCACAGGCTAGACTACATCGGCGTCTTCGTAGTCGGCATCGGCATCGGCGTCATCGTCGTCGTCGTCGTCATGTCTAAAATCAAATCAATTTATTCAAAATCGTCGTAAATATCGATATTTCACATATTTTATGCGGCGCGTACAATATTTTTGAAAACGAATCAGGTGTTTGGCCAAATTCGAAACATGTCGGAAGTTATCGCGATTGTCTGCAGACAAGAGACAAGACCGACTACCATCAGATCCGATGCGATCAGATAATAAAAAATAAAACACAATACACTGAATTTGCATATTACATCTTTTTTTAATGTGCATGTTTGGCTTTTTGTCTTAAGATTTTTTGAGAATTATTAATGTGCAAATGAATTTGGAGGAAAAACATAAATAAATGGGTGGAGGAGGGTGGTGGTATGGAAATTCTAAGAAAATTAAAAAATTGGAAACAAGTAATTTCTTCAAAATCAAATTTCACTGAAACTTGAAGCGTGTACTTTTAAGAGCTCAAGAAGAAACTTTAAAGGTTGACTCCGAATTTTATATATTTTTTTATTGTGAAGATGAGCACCAAATTAACAAATGAAATAAAAAATCAAGCAAGTTTCCAAAAATGTTCGAATGTTTATCTTAAATATTTTACGGTATTTGTTTAAAAGACCGAAAAATATACTCAAAATATAAAAAGACTAAAATGCTCCTAAATGTATGCTACAGTTTTGTAATGAAAATTGTCTTCAATGATAAATCTTCTAAAAATTTTAATTTAGACACCCCAAAAATATATAAAACGTGACAAAACAGAGCTAGGACCCTACTTTAACTTTCATGTTTAAGGTATGACATTACACCTCTGGGGTAAATCCAATTCGGCTATCCGGTATAAAGCTTACACTGTGATACAAAAAAGAAGTAGAAAATTCTGGGAAGTGATTTTACCATTTTTGTAGATATTGTCGAGCAGAAGAAGAATCTGTATTTGAAATTTCCCAGACACACAAAAAATCCGGGGGTTCGTACCTTTGCACATTTAGAAGCCTGCAACCGATTTTTACTTTCTCGTCGAATTTAAATAGAAGAAACGTGAATCTTGCTTACAGCTTAGTTAAGAAAACTTAAGAAATTAGTGTGCTTTTGTCCAAAATTGCAAATTGTGTAACGCTTTTGAACATTTTTTGTTTGATATTTGCAAATTTACTTAAATAACACATTTAGTAAGGAGTAAAACGACGATTTGTTTTTAAAAATCCTTTAGTAATTGATTGATTAATTGCAGTTTTTATTGAAACTAAATATTGGCAAAAATACAAATTCCAGTCATATCACTCAAAATTTTACGATTCAGGTTCTATAAAAATTCTTAATTAACCCTAGAGAGGATAACCCTATTGGAAGCTACGGAAAAGATAACCATACGTCTGTGGGACGTATCATAGTTTTTCTGGTGACAACATTTTTGGAAATATTTTTTACCTTTTTTGTACTTACATGGATTCTTTATATATTTCTTTATTATTTAAATGCGTTATTGGCTACTGTGTTGCACAAAATTGCTAAATTTTCCATTTTTCCAAAAAATACCCGAATTCCTAAAGTGGGGAAAATGCGTTCCAAAATTTCGGATTTGTTATTAAAATGGCCGACATGCTTTTTTACCATTTTTATCTGTCATATCACTCATAATTTTACGAATTGACGTCCTATACAAATTCTTAAAATTAGTCCAAATGATGAAAACGATGAAAAAAATTATTATTTTTTCAAAAAAAAAATACCAGAATTCCCAAAGTGGGGAAAAGTGTTCCAAAATTGGAATTTTTTTATTAAAATGGTCGCCCAATAAAAATTCTTAAAATTCTTCAAAATGATAAAAAAAGATGAAAAAATTACTAGATTTTCCATTTTTTACAAAAAAAATCCCGAATTCTCAAAGTGGGGAAATTTGTTCCAAAATTGTGTTTTTTATTAATTGGTGCTATTTTTGAAACGGGTATTCGTCAAGTGAGTTGTGTTTCTCATTCGTTTCGGAGAATCATTTACTTAAGGAGGAGGGTATGTTGTTGAAAAGTCACTGCGAAGCCACCTGGCGAAACCTTTCACAGGGTGGAAATCATGATAGTGGTAGTGTACAGCCAAGTAATAAATGTCACCATAACATTTGTAAATAAATTTGCATGCTATAAAATATAGATGCAAAATGGTCTTAAGCCATAAGAATGTCTCGGTTCAAATCAAAAAGTTTGAAAAAATTGATCCCTTTTTCATTCCACATTATAATCGTAAAATATGTTGGCAACTTTTTTAGTTTATCGATTGTGTTTTAAGTTTAAATAATTTTTCGCCTACAGCACTCTTTAGAGGTTTCAAAATTATTCAACAGAAATTATTTTAAAAAATCGCGTGATTCTGCCTAAATTAATTTAAAAAATTACGCGATTTTTTAAATAATATCGATTTTATTCCAATTGGATGGTCTACTGAATTATGCTTTTGGGCTAATCATTCCAAATTTTAAATTTATTCTACAAATTGTTGCCTGCAATATGAAACGGCCTGCTGAATACTGATCTACAAATTTAAAATTTCTTTGTATTTTTAGATTTCTATGTTTTAAAAAAAAAATTATTTTTTACAATAACCAAGAATTATCAGAGGTTAAGATTTAGAAAAATAATTTTTTTTTTAAATAGGGTGAAAATGAAAAAAGTCAAAATTGTAAAAAATATATTTTTTCTTTTTTTTTAAAAAAAAACATAGAAATCTGAAAATACAAAGAAATTTGAAATTTCAGTACGTTTTACACAAAAAATCATTTTTTTTTTCAAATTACTCATATTCCTGAATGAATATGGAAATTATGGCCTATTAAGTGAGAGTACATCATAAAAATATTCCATTTATACATTGATTTCTCTGCGAGAGCAATAAATTGTGGAATTTTACTAAAACATTAAAAAAGTACCCTGCAACAGCATCTATTGGCATAGGTATTTGAAGCAACCCTCATAAGCTAATCTAAACTATTAAAACATTTTTGTCTCCCCTAACCCACTGATCATCCCAACCTCGTCACCGCACAAAATTCCTAATAACTTGTTTCATTTAAACAAATCACTACCATAAAAACTCTGATTTACATTTAATACTAATAGAGGGTTTTTTACAGAAAAAAATAAAAAAATCGTCGCCGTCTTATCTCGACCAAGAAAATCACATTTAGACATGATAAATTACGAGCACAGATATCACTCAATATCACATCAGCAGCTGCTGAAGCTCGATATGAATTCGAATCTGAAGCTGAAAAAGCCTACGACGAGTGCTACAAGTTCATGTTACAGTTGCTGTGTTTTTTTCGGTTTTGGTTCTGGCCACATTTGAAGGTGGCCGGCCATTCATTACTACTCCTCAACAAGTCGCGTTGTAACTCGTTGTCGTTGTCGGTGGGGAAGGGAAACTCGATCGATAAATGTTTTTTAAATGTGCTGCCCAATATAATTATGTTAATTATGTTAATTTTAAGGTGTTATTCATACATTATTATTAACTGTTTTAAATGTGGCTAATAAAGCTTTTTTTCTAAACGGCCAATAAAACGAGATACAAAGGCGGCTGGCCGGACGGACGGGCGGGCGGACAGGAATTTATGACTTGAAATAGCATAAAACAGTTTAAAAGACAGAGTTATAAAATTGTAATGATGTAATTTAAGAAGGCGCACAGCAAAAACAAAAGTGAAAACCTAATCCACTCAAAGATGATATGATGATATGCATTTGGGTTTTTAAGAGGAATTTCACTATAAAATTATACTGCGGGTATTTAATTAATGGAGGTAGTTTGTTTCTTCACTCCCTCTCACACTCTGAAGAAATGCATTTGTGTTTTTTGGAATTTTGAACATTGAATATAGCGATGCATTCGTATTTTTAAATAATCCAACTAATGTGATTAATGTTTTAATCAAACATTACAATTAATCAAAAAACATGATAAATTAGTAGCCCATAACATTGACACACACACACACTTACACTGACTGACACTCGCTATATTGAATCACATTTAAATAAATGCATAGCAAATTGAGTTTAAAACGTATACCGTGGGAATTTTTCTTTTGTAAAATTCGTTAATATCATAAAATTTCCGAAAGAGATACAAACATGCATAAATATTCATGGACATGATCCATTAATAATATCGATTTCCTGATAACAAAATATCACATGTTGCACGCCATGTCTAGATTTATAGTGTCTTGCGGGTTTTTTTTTCACTTAAGCAGGGAGTGATTGAAGAAAACGAGACTAGCCAAATTATAAATAAATTTGCATTGATTAAACATTAAGAAAATCAATTAAAATATTTGATACAAATTCATTGGACGAATATATTTATCATTTCGAATATTGATCGATATTCATAAAATTATTAACTTACTCAATTAACTACTTTACTTAATTGCTACTACTGTGACCTTTGGAAATCTGGGCAAAACGTCGATAATAATATTAAATAAGTGTAGCCTGATTAGCAGACCATTAAAAACTAGATTTTAATTGAATTTAATTATTTTTCAGACTGTTTGAGTGTAACACCGCACGACAATTTTTAAAAAGTAGTTTATCCCTTTTAATTTGGCACTAATAAAGTTCACATATAGTTTCAGACGTATATCATCGGTATCAAGTACAATATCAATTCCACCATAAAAAAACAAGTTGAGTCGTACATATAACTTTAGGATATGTTCACTTCAATTCACAAAATGTCAGCACCTATGAATACTGAAGACCACAATAATCACAAACGGTTAAATATAATTTAATCTAACTCCTTCAATTTGCATATTTATTTTTTTCTTTTCTCGTCCTGATTTAAATTAATTTGTAAAATTATTTTAGTCCCGCATTAATCCAACGTTTTTGAACCGCTAACTCTATGTACCATTCAGGCTTGTGGTGTTGCCACCTACTTTTCTCCACTATATTTTCTTGATCTCTTAGAGAGGTGCCATAAAAAAATATATGCACATTTAACAATTTCAAATTTTATTTTTTTATGAATTTCTGCCAAAAAAAATTTTGGGACCAGTGTGCAATGAGTGAAGGACAATCCATAACACCTTTACTCTGCGTAGCCAACATACCCCAGATAATATATTTTTTGGATGATTTTTCACATGAAAAGTAACCCATTTTTTGGGGAATTTTTTCATTTTCATTTGGCTGATTTTTCATTTATTTTTGGGCGTAACTTCATTTTCCGTTTTGGACCATTTTTCATCAAAGATTGGATTGTTTAATGATGATTTGTAAAATATTTCGCTCCTAGATGAAGCCATCTGTGAGCTAAACGCTCCTGAAAATATCCCTAAAAATCATGCTTTTCCCGTGTATTTTTTTGTGTTGCATTTCTGTTTTTTTTTCCATTTTTTTTTTCTGAATTGATAGACACTTGGAAGCACTTTAAATGAAAATTTTTATTCTTGTCTTAGAATAACTCATTGGCTTGACCCAGTGACGAAATATTTTGTAGATCATCATTAAACAATCCAATATTTATTTCTGGGGGTGACCGCAGCAATTTAATATATAAATATAAATAATATGATACGCCAAAAGAATGTACAAAAGGGGGTAATTTTAGAAAATTTTCGGATCGGGATATATAAATCAATTTTAAAGTGGGAACATTCCCAGCTATGTCTATCTTTTAATTTAAAATTCTAATAGAAATTTACTGATTTTTAGAGTTTCATACAACACTTTACAGATTCTGCAATGGTGCTTTCGTTAAAGAAATTATTTTTCACAGTATTTTTTCTTTTTTATACCCTCCACCACGGGATAGGGCTATACTAAGTTTGTCATTCCATTTGTAACACCTTGATATATCGACCTGAGTATATATGTTTCAGTTAGAATGATAGTGGTCTAAGTCAAAAATCAAAAATTCATTATTTCTTTAATTTGATCAGATTTCTAATTTAAGAACTTTTATTTTTGACATTTGTAAAAAATGAACCGCTACAATTACATTTCTCATTTTATGCACACAAAAAAGTGGTCTAAGTCACAATATATCCACTGACATTGATGTGCGGTAATGTAAACAAACATTTTTTTATTTATAATGTCCATTCAGATAATTTGAATAACATATAAAATGAAATTATTTGAAAAGTAAATAATAATTTCAATATAAAGTTTCTAGACGAACAACGTGAAAATATTTATATATAATTTATTTTTTTAATAAAATATTTTGTGTTTTCTTTCATTTTTGGCAAGGAAATATTACTTTTGCGAAACAAAATAAAGTTTAGTTTGTTTATTTTTTTAAATTTTGAGAAAAAATTAAAGTGATCTAATAAAAGTTCGGTATAGTAGTAAGATATTGTAAGAAAAAAATTTTGTGCTTCGATGGAAAAATATTTTTCAATTTACTCAAACATAAACCATTGCATATGTCAGAACGGATAAAGTGTGACTTAGACCACTGTCATTCTAAATGGCACATATATTCTTGATCGCCATAAAATTCTACGACGATCTAGCCATGTCCATCCGTCCGTCCCTTCGTCTGTTGGAAGCACGCTAGCATCACAATGAAAGGAGCCAGGAGGTCCAAATTTGCCATAAATGCGTCTTCATTGCCCCTCGGAATGTTTTTATACACTCCACGAGAGTATTATGTCTTTGTGCATTTGTTTGTAACACACAAAAGGAAGCAATAGTTAAGTATACCGATCGACTTAGAATCACTTTCTGAGTCGACTTAGCAATGTCCGTCTGTCTGTCCGTCTGTCCATCTATTGTTGTAATCAAAATACAGGTCGCAATTATAGTCCGATCTTAATAAAAATTTGCACAAATATGTTTTGTGGATCAAGGACGAACGCTATTTAATTTGAGGCAAATCGGTTCAGATTTAGATATAGCCCCCATACAAATGTCGCTCCCGATTTGACATTTTCCGGTCTATAACCCACATATTGTACCCGATTTTCTTTAAATTTGGCACAACATCTTATAATATAACTAGAAACACCTATGCAGAAATTGGGTAAGATCGGTTCAGATTTAGATATAACCCCCATACAAATGTCGCTCCCGCTTTGACTTTTGCGCTCTAGAAACCACATATTGTACCCGTTTTTCTTTAAAATTGGCACAACATCTTATAGTCCAACTAAACAAAACTATGGTGAAAGTGGGTAAGATCAGTTCAGATTAAAATATAGCCCAAATACAAATGTTGCTCCCAAAAGTTTAACCAATTTTTGCCAAACTATACATTTCATAGTTCACCTATTTCGTTCCAGGTTTCAATATATCCTCATGCAAATGTCCTTTCCGATTTAACATGTTTTGTCAAACACATACATTTACAGGATACAAAAAACCTTCTCGTTTTCACTTTTTCACCGGATTGAATTGTATTCGGATAGAAAGTGGAGTGTATCATAGAGTCGGCCCCGCCCGACTTTAGCCTTTCCTTACTTGTTTTATTATTTATTAATTCATTCTTAATAACACATCGAATACTCTGCCTTTTTTTCATTCAATAAGCTGTATATTTGCTTCGGCTGGCAAATTCCATTAGCCACTGTACCACTTGTCAATTCTGACCTACCATAAGCACATTTCGTTGGACAAAATGGAAAAAATTATATGATTCCTTACGCAAGACCACCGTTTAATGAATTGCTTCCATAGAATTACGAAAGAACACGAGCGAGTGAGCGATATGATATTACAATTAAAACAAACAAACAAACAAAAAGGGAGAGATGCCGTTTAATTGATCGCAACGAGGAAACTTCATATTCAATTATTACAGCTGGTGATGTTACAGCGGCAGCTGTAATAATTGCAATGTGTTTTACACCAGATATATGTATGTATGAATTACAAGTACTACAAGTGCCACAAGTGCCACAAGTGCTACGAGTGCGCGTACGAGTCATCCCTCCAACATGAACTTATATCTGCATTGCGTTGCGACTATGATACCGAAAACTAAATCAACTTAGCTATAGATAAATTTAATGCTAGTTTCGTTGTTAAAATTAGAACATTTACGGGAAAAACATCAACATAGAGCGTGCCCCAAGGAATAGACCAAGAAATTGCACCCACTAAAGGCAAAGCCTATGGGCGAACAAAAAAGTGATAATTTACAAACGGAAAAAGTCAAATTATTTTTAGGTTCCCCCCCCATTTGCTTCGACGAGGAGGAAGTCATCGGATGGAGTGAAGTGAGTACGCGAAGAGCAAACACTGCCATCACCAACGTCACTTGCAATGTTGCATGCAACGCGCGAGCCGACGTCATTTGGCCAGCAGCAGAGACTATGCCACATGAGAAAGTGCTGCTCGTGCTTTTCGGCGGCAATGGCTGTGGCAGTGGATGACGACGATGATGAAACAATTTGTAATTTATGAAACATTTCATATTTCTGGTAATTAGTATGCACTCGTAGTCCAATTTTCGAAATCCTCTGCGGCATGTCCGTAATTGGGCGAGTTGAATTAATAGTTCTGGGTCGGACGGACGAACGATCGGTATGTAGATCTATCTTCGGTTTTTTTATTTTTGAATTATTCTGTCTCGATAAGAATTAATTGAAACATTTCAATTTTGGTAGAGAAGCGAAATTGGGAAAAGAATTTTGTTTGTGTTTATCTTAAATAATCGACCATATTTAAACTACTATGGCGGCAACTTTTGCAGCCAGCCAAAGTGCGTAAAAGAATTGAATTGAATTTTTTTGTACGGCACCAACAGCAATTTGAAGGAAACATTAAGTCATTCACTCGATCATTCAGTTTGTATTGGGCTTTGAAACTTTGTAATTAAAATTGATATATTAACATTTTGAGGTAAACATACGATCGGAGGATATTTATTTAAATCCAAATCGTTTTTCATAGACCTGCCAGTCGTCGTCTTACGCAGTACAATGTAAGAGAAAATACGTATTTCGATTTGTGCGTTTCTGGTCTGTTTCATGTCTTTTGTTGAACATTAACACTGTAGGTCGGTAGAGAGTAATTTCCGTTGGCACCCTACTACACGTTCATAATGTATTACTTATTACTCGTGTGTATGAGGTGTATGAACTCCGATTTTTCTAAATTTTTGGTGGTACGAAATGGTGTTGACGCAATTTTATTGTATGAATAAATATTAGGAAACGCTATTTTAAGGGAACACCCGCTTTAAGTGAGGTGTTCCGAAGCTTTACTGCTGTCTGGACACAAAAGAGAAGTATTTGGTATCATTGGGAAGAAAATTATATCTAGTTTAGTAAATACATTGAGGAAATACCTCTATGACATTTTTGAAAAACTGTGAAATATTTAAAAACTCAATATTCAATAAAAACGTTGTCAATCGAACTACTGAAATGGAAATTTTGGTGGTTTGTTTGACACTGGAAATTGAAATTTTTAAAATATGATTTTTATGAAAGGTATCCCAGAATTCTTAAGATTCAATAAAAATGTAATATCTGGGTTTTTACTAATTTTCCCAAAAATATCATAATTTTTTATGAAAAGAACAAAAAATTCCAAAAACTTCATTTTTGAGGAAAAGAATCTCAAAATTCTTACCAAAAATATCAAAATTTTTTAGGAATAGAAAAAAATTTCAGAAAACCTAACTTTTGAAGAATTGAATCACAGAATTCCTTAAATGGAAGAAAAAATCCGCAAAATTGCACAAATCTGTTGTTGTGTTATACAGATTTTTTACTTAAAGGATATAATGCAATGAAGAGGAAGACATAGTGAAATCTGGTTAATCTTTGTAATGAATTTGTTTTTCAAAGTACGAATTTTCTTTAAAAGAAAAGAAAAATTTTTATTGGACCTGATAGAAAAGTTTGGAAAACTTTAAACTTTTTATGCAAATTAATCTACATTTAAATACGTTTAAAATTTGCAAAACATTTTTTGTCGATTGAGAAATATACCTTTTTCATTCAAATCAGATCAGCCAAATAGAAATGACAGATTTATTCCCAAATTTAATCACTGTAAACCCGAAATCACTTCAGCTATGTCTATTTCATCTCATTCAAATAGGATCAGCCACTTAGAAATCCCAGATTTATTTACAAACTAAGACACTGTGTAACGTTTTAATCATTGTGCAAAGTTGGGCGCCAAAAATGTATATCGCTAAAATGGTTCCAAATGAATTTATATTGATTAACTTTAAATGCAAATATGACCCCATGATATTGAAACATTTTTAAATTCAAACTGCTCAAAATATAGCATTTTGTGCAGTTTTGAAGAATAATTCCAATATGTAAACATGTTTTTATAGACCAATATGTGCAGAATGTGTTAACGGATTCATATTGGAAATATTGGGCTATAAATAAAAAATGGTTGGATGTTCAAATTTTTCCAAGTATCGAGTTTTCCAAATGGTTATTCCACATAGCTCAGATACAAACATTAACTCCGTCTTCCAAATTTAAACTCGAAACCACTGCAGCTATATCTATTTAATTTCATTCCAATAGGATCAGCCACTTAGAAATCCCAGATTTATATACAAACTAAGTTACTGTGTAACGTTGGGCGCTTAAAATTCGTAACGTAATTGCTTAACTTTAAATGTAAAATGTTTCTAAATGAAATGATATTGACTAACTTTAAATGCAAATATGACCCCATGATGACTAAATAGAGCCCCAATCGTGTTTGTCCTCAAAAATTCCAAAAATGGTTGAAAAGGCCAGTTTTATAACCAAATTTAATTACTGCGAATTGAACAACTTTAAATGCAAATGTCACTAAATTGCTTCCAAATTTAATTATATTGATTAACTTTTAAATTTGACCCCATGATATTAACAAAATTAATAATTGACTAAGTAGTGTTAGTCCTCAAAAACTCCAAATGTCAAATATTTAAATATTTTTAATATCTACAGGAAAACTTTAAATGACTCCCATCGCTCTACTTCTAGAAGGACTCACATTAAAATATCTAGACTGACGATGACTGTAGATTATTTAAGTTCAGAATTTTAATCGGGGTGCTGTTTTCTGTCAGCAGGAGACACACCATATAAACTAGTTAACCTAGCTACTTAAAACAAATTTCTTTCTAAAAAAAAGACTTAGAAGACTTAAGTGACTTTTTAACATAGAAGACTTAAGTGACTGATATGCAGAGGCAGTTAAACATGCCACATTAATTTCCAAAAAAAGTTAAATGCTTATTTATATGAAAATATGCCCTTCTCTAAACGTGATGAATAACATCAAATGCAAATATAGCACTAATTAACAATTCGACCGCTTTTCACATAGAAAGGTTCACCAAAACTACAAAGATATGTAGACTTACGATGACTGTAAATTATTGTAATTTTAAAAAATTTAACGTAACAAAAAATGTCACCATATACAAATATTTCTCCTTGTAATTTATACAAAGTTCTTGATGGAGCTGTTCAAAGGATTGCACAGGATTAACACCGATTGGTGTTAGAATTACATTTTTTACAATCATTATAAATGCTGGCAACATTTATGTGCCAAAAGCCCACATGAAGACTTTTCTTACAACAAATCGATTACCCATGTCTAAGTATTATTTTTATTAAATAAAATTTGTGAGTAAATTAATCCTAGTTATTTACACAAAACTATGCAAGAATTTTCTTTTTGAAATAATTAGTGTAGCTACACATATCTGCCCAATTCTAAATTACATTCATTTGATTTTGATGTGTTAAGTTGAACATGTAAGATAGCCACAACGGGCAGCCAGTACGTCATTCTTATATGAATGTGCTGTATTAGAGCCGTACAAAAGCAAAAAAAAGAAAAGCTTTTTCGCATAAATAAATATAAACATCACTATCAATAATATACCCCAAGAATTTAATAGACAGACAAATGGACGGGCAGACGGACGGACACGGCCGCAATAAACACGCTGGTTTGCCGATGGGTGGGTGTTTCTCTTTCTATATGCGTTGGCCACTTTTTATTAACATCAGATGTGAAGACTGTGACTGAAAGTACATCGGATGAATGAACAGTACAACTAGTTGGCTGAAATGCTAATGGACGTAAATAACAAAAAAATTGAAAATTGTTTTTGGGTTAGATTATAATACATTTTATGTAAGAACATGTATCTTTAATCCTTCAACGATCAAAAGCAATTTTAATAGAAAATGTCTAAGGGTATGGAAAATGGAATGATAGAGAAGCACCGTAAAGTGTATACTAATTTGACATATTCTTCTAGCGAGGCTGACGAACAGGCGGTGATTATTAAATCATATTTGTTAAATCATGACGATCATGAACAGATATGTCGTGCACCCCCAAAACAGTCACAAAAACGTCACTGAATGTGAAAATCAATCAATGAATAATTTTGTAGATATCACAAAGTGAAAACATTTGAAAATATTGGCGAAATTTAATATATAGTTGCTTAGATATAGAGCCACAACGCCATAGGTTTTCGTTTGTTGTATTGATATTGTTCTTGTAATTACACCGGAAATGTATTGGCGAAAAATATAATTAAGAAACACACTAGAAACTATTTTCTACATTATTTAATGGATTTTATGACGTCGCAAAGTACGTTTGTATGCGTATGTCACAAACGTCGCAAATGTTTGTCGCATACGTCCCAGTTTTCGACATGATAATTTTTAATTTCGTCTACAAGGACAATAATCCCCTGCGTTATAATAAAATTTCACTTACACTATTTTGCTTATCAGCTAAATAAATATATATATTTGTTCATACTAGCAATCAAGTTATCACATTTTGTACGATTTAAAAAATTTAATTAATGGACACTGTGCGCGCAGCAGCGCATCTTGCTAATGATGAACATCAAACAAATATTAACTAAAACCAAAATAGACTATTATGCATTAATTTCATTAAAATCAATTACAATTAAGCACAAGAAGATGAATATAAAAAGATTTTGAAATTTTCGAAATCGTTTATTTATCGTTCAGTTTAAGTATCGAAGCCGTTGAGTTAAGTGGCATTGTTTGTTGAATTAAAAATTTACTATTATTTCACTAATTAATTTGCTATATTTATTATTACCTTAATATTGCTCCAATCGTGTTGCTCGAAAAATGTACAGAAAAACTTTAAATGCAAATATGACTCCAATCGGAGTTTAGAACCGAGTTTTCCAAATAACTGATCCTAAAAGCTCTGCTTTATATGAAATTGCATTCAAATAGGATCATCCATTTAGATTTATTTCCAAATTTAATCACCGTGCAGCGTTGGGCGCCAAAAAAATCGTAAGGTAATTAAATAACTTTAAAACTTGGCTCTAAATGAAATGATATTGATTAACTTTAAATGGAAATATGAGCCCATGATATTGAAAAATTTTGAAATGACTAAATAGAGCCCCAATAGTATTAGTCCTCAATAGTTCCAAATGTGGTTGAAAAACTTTAAATGCAAATATGATCCCATGATATTGAAAAATGTTTAAATGGCTAAATAGAGCCGCAATAGTGCTAGTCCTCAAATGTTCCAAATGTGGCTGAAAAACTTTAAATGCAACTTCTAGAAAGATTCACATTAAAATATGTAGACTGACGATAACTGTAAATTATTTAAATTCGGAATTTTAATGGGTGCGCTCAGACTTGGCAGATAAATGTTTTCCTTGTCCCCAAAATGAAAAGTTATGAAAAGTCCTCAGTTATCCTCAAAATATAAAATCGCATATAATTTAATTTACTATTACTTCACTAATTAATTTGCTATATTTTTAACGTATTATTTTGTTATATTGCAGTTCGTCCTTTCTTCTCTCTCTCTCGCTAACCATCGGTGGCCCGATGGCTTGTGAAGATAACGTTTACTCGCAACGGCCTTTGAAAATTGTTTACATGTTCAACCATAGGTTACATTGTTGATTGACGGAAATCGGAAGCCAGCAGCGGAATATAACATGAACTGGCAGTTCTTATTGAAATTATTGGCATTAATGCAAATGTTACATATAAGTGAGGTAAGTCGAGTAATTTTTTACATATTTTATAACGTCAAAGAGGGCCCATAACACAAAGAGAATTTTCTCTTATTTCTATCGCCCAAACCCCGTACAATAGAGGCTCTCTCACGTCGCTATGCTGCAGCAACAGATAAAATAAAATTAAATAACTTTAAATGTAAATATGTCACTAAGTGAATTTATATTGATTAACTTCAAATGCAAATATATCGTCAAAGAGAGACACATAACACAAAAACCTATTGCGTATAAGGTTTCAACGATCGCTCTTTGGCAAATGAGAATTTTCTCTTATTTTTTCGTTCAAACCCCGCACGATAGAAGCTCTCTCACGTCTCTATTCTGCAGTAATATGTTATGAGATAAATTTCAACTCTTTGTGGAATTGACAATTTGTATCCTTTAGGTCCACATTAACCTCAACGGGTATATTAGCCTTTTGCTTTCGCTTTGGAGGGTTTATTTTAAAAGTAGTAAGGCGCCGTAATATATAAATAAAATACAACAACTCATCATCTCTCGCCATTATAATGAATATCAATAAAATTTAGCTAAATAATCTCAAAGAGCGATGTAACAGGG
The DNA here is from genome assembly GCA_947397865.1 of Polietes domitor. Lineage (NCBI taxonomy): Eukaryota > Metazoa > Arthropoda > Insecta > Diptera > Muscidae > Polietes > Polietes domitor. The sequence goes on along the minus strand of OX377621.1, from coordinate 29,082,589 downwards.
TCTTGTCGAGACTACTCTCCAATAAAGTTGTTTGTTGTTTAATAAAAACATTTCAAAATTATCATTATTTTTCCTTCCACTTGGCTTTTAGTATTCACAAGATGATGATGAGAATTATTGTCAATTTCACAACGTCTGTCTTTCGTTAAAGTCTCCCAAAGAAGTAACATCATTTGTTTATTTTTCTACTATAAATATCCTTAATTTACTTAATGCATCTTAGCCATAAGACAACTTTCATGATGCATTTAATTGCATTCACTTCAATGCTGCGACATGCTGCAGCATTGTCTGGAACTTCAACGTCTGATTGCTGGCTGCAGCATTAACATTTTACAGAATCCAATCGTGTGTGTTCTGTTTTTAACTTAAAATATATTTTTTATTTTTGCTAATCTGTGGTAAAATTTATTGGATAAAGATTTAAGTTGTCAGTTGGTTTTTTGCTCTTTGCTACACGCAAAATCTCCAAATTAAAGCATTAAGAGTGGTATGACATGTCTATACACTCAAAGGAATATGTGAGTTCCAATCGCAATGAATACGAAATGTTATACCAAATAAGTTGGTAGCCGAAGAAAGGATCACCCATACATTTGTATATATAACAAAAGCCTATATTTCATGGGAAAATTACCTTAAAACATCATACCCCTTTAAAAAAGCTCCACAAAAAAGAAATAATATCTGCAAACACTTTCTGAAACCGAAAATTTCATCGAAACAACATTTAGAGACTAATGACTTACTTACAAATTTGATGATAAGGTTGTTGCTCTAGATATCTACAAGGCCTTTGATAGAGCCTCACATGACACACTCATATCAAAGCTCATCGCTTCTCCCATCCCTTTTTCTTATTTTCATCGACGACCTTTTGGGGTGGACTTCGAATCCAATCTTCTGTCATTCGTATTTGATCACATAGACCAAGTCTTCAAGACATTGAGTCGATTGATGGATGAATCACTTAACCAGGATTTACTGGCCATTTCTGAAAGGAGTCGAGTGATAGGATATCAATATATATTGTCTCTCTTGATCACCGTCGTAATGTGGAAAGTGTGTCGCCGTTCTTTCGATGCTTTTATGATAGAACTCAAACCATTTTTTTGATAGGACAGCTTGCCGCACTACACATTACAGAAAAGAATCGTTCTTTGCTCGTGCTACACGTATGTGAATTCGAGCAAATATCTTTCCCGCCAATTATGACATTCATAGATCCAAAACAGATATCCTTATCTTAATAATAACTTCTTAAAGATGGCCACATTGAAGAAAGACTGAACATCTGTATCCTCCTTTTATAGACCAAAATTTGTTGAATTTCATTTATTAATTTCATATTCTCAGTTCATCTTCAACAAAACAACAAAATGTTTGAATAACTTTAAATGCAAATATATCCCTAAATGAGCATATCGTTGAAAATTGAGATGTAACTGGGCAATTCTCAGTTACAAATCATGTCCACAATACTCACAAGATTTAATTTCGCTCCATTTGTGTAGTAAGAGTCTTCAGCTATGAGACAAATTTTCACATTGATGGTTTCGTTAATCGTCAACATCGTCACATTCGTAGATCGTGAAGTATACGAGTGGTACTGTTTGGTACCACGAATTGTCAACAACTCATCTTAAGGTGTCTGCAAACATCCCTGTACATGAGACATTATTAAAATAACATTATGTTTATAATTGAAGATACCCACAATTTCTTAAATCTGGTCATAATGAAAAAAGGATGATAGACCTACATTGTTTGAATTTAATTTTTTAATACAAAATGTTTGAATAACTTTAAATGCAAATATATTCCTAAATAGGGACATCGTCGAAAAAGTTGTAACTGGAAATTTTAAAATAATTACAAATCGAGTTCAAGTACTCACAATATTTGATTTCGCTCCATTTGTCTATTAATCATCTTAAGCTACAAATTGATATATTGATGGTTTCATTAATAGTCAAAATCGCATTCGTAGAGCATGAAATTACAAGTGAATTTGTTACTTGATGCGGTTTTTGACTGATGTTCGGAAGGCGGTTGTGTTGTGGTTCTCATTCGTTTGGGTGAATCATTTACTTAAAAAGTCAGGGTATTTGATTTAAAAGTCGCTGAGAAACCACTTGAAGAAGGTCGTGATAGGCCAGAAATCGTGATAGTGGCAGTTTGCAGCCATGCCATTTATGAATACATTTGTTTTCTATAATATATTGGTGCCTTCTTTTCTTCGAGTGTAACACTTTGTCTGCGCTGTCATTGTGGTTTTGTGACAAAACCGCAGAGGCATCATTTAAATTTGTGACAGATGTCTGAAGGCAAGACAAACCGCTACAATAATATTTAAGTACGTACAAATCTTTCAAGCAAACCAACAGCGAAGAAGAAGAAAAAACAAATAAACCAGACAAACTAAGAAACGTGAAATATGTCCACGAAAATGTCTCCGTGTTGTCAAAGTTGGCTGTCACAAATGTATGTAATTTCACTTTTTCGTTTTCGGTTTCGAAAGGGCGCAAAGCAGCAGACGGCCAAAAATTCCCATTCCCACTGCATTTCGATAGAGATCGTTTAGTAAAATATTTAAATAAATATTACATACATAGTTGGATATTTGAAATTGATGGATATGGATTTTATGCGGTTGTATGTATGGTTTTGTTTGTTTGATGTGTAATTGAACTTGAAATATTTGAAATTCCCATGAAATCATGCGGAAATAATTGCCTCCAATTTGAAGGTTTGTTATTTTCTGTCATTCGGTTTTGCGCGTTCTTCATGCGTCGTCGAATCAAATTCACTCCACTCCAACGCATAATGTGACAACAATGTGTAAATTTCAATGAACAATTAAATTAAAATTGTTGCCGGCACTACGCAACGCAAGGGGTTCAAAGTTCTCCGGAACGACCGAGTGACTGGGCGACAAAGCGGTCATGGAATGCGTTTAAAAAGATGGGTGGAGAAATGTGCCCATATTTGTTGTCAGAAACCTCCCCCCCTCTCCAACCGCCTCAAAATTTTCCTAACCGCTTGTCAGTAATATTTGTGGCTTTATTTCTTCATGGGCTGTGGGCTATGGGGGCCTATGGACAGACACACACATGTTGTGCGTTTTCCACAGAACACACACGCACACACATTTTGGCAAACATCAATTCCAAGTGGATTTGATATCACACGCATTGCGAAAAACAAATCGTAGAACACAAAACAATAAAACAAACAACAAACGCCATAAAACCACATAGTGTAAACAGGGTGCCGCGGCGATACTCTGTACGTGAAAGCTTTTGGTATTTGCTCCATACAAAATTTTCATTGAACTTTCAAGTTCATTGAACTGTTAACGGTTTCGTGGTGTAAAAATTCATAGAATTTTTGAATTATTTTTTTTTTTGAAAAAGATCATGGATTTTTCATGTAAGAAAATTTCATTGAACGCTTTGGTCAAGGAAAAGGTTATTGGACTTTTATCCACACACTAATTCAATGGATTTTACTCCACAGTGAAATTCTTGGAACTCTTCTTAACCGAAAGATTAGTTAAGCTTATCCCAAGAGAACAATTCATTCCAGTTTTCTCCTCAGAAAAATTCATTGAACTTTTTTCAATAAAACAAATTCTATTGAACTTTTCTCCTCAGAAAAATTCTATGAACTTTTCCTAAATAAAAAAATAATTAAGCTTATCCCAAGAGAAAAATTCATTCAGATTTCTCTTCTGAAAAATGCATTGAACTTTTCTCAGTCAAAAAAAGTAATTAACCTTATCCCAAGAGAAAAATGTATTAAAATTTTTCTCCACAGAAAAATTAGTAGGATCTTTATTGCGGAGATCTGTGGCCTCCAAAAATGTTTGAATTTCATTTATTAGTTTGATATTCTCATTTCATCTTCAACTACGTTGGAATCGGAAAAAAAATATCGATCACTTTATTTTAACATTCTCATTTCACCTTCAACAAGGTTGGAATCGAAAAAAATATTGAAGATTTTTCAAAAATAATACAAAATAAAGAAGGATCCCGTCGAAAAATATGTAACTTGAAATTTTAAAATAATTACAAGTAGTTTCCAAAATACTCACAAGATTAGATTTCGCCATCTGTATATTTGAATCTACAGAAAAATAATTATTATCATTAATAATAATGATAAACCAAAATTGTTTGAATTTCATTTATTAGTTTGCTATTCTCATGTCATCATCAACAACGTGGGAATCGGAAAAAATATAGATCACTTTTCAAATGTAATACAAAATGTTTGATATGTCCTTCCTTCGATATATCCTTCATCGAAAAAATATATTTGGAAATTTTAAAAATAACTATAAATCGTGTCGTTGATAGACCAAAGCTGTTTAATTTAATTTATTAATACAAAATGTTTGAATAACTTTAAATGCAAATATATCCCTAAATGAGAATCTCGTCGAAAAAGATGTAGCTGGAAATGTTTAAATAATTAAAAATCAAAATTTTAAATAAATTTTAAATGAAATATATCCCTATATAAAGATTTCGTCGAAAAAGGTGTAACTGGAACTTTTAAAATAATTATAAATCGGGTCGTTGATAGGTCAAAACTGTATGAATTTAATGTATTATTACAAAATGTTTGGATAACTTTAAATGCAAATATATTTCTAAATGAGGATCCCGTAGAAAAGTATGTATCTGGAAATTTTAAAATAATTATAAATCGCGTCGTTGATAGATCAAAACTGTTTTAAAATAACTACGAATCGTTTCCACAACACTCACAAGATTTCATTTCGCGACATATGTGTTGTATGTTTAATGAAGGATTTTCGTACCAAATGAATTTCAGCTATGAAAAATGCATCGAACTTTTCTCAGTCGAATGCTTAGAATACAAAAAATCATTGGAGTTTATAACTTATTTATGTAAATTTATTTAAATTAATTTAATTTATTAGTTTGATATTCTCATTTCATCTTCAACAAGGTTGGAATCTGTAAAAATATTAATCACTTTTCAAAATATTTGAATAACTTTAAATGCAAATATATCCCTAAATGAGGATCTTGTCGAAAAATAATTATAAATCACGTTCCAAATACCCACAAGATTTTATTTCGCGCCATTTGTGTAGTAAGTGAAGTGAATGAAGGGCTTTCGTACCAAATCATCTTCAGCTATGAAAAATTCATTGAACTTTTCCTCTTAGGTGACTGCTTAGAATATTTTCTCTATAGAAAAAAAATCATTGAAGTTCTGAACTTTTGAATCATTGGAGGCTAAAACTTTTTTCACGGATGAATATTTATCAAACAATATTAACTTTTTTGAGAAACAATTACTTAGTTTCTATTTATAGACCAACAAATTATTTATTTTATGAAAAGTTATCATCTTGTGGATTATAATAAGTTCTCAGTTTTAGGAACTCTCTTGAGCAACATGTTCAGTGTTTTAGGGACCAAATAGTTCTCAACATTAGCGAACTTTTCTGAAGAGACTAATTCCCAGTTGTAGTGTAATTTTTGTCCTTATGGAATAGATAATAAATAATACTGTAATTTATTAGATAAGCTTTTACACAATTTTTGAAGAAACAAGTTCTCAATTTCTATTAAATTTTATAGACAAAAATTTGTTCTAAGATCGTTTGTTCTTCGACTTTTAAGATCAGCCATTTCCCATGACTTTGAGCAGATTCCCCCACGACGCCACTGACTCTGACGGAATATTGGCAAAAGTTGAGCATTTAAAAACGCGAAACAGACCATATACAAACGGAATAAGTGCGAGTGTAAACCAAAAACAGAGTTCTCTGTGTACACAAAACCAAAATAGACAACAACTTTTGTTTTATTATGATCTCATGTAAAATTGTAAACAGATGGAACACGATGAACGCCAAAGAAAAAATACAAATAAAAATAAAAGAAACAGAAACAATGAAATCTTTGCGTACCGAACGAACTGAGCCAAATTTTGTCAGACAACATTAAAACCGCCAACAAAATTAGACTGTCTGGCTGGGCAGCAGGGGCGATACGATACGTCTGACAAAGATCATGATTAGGGCAAACAGAAAAGACCCAATTTCTCTATTCCTCATTAAAACAAACAAACAAACAAACAAACAGACGAGACTCCCAAGTTTCCAAGGAAATTTATACTTTTCTTTATTATTAAAGACATTTCTCAAAAATGAAAAGAGGCGACCACAACTTTCAGAAATAAGTATGAATGTATTTGGATACATTGTGTATGGATGCTTTGAGAGATTTCAAAACATTTCATTCGTTCCAAGAAGATCAATGGTTTAATGACACTTTCGGCTAAAATTGACAAAACTTGACAATATTTGTCGCAGTCTGTGCCGGCACCACAACACTCCCACCGTTGTTTTTGTGGGAGGGATGAAAGCAAGTAAGCAAGGAAGAGGGAGAGTTCACAGCCCGAAAAGTTCATTAGCACCGGAGGAGAGCTGCGGCGCAGAAAGAGGCACAGCCCGGCTATAACGGCCCAGCATGGTCGACCGGCAACGCCATACAACATAAGCAAGATTTATGCTTCCAAAGATAAAAAAGTGTCTGCTGGCTGGCTGTCCCATCCACCACCCAGACAACGAGAGTAGGGAATTCATGATCCAACACAGCGCAGCGCAAGGTACACACAGAGTATCATATCTGGGAATGCTGCAGTTGATGTGTCTGTCTGTCGCCGCCTGGAAGAATGAATGTCTGTTGTGTCTGGTCTGTGCCGCTGCTCGTTCGTATGGAAAATTGCAATCTCAGGAGGGAGATTCAAATACTAATCGTGGAGAAGTGCATTTGCATCTAAATAACATTGACATCTTTACGATACCGCCAAAAAATACAAAATACAAAACAAAACAAGATGGAAATTAAACCGAGAGAAACCACCACGGCACACCGCAAAGACAATGAGAATGAGATACGTGTACTCAATGATACTGTGGTTGACCGAGATGATTTTTGAAAATGGATCTAATGATTTGTAATCGATCCAAGTGGAGCAAAAATTTATTAAAGAAAGAGAGACGGCTAGGTATATTTAAAGCTTTCAATGAAGTAAAGTTTCCAGATGTCTTTTCGACGACCGCTCCATAAATAGGAAAGTTCTTAGTAGTGACACTAGGAAATTGTCTTCAAAAGAAAGAAGAGTTTTTGGTTGTCACTCCGAACATTGTCTCCCATACATGTTTAACCATGACAATAAACGTCTTAAGTGTATCACATGAAGTTTTGACAAAAGATTGACCTCTTTTCGTAGAGCTTTTTCTTAAAAAAACGTTTAGTTTTTTCTAAAGAAAAAATGTCATTGAGCTTTTTACAAAGAAAAAAATCGTTGAGCTTTTTCTAAAGAAAAAATCGTTTAGCTTTCTCTAAAGAATAAAATCGGTGAAATTGTTCTAAATTTCGTTGAACTTTTTCTAAAGAAGTATCTATCTATTTTAAAGAAAAAATTCGTTGAGCGTTTTCTAAAGAAAATGTCGTTGAGCTTTTTGTAAAGATGAAATTCGTTGAGCTTTTTCGAAAGAAAAAATTTCGTTGAACTTTTTGTTTAGAAAAACAATTTGAATTTTTTCTTTAGAAAAAGTTCATCCAGAATTTTTTCTTTAGAAAAAGTTCATCCAGAATTTTTTCTTTAGAAAAAGTTCATCCAGAATTTTTTCTTTAGAAAAAGTTCATCCAGAATTTTTTCTTTAGAAAAAGTTCATCCAGAATTTTTTCTTTAGAAAAAGTTCATCCAGAATTTTTTCTTTAGAAAAAGTTCATCCAGAATTTTTTCTTTAGAAAAAGTTCATCCAGAATTTGTTTCTTTAGAAAAAGTTCATCCAGAATTTGTTTCTTTAGAAAAAGTTCATCCAGAATTTTTTCTTTAGAAAAAGTTCATCCAGAATTTTTTCTTTAGAAAAAGTTCATCCAGAATTTTTTCTTTAGAAAAAGTTCATCCAGAATTTTTTCTTTAGAAAAAGTTCATCCAGAATTTTTTCTTTAGAAAAAGTTCATCCAGAATTTTTTCTTTAGAAAAAGTTCATCCAGAATTTTTTCTTTAGAAAAAGTTCATCCAGAATTTGTTTCTTTAGAAAAAGTTCATCCAGAATTTGTTTCTTTAGAAAAAGTTCATCCAGAATTTGTTTCTTTAGAAAAAGTTCATCCAGAATTTTTTCTTTAGACAAAGTTCATCCAGAATTTTTTCTTTAGAAAAAGTTCATCCAGAATTTTTTCTTTAAAAAAATTCATCATTCAGAACAATAAGTTCATTCAGAACTTTTTCTTTACAATAAGTTCATCCAAAACATTTTCTTTTGAATAAGTTCATCCAGACCTTTTCCTTAGAATAAGTTCACACATAACTTTTTCTTTAGAATAAGTTCATCTAGAACTTTTTCTTTAGAATAAGTTCATCTAGAACTTTTTCTTTAGAATAAGTTCATCTAGAACTTTTTCTTTAGAATAAGTTCATCTAGAACTTTTTCTTTAGAATAAGTTCATCTAGAACTTTTTCTTTAGAATAAGTTCATCTAGAACTTTTTCTTTAGAATAAGTGAAGAAAAAATTCGTTGAGCTTTTTCCAAAAAAAAACAATTGGTTGCACCTTTTCGTTGAGCTTTTCCAAAAGAAAACAATTTGTTGAACTTATTCTAAAGAATAAATTTCGTCGAGCTGTTTCTAAAGAAAAAAATCCATGTAATTTGTATATGAATGCGTCGATTTTCTTACGCCATCTACAGAGAGCTTTCATATTACTCTATTCACAAAAAGACTTTTGTTGTCTATACCGTAAAAACAAAGCCTATAGAATTTAATATAGACCACTGTTCACACATACAAACGACTGAGAATTTAATAAAGTCCCAATCTTTTGGAAGAAGTATTTACGGAGTCTATATTAAATTTTATACACTTTTACCTTGAACTTAAAAGTTTATAGAAATTTTACAACATTCTTCTACCTTGTTATTAAATCACTATGCAGACACTTTTAATAAAAAAGCTCCCCGCAGATGACGTTTGAAAATCGCTCCCACTTACATACAAAGAACGAAAACGTATATCTAGTCCAATCTTGGACCGAATCCATCTATATTACACTTCAGTAAAAATAGGAAGTACTTCCTCAGTCACATCCCAAACCCCAATATACATATACGTATTTCAAGCTTTTGAACAACTTCAAAAAATGATTACAATTTAAGGGAGAGTATGATAGCTTAGGCCCCACGGTTTGACTAAAGTTTTGGACAAAGAACTTCAATTAAAGAAAAAATGGTTTACACGTTATCGATATCTCGCTTAGTTATCGAGTTATCGGACCGAATTTTCGCTTTTTTCATTCAAATGAGCAACAAATATTTTTTTTACTTAATTTACAATTTCGATGTGTCGATAACAAAAGTAGTTATCGAAAAAAATATTTTAAATTTCCACATTTTACAAAAAAAAATCGATAAAAAAGCGGGATATCGATAACATGCCGACCTTTTTTTCATATTTTGGGGTCTTGGATAACATACTATTGCCGATGTTGAAATTACTTGAAAACTAACATTATTTACTTTATCATTTACATCACATCATTTACTTTATCACATTTGATCAAATTTCGAAAGTTACCCATGATCTTCTCTTCTGACTTCCTGAATGAAAGTTACCTATTTGCAACTTCAAAAAAAAACGTTCCTGAAAAATTGCTCATTTTATTCAAAGAGTAACCAAAACACTGTTCCTTTGAACATTAAGATTTCGAAGATTAAGATGAATACTTCAACAAAGAAAAAACAAATGAAACCTCAATGGATTTGAAACCAATACCATAGGAAAACATATCACATGTAGCATGTTTGTTAGCCAAACGATGATACATTCAAAGAGGAGGAGGAGGAGGCAAACCAGCAGAGACAACAGCCGACAATACCACAAAACGTGATTCATAAATCATGTTCGCATTCGATGGCAGACACAACAAAACCTTAAACCTTAAAACCTATAAAGTTCATTTAATATCAATTTCCTCCTCACCCCTCACCCTCACCCACCCTACCCATCTACACCACAAGCAAGCTTTTCACTTTTTGTCTATGTCTTATTTCTCTCGTTACAGAGTAGTCATGTACAATTGGCTAAACAAGAGATACAAACGGAAGTTAACGCTTCAATAGGTCACTTACCATCGCACCCTTTTAACCAGACTAACCTGCACCAGCTGGCACAGCCCGAGTCCGAGCCCCAGCCCAACCAACACAGAAGACACGATCACCATCATCGACATAAAGAACAACGCTTCCATCATTGGCACAATGGTCAACGAGTCCATCGTGTCTATCCCAATGAAAACCGCCGTCGTCAACATCGTCATCCACACCATCATAGATGGGTGTCACGACGACCACCTCATCACCACCGCCACCATCAGCAGCACCAATTCGGGCGGTGGTCTCCGTGGTCATCGTGTTCCCCGGACTGCATGAAACGTCGAGAACGTTACTGTAAAGTAAAGCGGAAATGCGGTCACACCAAACATATTGAAGAACGTAAATGTCGGCGGTAAGTACAAGTCACGAAGAGGGGGTGGTAGCGTTCAGCGGTCAATGGTCTAAATGGAGTCATAAACAGTGTCACCGGTTAATGGAGTGTGTTAAAGTTGGCCCGTTTTTATTGGATTTGAAGTTAATGGAGTGTATCAACGACCATTTAATTTGATGACTAATTTTATGCTTTCGTAGCAGCGAGTTTGTTAGTTAAATTAGGGGAAGCCTTGAACATTTTTTAAATTTTTTAATGTTAACCATGAAAGTCATCAACTATTCTATAAGAAAGGTATCGTCAAACTTTTTCAAAAGAAAAATTTCGTTGAACTTTTTCAAAAGAAATAATTCCATTGATCTTTATCAATAGAAACAATTAAACTTTTTAAAGAAAATTTTTCGTTGAGCTTTTTCTAAAGAAAACAATTAGTTGCATTTTTTTTTAAAGAAAAATGTCATTAAGCTTTTTCTAAAAAATAAACATCATTGAGCTTTTTCTAAAGAAAAATTTCGTTGAGCTTTTTCTAAAGAAAAAATTTAATTCTACAGAAAAATTTCGTTAAACTGTCTCTAAAGAAAAAATCGTTGAATTTTTTCTGAAGAAAGAAATCATTGAGCTTTATCTAAAGATTAAAATCGTTGAACTAAAGAAAAAGTTCTAGGTGAATTTATTCTAAAGAAAAGTTTTAGATGAAATTTTTCTAAAGAAAAAATTCTGGATGAACTTTTTCTAAAGAAAAAATTCTGGATGAACTTTTTCTAAAGAAAAAATTCTGGATGAACTTTTTCTAAAGAACAAATTCTGGATGAACTTTTTCTAAAGAAAAAATTCTGGATGAACTTTTTCTAAAGAAAAAATTCTGGATGAACTTTTTGTAAAGAAAAAATTTTGGATGAACTTTTCCTAAAGAAAAATTTCTGGATGAACTTTTTCTACAGAATAAAATCTGGATGAACTTTTTCTAAAGAAAAAATTCTGGATGAACTTTTTCTAAAGAAAAAATTCTGGATGAACTTTTTCTAAAGAAAAAATTCTGGATGAACTTTTTCTAAAGAAAAAATTCTGGATGAACTTTTTCTAAAGAAAAGATTCTGGATGAACTTTTTCTAAAGAAAAATTCTGGATGAACTTTTTCTAAAAAAAAATTCTGGATGAACTTTTTCTAAAGAAAAAATTCTGGATGAACTGTTTTCTAAAGAAAAAAACTGGATGAACTTTTTCTAAAGAAAAAAATCTGGATGAACTTTTTCTAAAGAAAAAATTCTGGATGAACTTTTTCTAAAGAAAAAATTCTGGATGAACTTTTTCTAAAGAAAAAATTCTGGATGAACTTTTTCTAAAGAAAAATTCTGGATGAACTTTTTCTAAAGAAAAAATTCTGGATGAACTGTTTTCTAAAGAAAAAATTCTGGATGAACTGTTTTCTAAAGAAAAAAACTGGATGAACTTTTTCTAAAGAAAAAAACTGGATGAACTTTTTCTAAAGAAAAAAATCTGGATGAACTTTTTCTAAAGAAAAAATTCTGGATGAACTTTTTCTAAAGAAAAATTTGTGGATGAACTTTTTCTAAAGAAAAAATTCTGGATGAACTTTTTCTAAAGAAAAATTTCTGGATGAACTTTTTCTAAAGAAAAATTTCTGGATGAACTTTTTCTAAAGAAAAATTTCTGGATGAACTTTTTCTAAAGAAAAATTTCTGGATGAACTTTTTCTAAAGAAAAATTTCTGGATGAACTTTTTCTAAAGAAAAATTTCTGGATGAACTTTTTCTAAAGTAAAATTTCTGGATGAACTTTTTCTAAAGAAAAAATTCTGGATGAACTTTTTCTAAAGAAAAAATTCTGGATGAACTTTTTCTAAAGAAAAATTTCTGGATGAACTTTTTCTAAAGAAAAATTTCTGGATGAACTTTTTCTAAAGAAAAATTTCTGGATGAACTTTTTCTAAAGAAAAATTACTGGATGAACTTTTTCTAAAGAAAAATTTCTGGATGAACTTTTTCTAAAGAAAAAATTCTGGATGAACTTTTTCTAAAGAAAAATTTCTGGATGAACTTTTTCTAAAGAAAAATTTCTGGATGAACTTTATGAAAAATTTCTGGATGAACTTTTTCTTATGAAAAATTTCTGGATGAACTTTTTCTTATGAAAAATTTCTGGATGAACTTTTTCTTATGAAAAATTTCTGGATGAACTTTTTCTTATGAAAAATTTCTGGATGAACTTTTTCTTATGAAAAATTTCTGGATGAACTTTTTCTTATGAAAAATTTCTGGATAAACTTTTTCTTATGAAAAATTTCTGAATGAACTTTTTCTAAAGAACTTTTTTACGCTGAACTTTTTTTCTTTGCTAAGATGATCTTGATTTTTTAAACAAAAATGTTCATTTTAAGCTTCAAAATGACTAGTGATTAATATTTCCTTCAGACAGGTTAATTTTGATTTATTTATTTAAACAAAACTGAACACATTGCATTTCCTCGCTGCACATATTCTTTTTTACAAATGATATATTGTCCAATCCATTCACAATTGACCTAATTCAAGATACAACCCAAAAAAACCAACATCACCACCCACAACTTCCAGACACTTCCGTGTAGTTTCCTGCAGACAAATGTTACATATTCTGTCTTTATCAAAAATAAATCTTCGCCGAATGTAATTTGTCTCAACTTATAAATTCCCCTCGACTTTTGTAGATGTCATCCGGTAACGGATGATAGTAAATGGTCAACAACGTCAAGCAGTCTACCACCGCATGGAGCCCATACTACACAACAACCACAGCAGCAGCAGCAACAACAACAGCACACCAGCAACACAGCTCCAACGATAATAATCAATGCAGCAGCTGCTGCGGCCTCTGCACCGACCAACCAACCCAATGTAGTAACAAGTGCTGTCACACAGCACCACCAGCAGCCCACACTGATTGGAACACCAACCGAGTCGCATAAACATCATCCTGTAACACAAAGTGAAGAACTTGTACACCACCACCAACATGTGACCACCAGTGATAGCCATGACTATGACGATGGCGATGATTCCGATTTTTATGTTATAAAGGCAAAACGGAAAAGGCCACACCATCACAGACCCCAACTGAATTACCCAGACATACCTCTGCAGGAAGACATCGATGACTATTTCGGAGAACACACTGAAGATGCTCTAAATGAACTCGGTTCGGCACAGTCGCCCAATGAATATCTCGAAACGTTACCCAGCCAAGTAAAAACTATACGATATCCAGATCTTCCAAGAAGAGCATCTGCGCACGGTCATCGTAAAAATCATAGACATCATCATGGGAATAATGGTCATCGAAAGCTGAAAGGGGCTACTGATTCGAACACGTTTGAAGATGGCAACGAGGGTGATGTCTTCCAGTATGAAGATTTCGATATAGATATCACACATGGCGAGAATCAAGAGAGTGATGTGTCATACGAGGATCCAGGGGATTACAACGACTACCGGAATTCGACGGCTGTGGCACCCTCGAAGGAGAGGGCAACGCCGGAACATTTGATACCAAAACATCGCCGTATTTATTCGAAATGGAGTAGGTGGACCAAATGTACTCCAAAGTGTACAACACGGAGATATAAGTAAGTACGAATACAATTATATTTTTAAAATATTCATTTTCGCTTACCATGTGTGAATGGTTTCCATTTACAAAATAGGAAATTTTTAAATCACTTTCGCTTAGTAAAGTTGCCCGGAACCTTCTAAAACTTGAACATATGCTGAGCCCTCAGATTTTGAATAACTTTCGTTTTGATATTTTAACGTTATAAATAAAAAATAATCAGATCAGAGGAGATTACAATAGTTTCTATTCCGAAAAGTTAACTAAAATCTGCTTTGAGAAGCTTTACTTCCTAGGAAAGCTTTTATTGGAATTAATGATTTTTGTATTATATCTCGAACCTCATACGATTTTCGAAGCCTCCGGAAAGAATAATGAGATGTTTCTTAAAGTGTTAATTATATTCCGGAATGCATCATCATCTAGAAAATTTAATTACAATATTATACGAAAATTAATCAAATCCTGAAGAGCTTTTCCTCAATAAAAATTAAGATTCGATGAAACATCGTAAATAAATATTTCACGAAATTTACTAAAAAACGTTATCAGATTATATTATTCTGCAGAAAACTCATCCACATTCTGAGCAGAAATTCTATTAGAAAGGTAGAAAAAATTCTGATGAATCTCAAATAGGAAATTTCAACAAATTCTAATTAACATTTATTTATGCAAATTATGTCAAATGACGTCATGAACTTAAAAAAATATTTTTGAAGGATTAAAAAACTGTTTAAAAGCTTTTAAACATCTTTTTGAAAGTTATTAAAATATTTTTGAATGATTTTTAAAAATATTTTTGAATGTTTTTTAAAAATATTTTTGAAATGTTTTAAGAATATTGTTGAAAGCATTTAACGATATTTTTGAAGTATTTTTGAAAACTTAAAAAACCTTTTTGAAAGCTTAAACACATTTTGATAATAATTAACATTTATTTATGCAAATTATGTCAAATGATGTCATGAACTTAAAAAAATATTTTTGAAGGATTAAAAAATTGTTTAAAAGCTTTTAAAATTTTTTTTGAAAGTTATTAAAAATTGTTTCTATAACTTTTAAAATTAAATATAAAAGCTTTTCAAAAACATTTTTGAATGTTTTTTAAAAATATTGTTGAAAGCATTTAACGATTTTTTGAAATCTTTTTGAAAACTTAAAAAACCTTTTTGAAAGCTTAAACACATTTTGAAAGCTTTTAAAATTATTTTTTGAACGGTTGAAAGCTTTTTGAACATATTTTGAAAGCTTTTGTAAGCATTTAAAAATATTCTTGAAAGCTTCTAAAATTTTTTGAATGCTTAAACAAATTTTTGAAAGCGTTTAAATCTTTTTGGGGAATTAAAAAACATTTTAACGTTTTTAAAAAATCTTTTCGAAGGATTAAAAAAATTGTAAAGCTTTTAAAAAATCTTTTTGAACGATTAAAAAACTTAAAAATCTTTTAAAATTCTTTTTTGAAAGCTTTTTAAAAATATTTTTAATTTTTTTTCAAGTATTGTTGAACGCTTGTTAATAACATTTTTGAAAGCTTTTACAAATATTTTGATAGTTTTTAAAAATATTTTTGAAAGCTTAAAAAACGTTTTGAAATATTAAACACATTTGCGAAAGCTTTTAAAAAATATTTTTTAAACTTCATCGAATATACAGCATTTGAATAGCATCTGATAAGCTTTTCTAAGTTCACCTACAGAAAATAATACGCTTTTAAAAATATTTTTGAAAACTTTTTAAAAATATTTTTGAAAGCTTTTTAAAAATATTTTTGAAAGCTCTTTAAAAATATTTTTGAAACCTTTTAAAAATATTTTTGACATCTTTTAAAAATATTTTTGAAATCTTAAAAAAATATATTTTTGAAATCTTAAAAAAAAATATTTTTGAAATCTTTTAAAAATATTTTTGAAAGCTTAAAAAAACTTTTAAAACTTCAGCGTATATACAGCGTTTGAAAGCTTCTGGTAAGATTTACAGATAACAGCTCTTAATACTGGACTTGATTTACGTGTTATGTGATAATCAAAACGTTAAGAGCTTTGAGCTGTTCTCATAAAAGTTCAAAGGCTATGAATATTTGGTCTAATGAGTTTTATTTTGGTTATTATCTCTAGGAAAAACAGCATCCATTAATTTATGAACTTTTGATCTAATGAGCTTTTCTATTTTGGTTCCTATCTCTAGAAAATGCCGCGTCCGTGAACAATGTGGTCGCGAAGTTTTACGCGAAATCGCCTACTGCTACACCGAGGGCAGTTTTTGTCAGCAATGGTTGCAAGCTCAGGTCCAGAAGTCTCCAGCCTATGAGCTAAGACCTTCTCGTCGAAGAGATGTTAGTAGTGATGATGGTGGTACCCTTTCGAACTCCATTGTTAGTGATTTTATAATGAATGGTAAAGGCTATCGGGGACCAGAATACACACCCCTGAAACTGAAGTGCGGCATAGCGCCTATACGCAGCAACAAACGCAATATGTACAACATGTTGAAAATCATTGGAGGCAAGGCGGCCAGGAAGGGTGAATGGCCGTGGCAGGTGGCGATTTTCAATAGGTTCAAGGTAAGGACACTAGAAATTAAACCTAAAAGACTGGGTTATTATTCAGGAGATATAGCCACATTCCAGCTTGTCAAATTTGTCGTGTCTGCTTCTCACAGGAGCTATATTTTGTTCTTTCAGGAAGCCTTTTGCGGTGGCACTTTAATAGCCCCACAATGGGTTCTGACGGCAGCCCATTGTGTGCGCAAAGTTTTGTATGTACGCCTGGGAGAGCATAATTTGGACCATGAGGATGGCACAGAATTACATTTGAAGGTGCTCAAGAGCTATAAACACCCGAATTTCGACAAGAAAACAGTGGACAGTGATGTGGCCCTATTGAAGTAAGTAGACGATACGATTCCAAAACTATCCATACTCTGTACAAATATTTATTCCATAAAGACCTAATTCGATTACTTTTTTTATCGTTTTTTCTTACAGACTTCCCAAACCCGTTAACACCACCACTTGGATAGGCTTCTCCTGTTTGCCCAAGCCCTATCAACCACTGCCCAAGAACATGGAATGCACCGTCATTGGCTGGGGCAAACGACGCAATCGTGACGTGGCCGGTACCAGCGTACTCCACCAGGCCGAAGTGCCCATTATTCCCATGGACAATTGTCGCTCCGTCTATTATGATTATACGATCACCAAGAACATGTTCTGTGCCGGCCACAAACGTGGACGTATCGACACTTGTGCCGGGGACTCCGGTGGCCCACTGCTGTGCCGTGACACCACCAAGCCCAATCACCCGTGGACCATATTCGGTATTACCTCATTCGGCGATGGCTGCGCCAAACGCAACAAATTCGGCATCTATGCCAAAGTACCCAATTATGTGGACTGGGTATGGTCGGTCATCAATTGTAATGGCAATTGTAAAATGCATCAGCGCATGTAAGGCCACAGCTCGAAACGAAAACTGGTAACTGGTGTCCAGTGATAATTGTAAGTGTATGTAATTAATGTATGTATGTAAGTATATATAGGCGTAGATAGATGTAGATGTATGTGTGTAAGGTAATTTTTATGATTTATGTACTACGATTTTTATTTATTCACAATTATGATTTTATTGATCCTTTTGTAAAAAGCTACTTTTTTTGTTGTTATTACTTCATATGATGAAAAATGACGTCTTTTATGTATCTCGTGTTTTTGTATCCATCGAACGGATTCAGTCAACAGTGCCGTCAGTCGGTCGATGCGATGCGAGGTACTCCTCGTGCCACTGCCGACTTCTTTATGATTTTACAATTTACTAATGATTTATAGGCTACTGTGAGGCACAGTGGAACGAAGATAATAGAATGTGGGAATATATGTTATATATGTCGTAAGCCAGCGTGTTAGGAATTATGGAAAGATATATACATAAGCCTCTGATATTTTTTCTTAACTTATGTTCGCGAGGGAACATGGACATCGATAATATCAATTCTGTAGTCTCAAGTTTTGTCTAGTTTCTTCTCCATGTCATTTTAGGCCGTCTAAGGGGACCAATCACGGCATTCGAAATCGATAATGTTAAGATCGAAATACACTTTAATTTATTGTTTAGGACATAAATTTCGACACAAATGATTAAACTTCTAACGATATAAGTTCCAATATACGTTATCTCAACATCATAATTGTTTTTAATGGAAATGTATACTTATTTCTCAGGAAATAAAAATTTATTTCGATCGTAATTTTACGATATCGTTACTATTACTATTACTTACACTGCCTTGCGGGATCCGATCCGATTGATTCCTGGGGCTTCCTCGACGTATAGCCATTTCAACTCCACATTCTTCTCTTCTTTATCTGGATTTAAAACCCTATCTCAGAACATGAGATCTTAAAACTCCAAATACATATACGTCCAATATTGAGATCATTCATTTAAGTCTTATTGGGCCAAACAAGTTGACATAAAATATACAATTAAATAACTTTATATGCAAATATCTCCCCAAAACATAGATTCGACCAAAGTATTTTCTAAAGAAATCATCCTTAGAGTATGAGATCTAAAAAACTTTAAATGCAAATATGTCCATCGGGCTAAACAAGTAAATATTCGATGTTTATCATTTTCTCATAGATTTCTCCTTGGGGTCCTTTTAATTGTGTCAAAAGCTTTTTGGAAAGCAACTCGTCTAAATGTGATTCGATCCAGGCGGCTCTTGACATTGATTCCTCAATGTGTAGTCAATTCAGCTTAACTTTCGTCGCTTGTTTATATGTATTCAAAACCCCATCTCAGAATATGAGATCTCATAACTCTAAATACAAATATGCCCGTCACCATGATCATTCATTTAAGTAATTTTGTATCAAACAATTTGATATACAATATATAATCAAATAACTTTAAATGCAAATATCTTCCCAAATAAGGTTTCAACCATACTGCAGCCGAAAGTATTTTCGAAAGAAATCCTCCTTAGGACATGAGCACCGAAAAACTTTAAATGAAAATATGTCCACCGGGCCAAAAAATGTAGATATTCGATTTTTATAATTTTCTCAGAGGTTCATCTTTGGTGTCGTTATCTCTGTCCTTTTAATTGTGTTTGTCATATTGGATCAAAGAAGTTAATATACAATATATATTTAAACAATTTTGCAAATATTTCCCTAAATAAGGCTTCAATCATACTCCTACCGAAAGTATTTTTTAAAGAAATCTTCCTTAGAACATGAGATCTAAAAACTTTAAATGCAAATATCTCCTTCGGCCAAAAAAGTAGATATTCGATGGTTTATACTTTTCTCGAGGATTCCTCTTTGGCTCAGTATTCTTTAAAGTACATTCGATGGTTGATAGTCTCGAAAAAATGATTGTTGTCAATACTTTGCAAACACAGTGATTCCCCTCCAATTATAGCAAAGGCCCAGTGTCCAGTCCAGTGTCCAGTGATTGTCAGTGTATGATCCAAGTCACCCTATATTACACAAATTCTCATTATATAGGGTCCGCCAAATAACTTTTTTTTATGAAAATGCTATAAAAAAACTACTGAATATTTTCTCAGATTTCTTTTTTTATTTCAAAGTACAATCCTTCCGGTTAATAATGGAAAATAATTTCATTCAAATGGCTGCCTCGGCACCCCACAAATAATAGTCCAACGGTTGAATAGTTGAAAAAAAACGTTAGATGGCGGACCCTATAATATAAATTACCCATATAGATAATCGTCGTCAGTGATTATGTCTATCTAGTGTTCAAAAAGATGTAGGAAACTTATATATCCAATATTACCTGGAAATATATCCCCATCTTATTTCGTTTTTTCCACTGTGCTTGAGTAGAGTAGAGTAGAGTTTTTTCGTACAAATGTATTTTTTCGTTGCCTTTGTTGTCGTCGTCGATCGTTCCAATTTGATAAATCACTTTATACGCATTTAATCATAAGTCATACTCTATTGCGACGAGTACTACTCGGTTTTTTTCTCTCTCTATTGTATTTTCGTAATGAATTTTCTGGATTGGTTTTTGTAATTTTTCATTTTAATCTATTTTAACATTGAATTGCGATCTTTTGGGCGGCTTATGTGCAATTTTACACATACTCAGAGTAGATTTGATGCCTTTTACGGCAGCCGAGACTCAAAGATATTTTATCGTTTTTTAATAACTCAAGCAATTTATCAAAAAATAATGCTTGTACAATAACAACAACAAATATATATATATGATATATTGTGTAGTTTATTATGTATTTTATTTTTTATTATTATTACTCTACTTTATTATTTATTTAACAAAATGCTGAAGAGGCTGTGAACATATTTGATCAAAATAAAAAGCATATACTCAATTTTGTAGTCTTCAAATAGTGTTGTATTGATGCCAGAGAAAACGAGTGTTTTTGAAGGGATTTTGGTATATTGTCCACTATATAAAATGCAAAAGCAATATCCACTCTAAGGACCCTGTTTACACAGTTTAATTTTTGATTTTAATTTAAACATCGCGTGGAAGCTGTGCAAATGCCGCCATCATCATTAACCGCAACATTAATAAAGAGCGAAAATTTACGAGCTCTTGTAGTGGTGAGCGACATTTTCGTCATAAAAACACAAGCGAAAACATTAAGTGTTAATGGTAAACATCGTTTAAATTTAAAAAAGAATATTTTTAATGAATTTCTTGGTAAAAAACATTTTTATTTGGATTTTGGTCAATTTAGTTTGTGTTAACATTGTGAAATGGTAGGGGGGATAATGTGACATTTATGTGAGAAAGTTTAAATGTCAGTTTTACCATCAATGATCATTGGGACATTAATTTATTAGCATTCGGGTTTGATTCAAAACTGATTGGCATACAAATCAGCATAGAGCGGCAAGGTGTTTGTACAGAGTGGCTGAATACGACAGGTGGGAATGGTGATCATTAGGACTTTAATTTATGTTCGTTCGGGAATGACCCAAAAAAATCCTCATAAAAATACACAATCACTGGTATTAGTCAGACCAAGTGTTTTGAGGGATGGATATTAGAACACTTAGAAAACAAAAAACAATATTAGTCACAATCCATTGGCGCCATATGCATATACATATATAAGTAAAAGTTTCGTCTACAGTCCATATTAGACTTGAAACGTACGATGTAGTCTTGTGAAGGGGCAGGATGAGGAAATGAAAAACTAAAACGCCAATTAACTCCATCATGCCAACAGTTTCAGACGCATACCATTTGACTAAATTGTCGTACCGAGTAATCTTTCATATAACACATTCGGCGTGAAAGTGCACCCATATGAGCCATATCGGGCCTAAAAAAGGAGATAATCATACTCCTGTCGAAAGTATTTTCTATAGAAATACTCCTTAGAACATGAGATCTAACTGAGGTCATTATTAAAGACATATGCGGCCAAAGTAGATGTACGTTTGTATAACTTTAAATGCAAATATATCCTTAAATAAGGCTTCAAGGCCTAAAAAAGGAGATAATCATACTCCTGTCGAAAGTATTTTCTATAGAAATCCTCCTTAGAACATGAGATCTAATTGAGGTCATTATTAAAGCCATATGTGGTCAAAGTAGATGTATGTTTGGATAACTTTAATGCAAATATATCCTTAAATAAGGCTACAATCGGCAATATGAGTGTCTCATGTGAAGTACAATTTCCTTTCATGGTAATTATTCCGTAATGGTGCTCTTTAATGACAATTTTATCCAGCCATATCTGAAGTATTACAAGTTAACTGGCATGACCTGATTCAATAAAAAAAGAAAGGATTCAATATAATAAAATCATAGGTCACGATGCAGTAGCAGATTGAATGTATGAGATACATCACTCTATTCCTGGTGAAAATGTTATTATTCTGTTCATTAAGTCACTGAGGCTCTATTATTTATGAAAAATCATCCTCATTTTTTCCAACATAGAGATCTCGACATTTTAAATTCAAATTCATTGTCGACAATGTGATCCCTTGTTATAATTATTCTCTGGTGCTCTTTGATGCAGCCAAATTTGGAGTATTCTTGATCATCAACATTTTCCACTTTTTCCATTTTCACTGAAAGGCCCTGATATAATTCAATAAAAGGACTTATGTTATAGAAACGAACCACAGTGAACGATCCAAAAACATAGACCATTTCCATGACTAATTTAAAATCCCACCACGAAAGGCCATGGTATAGTAGGGAATTGAATACATCCTATACTATTCCTGGGAGAAAATATAAATAAATATTTGTATACTCCAAAAGGTGCTTCGGCGCAGGTCGGCCTTCTTTTTCTACCATATGCACTTGATTGTTTAGACCAACATAGAATATATGAATAAATAAATATCTCCCAAACTCACGAATTTCAATACAATATTATCTGAAAATATATATTAGACATAAAGGGTGATTTTTTAAGAGCTTGATGACTTTTAAAAAAAAAAAAACGCATAAAATTTGCAAAATCTCATCGGTTCTTTATTTGAAACGTTAGATTGGTCCATGACATTTACTTTTTGAAGATAATTTCATTTAAATGTTGACCGCGGCTGCGTCTTAGGTGGTCCATCCGCTTAGTCCAATTTTGGCATTTCCACGTTTTTGAGTAACAGAGACCCAATTGGTGCGAACGGCGACGAATCGAAAATTGGTGGTCATCATTAACACTGGCCGATACAGCTGCGATATTTTCTTCAGTTCGCACTCTACGTAAGCGTGTTGGTGGTTTAATGTCCAACAATGTAAATTTGGTGCGAAATTTAGTCACAATAGCCCGAATAGCCGCTTCAGTGGGTCGATTAAACTGACCATAAAATGGAAGCGCGCAATGAACTTTCTTAACAGAGCACGCATTTTGATAATAAAATTCAATAATTTGCAAGCGTTGTTCGTTTGTAAGACGATTCATGATGAAATGTCAAAGCATACTGAGCATCTTTCTCTTTGACACCATGTCTGAAATCCCACGTGATCTGTCAAATACTAATGCATGAAAATCCTAACCTCAAAAAAATCACTCTGTACATACATAAATAATTTTTATGAGCTATTTGAAAACTCCCTATTATTAATACATAAAAAATCACTGCAAAAACTCTAGTTTATACAATGGCATTTCATTATGATTTTCGTTTTATATTTGTTAAACCTAGAATGCAGCTGACATCTAAGTATGTAAATACAATAAATATGTGTGTACACGAACCTAACCGTTTCCATTAACAGAAAACTGTGAATTCTTTGAAAACAATTTGGTTTTATTGAGAACAAAAATCGATTGAATCTCAAAAAAAGTTATATTTTTTCCAAATTGTATAAAAAACCAACTATGTATTTAAGTAAAGGTAGAAATTGCATATTAAATAAAAAATATTAAATTGTTTTAAGGATATAAAAATAATACTTGTAAACACTACCCAGAAATATAATCGCTATTATAATTAAAGCTTAAACTAAACATACTTTAAGCAAATATAAACGATGTATAACCACCTTAACTCTGCTAAACTAACCTCCAATTATGTTCAATTAATTTTTATTTATTTTTTTAATAGCCGTCGTAGTTTTAAAAACACGTTATGAAACTAATATGTCGTGGTTTTTATTTTAAACACCTCTTTTTCTTGCATAACCCAATGCGATATCTGTAAATTGTTTGTGTATAATTGTAAAGTATTTTTTAAGATTCGAACTTTTTTGTTCTCCTTCGTTTTTCCTTTTTTATATAAAACAAAAAAGTGTAAATAAACATAAATTATGTGAAAAAAACTACAAATAAATCTTTGAATTTTATTTCAACAAAAACAAAACGAACCCGAGAAAAGATAATGCAAAACACACATTAAAAATCAATAAAATCAGATGAGACCAAAACATAAATCTGTGATGCCATAAAACCAGCCCAAGACAGAGGGGAGGGCAAACAAACGTAAAAGAAAGGTAAAAGAACTCTCAAATTAAAAAACACACTTTTGTTAAAAAACGACACAATTTGATTGAAATTTTTTTTGTTTATAAAATTTCCCTCCTCCCTAGCAAACCAAAATTGAAAACATTTTTTGTGCTTCAATAAGAGATGAAGAAAAAAACCCGTGAAGAATAAACATCCGTGAAAAGACACCATCGTAAATTTCTTATGAAATGAAGGAGATTATTTTCACAAGATGTGATAATAAAGATGATCAGCATGAAAAAGTAGACTGAAATTTAAAGGGGAAATATGAAAAACAACTTACAAGCTTTTGTCGTTGCACGGTGGGACAAAATAATCTGGTAGGATATAAATTTGGGAAAATTTTTATTTAATTCCATTTTTCTTAGGGATTTTTATTGCATGGAATTCAACATTACGTCGTCAGGAACTGAATTATAAGCGAATAACTTTGTTATGTTTTTACTTTTAGGGCCGTTCACTTTAAAGGATTTATATAGCGACTTGGGCGATTTTAGAAAAAATGTTCCGTCATCTAAAACGAAGATTACATCAATAAAATAGTATAAAAAATATATGTTCAACTCTGGGTAATGCAGTCAGTGACTGTAGAACCTCATTAACTCTAGAAATATAATATTATTTTCATGGACATACCAAATGTACGTCTCTGAGACTTCGGATATCTAACTAGAGTTAATGGAGGCGACATTTGTGAGTAAAACGGTACGGTACAGCGCCGGCTTTAATCTGCGAGTCCTCTTCATTATGTTTCAAAACTCCTGCCGAAAGTATTTTCTATAGAAATCCTCCTTAGAACATGAGATCTAATAACTTTAAATGCAAATATGTCCATCGGCCCAAAAAGTACATGTACGATTGAATAACTTTAAATGCAAATATATCCTGTAATAAGGTTTCCATCATAACAAAGAAAATCGGTAACCGTTCATGACCGTTCGGCAATATGAGTGTCTTATGTGGAGGAAAATTTCCCTTTATGGTAATTGTTCCGTGCTGGTGCTCTTTAATTTGTATCCAACCTTATTTGAAATATTACAAATTCAAGTTTACATGACCTGGTTCAATAAAAAAGCACTCGTATTACATCGAAGCTTTTAGGGAGAGTTCAGGGTTTTCGAATCACCTCCGCTTAATGGCTTACCAAAAACCACGTCAATAGATCAACATACAGTAGCAGATTGATTATATTAGATACATTGCTCTATTCCTGGTAGAAAAGTCCGCTCTATTATTTCCAAAACACCTTTCTCCTTTGTTGCCACATATAGATCTCATTTTCGGAAATATGAATATATCTTGTGAAGGTTAATTCCTCTTTACGGTATTCTCTGGTGAGCTTTTATGACCATTTTTTGCAGCCAAATTGGAAGTATTTTCGACCTACACCATTTTCTTTTTTTTTTCATTTTCACTAATTTAATATACTTACTTACTTTATAGAAACAAACTACTCCGGTGTACTGGCTTTGAATGATACATATTTTCATGATCAGTCCTCTTCATTGAGTAGAAAATTAGATTTCGCTTGTTCCGTCAGAAATGCTTGTAGATTTGTTTTTTTTATTTGAAGTTATCAGTTATATTTGGAACTTATACACCGACGTAGCTTTAACTGTTTTCAAAGTCATGGTATGGATTCGATCCACATAATCTATATTCCTTTAAAGTGTTAAATTTGTTGTTAGTATCAGAAGATATGTAACATAACGAACGTCTATAAACATTGATTTCTGATTTCAGTTGGTTAACAAAACTTCGAAATGTTACGAAGTATGTTTACATACTTCGAAGGGTCAAATTATTTCAATTAGTCGATTTTGTCTCCTACGCCACTATTTTTCCTTCTCTTAAAATTCATGGATGGGCTTCGATCCACACAACTTAGGATCCTTCCAAGCGTTAAATTGTTTGTTAGCATAGCAAACAAAAATCTATGAACAATTATTTCAGTTGGACCCCAAAACCTCGACATATTATAGGAAAACTTTTAATGTAAATATGACCCAGATTTACAAAGTATGTAAATTATTTTAATTCATCATCGATTTTCTATTCTCCAATGCCATTTTCCTCCCTTTAAAAGCCATGTATGCGATTTGCTCCACACAAGTAAGGATCCTTCGAAGCGTTAAATTTTTTGTTGATTGAACAACCAAATATTTTTGAACAATTATTTCGGACACCCAAAACTCGAAATGTTTTTGGAAAACTTTAAATGCAAATATGGCCCATATTTACGTTGTATGTAAATTATTTCAATTCAACATCGATTTTTTATTGTCCGCCACTATTTTTTCTTCCTTTAATAGCCATGAATGGGATTTGATCCACGCAACTTAGGATCCTTCGAAACGTTAAATTATTTGTTAGTATAACAAGCAAATATCTGTGATTCTGACTCAGTTGGGCGCCAAAACCTCGAAATGTTATTGGAAAACTTAAAATGCAAATATGACCCAGATTTACGATGTATGTATGTAAATTTTTTCAATTCAGGTTTCTCAGCATCGATATTGAATTTGATTCACGCAACTTAGAATCCTTCGAAGCGTTAAATTATTTGTTAGTATAACAAGCAAATATCTGTGAACAATGATTTCGCACAGTTGGGCGCCAAAACCTCGAAATGTTATTGGAAAACTTTAAAATATTAACCAGATGTAAGTAAATTTCAATTCATCATCGATTTTCTATTCTCCGCCACTCTTTTTCCTTCCACTTAGGATCCTTCGAAGCCTTAAATTTTTTGTTAGTATAAGAAGCAAATGTTTGTGAACAATGATTTCGGCAATAGTTGGGCGCCAAAACCTCGAAATGGGTTTGGAAAACTTTAAATGCAAATATGACCCCAAATATAACTCCAATCACTCTACCTTGGAAATAAATGTTTCGATTGTAAATTATTTCATTCAATAATTTAAGCTTAGAGATTCACTTTTCTACCACTATTTTTCTTCTAGTAATTTTCGCCATAATAATTCGCTATTGATGAAATTAATAAAATTCTCTGCGTAGAACAATTTAGAAGAGATAATTTTCAATTTAATAACCTTACATTAGATTTCCATTTGATCACCTTAAGTTCCACTGTCCTCCGATTTCTTCACAATTATGAAAATACCATAAATCATAATACATCGAGTATAGACAACAAAAATATGTATGTGTGTATATAAATAAAAGAAAAACTATTATTTACTATAGCATTTCACATTTATTCGACTTTTCAAGATCATTAAACACTTAAGATAAAGAAAAGACAACATCTAAGGAGCGCTGCGTACACAAAGCATACAGAGATTTCCCTCGGTGATGGCAAATAGACACATAGCGGTACACTAGGCACACCTGCTTTTCCTTAAGTACGTTCCTAGATTTCCAGCAGAAGGGGTACTCGATTCGATTCCCCCTTTTTTCACATTCTGAAGTCAGTTGTGTGGTTGGGATGGTGCTGTGTCCTCTCCCCCCAAGATTTATAGAGTTGTGTGTTATGTCGTCAAACAGTTTGACGCCAAAGATCTAAGAATAAATACGTCGACGTACATACACATATTCTCAATGTAATGTCAGGCCGGAAAATAACAACGACAAGACACGACATACATAATTCAATTAAATGGAAATGATGGGGTCACCGTTAAAACTTCCAGCAGGGATGCTGGGGACAATTGCATTTTCGTAGCTTAATAGCCCCAAAGGGCGGTACGAATGTGTGGCGGTGAGGTGCTGTTCGGCTGGATAGGAGTTGATTTTAGTTAGCCCTCCCCTCCAAAGACATGATTCAAAAATAGCTGCATTCAAACACTTGTGGGTTATAATTTAAATGGGCATATGAAATAAATCTTTTTAATTTAGTTTCATGTAAAAATTAAGGTGATACGAAAACAATGTTTTTCGAAAACCATAACATTATTTAAACTTTGAAATATGTATTTTAAATCAAAATTTAAATAGCTCCAAATGACAAACATGTGATTCAGATAGGAATTTGGGCAGATAAATAATTAGATTGCCCAATTACACACACAACACTTTCTATTGAAATACGGAGAAGAAAATATATTTCTGTAGGTAGAGGTGGAGAGGCGTGTATAATGCTGCAGGCAACCAACATTATGGGCGTCTAGAAGATTTTGACTATGCCTAAGACATATTTCTCTTTGCAGAGATTGCAGCCAAAATGATTCTGATGCACTGAAATGATACGTTTCCGTAAATGCTTGAACTAAAGCAGATCAATCTCAATAGGTCCTGTGTCGCATACCTATGCCGATACCCTAATTCAAAAAGGCGCAACTGGCAATTTTATAGATATCCGATGACCCAAGATCTGAATATATTTTTGGGAAGAGAATAACTCGCTTAGTTATCGGAGGTTAAAGTTGGGAAAAACCGAAATAAAAAATAATTTTCAGTGCATAAAATGTCAAAATGTAAAAAAACAGAGTAACTTAAATAAAATCTTTTCATAACTATCTTAGTTATCGAAATTGTAAATTTAAAAAATCGATTATACATATTTTTTATTATTTTCAGCTCATTTGAAAAAAGAAAAAATCAGTTAAAAATTCTCGATAACTTTGGAGTCATCGAAATCAAAAATATCGGAAAAACCAAAACAAAAAAAGAAAAAAAATCAGGTAAAAATTCTCGATAACTTTGGAGTCATCGAAATCAAAAATATCGAAAAAACCAAACTTTTATAGAAACTCAAAAATAGGCAGAAAAAGTAATAGAATTGTTCGATAACTGGCGCAGTTATCGGGATATTGTACAATGTGAAAAAAATTAAAGGGGGAGAGTATGATATCCGAAGCTCCTAGATATGACCACATATTTGGATAGAGCAAATAAGAAAAGGAGCGGTCGGCATGTTATCTATATGTCGCTTAGTTATCGAGTTCGAGAAACGTTTTTTTCGTTTCAATGGACTCAAAAATGGAAAAAATATTTCGATAACTTTTCAGTTACCGATAACTGGCTTAGTAATCCACAATTTCCATACTTATCGAAAGCAAAGATTTACATTACAAAGAAATTAAATAACAAAAATAATTATAACTGAACGCCAAAAAAACATGTTAAAAAATCACGCAAAAGAAATATTTTTAGAAATCGCCAAATAATTAAACGATTCAATAATAATAAAATAGTTTTTTAAAGTGGATGTAGATGAGGTCTTTCGGGCAATTTATTTTTTTTCGCAAATACAATAATAGCAAATTTACTCCAATTACATGGCCTACTGAATTGTGATTTTCGGCTATTCATTTCAAATTTTAAAATGTTTCCACAAATTGTCGCCCACAGTTTTTACACATTGGGTGCGGGAACATTGTACAATATTTCGATAACTATGCCAGTTGTCGAACATTTTTACTTTTCTGCCTATTTTTGGGTTTATTATAAGTTTGCTTTTTCTGATATTTTTGATTTTCTATTTTGTAAAATAAGCTAAAAATAATAAAAAATTATTGTTTTTTAATTTACAATTTCGATAACTATATAATTCGATTGTATAGTTACCGACATTTTTTATTTTAGTTTTTTATTTTACACAAAAAATCAATTTTTTTTTTCGTTTTTTTCCAAACTTTAACCTCCGATAACTAGATAACTAACCAAGTTATCGATAGCATGTATACCAATTTTTTCTTATTTTGAGAAATACGTTTTTGGAAATATATTCAGATTTTGGGGCCTTCCTGAGATATAAAAATTATTTATTTAAATTTTATGAAAGCTTATTTCTTTTAAGCTTTCATAAAATTTTGCTCTGTACCAACACAGGGAGTTAATTATGTTGTTTATGTGGGAGGTGATAGTGGGCGTGGTCCGATTGGTCCAATTTGTATCTTTATTTTTTGACTTTAGCAATAAAACCGGATTTGGGAGCAGTGTGCAGTGAACCAGTGGAACCAGCTGGTTTTAGACCTGATCAATCTTTTGCTGATCATAGCAATACAATACCAATAGTTATTGAGTGTACAAATCTCACTTATTTTAGCTTGATTTTGAGAGAGCTTCCGATACTAGTTATCACAATTTGCTATGAACAGCATTATTTGATAAAGACATACCTGAACCTGATTGTTATTCCAATCAAAGAAATTTTACGAGGACGTGCTGCTTAATGTCAAAGTAAGCTGACCCTTCTTCACCGCATTTCATTGGAGGATATCACTGATCGCATAAATAAAGCACGAGTGGCACTTTCTAAGCTACATAATATTTGGCGTGCAAATAACATTTCCCAGAAGACAAATTAAGAATGCGGAATGCGAAGGATCTCAAAAAAACTGGATACAATGACGTCCTATGTTCCGCGTGAATATTTATTCATATACTAATAACACTGTCCTAGGAGTTAACACTTTTAGCTTGGAACAGAATATCGACCCTATAATTCTGAAAGATCATTTTTGTAGAATAATCGTATAGCCCAGTGTGAGTTACTTTTTACAGTGGGTGAAAGTTTTTCATTTTTTGGTCGAAGGGAACATTTTACTAAGTGAAAAAAATGTAAGTTAATATCTGAGAGAATTCTTATTTTCAGAACTATATTGAGGCATTTTATGACGATCATTTTTGTAGAAGAGCGTTAACCTCTAGCTACCTTCTTTATGGGGCAATTTGATCATTTTTTCGAGAAAATCAAACAAGTCCTTTCTAAAACGACATTTAAGGATTATAATGTTCCAAAAATTGCGGGAAAATCTCAATGGGGACCACCAAAGACACCAAATTTGTAAATAAAGCTCTTCACGCTTAAATAGCCAAATCACACGCCAATATATGTAAAAAAATTACTAAGATTAAAGTTTCTCCATATTTTTTGGAT
This sequence comes from Polietes domitor, assembly GCA_947397865.1. Lineage (NCBI taxonomy): Eukaryota > Metazoa > Arthropoda > Insecta > Diptera > Muscidae > Polietes > Polietes domitor. The sequence goes on along the minus strand of OX377621.1, from coordinate 29,051,623 downwards.
GATCGATCTTTCTCCATAAAAATGTGGGTATATTTTTGCGACTAAAAAGATTTGCATGCATGAACTTTTTGTTGTTTGTTTTTTATTTCGCGTGTATTAAGAACCAATGACGCCTGTAACTAGGGTTTGGGGTCCGGGAATTCCCGAATTTAAATTTCCCTGGAATACGGGAAATATTAAAAAATATTTTATTGATTATTTTGAGCACTAATTTAGTTATCTATCTATATATAGAGTTGCGTTACTGATTGACTTATCATTGACCAGCCCACAGACCAAACGGCTGAAGCCAGGCTCATGAAATTTTCATATTTCCCAAATCGACGTCTACTAATAAAGGGTTTTACGAAATTCGTACTTTTAGGGGGTAAAATGGGACAAAAAGGGATAAACATCGAACCTTCGTCCTGACTAAACGGCAGTAGCTAGATTTCGAAATTTGTACTTTTAAGGGAGGAAAGAGACAAAAAGGGATAAAAATGGTACCAATTTAAGAATTGCAGCTAGAATCGTGAAAATCGGTATTTATAAAAATTTTACCAACTAAAGTATTGCAGAATCTTGAAATTTGATGTGTAAGCTCTTCTGGCCATGTAGAAGCGCAGTAAAATTGGATTTTTCGAAATTTGTACTTATAAGAGGAGAGCTTGACAAAAGGGATAAAAATATTACCAACTTAAGTATTGCAGCTATAGTCGTGAAATTTGGTGTGTAAATTCCTCTGACAACGTAGACTTGCAACATAAATGGATTTTTCGAAATTTGTACTTTTAAGGGGAGAGCGGGACCAAAAAGGATAAAAATGGTACCAACTTTAGGATTACAGCTAGAATCATGAAATTTAGTATGTAAATTCCTCTGACCATGTAGAAGCGACATCAAAATGAATTATTTTTCGAATAAAAGGCTCTGAGGTTGTAATTTTTTGTTAAAAACTGGGTAGAAAATGATAAAAAATATATATACGAAGGGAGTTCAGCTAAAACAGTGCATATCGACTAGCACATTCGTTTGACTGTATATGAGTGCTATGTTTCCAATTTACTATTTTAGAAAAGAAAATCAAATAAATACTATCCTAAAACAGAGACGGATAATAACAAATACCAGCCATTTCGCGTGCGAAGCAGCGGGTACCAGATTGGGGAATACACACTTTTTGTGAAGATATTTGCAAGATTTTTATCGTGAAACAAAAACATCATACTGACAATACTATGATGGCTGACATTAAATTTCTTGTTTTCCCAAAAAAATCGACGAAGTAAAAGGTGAAAATCTTCTCAAAGAAGAATTTACTATACATGTGAAACCAGTAAGAAATGGTCTAAAAACAGGGATAAAATTTAAAATTGTTCACTTGGAAACTTTCAAGAGAAATCTAATATGAATAGAAATATTTAAGTGACCATTTGTGAGAACTAAGGACTGCACTATCTTAATGTTTTTATTTTTTATGAATTTATTTAATTAATATTAACATTTTTTAATGTTTCTATTGCTTCTACAGTTTAGACTCTTTTTCTGTAAAATATTTTCCTCTCCACGCGAATGAATGTTCTAAATTAAACACGTCATAACATTTTCAGTCACACAAGTACTTTGTTTCCTTAAACACTTTTTTTAATTTTGAATCTAGTGTAGGTGTCAGTCCGTTGTGCTTGTGATTTAAATGTCCAATATTATGACTCCCCAAATCCTTTCTGATTTGTGTAGAGTAAAATATTTTTATTTTCAAAATGGAAAATATTTTCTTAAATATTTTAACAAAAACGTTCGTTTTTAATTTGTAATATGTCTACTACAATAATAAAAAAATATTTATTATTAGTTTGTTCTGTTCTTCCCGATCCCTTGTGCCATATAGTTTTATTAGGAATTGCATTCATAATGAAAATTATCAAAAATTTACGAAAACCTTAAAATAGTCTACACGGACCGTACACGTCCGTTTAAATTTACTTTAATGGGTTAAAAAAGCACACAAATGTTGATATTTTAAACCATATTGGACGTACCTAAAATAAATTAAGTTTTCTCGGGATTGAAACTTTTCATTCCCGTTTTCCCGGGAAATGAAAAAGTTCGGGAAACCCCAAACCCTACTTGTAACATATCTATAGTCTGTCGCGAAAAATACTGCAATTGTTGCAAAAATCCTAAATTAGCGATTGCAATTCATTTATTTCAACTTTCTCTATCTGGGTTCCAGAAACTAATTTGTCACATATATTCTCTATTTAGCCAGCAATCATATGTCAATATTTATATTTTGGTATTTTCTATATGATAGAAAGTTACGCGGGATTTTCTAAAGTCACTTTTCACAATTTTTGACTTTACTGCCAACATTCATGCTGTTTCACTCTTATTTTATTATTTTTTTCCTTTCACCAGAAAAGTCGAATAAAAAATAAGAAAGTATCCACCCTAGAATATAAAAATCTCTAATCTGAACAAAGTAAAAAACGCACATTTTGTTTCTTCATTTCTACGAAATAGTTTAGTTTTGTTTGTTTTTTCTCTCTTTTTATTTAACTAATTTCTAAATATATTTTGTTTAACTATTGCCAAACCATTATAATGGCTTATCGATTCTCTTTTAAATATATTTTCTTCTTCTTCAATTTTTAAACAGGACGATTTAAAAAAATAATAATTTATATAAAAAAATAAACAAAATACAAAAAGTACATCATACATTAAGTAAAAAAATTTCAAAAAAAAAATTAAACAAGAAAAACACATTTTTACCAACAAGTACTGTGTGTGGTGTTAACTTCTTACTTCTCCGGTACCAGTCCAGTCCAGTGCAGTCCGTCCATCCATCACCATCGACACTCTCATTTCATGAAGTAGTGCACAACAACCGCTATCAAAAGCACCAGCAGCGAAACCGAAATGCCCAGCATGTACATGGTGCGGGTGAGATCTCTATTGCTGGCCGTTTCGACGGCCAATTTCTGCAATTGCTGCTTGTCATTCTGCATCTCGAAAGAGGTGTCGCTGAAGGTCTCATCCTCGGGCACACCCTCCAAATCGGCCATAATACTGTCGGTGGCAATATCCAAATCGAGTATTTGTTTGGCCTGGGCAGCGGCCACGGTCGGTGTCTCGCCACGGAATATATAATCACTGAATTGTATGGGCCTCTGGCCGACTGTGTTCACATTGAAGTACACTCTGCGTGGCGGTTCCGATATGAAGATGGCGTCGTTGCTGATGTTCGGCTCGGTCAGACCATCACAATACACCTGAATGCGAGCCATCAGCGAACGCAAGATATCTTCACGTATGAATCGCTTGACATCGCCTATTGTGTTCTTGGCGTTGCACCATACCCGCGAAGATATGGCGCCGGACAGACGAATGGTACCATTGAATTCCTTAATATTTACACGATTACCTTTAGTCGTCGTTTGGCACTTGACGGGTAGGAATATGGTGGCTTTGAAACTCTCCTCCGAGGCCGCCGAGGACTTTCGGCCCTGGCCCTGTCGCGATTGTTTGATATACGTTTCCAGTATTTGGCCATCATCGACACATTCGTTCTGAAGGAAAATCTCACTGGCATTGAGGTTGTTGCGCACCGTGTCGATGGTCTTTTGGAATTGCACTTCGATGTTGATCTTTTGCGAATCATCGACAATGGGAAACACATCGTTCAGCTCATAGTTGCATTCGAAGGTGTGCCACTCGAAGGGTTTCTCGACGAAGCGACATTCCAGCGGGGAAAAGGAGCCACCACTATAAGAATTGTTTGCGGGTAAGTTATTGAGTATAATATCGGTTATTTCTAGATTATCTTAACGTAGTTTTTCTCTGTTAGTTTGTAATTGATGATTATGAAGTGTTAAGAGTGTTTGAAATGATATGGAACTCATACAGCATGATAAAAAATAAAGAAATAATACCAGCAGCACTTATTTTTATATGTATTTGGGAAAAATACTCGAACCAATGTTAAAAACCACGCACAACGCCTTCACAATGGAAGCGAACTAAATAAATTAAAAGGCAAAATTATAATAGAAAACGATTAAATACATTAGTGTGCCCAATAAACCTCTTTTTGTCATCTAGCAACCCAATATAAAACACCATCTAAACCAATATAAGCATCACATAATTCTATAGAGTTCCTGACAATATTTTGACAAAATCGGAAAACAAAAGAAATAGTCTCATGAGGATTTCGTTAAGATCTGGTGACAATCATGGGGCCAATTTTCGAAACTTCAGCGGATTTTTGAAATTTCTCAAAAAACTTTTAAAGTTTAGTCTCTCGAAGCTGTATTTTTGGCCCGAAACCCAAACCAATAGAAAATAATATGACCAAAATCTAATATTCGGACGAAGGCAAACGTAAAATGTGTGATTCCATTTGCAACACTTAAAAATATTCACCAGAATCCCTATATTAACTGTCCGACAGTCCATATTACACTTGAACCAGATCATATACATTTTCATATATTTATTTGTGTGATAATTTTTTTATTGCTACTACTGCATTAAATGCTGTGTTATTAGGTTACAAACACAAAATAATTCTTTATTTGGTGATATGATTTTCATTGTTTAAGAAATTTCACATTTTTTGGATTATTCGACATTTTGGACCGGTCAAAATAATAGCAGCATTCAAAAAATCTCAAGAAAAAAGTATTTTATCTCATTGTTTCAATTCGATTTGGTGTTATATATTAGATATTATGAAATGTACACTATTTCTTAAATGTTATTCTATTATTTTTCTTCATAAGTAGGGCGAGGAGAGCATTGTGGAGTACAAAATCGAGTTCATATAAAAAGGTTGAAATCTGAGGGAAAATCATAGTGAAGTTCGATTTGTTTCCAGTGTTCCATTAATATACAATATCGATCATCAGAAAAAACAAAAACACGTCAAAAAAAATCAGTTTATATCACCTGCAACCATTCGCCAAATAGTAACGTCTAGTACAAAAAAACACTTACGCCTGCCTCCGAAACAAAAAACAATGTCTGTCCATCTTTGAGAGTTTAAAATGATCGTAGAATACTAAGAAAACATAATCTGTAAGCCAGAAGTCCGAGAAAAGTCCCACTTAAAAATAAAAGACATGTCACAAAAAAAATTGCAATTCGCAAAACCACACCTGTAGTAACCAACCAAAAAGTGGGTGCACGTTTTATTGTCAATTGAATCAAAAATTGTTTATATGGTGGGACAGTTCCCCGACCGTTTGTAAGACGTCCACAGAACACGGAATACATCACCAGGTATAGTACCAAAACTGTCAAATAGGGAGGATCAAGCTTGGACGTGTTTTTCATATTATGGAGTTAGGTCAATACTATCATGGACTCTGCCCAGTACATCAAAATACTGCCTAATATTATGTTTACGTATGCAGAATATGGAATTCCCCTTAAATGAGTCTTTTAGCAGGTCAATTATCCCGAAAAAAACAGCCAACTCGCAAAAAGGTGGTTTGAAGTCAATAATAACGATGTTATGGAATGGTTCGGGCAGACACCGCATCTCAATATAATCAAAAAATTGAATTCTTATGACTAAAATGAGGTCTCACTAGCAATACTGAAAAACAATAACGATATTTGACACGAAATTATAGAGGCATGGTCAATAATACCGCATGAAAGGTGCAAAATACTAGTTGACTCCAAGAAACGACGTTATGTAGCAATATTAAGCAATAAAGTAAATGCAACTAAGAGTTAAAATCAAGAAAAGATGGTTATTTAAGTAATTATTCAATAAAGTTTTCAATTAAAGTGAATTGAAACAAAATATTTTTAGTTTTTATTAGCGCTGCTATTTTTTTGACTGGTCTCATTTTTGACATAAATGGTTCTAAAGGGTTTAATCTCAAAATTACAAAAACTTATTTTTTTATTTAAAGCCATATTTAGAATGGCACAATACCACATTTCAAGCACCATAAAAACTTTTAGGATTTTCGAAGTAAAACTGATATTTTTCTTTGTCGACATTTTTTATCTCGTCGCTGCTATTTTTTTGACCGCAGCTGTACATCTGAAACTATAGGTGAAACTGAGTTAATTGGCGTTTTTAGTTTTTCATTTTCTCAACCTGTTTCCCCCTTAAAAGGACTACAAATTTCGAAAGGATACAATTTTTCAAAAATTATTTTTAATACTTATTGGCACCCTATGACACCGGTATAAATACCAATTCAAAGAAGAGAATATGTGCTAAAAATACTTTAAATTGTTATTATAGGGGGCGAACAAGTTCATAAGTGGCTGTGAACCATTTTCTCGAAAATGAGTTGTTGATGCCAAACGATTCTCAGATTTGGATGTCATCTGTCATATAAATTTGGAGAAGAAATTTTTTTCTAAAGCCATTTTTTTCAATTTTTTCTGATTTGGCTATCTACTCACACGTTAATTTGTGACTGCAAAAGTGGCTATGAACATAAAAATAATATAAATAATACAGTTCAAAAATGGAGCAGCATATAACCGAAGGTTGTATTTCGCTACAACGATTTTGTTTAAAGCATTTTTCTAGATTTAGGGCATATCGCATTATAAAATTCCACCATTTCGCGGTTAATAGCATTTTGGTTCCCAAGTTATCAGGCTAAAATAGGATAAATAGTGGCTGTAATGTCAAAAGTTGTGAAAAGTATCTTTAGAAAAACCCGCGTAACTTTTCATCATATTGAGAATACCAAAATATTTTTATGGCTTATGATTGCTGACTTCATTTGGAATATTTTTGTCAGAAAAGTTTCAGAATCCTGAACAGAGAAAGTTTAAAACATATTGCAACCGTAATTATAAGCAACAGCAAATTTTGGATTTTTCAACAATTGCAGCGATTTTTGGGACTGGCTACATATATGTTACAAGCGACATTGGTTCTTAATACACAAATCCGTTGGCCAAATCTCGAGAAAATCACAAAACAAAAATGTCATATGTGAAAATCATTTTAGCCATATTTGCCGCGAAAATGAAAATTTTCTAACTATATCCAATATGTATTTTATGTTTACCGCAATATCCACTTTTTGTAAAAAAAATTGGAAAAAGGGATAAAAATGGTACCAATCTGAGGAATTAAGCTGGAATCTTTAAATTCGCTGTGTACTTCCTAGACAATGCGTTTCCTGCACAGCATTGCCAACATTTTATAAAAAACGAGTTTATCGAGCTTATTTCAACATTCATAGTGCTCAATTTTAAACGCTATGGACATAAAACCGCGAATAATAGGAAATTTCGAAAACTGTTTAATCGTAGCAATTAGTAATCCTCTTTAGATTAAACTGTAGAAAAACGATTCATAATTACTCTTCAAGTTAAGGAGAAAATCAGTTTTTTCGCTCTCCTGAAGTTTTGTGTTCGATATAAAATAATTGTATCCTTTGGAACTTTGTAGTCCTGTGAAGGAGCAACAGGATGAGGAAATGAAAAACGACAAGTAAATCCATTTTGCCTATAGTTTCATACCTATATTATCCGGTTCAAGTGTGACGACTCTTTTAAAAATTGATAGCACCATTCAATTTTCATATTAGTCATTGTATAATCTACTGCCCCTATAGTTTAATTGAAACAATAATTGGTTTGAGAATAATAATGAAATAACTATTACAATATAGTAATTAAAGTGGTAGTAAATGTTCCATGTTTGGCTCCATGAAGACTGGGAAATTGATAAACTGTAAGTGCATGTTTGGTCGAACCAAACTCGATGCCCTTTTTATTTGTCCCTCTAATAATCACTATGCAAATTTTATCATTAACACGAAATAATATTAAAGAGCAATAAATATTTGTTAAATTTGTTCTGCAAATGTTTTCTATTCCCTCCTCTAGCTGATAAAATATTTTCAACATCTATCAGACGTTAACACAAACACAATATTCTGTTCAGAACTTGATGCACAAACTTGACTATGACGATGATGATAAGAAAAAAGAGAAGCAAAACGAACTAAACCAAAAAATCATATTTGTCTTCGAAACAAAAAGCAACAAATTATAGTTAAATAACGAAATGAAATCTCTGAGATAACAGCAGATCGATAAAAAATGTTTCGACAAATACATATAAGTAATGTAATAGTAGAGTACATGTTTAAATTAGATTTCAAATTATTTACCATAAAACACATTTAATATGTGCTGTAAAGTAGGTTTTCTTGCATTCCCTGTTAAAGATTTTCACATTTGTATGTTTGTTGTTGTTTTCAATTTAAAGAGAAAATATTAAAAATCGAAAAATAGGTATATATATATTAAAATCTTGATAACATCAGAAGTGACAACAAACAAAACTGATCTAAATTGTTGTTGCGTAGCTAGAAAATGAAAGTGAATGGAAAAAAAGTAACATGCATTTTCTATACAAGACGATCCTCCGACGTATCATCGTCATTATGACATCAGCTTCAAATAAAAATGCAAGACGAAATCTTTTTGCATGAATGTTGGGTGGTATGTACAACCGTTCCAATCGCATTTTCTACACAAGTTTGCTACTAATTTTTCTAATTAAAAAAAAGAGAAACCAATTTAAAGAAAATGGAAAACTTAAAGCAATAAATATATAAGCAGGTGCAGAGTGTTAATAGGTAGAAGAATGTTGAGGTGTTACATACTAATCGAAAGAATATACAAAAGAAGATCTAATAGTAATGCAGTAATTATTGGGTTGTGTACTCACTTCGCTACATAGTTATAGACTTTGCTTATGGCCTTTTTAGCTGCACTCGAGTATGTCAGGAAAATGTGTTCGGTGTCATCATAATCGTTACTTTTGAATTGATGTCCTTGTTTAAGTAAGCTGGAGTTGAAAGAAAATTAAAAACAAAACAAATACATTAAATATATTCCGGAAAAATATTTCTACACATGCCGATGGGGGATTTATATTTAATAGTAAGAAAACTAAAAATTAAAAAATATTTAAATTCCTAATTTTGTTATTCTAATACATAAAGCATCATGTAATTAAAAAATGCTTCGCAGAAATAGTATACGAACATAGTAATAAGTTGTCCCTTGTTTGCTTAAAATTTAACAATTCTTAAGAATTAAACGGATTTCGAAAAATATTATATTTTCAATTTAAAATAGTATTGGTTATCTCCTCAGCCACTACGAATCTGCAAAAGCAACCAACCTTCAATGATATCATGTAGAAGTGGTGATGGGTGTAAACATTTATATGGGGAAATTATTTATACTCTGCTCTCACTCAAAACTGTCTGATAAAGAGGATTGTGTAAGATTGAGAAATATTTTGCGTAAGAGAACAGAGAAATTTTTCATAATGGATTTGTGTCATGCTCCTTCTATAGATAACAAATAACAGGCGTAACGACAAGTTGTGTTTTAAAATTGTGCAAATTTAAATTCCACTTGAAAATTAAAAAAAGGTTATTTAAGGAAGGGTTTATACAAGTATTTGCAAAACGAATTGTAACATAAACACACTTAAGCTTGTAACGATAACATCTCTGCAATATCTAGTATCTATAAATTTGCACAATAACAGCATTTCAGAGAAAGTTACATCCCCTCATTCGCAACTTTACAATCCACCCATCTGGAAGTGCGAGGCATAAGATGAATTATGCATACTCCTTGTTATTGAAGATTAATCTTCAATCTCCGGAACGAAAGATTTTACTTACTTGTGCATATCGTATAACAGTCTTTTGGCAGTTTTGAATTCCTCCGATGAATCATCGATGTAGTCTTTGCTGGCACCAGCAGCAAATATACCTATGAGAACACAAAACCATACATTTTTGAAAAATACAACCACAGATGCTCCTCAATAGAACATACCCAACACACAAAACGAGCCGGGAATCATTTTACCGGCACTCAGCCATTGATTGGTCAGAGCCTGTAAATTAATATCCTCAACCTTTTGAGGACCCACTGGAGTTGGTCCTGCATCGGGGAAATCACTTTCCTCCTCATCATTTTTGGCTAAGTGCACCACCACATACTTTCCAGGTTCAGTTTTCTGCAAAAACAAAAAGTAAAACGTTAAACACTATTACATATATCAAACATTTACACTCCTCCCCCATTGAGTGTAAGCTAGCGCCCTTTCAGCTAGATCATCTAGTGTTTGATGATGTTACATACTTAATTTAAAAACCTCTATCATATGGTTAAGCGTATAAAAATGAAACATGCAAGTACGCCGCAGTAAAAAAGCAAAAGCTAACAGTGATGACGTTAACACAAGCGAATACACACTCAGCACAAGTTTTCACTTTCCTCCACTTCACTCAGTCTGTCGAGTAAAGGCAGCGGTGACTTAACCACCAAGCCAACAATACGCAACACACATCGTCAAAATTGCAATGATGCAGTTCAGTTCCCTTCACTCGCAAGTGCTCCCTTACCTGGCCGATAATGATCCCATAGGCAAAGTTCATTTGTGTGGAACATTTATGGAGATATTCTTCGTCGGATTTACTCAGCAGTAATTTGGACATTGCCAGGCTACTCGCATCTACTACGGAATGCGTTCAAAATGAGGAGATAAAATGTTCCGGTATTCTTCTTCTATTATTCGGCGATATTCTTTTATTTTATTCCCCAAAAAACTTTGCACGTATTATATTATGACCAATTGGGGGAATTGTTGTTGTGTTGTAGACAGCAACTGTCAAAATTTTTGTTTACGTGTGTCCAACACAGAGTTGTATTTCCCATTTGCTTTTACTGTTGAATGAGTGCTGGTGCTCGACCTAAATGAGAGCGACAACGACGTGAGAAGAGTATACTTATTTCTATAGCGCTGTTTACACATGTACTTTAATTATACAATTTGGAATCTGATTCCTTTCTCAGATAAAATGATTGTATTATTTACTAGTATTTACACAAGCCTTAAGTTAATGATAAAAGTTATCTCCCATCGAAAAAGGTAAATTTGTTAAGTTTTTTTCCCATAATATATTTCCAGTTGTACAGTAAATCTTAAAGTGTAAACAGTACTTTATGAGACTATCGAAATTAGACCTACGTATGAAATTAAAACTCTTTAAATGGGGGTAACTGCGCCATCTAGTGGAGGATAGTTGTGTAAAATCCAGTAACCAATGATGATAGGGCTGTTTTTCTTTAAGCCGGAATAACAAGCTGCGTTAACAAAAACGTTAATAAAAATTTAATTTTTTGCTCAAAATAAAAAATTATTTTTTAAAATTGTCGCCAAAAGCAATATCAATGTGTGTGTGAAAACAAATTTTTCAAAAAATATTTTGTGTTGACTTTATTGGACTTATCCAGGCTAAGTCCAAAATGTTTAACACAAAACTATTTTTTTCAAAATTTGTTTTCACACACACATTGATATTGCTTTTGGCGACAATTTTAAAACAGAATTATTTATTTTCAGTGAAAATTTAACATTTTTTTTAAAATTTTTGTTATCGCAGCTTAGTTATCCAGTCTTAAAGAAAAACAGCATTGATAATGAAGTAGCGAGTGCTTAAACATACCCAAAAAGGTTTCTTGTACAGCTTGAGAGTAATGACGAAAACTTAGAAATTTCAGCATTTTCTGATGAAAATTATTTTTTCAGTTCCCTCATAGCCTTTTCGGGCCAAATGCGAAATCTAGTTAAAATGTCAAATATTTTTGCAATCTGCCATGTGTAAACCGACCTTCAGCTGAAATTTGGCATGCAGTCTGAAAATACTATAAAAACACTTCAAAACTATACACAGATTTTAAGCATTTTTCTTTATGGGTGTTTACACTGTAAGATTAATTGTAGAATTTTCGACGACAATTTTGAACTGAATTCTTTGCACACAAATTTTACTCTATGAAAAACTAAAATAAAACTAAAAAAAAATTAATGAATTTATCTACAAAAATTCAATTGTTATAGAAACGGTTGAGTGCGTCGGTATGTTTCGACAGTATATTTGAACATGTTGCCGCCCTCATGTGCAAAGTAGCAGAACTTATCTAGCGTAGTTACAAACCACTTTCGACTAATTGTAATAGAATGTCCACACTGGCGGCGAAATTTTTTCGATATTTGAAAGGTTGTAATAGAACAACTATTTCCGCGAAAATTCATATTTCTCGACAGCTAGTGGCAAAGTGTTGTTGTGCCCCAAAGGGATCGGTGCTAGGACCCTTGTTATTTTGAATTATGTAGTGAGAGCCATTTAAAATTTTCTATTTGAACTACCTTTGACTTTGAAAGGTAGAATAACATTAATTTTTATTTTCATGTTTATGTTTGACATTAGCAAAATGGAACGCTATACGCTCGAAGAAAATTGGGAAATATTAAAAACTTACTTCCAAAATAGTGAGTCTTTAACGCAAACTGTAAGAAATTTACTTGGGAAATTTTCAGCTTTCTGAAGCTCATTTTCATCTCGGCGTCTATGTCAATGAGCAAAATTGCCGTATATGGGGTTCAGCAACCCACACGTGGCTATTGAGAAGCCAATGCATTCACAAAGAGTCACAGTTTGGTGTGGATCTTGGGCTGTACTGAAAAATTGGGTTGATCGGTACGAGGTACTAATGATGTTGTGTTCCATTATTAAATGACAAAGTTCAACCTGTCGAATACAAAACCAGAAATTTTAATAAATAATCAGTACTTTTGAATAACCGATTCTAATTCTATACAATTCAAATTGTACAGCAAATCTTTAAGTGTAAACTATTACGGGTCCGATTTAAGTCCGCGCGGACTGCCGCTGAGAATGTAATGCATGTATTCTTACTCTTCTTAGCTTTGGGAGCTACCACAAATTGTCTTTCATGAATCTATCCGAATAAATTTCGCATTTGCCGAACCTATCTGCCCTAAAATGCCCTTTTCACACACCATTGCCGCCAAATTATCAACTTTAATGAAAAACAAAAACTCAAATGTTCTTTCATTTTTAAAATATATTTTTTATTTATTTTTTTCATTCATTCATAAATATAATTTATTTTTATAATATACTTATATATTGTCTACATAAGACATAAATATGTATATATAGTTTTTCATGATTGCTGTTAATCATTGACAAACCAATCCTGTTAATCTTGTGCTTAATCCAGGTTAAAAAGTATTAAATTTAAAATAATAAAAAATTCGAGGCGATTAACAAAATAGATTTGTCAATGTTTTTACATTACGATTTATATATTTTTTCTTGTTTGTTGCTACCAAATTTTTCCAAAACAATTAAATTTTCATCACAAAAAACAAAACCACAACATCTACAAAAGAAACTTAACAATAAAACTAAATGGGAAATGTGTATTTGACAGAATGTTTAGAGTTTGTATCGAAAATGTGGTTAAAACAAGAACGAAAACTGAATGAAAAGTTAGTTTGATTTCATTTACATTTTGGTTGTTCATAGCAATTACATAGTTGTTTATTTCATTTTGTTGTTTAATTATTTGTATGTTGTATGTTTGTTTTTATTTTTTATATATATTTAATATATTTGCTGAGTATGTATGCTTGGGTTTAGTTTGATTTCTTAAAGCAAATGATACGTTAAATTGACCGAAATTAGTTTGTTTGTTGTTTGATTAGTTTTAACTTTTAGTTTAAATAATGTTTTTCCTAAACGTAATAGCAATGCAACAATAGGGGTATTCAAGAAAAATTATAATTTCGGAAAGACCACCAAATAAGTGTGGCCAAATTAATAGACTTGCAAAGCTTGAATTTGCAATTGCTAAAGTGGTGCTTACAGTTAGAAATTTATCGCACAACCTGTAAATAATTTATGGTAAATTTTAGAATTTTCGATGCAAAAATAAGTTTTATTTGTTTGCCGCATATGGGGTTCTAAATGATGCAATAGTTTTTTTCTAAGAAGTCTGCACAGAACTTCAATTGAACTATAAGATGCATGAAAAATCTTCCCCTAAGGCTGGTATGGACCTCTCGCAAAAATTTCATTTCCATAATTATTTGCTATTACAGGGACGTTCACAAAAATCATAAAATGTTGTGTCTGGATTTTAATTTTTGTACCTTTGGTTAGTTATTATTTGTTTGCATTTAGTTTGTCTACACTATTATTTCATGCATATATAGGGTGGGCCATTTAAAATTGAAAATGTGAAATTTGAAAGGTAGAATAACATTAATTTTTATTTTGAGGTTTATGTTTGACATTTGCAAAATGGGACGCTATTGGGAAATATTAAAATCTTACTTACAAAGTAAGAAATTTACGTGGAGAATTTTCAAGAAGAGATCGGCCTTCATGAAGCTCATTTTCATCTCGGTAGATATGTCAGTAAGCAAAGTTGCCGCATATGGGGTTCAGAGAACCAACACGTGACTATTGAGAAGCCAATGCATCCACAACGAGTCACTGTTTGGTGTGGATTTTGGGCTGTACTGAAAAATTGGGTTAATCGAATGAGGTACTGTCGAGCCAGTCGTTGTAGTCATATGAATGTTATTGCGTTCCATTATTAAATGGCAAAGTTCAACCTTTCCAATAAAACCAGAAATTTGAAAAAATAATCAGTTTTTTATAGTCGAATCTAGTTTAAATCTCATATATGAAATTATCTTCGGAAATTTTCATGAGAGGTTCGTACCAGCCTTTATTGGGAATTGACAACAAACTCGCTTGCTTCTGGCTAGTTACTAGATTGTATATTTTTTATATTTTGGTGTCCAATTTATTTCAATATTTTTGAATAATCGACACCAAAGTTATTATCGAAATTACTAAATTATTTTAAATTATTAAAATCGCTTTTTCTTAAAAATAAAACGTTGAATACCCCTGTAAATATTGAAAATAACAACATTTTCTATATATTTGTTGGAAACTATTTAAAAAATTTAACACATTCTCGTCTCATAGTGATTTTGTAACAATTTTCCAAAAAGAATTTTAAACTGGTTAAGATTTTGTTTTAGGTTTTTCTTTTGTTGCAACAATTTTATCTAGAGAATAGGGGGTGCAGTTTAACAATATGAATTTTAAAGGTCATCTTATTTCAGTATTTGTGGGAGATTTCTGTTCTGTTCCAATGTTTCTAGGTACCAATGTATGTTAATAACTGTAGGTCATGGGAAAGGAAAACAGCTGTTTACGGTTACGAAATTAATAAATAAATTATTCTGATTGTCACTCCAGGCTATAAATATACATAGTAGATAAATGAGATAGACATAGTTTTAACTCAAAGTTCATGTTTAAAGAAAAAGATTAATCACTTGAACAGCAAAGTTGTCATGTGATTTGGCCAGGAGACAATAGGTCCGATCGATTGGACTTACTAGCTTACAATTAAGAGCCCTGATATCTATTGGTTTTTCTTAAATGAACCTCGAAGAACGTCTGTCAGCATTGTTAAGCGAGTAATGAGCTACTTTCTTCTTCAACGACTAAATTCCATACAAATATTAGGCCTGTTCGATTGGGATTACTAGCTTAATTTACTTTCGCTTAACAAGAAAATAGCTTACAACTCTCTTAGCATTGCTGCCAGATTTTTCTTTTTAATTCATTTAAGAAAAACCAATGGGTAACAATGTTGCCACCTTTTCAAGTATTTTAATCGTAAGCTAGTAAGCCCAATCGAACAGGCCTATTAAGATAATAAGTCCAATCGAACAGGGCTAATAAAAAGACAAAGTTATTTTTTAAAGCAAAATTTACTCATTCGAAGTTTTCTTCTTCATAGGAGTTTGTTTGTTTCTTGCAGCGGAAGCATATTTTGTCGAGACTATGGATATGTTAGCAGAATCCTAAAAAAATATGAGTCCTGTTCGAGTGGGCTTACTAGCTAACAATTAAGATAAGGTGGCAACATTTTTGTCCGTTGGGTTTATGTAAATAAACCAGAGATAAACATCTGACACAACCTTACTCGGTAGCTAAGAGAGTAGTAAGCTACTTTCTTGTTAAGCGAGTAAATTCTATACAAAAATTAAGCTATTAAGTCCAGTCGAACAGGCCTATGATTAAAATTACTTTAAATTGAATTTTAGATTTTAAATCCTTCTCATTTATTGGCTCTAAGGGCCGTTGTAACGAAAGTTGTAGCTGTCAGGTGTTGTGGGATTTGACAGCTAGAGCCGGTCGATTGGCTCTTAACTGAGGTTGTTTTGTTCGCTATTAACTACCATATTGTTTGTAGTTTTATAGACAGAGATCTCCTCCTAGTTGCATTAAAACCACGTGATTTGATTGTATATAACTGAACAACTGATCATTATAACCGTTTCACACTAACAACAAAATCTAGCTTAATAGCCTTAATCACACTGCATGCGAAATGTAGCAGAAATAAAATAATAGGTTTGTCACACTGCATGCGAAATCTAGCTGAAATGACATAAGGCCGATTTTCAAATGTCAAATTTGTATGGGATCTGACATTTTTAAATCGACCTTATGTCATTTCAGCTAGATTTCGCATGCAGTGTGACAAGGCCATAACTCTATTTCGCAATAAGTGTGAAAACGCCGTTAAACGCTTTTCAGACTGCTTAAACACCACTATAGCCTTTTCAGACTGTCACAACCCGTACACATTGCACACTAACAATCGAGCTAAGCTCAATATCGAATGCAGCCTGCAATGGAGTTAAGCTCGATTACGTCGTCCGAAAAGGATAAAGGGATGTTTACACAGTAACATTTTCCCGAATGCAGCAACTGAAAACATATGATAATTCTGAACTCTCTTATAACTTTCCATTAGAATAAGATTTACTAATTTTCCTTTCCCCAATTGTTCCTCTTTGTTATTTTTTAAACAATTTTTTATGGCAAATGTGGCGTTATTTTGTTTTGGCTTTAAAAACAATTTTATCAAATGTGTTTTTTTTGAAATTGTACTATTTGTATGTATGTAAGAATTACTAAAAAAAATATAAAAAACAATATTATTTTTCTGTTTCAAATAAAATCCTATATATTTTCTTTCATGGATCAACATTGATGAAATTCCACAATTTTTAGGGGTACAAAAAAGTTGTTATAAATATTTCTATAATCTTTTCGGTTTTTTGTTGGTTTAATTTAAAGTTTTTTTTTGGTTTGATTATAAAAAACTCCTGTTTTTCTCAATATTTTTTGTTCTCTGTAAGTTTCAGTACCTTCAATTCTTTAATTTCTCAAAATCGTTTATTGGTGTATGTTTGTAGGTTGTTCTTTCGGTTAAATGTTATTGACACAAATATTTCTGGGTTATCAGTTTTTTGTTTGGTTTTGTTTCGACATTTAATGCGCATTGTTTTGCTGTTTATTTTCACATTATATTTATTACAATATCCATATTCTATTTTTTATATAGTATGCATGTATATATTTATTTATTTTTTGTAAGTATATTTTATTTTGGTTCAATATATTTCAAATTTTTTGTTTTTTCGAAAAAACAATAAACCCTGTAAAAAATGTATTTAAATATGGGTCATTTAGAACAAATATGTGGCATTAGAAATGTAAAAATGGAGGTTATGGGAAAAAAATAGAAAATTCATATATCATCCGAAATTTTCAGATTTTTGTTTGCATACACGATAAAATTTAATATATTTTGAAGGATGAATTAAAGCATTGGGCACACCAAGGTGTCAAGCGTAAAATGAGTCCGTCGTCAAAAAATTGTGTACGCTTGTGTTTATGGCAGCCTTCAGACCGTAGCGTCATGAAATTGAATGAGATTCATAAACTCTACGCACCGCCATCCTTTCAGTATTCCCAGATCAATAATTTTACTAGCAGAAATTGCAAATTATTATTTATGCATTCCATATATGCATACCATATATACTTCATATATAAATATGAATTTACATGAAAGGTATGGTTATTTATAGGAGTTTTTCTCAAATATATTGAATATTAGGCCTGTTCGATTGGGCTTACTAGCTTAAAAGCAAGGTGGCAACGTTGCTACACATAGTAGTAAGCTACATTCTTAGTGTTAGGCGAGTAAATTTCATACAAAAATTAAGCTAGTAAGCCCAATCTAACAGGTCTATTATGTGTTCAAAGTTTTTAAGGTTGAAAATTTATGGAACTATTATAGAGTATAAAGTAACGGTGTCTTACATACTTAGAGTTTAGACTGAGGTACATTAACTAAGTTTTGGGATTACCTCAGCAAATCTTATAGCCTCTAGCTGAAATGACATGTATGGAATTTCGCATGCAGTGTGGAATGGCTATTATAAGAATATATATATATTTCAGTTTAAAGGTCCATTCAGACAGTCGCAAGTCGATATGATAGTAGTGTCGTCTCGTTCTTCTTATCTGTCTGAATGGACCTTTAAACTGAAATATATATATTCTTATAATAGCCATAAGCAAAATTGCAGCAAGCAAAATTCAGAGAATGAAAAGGCGTGGATTTTGGGCTGGGCCATGTACCGAAAAAATGGGTTGATCGGATGAGGTACTGCCGAGCCAGTCGTATTAGTCATATGGATGATATTGTGTTCCATTATTAAATGACAAAGTTCAACCTTTCCAATTAAACCAGAAATTTGAACAAATAATCAGTACTTCTTTTCTAATTTAAAACTTTACTTGGCCCACCCTATAGTTCGGTTAACTTATCGATAAACTAAGCGAAAATGCTACTTGCATTAACATACCATACCATTAACACCCTCGAAGTATCTAAGGGAGCTTCTTCCAATCAATGAGTGCGATATAATTTTACTCAGAGCATTAATTGAGAATCTCAACTTACTACAAAACTTAGAGATCGTCTCCGCAGAGCGATATCATTCCGAATTGGTTCGTTTTTTCGTTGGAGTGTAAGGGGGACTTTTAACAAATCCAAAATGGGGTTTATGTCCTTTTAAAAAACTATAACAATACACACCCTTACTCATATTCTATAAGGAAGGTCCAACGGAAAAAACAGATAGGAGACCGAAGGCCGTTTTTGAAAAGTAGTTTAATTTAGGAAAGGCGTTTGAAACAAACAGGAGAACCCTAAAATCGGCTAAGGCAACCTTTAATAAGCCAAACTTCATTCTCCGTAACAAATACATTTTTGGGCAAGACCTATGAAAACTACGAAGAAAAGTCGGGGAAGACCCGTCCTGACCTATTGTCGGTCTTGCATTGAACCCAAAAAAGGAAACCAATTAGTGTAACTTGTGAAGAATTTAGAGCATTTGTAGACATGTTGCTGTATTATTTGACATTATTTCTGTCAAGATCTATTTAAAAAAGCTCGCATTTCTTTCCCGAATGCAATAAATCAATGAATGTGGCTGCAGAGGTTATGTGGTTGGATCAGTTGGATGTGAAGGCCTTCCCTACAAACTTTCCATAGAGTTTATTTTATATTTTATCAGCTCAATTCTTAATGTTTTGGAGATGAGTTCCCGGGGAATTCATTTTTCCCGGAATAAAATCCTCCTATTCTAAACCGTCGGGGAAGGGAATAACAAGGGAGAGAGAAATTTGAAGTCTGCTGTTTTGTGTTGACTAAAAATTTGTAAATAATTTTTAGAATTTACAAACGCACGACGTCAATAAAAACAAAAAAAAACTTTTTAAAAGCTAGAAAAAACTCATTTGACGGAAAATAAAGACTCGTTAAAAATTCAATTAAAAAAATATTTTACTTTTTTGTATTATTTTTGATAACGTGCATTAGTATTTTGTATGTTAACCATTTTCATATAAGGTGCCTCCCAATGTCAGACTAACATCAGCGATTACATCCTCATCCTGATGCAACTCCGCCAAATGTGTAGCATCTAAAGATTCATTACGGAAAACTTTGTCAATACTAAAATATTTGGCTGGCTTAAAACCTTCAGGTTGATTTGCCAATTTGTAAAGCATCCGAGCACTGACGGCTGATGTGTGTGTGCGAAGATTTTTCTGAGCCTCATCCACTTCCACTTTCCAATCGAATCCATAACCCTGAGAATCATATCCACCTTTGGAATGCACTTCCTTTACACGTTGTAAATAATCTTGTCGGAATGTGTAACTCTTTGCGGAATGACATTCCAAAAAGATGATTGGACATAATTGTTGGTTGGCATATCAGAGAAGCCCATCTCCAAGAAGATCTACCTGAATTCAGTACGTACTTTCAAAAGTGGATGCAAGTGGCCGCGAGTTGGTGGAGCTCCCAAGACATCAAAATTGTAAGACTTGAACTTCAAGTCCTTCCATAAGCCCGAAGCTAACATATCGTCCGTCAAGTCAGTTTTCAATTTAGTTAGGGTTGTTGAAAATTCTGAAGCTTTAGTCAGAACGAACCTTTTTGTGGTAATTTCTTGCAACAGTTTACGTTTCTTATATTCCCTCACAAAATTAGCGGCCACATCAAATTTTCCACCTGCCAGATTTTGTTGTACAGTGTCTTCAATTTTTTCAAACTTGCTAAGGGAGGATTTAAAGACTTTTCTACCACAATCCAACCTTGCTGAATCTGACTTTAGCATTTGGTCCACTCTTCGTGAGAACAGCTTGAGAAATGCCCTCGACTGGAACTGCGTTATACAAAACAGCTTCATGGCTACCATTTTCCACTACTGATTGACCTCTTCCGTAACTTCCCAAGATTTACGTGAGGTTGTCTCTGCATTTACTAACTCACCATGCGCTTGAATGGATTTCAGGGTCCCACAATTTTCTGATGGTCAACACCGAAAACATCAACCAAATCCAGAGTATCCAGCTTATCCACATTCTCCAAGTGTTAAATAATCCTCTCGGTAGGATCAGGATGCATTTCAAAGTTTGACTTCTATTTATCTTTATCAACAAAACTCTAAAAACCCGGATTTGTTGCAGTCGTTGACCATTACTTTATCTAAGCGTTTGGGCATGATTCCATACAAAATTTAATAATGTAATTTATCAAAAATAATGTAAAAAGCAATTTTGAGATTGAATTTGTAACATGTCTTCATTTTCCAAAAAAAATATCTAAGCAAACTCCTTTCAAATTGTTAGAGGAATTATTCCCAAAATTTGTTATCATGTTCTCCCTTAAATTGACATTCATAATACCTACTTTTTTCCCTGTGATGGGATAAGGGAAAAATTTCCCGGGGAGATTTTATTTAGAATAGGGGAACAGGGAATGGGGAACAATTCCCAGGGAATTGTGATACAGAATCGGGGTTTATATGTGTTCTACACCTTTTATGATTATTACTTTAGAAGATCGGGACCGGTGGAAGGATTATGTATATATAATCTACCACACACACGTGGTTGGGCATTAATTTAGACCAATAAAAGACCAAATGAAGCCCTGTGAAATACGTATTTTCCGATACTACAGGAAAGTGTCTTGGATAGCCACTCTAAGGGAACTCGAGTAATTGCACTCTACTGTACGTTGTAAAAATGAAAAAAATTTCCTCTGATAATAAATGTATGCCATTATGTGTTCCACCAACATTTTACAATTGCAAGACCCACGACCCCTAATCAGCTGTTTTGTGCAATTTATAACAGGGTTGCATTATATGGTTTATACTTTTCCTCATTCAAACAGGAAATGGGTCTCACGCGTCAAACACATCGCAGAGCTGTATTCTTCCACCCTCCTAGGTTAAGAAATGTTGAAGTGAGTTCCCTTATTGTGAAATTGAGATTGGACGTTTTTAGGGTTACACCTGCAAGTAGGCGAGCTGGTAACTTTCCCGTGAATCTGTGTGTGATAGTTGCCAGACCCTTCAACCAACCGTCTCAATTTCTTTGTACACCATTTCATAAATAAATTAAAATGAAATGTAATGACTTCCTTAAGGACTACTTACTCGCGTTCACTTCCACCAAATTTTACTGTAAAATGTTGTTGTATGCAAACAAGTAATTAATTATCCATTTCTCAGCGAACGCGCACAGACACAAAGAGATAACTACGAGGGAAACAGACAAGCATGTATTGGAGGGGAAATTAAATTAAATTACGCACTTAATCGCCCCAAAATGGTATTTATTAATACAGTCTGAACGCCGTGCATAAATTCCATTTTCCGTTTTGTCCATTGCACGCCCTCACCAAACGAAAAAATTCAAGAACAATTCATCCACTTGACCAACCCCCGGCCTCCCAAACAAAAATTACACCCCAGCACTACAACTTGTAAACACTAGAAGCCTCCGGATGAAATTATGAAATTAAAAAACGC
Source organism: Polietes domitor (assembly GCA_947397865.1). Classification (NCBI taxonomy): domain Eukaryota; kingdom Metazoa; phylum Arthropoda; class Insecta; order Diptera; family Muscidae; genus Polietes; species Polietes domitor. Next base: position 29,029,461 of record OX377621.1, on the reverse strand, counting down.
CAGCAAAATAAATATGGAACAGAAAAACAACAAAACAAACAGACAAAATATGTATTACCTTAGATCCTAAAGATGATTTATGGTATAAAATAATGCACAAATTAACAAGAACTTTTTGTCTTCAGGATATTTAGTGGGAGGAGTGGGACGAGAAGAATGAGGATGGTGTAGTTTGAGTAGCCGAAGAATGTTGAGTTAAAAAGGGTGGGTGAGCGTAGGTTTGGTTTGTTCTTTTACTTTTGGGTTAGGAAACCATAGCACAGTTTAGTTTTTTTTTGGTTAGTTTCCTTCGGCATTCCGGGAACATTTAAAAATTACACTGAGCACATATACTTTTTGCCTTGGTATTATCTCGTACAAAATCATGGACATTGAATTTACCCTCATCGCCTTGATCATAGCCGCGACTTTTTAGTTGCCTGTGGAAGAGATAAACGACAGAAGAAAAAGAAAATTTAGCATTACAAAAATAGACATCAAAGGATTTCAAAAACAGTTGTAATCAGAGAAAAATATTTTTTGGCGAGATTATAAGATTTTTGCAGAAACCGCCAGAAGTGACAACAAACTCAAAGAACAGAATGTTAAAAAAATCGCTGTGGCACCGTAATAGTATTTTCAGACTGCATGCGAAATTTAGCTAGAACGACATCAGGTCGATTTACAAATATCAGGTCCCATACAAATTTGGTATTTGTAAATCGACCATGAGCTGAAATCGATTGATTTCGCATGCAGTCTGAAAAGGCTATTATGTCATTTCAAGTTGAAATCGAATGATTTCGCGTGCAGACTGAAAACGCTATAATAGCCTTCTTACACTGCATGCGAAATCTAGATGAAATGGCATAAGGTCGATTTTCAAATGACAAATTTGTATGGGATCTGACATCTGTAAATCGACCTCATGTCACTTCAGCTAAATTTCGCATGCATGTATATAATAGCCTTGTCACATCGCATACGAAATCTAGTTTAAATGACATAAGGTCGATTTTTAAATGTCAAATTTGTATGGCATCTGACAATCGACCTTATTTCATTAAACTTTCGCATGCGATTAGGGGAATTTATACTTAACAATTTAACGGACAACTTGAAAGAAGATTATGGCGAAAACTTATTTTTTAATCATTTCGTCGCAACAGCATAGTTTGGGTCTATGACCAAAAATTTATATTGTAGCGTTTTTAGCCTGCATATGAAATCAAACAATTTAAGCAAAAGGTCGATTTACAAATGTAAAATTTGTATGGTATCTGACATTAGTAAATAGACCTTATGTCATTTCAGCTCAATGTCAAATTACAAATGTTCGGTCTGCAAAGGCGAAACTTGTGTTAATCCATCCTCCCAAATTCAAGTGTGAAAGTGACTCAAAGTTTAGCACAAAGAAATTTAATTTAATTTTCACCATAATTTTTGGTTATTACTTTTCTTTTTTAGTGTTTTCAATTTTATTACCCACCTTGCAACAGTTTGAAATGCCAACTCCACATTTAGACCCGTTTTGGCCGATGTCTCCATAAAGGGTACATTGTGTTCACGTGCCAAACGTTCACCATCTTCCCGTTTCACTTGCCGATCACTGCTGCTACAGTCTGCTTTGTTGCCTGTTTTATTATTGTCGGTGCGAAAGGGAGGAGAAATTAATGAAATTATTGACTTTTCCTTATGCAAATATTTATATTAAGGCACGTGTGGTCGTCATCATCGGCCTTTCCTTGCCTTGCCTTACCTATGAGGACAATAACCACATCTTCTTGGGCACAATCTCGTATTTCACATAACCAGGCTCTGATATTATCGTATGTGGTTTTATTGGTAACATCGTATAGTAAAAGTAATGCTTTAAAGAAAATGTGATGGGAAGGAAGGATGGAAGAAGAGAAGACATAAGTAAACAAATTTCGCTAGAAATTGTGGTATTTTATGAGAACAGTATGAACAAGACGGAGGGAATTTAAGAGTTTGGATGGATTATAGCAAAAAGTTGACAAATCTGGTGAAACAGAAAGCTTCCAATATTTAGCACAAATTTTCGTCATACCGGTATGTGATAATTTATTGTAAAACTTCAATGTAGTTTGAGCTTAAACTTAAGTTTAAACATTTTCTGAATAAAAATATATTTTCAGTAATTTAACATTTATAAATTCAAAATGGAGCATCCTTTCTTTAAAGGTCTTCACAGAAGTTGAGTAAAACTACAAGATCTACTATAAAATTTCATGTGTAAACAGCTATATTTATGAAGACGCATTTTCATGTACTCCTGAATGCAATAAAATATAATTCTAGATCGTACCGCTCTAGAGTCTACCGATCTTGTTTAACACTTGCCAACTTCAACGTTTCATGTTTACTATTTTCAACATCTGAATTAGATGCTAAAATTGCAGTGATAAAATTAGTAATTCCTTTTAATAATAATGATTAATAATTAATTATAAAAAATATACACATTGTTTGTTAAGCCTTTTTAATTTTTCAAATCTATCATCTTCTTTGACTTTACCTACTATCCAACTTACTATTTTACTGTTGTCCCCGTTATAATTTTAGCACCTGCTACATGTTTCATTTTCTTCAGTAGGATCTGCCATTAACAAATCGAACTCGTGTCATTTGAGCTAGATTCCGCATGCAGTCTGAAAATGCTATTAACGAGTGAAATGCGATTTCCTAATTGAAAACTTTTCAGACTTCATGCGAAATCAATCGAGTTCAGCTAGAAATGACATATGTAAATGTAAAATTTGGATGAGATCTGACATTTAAAAATCGACCTTATGTCATTTCAGCTTGGTTTCGCATGTAGTATGACAAGACTATTATTGTTTCTGTTTCAATGTGCGGTTGATCCTGCTCTATCAACTCTTCAGATTAGTTCTTTCCTCATCTATTGTTCTCCATATAATCTGAATCGCCTATTCATCAACTTATTCATGTTCAATGATCCAGTCTAGATCAATTTATCTTTCCGCCACAAGGCGTGTTCACACAAGAACATTTATTGCACAGACAAAAATACAGATTTATTTAGTAGATATGTTCAGTTACCGAAACATTTATTTTTTATTAAAGATTTACTACTTCTTTGAAGTTATACAATAAATTTTTATGTGTAAACGCCCATAATCATAACATAACATAATCATGTCATTATTTCTTTTCCTAGACCGTTTTCAAGACTCTTTTCTGTCCAAGTTTTTATTCCTGCGCCCTTCATAAAATCTTCATCCTATACACTTGATCCACCATCATTGTTCTATTTTTAATCTTTGTTCCTGCTCTGCTTAATGCTTAAATCAAGATTCCAAGAAACTTTTAGAAATTAATTTTTATTATTTATGCCACTCATTATAATTGTTTTTGTTTATTTATTTTTTATATTTATTATTAATACTCTTTTGTTTATTTAACTTTTTAATATCATTTTTTTTTAATTTTCTTACCCTATTACTCTAATAGCCTCTTCAGACTGCATGCGAAATCTAGCTGAAATGACACACTAATCTTGTCACACTGCATGCGAAATATAACTGAAATGACATAAGGTCGATTTTCAAATGTCATATTCCATACAAAATTGACCTTATGTCATTTCAGCTAGATTTCGCATGCAGTGTGACAAGGCTGTAAGGTCGATTGGGAAATGTCAAATCCCATACAAATTTTATATTTGATTTTATTTATTTTCCCTAATGCATGCGAAATCTAATCGACATAAAGTCGATTTGCAAATGTAAAATCCCATACAAATTTGATGTTTGTTGTAATTTCCTTACCCTACTACTCTTATAGCCTTTTCAGACTGCATGCGAAATATAGCTGAAAGGACATAAAGTCGAATTACAAATCCCATACAAATTTGACGTTTGAAAATCAACATTATGTCATATCAAGCTGAAATCGATTGATTTCACGTGAAGTCTAAAAAGGGCTATTATATTATTGTTCATCTTTTTATTATTACTTTTAAGTTATATGTTCCATTTGCAAGTAGCTGTGTAAACAAATAAATAAAAGAACCCGACTTTCTTCCGGTAAATACGTTTTTAATTTATACTTTTCACCCTGTGCTTTAAAATTATTTTTATAAAACTCCGTTATAAATTTTAATTGTTTAAATAATTTTTAAGATATATTATTGACACTTTGCATTTGTAAAGTTTCTTTCTTGGCCACACTTTTCATACTGCCCCCATAAAATACTCACAAAAGCCATAATATGCGAATAAATATATTTGTGTCTATATGTATGTAAGTAAATTTGTATCGATGATTTAGTAGACAGTTGTATACTTACCATGAGCATCTCTGTAGTAGGCGTGTGTAACACTACGAAAACGTTCTTGGCCAGCTGTATCCCAAATTTGCAGCTTAACCCTTGTGCCATCCACCACAACCACCTTGTTCTGTGTGCGAAAGAAGAATATTTCCACAGAAGGAGACAACCACCACAACAGAAAAAATAAATAAACATTTTGTTTTATTAATAAAAGTCTGTATTGAGTGTCTGGGACTAAATTTAAATTGTGAAAGTAACTCTGCCGTAATTTATCATCGATGATAAAAGCGCCGCTTCCCCCAAATGCTAATGCGCCTTAAGCTAATGCGCCTTAAGCTTTATAATAAAATCATTAAATTGAGGTTTATTTAAACAGGGCAAAACAAATATCAATATTACTAGGATTATTTCCAATAAACAATATTTATTATTTAAGACTAATATGAAAATGTTATTTTAAACACACACATAAACAAGCACACACACACAAACTCATATTGATGTATTAGAAGTAGAACAGATTGCATACGATGGAATATAAACATAAACATAAACTTTTATATTGACATTTATTTAAACATGACATTTACACATTGTACGACGTCGCCGCCTATGTGCGGACGTCGGTACTTTTTGCTGCTGTAACTCACATCGCAGCACATCAAGGTTTTAATAAATTCGATATGATATTGATATAAATACATATCAATAGCGTGTATATATATATGTATGAACCTATATACATACCGGCAATATATTGCAGCAAACTTGATGGACATACGTAGCAAGTAACGTTCTATACGTTACATACGAGAGGAAATGTTACGAGAACAACAACAATTATGACAATGCCGTTGTCGATGATGATGCTGTTGATGATGGATATAACACTAACTGCACACAAAGGATTCAAAGGATTTATGAAATGTATGCCATGAGTACATAAAACAAGAAGTTTTATTTTATTATGGCTGATCCAAATTTAATAAAATATATGTATATATATTTTAAATGGTTGCTCTTTATCGGAATACGGACGGATATATGTGCATATGAATAGTAGTGAGTGCTTCTATTACATGAATTTTATTGGAATACTGCATAATGTAACAGTAACTGCCAACTAACCAACCACTGGAGTATTTCATAACATTGACTACGTTTAGTAGGAAATGTCAACTGTCAATTAAAGGAAATCGGATTTGTAGCAATTCATATGATATCGACTGAAGAATACACGAGAGACACCCCCCTATACCGCATACTTATGTATAGAATTGTGTTGAGGCGTAAGTAGTTTAAAGGGAAAGGAGGAGTTGCATTTAATTTGAAACAACAGACGTCATAGTTAAACGTGAAGTGAAGCGGTTGTTCAAAAGCCAGATTCCATACAAATTTGACATTTGAAACCCGACCTTATGTCATTTCAAAATGAAATCGACTAATTTCGCATGCAGTCTGAAAAGGCTATAATATCCAGACTACATGCGATGTCACATGTCACACTGCATGCGAAATCTAGCTGAAATTACATAAGGTCGATTTACAAATGTCAGATTCCACACAAATTTGACATTTAAAAATCGACTTGAGCCGAAATTGCTTGATTTCGCATGCAGTCTTATTGACAAATGTCAGATTCCATACAAATTGGACATTTGAAAACCGACCTTAATTGCCTTGTCACAAATTTGTATGGCATCTGGCATTTGAAAATCTACCTTATGTCATCTAAACTAGATTTTGTATGCAGTGTGACAAGACTTTAAATCATTTCAAGTTGAAATCGATTGATTTCGCAAAGTCTGCAAAGGCCTATTTTGACTACATGCGTAATGAGCTGAAATGACATAAGGTCGATTTACAAATGTCAGTTTCCATACAAATTTGACATTTGAAAATCGACTTTGAGCTGAAATTGCCAGCCTTCAGTCGAGTTTAACGATTTTCTTCTCTGGGGTATGTCTAAACAAGGCTACACAAGTACATGCTTTCTGGGCCCAAAAAATGTTTGGTATATGCCTGATATTTCATATTGAAATGATTATATCTGCTATATATTCCCGATATCTGGTAATGTCATACATTCTGTCCATGTTTTCTTCATATTTCGCAAGCGTTCAAGTTTTTCCGTTTGAAATAACTCGGTCTATGTAGTGCAGGAAGATACCACTTTTCTTATACCATATCAGGCGAACGACTCCGAAATGGACTTAAGTCCTTTGATGAACGCCGTACTACACCATTTTTAATTGAAAAAACATCACTTACAATTCAAAAAATATCAATTGAAATTCAAAAATTCCATTTGAAATTCAAAAAAAAATATCAATTGAAATTCAAAAATGCAATTCAAAACTCGTCCATTTTCAATTGTAATTGAAAAGACATCAATTAAAATTCAAAAAATATCGATTGAAATTCAAAAAAATATCAATTGAAATTCAAAATAGCAATTCAAAACTCGTCATTTGTAATTCAATAGACATAATTTTACATTCAAAAGACATCATATGAAATTCAAAACTCGTCAATTGAAATTCAAAACTCGTCAATTGAAATTCAAAGAACGTTTTGAATTACAAATTATGTCTTTTGAATTTCAAATGATGTCTTTCGAGTTTCAAATGGTGTCTTTTGAATTACAATTGAAAATGGTGTAGTATATATACATTATGACCTTCATAAGTAATGAGAAGGTCCCAGTATCTTCCTTCAATTTCGTTTCGCTTGCGGGATAGCTTCGAATCAAAGATAACCTGATACTGTTTTTTTCCTATATATATCGTTTTCAATTTTCGACTACTCGTTCGATTTAAAAATTTCCCTCCCTATTGTATTAATTTCCGTATTTCCATATGTTAGATGTTAAATCTTCCTATAAATTGTCATACTCCATAAAGTGATTAAAATACATATTACAGATTATTATAATCCTTCCAGAGTCCACACAAATACATTTATGTATTTTTATTTTTTCATACGTATAAAGATTATTTTTTAAACAAATAAACATTTATAACGAATGGATTCAACAATACATAGAAAACACTTAAAGTAATATTGCATCAATGCGAGAGAGAGAATTGATTGCCTTTTCGCAAGAACAGTAAAAAGCTTTTTAATTACAACATAAAACAATATTTAAGGACATTGAAGGATAGCGTGTAATCTAAACATTTAAGAGTATAATAAGTAGTAAAGAAAACATTTACTTTTAGATACCATTTAGATAGCCAGAGAGTGAGAGGGGGAGTGAGTATAGAAAAAGGACAACGAACATAAAGATTTAAAATACATGCCACGAATGGATAGGGACAAATTCCGTAAACCGTATCGAATTGATTGGAAAAAGGATCATTATTCATAATACTGTTTTTAGACACAAATAATAACACAAAGTATTTTTTTCTTAGCATTGCTACACATTTAAAAAATACACACACACCCCCACACTTAAGGGGAAGGAAAGAATCAACTTTAATCGCCCAAAACACCTATTCCCGGAACATGTTCAAATATCTATTTCATATCAAGGCAAAAAGAATGAAACGAAAGATTTATGAGACAACATCAAGGACAAAATGTTACAACGAGGAGCTATCAAACATTTGGGGGCGGTATATAATGACATTGTACCTGTTCGATTGGACTTACTAGCTGAATTTTTGTATTGAATTTCCTCGCTTAGCAAGAAAGTAGTTTACTACTCTCTAAGTTACCGAGTAAGGTGGTGCCAGATTTTTATCTCTGACTTATTTTAATAAAACCAATGTATAAAAATGTTGCCACCTTATCAAGTCTTTTAGTTTTAAGTCTCTTTAAGCCCAATCGTACATGGCTATTATTTTTTTTTTGGTTTTCTTAGTCCCCTTTTCCACAGGCAAATTTTTATTTGGCAAATTCTGAGTTTTTAGGCGAGAGGGGTGCGAGGAAGAGAAACAAAACTTTGCCTGTTCAGAATTTGCGGTACACGCAAATTCTGCTTTGCTCTGTTCGTTGAAAACAATTTTGTTGACATTTCCTTTTTAACCTATTCGCTTTACTGACACACAGCCGGCTTTTGTTTACAAACCTGTTGCTTTAATTTGTGCAAGTGAAATTTAATTTTTAATTTTATGTATATTTTAAATTATTATTATATTATATTATTATTATATTTTTTATTTTAAATTATGTATACACTTCTTCGAAAAATTCTTTAAAATGTAAACACTTTTGACGTTTCTTTCTTTCTTTTGTATTTTGATTCGCAAATTTGGCAAAGAAAAATTTGCTAGTGGAAAAGCAAGCGAAAATTTCAAAAGAGAAAACAAAAAATTTTCCAAATAAAAATTTGCCTGTGGAAAAGGGGACTTAGAGGCAGTTTTTTATACAATAATAAGGGTATTCACTTGAAGTAATTGCATTGTAAAATTGGAGAGAACAAAATGTCAGATGTCATACAAATTTGACATATGAAAATTAACCTATTAGACACACATAATATTAGCTTATAAAAGTCTTACATAAAATGCGAGATAATACGATTTACATACTCTGAAGTTGTCCCACTATACTCAATTTGGTGCGAGTGGCGTTTTGCGCAAATATTTTGTGTGTTTAAAATGGCCTTACATGCGCCATAGTTGCACAAACATTTATGAATAGCATTGTCACACTGCATGCAAAGTCTAGTTGAAACGACATAAGGTCGTTTTTCAACTATCAAATTTGTATGGGGTCTGGCATTTGTAAATCGAACTTCTGTCATTTTAGCTAGATTTCGCATGCAGTGTGACTAGGCTATAACATAAAATAGTTATAGTTGCAAAACATCCTATGGAGATTTTATCTGAAGAATCAGTTAAATTTAAACATAATTATAGAGTTGCCAAAAATAACAGAAACAGATATTGCAAAAATAGACAGAGTTGCATTTGAAGAACTGAAAAAAGTAATACATCTTGTGTAAACAAGACTGTCAAATTGAATGCATGCAAAATCTAACTGAACTGACGTAAGGTCAATTTACAAATGTCAGACCCCATATACATTCGTCATTTGAAAATCGACCTTATTGCCTTATTGTGTAGCAGCAGACTACATGTGAAACCTATAGATTTCAGCTTAAAATAACATAATAGCCTTGTCACACTGCATGTGAAATCTAGCTGAAATGGCATAAGATTTACAAATGTCTATTTTGTATGGGATCTGACATTTGTAAATCGACCTTATGTCATTTCAGCTAGATTTCACATGCAGTGTGACAAGGCTATTATTTTATTTTAAGCTGAAATCTATAGGTTTCACATATAGTCTGCTACTACACAGTTGCAGTTCTCCACTGTCTTTTGGCCAGTTGCACTCCAAATATTTAAATTTAATTAAAGATACACCCTGTATCTTAACAATTCGTTTCATTTCTTCTTTCAAATAATTCCTCCAAAATTACTCTTTTATCTTATCCAACATTACTAGCCGATAAATTACATGAAGTGAATACCCTTTATATAAATTTACAACAGATTTCACATTTCCGGGGGAGGGCTTGCTTTGAAATTTCAATTATCTTACCATAAAATCAATGCCTACGGTTGTGACATAATAGCAAGGCATGTAAACGCCATCCCGAAACATGATCAAGAGCGAAGTTTTACCAACACCCGAGTCACCCAGCATTATGACCTGTTGATGGAGTGTAAATTGAATGGAGGAATAATAAGACAAATATAAACACCGGCGTGGTTAAGCATGAATATGATGACAACAACAATACATTTAACTCTACTCTAAAACAAAAAACTTTAAAAGTCAAATAAAGCACCGTGAATTACATAAATGAATAACAGAAAAAGCACAAAACGGAAAAGAAATTTAATCAAAATTGTTTCGAAACATAAACAAATTATAAGAGAAACGCAATATGATGATATTACTGTGTACCTAAGGATGTATGTCTAGATGTGTGTTTCAATTTTCTCTCATATGTACGGACGGAGACGTTAAAAAATGTTGACTTTTTATATAAGTAACATTTTAAATTTTAACAAACGATTACTTTGACTTTGAAAGGTAGCATAACATTAATTTTTATTATCAGGTTTATACTTGACATTTGCAAAATGGAACCCTATACGCTCATACAAAATTGGAAAATTTAAAAAACTTACTTCCAAAGCAGTGGATCTTTAACGCAAACTGTAAGAAATTTACGTGGATAAGGTTCGTGTTTTTAAATGAAGCTCATTTTCATCTCGGTGGCTATGTCAATAAGCAAATTTACCGCATATAGGGTTCAGAGAAACCACACGTGACTATTGAGAAGCCAATGCATCCACAATGAGTCACTATTTGGTTAAATTTTGTACCATGTACTTAAAAATGCTGAATGGGCATGCTAGCTTAAATGACATAAGGTCGATTTACAAATGTCAGATCCCATACAAATTTGACATTCGACCTTATGACATTAAGAGCTTAAATCGATTGATTTCACATGCAGTGTGAAAAGGCTGTAAATATATAAAAAAACAAGTAATGCAAAATAGCAACATTCCGAGCGGATTTAGATTGTACCGTTATAGCCTTGTCACACTGCATGCGTAATCTAGTAGAATTTACAAATATCAAATTTGTATGGTATCTGACATTTGTAAATCGACCTTATGTCATTTCAGCTCGATTTCGCATGCAGTCTGAAAAGGTTATTACATAAATTCAGAAATATATACTTTTCACACTACGCGCAGTCGAGCTTAACTCGATTTCAAATGTCAGATTCCATTGAACTTTGACGCTTGATTTCGCCAACAATGTCAAAAGGCTATTACATTTCGACATTGGTATTTCAAATATATTGGTATTTCAAGTATTTGCTTCAAAAATATTTCTATTAAACAAAATACGAATAAATTGCAAATAGTTGATATGTGGTCATATGCATGCTACAATTTAATAATAACGAGTTCTTGGCATGATTTGTAAACTACCCCCACTATATTTATTTATGTTGTACCCTAAGTGTAAACAGAGATCTACTCTACGTTAAAAAAAACCTGATATATTTACTGTTGTACGTTTCTGCCACCATGTAAAAAATGTCCTTGTAAGAAATGTACAATATTTTTCTATTCAAACATTCAGAAGTTAAACACACAAACAATCAATTTGAGCTAACAACAATCACAGATTTCCTTTTGTAAACATTCAACATCCACATGTTTGTACCATGTATGTACCATGGGAAGAAGGAAAAACTGATTTATTTAAAGTTTCCCTGTGTGTATTTTGTGCACACATACAAAAAATGGAAATGAAACGAAAACAAAAACAAAGAATTCCTTTATGATTTCTACTTTTCGTTACAAATCTACGGATTGCAATGTTACTGATACCGTTTCGTAAACAAATTACAAGGACGACGTAACATCTCGACGAGCATCGAAGACGAATCCTTTGTTTTACAGTGTTTAATTTGACAAAGTCGTTTCCCCTCGGTTTGTTTGCAGATATATTTTATGAAATCAGAATATAAAATCGTTGTAAAGGTTAAATGTGACTTGGAGATTTGAAGGGGATTGATGGTTATCTCAAGAAGTATTTAAATATTACATGGGAGTCGTATTTTTGCAAAAAAATGTTTTAATTTTCCATTTTTTTGCAATCCTTGCAGATATTTACTTTGTAAATATACAATCTGGCATCTCTGTATGGGCTGGAGTTGTTGATGTTGCTATAAACAGCTGTTTTTTGTTTATGTCTCAGTTTTTTTTTAGTTTAAGTTCGTTCGTCAGTTCGTTGGTTAAATTAAAATGTTTGTTGTACATAAAATGTGTTTGTGTTACGGATGCAAAGTATAACGGTAATTTATTATAATATTATGAAGTTTCCGCGTTGCCCGCCATCGTCGTTGCCAATTAAGTTAAAAACTGTTGTATAAAAGTGAAAAATTAAAGCTCTCTGCACAAAATGATAATTTCAACATCACCACCACTGCAAGGTAAGTAAGTTGTGATTGTTGGCAATTGAATTTATAATGAAACGATGTAATAATAACTCACACATATCTACAATAGACCGGGTCGGTTAGTATGGGAGGAAAAATCAAAATTGAAGTGAAATGGTTTGTTTTATGACCCACAAAATATTTCGGCTATATTTTTTAACTTCGCATAGCTAAAGCGATTTTACATAACCTTTAAAAAGCATGTGTTTCACTTTTTGGACAAATAAAAAGTAGGGTTATAAAGTATGAGTGATTCCGCGTCCAACGGTAGCAATATGTTATACAAGTAAGGAAAGGCTAAAGTCAGACGGGGCCGACTATATTGTACCCTCCACTTTCTATCTCATTTCAATTGAATTGGGGGAAGAAGGTACTATATCATTAACAGATGTGACTTTCACAAAGTATGATTCCAGCAGAAATAATCTGTAAAGAAATGTGTCTGAGAGGAATGAGTCTGATTATAACACTCATACAAATGTCCATCCCAATTTAACAGGATGGACATTTGTATGAGTGTTATAATCAAACCTGAGACGACGTGGCCCACTTTCACTATAGGTGTCCCTATTTGAAATATGATGTGTTTTGCCAAATTTGAAGAACATCGGTAAAAATATATTGCTTCTAAAGCGGAAAAAGTCAAATCGGGAGCGACATTTTTATAGGATCTGTATCTAAATCTGAACCGATCTGACCCATATTTACCATAGATGTTTCTGGATTAAATAAAAAGTGCTGTGGCGAATTTGAAGAAAATCGTTTAAAATTTGTGGTATCTAGAGCGGAAAAGTCAAATCTAGAGCGAAATTTGTATTGTAAATATGAACCGATGTGACCCATTTACACCAAAGATGTTCTTAATCGAATTATAGGGTAATGTGCCAAATTTGAAGCAAAACTAGTAAAATATGTGATATCGAAAGAGGAAAAAGTCAAATCGGGAGCGACATTTGTATGGAGGCTATGTGAACCGATTTTCTAAAAAAAATTAATAGCGGTCGTCCGTGGCCCACAAAACATACATGTGCCAATTTTTTTAAGATCGGACAATAAGTGCGACCTGTACCTTGATTACAAGAATATATGGACGGACAGACGGACTCAGAAAGTGATTCTAAGTCGATCTGTAATAATAATAAACAAATGAACAAAGACATAATACCCTAGTGGAGGGTATAATAATAATCAATCGCTTCTAACTATGCACGATGGGGCTAAACATTAATGTGAGAGGCAAAAATCCAAAAAAATAACGTATTTTCCAAATGTGATATTGGCAGATTGTTGCCAACACTTTAAAATGGCAAAATATAAAAATTTCGAACCAGGTGGCAACTCAAACCATGCTGCCAATTTTACTACTTTTTCTTTTTGATATTTCAATCAAATGTAATATGAAAACACATCTGTAGTAAAACGAAAGGGCACAAGATAATAATTTTTTGTAAATTAGAAAATGCTAACACAGATATGTAAATTAATCAATTTAACAACGTTTTTGTAAAAAGCAAAACACTTCCTGTATTTCTTGGAATAGAACTTTGTTTATCCGGACGTATCCGCTGAACCATATATATGAGAAGAAAGGTTAAAAGGGGCACTTTAATATGCCGGTAGAATTGGCTGCAGCAAACTGCCATAAATTATGAAAATTTCTGATTTAGAATGGTTTTAAAGTTAAAAATGCAGGCGGCATGTTGCCAACATTTTAAAATTACCAAAAATGGATAATTGGAACCAGTTGGCAACTCGTTTTTCGAAAGGATTAGCAATCATCAAGATAACTGCAATACATTTCAAAGATGGGTGTGGCAGTATATTGATCAACTTAAAATTTTGCTAGTCAACTTCAGTAAGCTCCTTAAGTACAAGAACGGAATTTAAAGGTTTATCTTAAACTAACTACCAACTAAGTGGGCGTGGCAGTAGGTTCAAAATTTGTTTCAAAACAATTTTTGCATAAGTATTTGTACAATACATTAAATATCTATCTGTTTTCTGAGGTATTTTGGCTAAAAAACCAACTACCATCCCACTGTAAATGGGTGTGGCACTAGGTTGAGAAACTTATTTTTCTTATCTAAACATTTTTTTATGAAAATCGACAGCCTCTGTGGAATGCAATTTGTATATAAAGTTCGACCCGGCCGTACTTAACGCCGTTTTTATTGGTTTTCACTTAGTATAATGCTCTCTTCGAACAAAAAATGATAGCTTTGACCCAAAAAGTATTAATTTTTTGGACAGTGCTATTCAAATTCTTTTGGCCGAAATCTTTCGGAATTCTTGCCCAACAATTGACATTTGTTCATTTGAAAATTATCAATTGTCGTCTTCTACTTGTTGCGTTTGGCTATGAAATGATGTCAATTCACATCTTTACTCCTTTTATTGAACTTTTCCAAAATATCTCAATTTAATAAATTGAAATGTGGGAATATATTTATTTTCCAATGTTTTTATTTATCTCCCATACTAAATCAGCATCTGATTGGACTTCATCATATTATCATTTTGTATTTAAAGTCACCGGTGGGCGGTGATTAACGCCGCACTGTGGTATACAATCAAAATCGATTGACCAAAATTCAATAACATTTGTTCTAATAAACATTTTTGAGTTCTGCAAAAAAAACTGAAATTAGACAAGGGCTCAAGGATTATTTTGAGATAATAGCATCGGATTAGAAATTAGCCCAATGGTGACTACTTTAAGTATTTTAAAGAAAATAACAATTTCTATTTTTTTTTGTTTTTAACATTATTTTACACGTTTGTTCATAAAGCGCAGAAAAAATATATATTTTTCGCCTTACAGATTTTCACATTTTTTGATTTTGAAAATCGAAAAAACGTATTTTGAGATATTAAAATTGAAAATCGGATATATTTTATAAATTAGCCCAAATTTCGTATTTAAATTCGTATTTTAAAGAAAATAAACATTTTTTTATGTTTTCTTTTAACATTTGGTTTTACAGATTTGCAACTTTTTTATTTTGAAAATCGAAAAAAAATGTATTTTTTCGATTTTGTCGAACTGTTTCTCTCTTCTTTCAAGATGTGAATTAAATTGATATTCATATATACGAACATTAAAATAATGTGAATGTAAACTGCTGAATGCATTGGATGGATTTTGATTATGCATCACTGTGCGCCGTTAAGCCGGTTTTCGGTTATAACATCCCTAAAATCCATGCAATAATAGTCAGTAAATTTTAAAAATGACTTTCGATTTAAATAAACAAATTTACTGAAAATGTTACTAAAAATTTAAAAATAAATAAATGCAGTTCGTATAATGAGCAAAATCGAGTTTATTTAGAGTCTTCACAACCTCACTTCAAAACGCGATATGGCGCTCTGAGTTTCATCCTGTGTTGGAAGATTGTTCAAGAATTATATTTTCTATATGCCCTTCCTACAACGTCTGCATTAAGCAAATTATTTGATCTGCATTTATAAAAAAAATCTCTTTTCGAACCACTGTCCTGGCTCGCAAATCATCGTAAATATACATAAAATTAATTTTTTTATATAACAATTGTCATCCCAATGATCCGATGATTCGGGCTATTTATTCTAATCTGTTTAGGGACTTCAAGGAAAATCAATTTCCACCCACTCTAAAGCAGATACATTTCGAATTTCAAACAATTGTTGTGAGGAGAAGAGATAGAGTCCATTTCTTCATTGAACATAACATGTACAAGGACAAACAATTTATGTTCTATGACCGCTGCTACGTGGGAAAATCCCAAACGATGTAGATTTTCCTAAGTTACACAAATCCCATCAATCAACAAAGAGAAAATAAAGAATTGCCTTAAAATTATTAAGTTGTTACTTACAGACATAATTAACCACAATCCACTGCCAACGGGCGGGCGAATATTTAGGAAGGGATAAAAAGGATAGCAACAACATTACCAACATTGCCTTAAGTTTTTCGGGCAAATATTTACTAAATCGATTTTAAATACCCGCTGCTTAATTGGACAAAGGAAATTTAAACAAAAGGCTGAAATCAGAAATAGTACAGCAGCAATGACGACCTTTACTTCCATAATGCCTTGTCTAGACGCATGGTTTGCCAACGAAATGGAGAAGAGTTTTGAGTTAATGAAATTTGAATATTTATAAGGAAAAATTCAACAGGAAAATTTAAAATAAATAAATCATTGAAATGTGGAAGTGGCCGATGAAACTGTTAGAAGAAATAAAATATTTTTCATGGGTTTTAAATGCTTCTTAACATTCCATTCATTGCTTCAGCATGTTTGAGCAACACAGATGGTCGTCCATAAAGTTCACAATGTGTGCTTTATGTTGGTCCTCCTGAGTATTTGTTTTTTCATTTGTGGTTGATGTACTAGTTTTTATACCCTCCACCTCCAGGATGGGGGAAATCGAAAAATTGAAAAACAAAATTTCACGACTATAGCTGAAATATTTTAGTTGGTACTATTTTTATCCCGCTCATTTTTTATAAGTACAAAATACGAAAAATCGTTTAGATTTGCTCTTCTTACACAGAGAAACTTACACACCACATTTCACGACTATAGCTCCAATACATTAGTTGGTACTACTTTTATCCCTTGTTGCTCACCCCCTATAAGAAAATTTCGAAAAAATCCATTTAGATTGCGCTTTACACACAGTTTACACTCCAAATTTCCCGACTATAGCTGCAATTCTTAAATTGGAACACTTTTTGTCCCGCCTACCCCCTAAAAAGTACAAATTTCGAACAATCCAATTGTACTGCTCTTCTACATGGTCAGAGGAATTTACATACCAAATTTCACGATTCTAGCTGTAATACTTTAGTTGGTACCATTTTTTCCCCTTTTTGTCCCGCTCGCCCCTTAAAAGTACAAATTTCGGAAAATCCAATTTTACTTCGTTTCTATATGTTCAGAGGAATTTACATACCAAATTTCATGATTCTAGCTGTAATTCTTTAGTTGGTACCATTTTTATCCCTTTTTGTCCAGCTCGCCCCTTAGAAGTACAAATTTCGAAAAATCCCTATTTCTAGCTCGGAATCCCCAATGCAAGGAACTCACCGAATTTCATGTTTATAGCTATTGCCGTTTAGTCAGGACGAATGTTCGATGTTTATCCCTTTTTGGGCCATTTTACCCCCTAAAAGTACGAATTTTGTAAAACCCTTTCTTAGTCGACGTCATGACCCTGGCTTCAGCCGTTTGGTCTGGGGGCTGGTCAATGATAAGTCAGTCAGTAACGCAACTCTTTTATATATAGATAAAGGCATTTTTCAAATTCGTACTTTTAAGGAGTAAAATGGGAATAGAGGGATAGAAATGGTACCAACCAAACGACTGCACCTAGAATAATGAAATTCGGTGTATACATTCCTCTGATTGAGTAGACACGTAAAATTAACGGATTTTTCGAAATTCGTACTTTTAGCGGGTAAAATGGCCCAATGGGATAAAAATGGTACCAACCAAGTGGCAAAATAAAAAGATTTTTCCAAATTTGTACTTTATTTTTTAACTTCTACGAGAAAAATGTGTACGTGGGAGATGCAGAATTATCAAAATTTGTACTATTGGAATTAAAATGGGATAGAAATTCAACCAATCAAACGGTTGTATCTGAAAATGCACCCATTATCACACAATAAGTAGGGTATTTATTTATAGTTTGTTGTGGATTTTGGGCTGTACTGAAAAAATTGGGTTGATCGGATGAGGTACCGCCGAGCCAGTCGTGGTAGTCATATGAATGATATTGTCTTCCATTATTAAATATCGAAGTTCAACCTTTCCAATAAACAATTATTTTTTATATAGCCGATCTTAAAACTCTCTCTTGCTCATTTCATTGTTTCAACATGTTTGAGCAACACAAATGTTCGTCCAAATAGTTCGCTAGTGTAAGGTCTGCTTTATGTTGGCTCTCCTGAATGCATATTTGACTTTTCATTTGTCCTTGATGTGCAGCTTTGTTGTTTTTTTGTTTGGTTTTAATTTCCTCCTCTAATGATGCGTAATTAATCAAAAGTGTTTAAAAATATTTGCAACACTAATTATGGCAAATATAATATTGTAAGTGTGTACGAGAATAGCATACTGTCATCTTTCCCAGAATACATATTTGTCAATTACCAGTGGACAGATCTAATTATAGCTACAAATATATATGAATTTCCGTGAATTTGAATTATTGATGAGTTGATGACTCTTTGATGATTGATGGAAATAGATTAATTTATGTAAATATATTTTGGGATGGTTGTTATGTTTAGTTGGTGTAGTTGGAGGAGACAACACGTGCTCATTATCATAGTAATATTTCCAGTGAAGTTGTATTCAATGGTGGAAATAGACAGAATGTGATAAGGATTTTGACACCTTCCTGTAGATGAATCTTTCTGTAAAATATGTACACTAGGGCGGGTTGATTTTTATTTTTCAAATCGTGTAGCAAATACGTAAACTACATACAATTCTAAAAATATTGTCCGAAGAAACCAATCCAAATCCGAAATTAACATGCCCGCCTTTGCCAAAAAATAAATGTTAAAAAATAGCTTTTACCAAAAAGAAATCAAAATTAATCGGTCATTTGGTTGGTACAATTTGTATCCTCTTTTTCCATTTTAACCCTAACAAGTAAAAACGGCGTTAATTTCGGCCGGGCCGAACTTTATATACCCTCCACCATGGATTGCATTCCACAGAGGTTGTCGGTTTTCGTAGAAGTGCAGTAATATTACAGGAAAATATAATTATTTTAATATAGCCAAACCAAAAAAAAATAAAAATATTGAAAAGTTAATTTTATAAATAAATATAATATTTTAATTATTTCAAACCACGCTTATAAGGTAATGCTACCAATACGTCAATTCAAATAATAAATATTCTTATATTTATATTTTCAAAGCCATACATATTGGTAGATAGTGCGTGCTACAGTTGGTTGTTTTTCCATTCTATTTTAATTCCAAAAGTACAAATTTTGAAAATCCATTATCAGACGTACATAGTGCAAAATAACCTAACTTCATGTTTCAACCAATTTTTGTCGTAAAAGAAAAATTACGAATTTGGAAAAAAAATTTTGCGTGTCTATGCAGTCAGAGGAATGTATACACCGAATTCCATGATTCCAGCTGCGCCCATTTGGTTGGTACCATTTTTACCCCCTTGACGTTTCTACGCAATTAGAATTTTATCATTCTAGCTGTGGTCGTTAGTTGGTACTATTTTTATCCCTCTGTACCATTGTATCCCTTGAAAGTACTAATTTCGAAAAAATCGTCTATTTTCCGTGTCTACGCAGTCAGAGGAATGTATACTCCGAATTTCATGACTCTAGCTGCGGCCAGTTGATTGGTACTATTTTTATCCCCTTTTTTCATTTTAACTCCAAAAAGTACGAATTTCGAAAAATCAGGTTATTTTCCGTGTCTACACACTCAGAGGAATGTATACTCCGAATTTCATGACTCTAGCTGCGGTCATTAGATTGGTACTATTTTTATCCCCTTTTTTCATTTTAACCCCAAAAGGTACGAATTTTGAAAAATCGGTGTATTTTACTTATCTATGCAATCAGAGGAATGTATACACCGAATTTCATTATTCTAGGTACAGCCGTTTGGTTGGTACCATTTTTATCCCTCTATTCCTATTTTACCCCTTAATTACGAATTTGGAAAAAATACTTTTATATTATGTATCTAGTCAATTAGAGGAATGTACACACCGAATTTCGTGTTTGTAGTTGTTGTCGTTTAATATGTACCATTTTTATCCCTATTTGTCCCATTTCTCCCCTACAACTAATAATCACTTTATGGTGCACGTTTTTGCTATAAGGGGAATGCGCATACCAAATATCAAGCAAATATAAACAGACATATTCAAAAAACATGCTTAAATACGCTAAAATATTAGGGATTATTATGGGTATTTTTAGTCCTTGTGAGGGAAACATTTTTCTCTTTGGGCCGATTTCGCCCTATTTCAATCCCAACCGATCTACGACTATAAGACGCATTTATGGAAAATTTGAACGTTCTAGCTCCTTTCGTTTAGATGCTAGCGTGCTTTCAACAGACGGACGGACATTGCTAGATCGTCTTAGAATTTTATGACGATCAAGAATATATATACTTTATAGGGTCTCAGGTCGATATTTCAAGGTGTTACAAACGGAATGACAAAGTTAGTATACCCCCATCCTGGAGGTGGAGGGTATAAAAAGAACGAAATTCAAAAAATGAATGTATACACCGAATTTCATGATTTTAGGTGCAGCCGTTCGGTTGGTACTGTTTTTATCCCTTTATTCTCACTTTACCCCTTAAAAGTTAAAATGTGGAAAAAATACTTTTATATTATGTATCTACTCAATTAGAGGAATGTACACGCCGAATTTAGTGTTTCTGGATGTTGTCGTTTGATAGATACCATTTTTATCCTTTTTTGCCGCATTTCACCCTCTACGAATAGGAATCATGGTGCACGTTTTTGTTATAGACGGAATGCACATACCCAATATCAAGAAAGTACAAGCAGACATATTGAAAAACATGCTTAAATACTCTAAAATATTAGGGGTTATTATGGGTATTTTCTGTCTTTGTGAGGGAAAAATTGTTCGCTTTGTACCGACTTCACCCAGTTGCAATCCTAACCGATCTACGACTATAAGACGCATTTATGGAATACTTGGACGTCTTAGTACCTTTCGTTTAGATGCTAGCGTGACGATCAAGAATATATATATAATGTATAGGGTCTCAGGTCGATATTTCAAGGTGTTAAAAACGGAATGACAAACTTAGTATACCCACATCCTGAATGTAGAGAGTATACAAATCAATATGAGGACTAAGTGTAAGTGTTGCTTCCAACAGCTTCATTAATCACAAGTGAAAGTGTGTTAGGCGTTCAAAAAAGAGCCAACAATATACATATGTATGTATGTATATTTCGTTGTTGCGTTTTCATCCCTCCACGAATTTCATCTCACATCCTCCCCACACCGCCCTGACTAATTAATTTATTATCGTGTTCTGAGAGCATACGTCCTGCTGGGGGTATATTAACAAACTAAAACCAAAAAACACCAGAAACCATAATAGAGATGAAACGAAATTAAACCACAAACAACGATAATAAAAATGTAATTAGCAATAACACATGTACTCTAAGTGCATGTATATGTACATTAAATTGGGTCGAACAAAGTGGGTTTGGGTAATGAACAACGATGATTTTGTTTCGATACATTGTTTGTGTATTGTACATATTATATGAGCAATTCCAAAACAAAATTACTACAAATCTCTGATCGCTAAATCCATAGCATAAAAGGTTATGAAATGGGGCTTTACATTAAGGCTTTTTCCCTAGATATCAAAAGGGGGCGATTACACTTAAAGATTTGACGTACAACTCTGAGCTTTTTTTTTGTCCCTTGAAGGCTTTTTAGTGAAAAATATTAGCGCTGTTCAAGCATAAATTTTCAAAGATAGATATTGAATATTGAAAGATTCTCAAACTGTTTCTGTTTTTAAAAACCGTTTAAAGGATTATCTTTATCAGAACATTGAAATGCTTCTTATATGATATGAGTTTTTTTTTAATTTGAATGTATTATATTATATTTTGTAAATATTATTCTTGAATTTGTGTTGCCAGATAGCCTCAATAATGCCCTAGAGGCGCTGAGGCACTTTTTATCAATTGTAATTTATGAAATTAAATAATAATAATAAAAAAAACTGAAAATTAACTCTCTAGAAAGAAATGGGTGCAGCGAAAGGCTTAAGTTCAATTTCCGACTACAAAGTGGACCATATCTCGGCAATGGTTGTTAGATTCCCACAAGGCCAGAGAAAATAATCTAGAGGCGTTAAATCGCAGGATTTCGGTGGCCAATTGACTGGTCCACTTAGATAAATAACGCCTTAAGCAAACATTTCTTTCAAAAAGTCCATAGTTTGAGGAGCAGAAAGACACGTGCCGCCGTCCTTTTGGAAAAACATGTTTACAGTCAACATTTCATTTATTGGGGCACGAAAATAATCGCGATTTTCGTACTCACTTTTGTCGAAATAAAGACCAATGATTCTATCGGCCCATAATACGCATCAAACAGTAAGTGACAAATGTGTTGCTACCTACGGGGTTCCCCCTAACTAGTATTCTTGCACCATTGTTGTTTGTTTTATTTATAATTAACATTTGTTCATGTGTTAAATGGCCGAAAGTTTTACTAGGCCTGTTCGATTGGGCTTACTAGCTTACAATTAAGATACTTGATAGGATGGCAACGTTGCTACTCATTGTTTTTTCTTAAATTAATCAACAAGAAAAATCTGGCAGCAACACTAAGAGAGTCACAAGCTACTTTCTTGTTAAGCGAGTAAATTCCATACAAAAATTAAGCTAGTAAGCCCAATCGAACAGGCCTACTGTGTGCTGATGATCAGAACATATTTTTGAGAACCAATTTCAATAATAGATGCATTTCGTCTGCAGCGTGATTTAGAGATCATGGAACGATGGTGCTCTGAACATTTGTTTTAAGTAAATATCTCAAAATGCTTTACAGTTCATTGTAAAGATTTTTCGGATCCCTACACTGCTAAATTAGTTTATTAGTTTATGCCTCTTTGATTTGGAATCCTTATTGTGCATCTCACTGCACTAGACTTGAAATAATACAGAACAAGTTTATTAATTTCGCTCTGAAATCTTTCCACTTTCTTCATCCTCAGCCCTCATATGAGGATAAATGTAGGTTAATACATCTAAAAATTTTTCTGAATAGGAGGATTTCATCGTCATTGCTCTTTATTTATAAGTTAGTTATTGCCCGGGTTTGTTTGAGCTTTTAAATTTCCATGTTCCGCCTCGATCTTTGCAAAACCATCACACGAGCATTAAGAGAATTCAATAATATCTCCAATTGAAAGCCTGATATTAGTGATACGTTAGTTAATTTTGTTAATCATTTTGATTTAATATATTTTTTTGTTATTAGTTTTTGTATTGTTGATTAGTGATCGATTAATTGATTTTCTATGAGTTTTTTGAAGAAGTAAGAAGAAATTACTTGATCGAATTAGCTGAAATTCTAATGTATTACATTCAAAAAAACTCATATTTTTTTGTTTTAAAGTTTGGTATGAACGGAAGATGTTATTTCCTGAAATTGAATAAATAAATGTGACAATTTTGCTTAATAACATGTCCACTGAGCCAAAAATGAGTCTCACCACGGAACAGAACATTGCAATAAACCAGTGAGCTGACTTCCAGTTGATTTTGTGTTCTTTAACTGAACGTACTGTGTCGCTAGCTTCTTCATGATGAAATGACAATGATAATAGCGTTGCCAAATTAGTCAGATTTGGCAACGCTATAATCAATTTAAGTTGAAAGGCAAATCTTTAAGTGTAAACTCTCCTTTACTAATAGTCGAACATGTGTTTACAATACATACAATATGTATTTTCAACCGCGAAACACTGAAATAAATCTGTCCGTCAGACTGCTTGTTTGTGTCATGTACAGTCTGTCCGTCCCCGTCTACCCGTTCGTCTCGCAGTGTCTTACATATTAAATCCGCCAATAATAAATCCACTTAAGGATAATTATTTTGGAATATGCACCTGTTTCTTGAATTCTAGAAATATTTTATCTTCGAACTCTTTTCGTGCTTTTCTATAGACACAATGAAATACAGATTAATCTTATAGCCATTTCAGACTGCATGCGAAATCGAAATTTAAGTTTGGAAAATTTTATTTTCTGAAATTGAATAAATAAATGTGACAATTTTGCTTAATAACATGTCCACTGAGCCAAAAATGAGTCTCACCACGGAACAGAACATTGCGATAAACCAGTGAACTGACTTCCAGTTGATTTTGTGTTCTTTAACTGAACGTACTGTGTCGCTAGTTTCTTCATAATGAAATGACACTGATAATAGCGTTGCCAAATTAGTCAGATTTGGCAACGCTATAATCAATTCAAGTTGAAAGGCAAATCTTTAAGTGTAAACTCTCCTTTACTAATAATAATCGAACATGTGTTTTTCATACAGTATGCATTTTGAACCGCGAAACACCGAAATAAATCTGTCCGTCAGTCTGTCTGTTTGTGTCATGCACAGTCTGTCCGTCCCCGTCTACCCGTTCATCTCGCAGTGTCTTACGTATTTAACCCGCCAACAATAAATCCATTATTTTGGAATATGCACCTGTTTCTTGAATTCTAGAAATATTTTTACTTCGAACTCTTTTGGTGCTTTCTATAGACTCATTGAATTACAGATTAATCTTATAGCAATTTCAGACTGCATGCGAAATCGAGCTGTAACGCAATTCTGTAACTTTTCTAACGATATTGTCGTTATCGTTAATTAACGATAACTGTCGGTTGTTTTAGCGAAATTGCTATTATTAACGACGAATATCGGTGCAAATATGAGAATGTCAAAAATTGATTAGTAAACAATACAAAAGTAAACACTTTTCAAACAATTTTTTGGAGTATTAAATATGAAAAAAATGTGTAAGTATATATTATAATATTATATAATTAATAATAATTATAATATGTAAACATTTCTACAAACATATGTATGTATTTACATGTGCCGGAAAAAAATACGCGGTCCGCGAGCCACACCGGCGGCACAACATTAAATTAACAGGCCAATTTCAGTGTCGTAAACTTTACTTTATGAAGATAATTCTTTAAAAATACACTTTTTCTCCAAAAAAAGTCACCTTTTTTGGCATGTTTTATATAGGAATTGATAACACTGAAATAAAATATGTAAACACAAAACAGCTGTTTGTATACTTAACGATATTCGGTAGGATTTTACTACGGCAATTTTATTGTAGTTAGCTTACCGAAAATTTTCGTAAGTTAACGATACTTTTTAACGATAAAAATCGGTAAGAAAATGTTACGGAATCACTGTTAACGACAATTGTAGTAAACTAACGAATTTTGACAACTTAACTACCGAAAGTTGTCGTTAAAAAGTTACAGAATTGCGGCACTGGAAAGGCATAAATGACGATTAACAAATGTCAGATCCCATACAGGTTTGACATTTGCTAGTTAATCTGGACGGCTTGATTTCGCCTGCAGTCTGAAAAGACTATAAGTTGCATGTTTCGTCTATCTGTACGATTGATCTGTAAGTGTAAACTACCCTTTATTAGTGGTAGAAATTTAGTGTCTATTGGTGCATTGCATATTTTTAACAGACAATAAAATCAGTTCTTCTGACAGTCCGTCCAACTATACTGTACAACAATTTCAAACTTTTTCCAAAATTACGGTGTTCTGCCAATAAATTCTGAAAGAGGAGACTAAAAAAATATACGTATGTCGGCGTTTTGACAGATCACATCATTTTATAGACGATTAAAGTTTCCAACTCTGGCTTCTTCTTGCAGTGCAAAACTATGTTTTTTTACACTTGAGGCATAGGGTATGTTCAGCAGCTTTGTAGATATGGCGGATATTTTTGTAGAACATATTAACCCTCTAACTACCCCTCATAACGGCATTTTTTGGCTTTATTTTAACATATTGTAAAAAACACCCCGAAAAGGGGGAAGGGCGGGGATGAAATGTTCAACAAAAACGTTGGCCATAAAATTTTACTATAAATGTCAGAACACACCAAAACCCAAAACTTAACACAAACGCCAAAAATCAATCAAATTCAATATTGCCCATTAAGGGTTAATTTAGTTATTGGGGTATTTAGGGGTGGGATAGTGCACGACTTTTGGATTTTGATATGCTAGAACCCCCTACTTTGTGAGGTTCGGAAATAAAATTCATGAGCCCCGCAGTAGACCCCAGAGGAGTGAAGTGGAGGTGTGTTTAGGGACAATGTTGAGGAGGCAAAATTAATTGGGGTCAGACTTACACTTCTCACCTCTAGGGATTATTTCATAAAAAAATATGAAAAAATAGGCAAATGTATGGGGGCCGCCTTAAGGGTTGCAGATGGTAGGTGTGTTCTGAAAAAATATTTTGGGGATTTGACCCCACTATCGGTCTCCTGGGGCCAGTAAAAGCGATGGGGACAAATTTTATAAAAAAAATATTTTTTGCATGGGAGCCCCTTTAACGAGTGGGGATAGAGGGTATGTGTGTTCGAAATAAATGTTGGGGAGGGAAAATTAATGGGGGTCGGTCTTACATTTAACCCCTCTGGGGGCGACTCCGAGGCAGTTTTGGGACTTTTCCTGCATTTTTACCACTTACCCGATTTGACCCCGATGAGCGCCCACTTACACTCACCCCACCACCCCCATTTTTTGTCTCATGAATTTTATATCAGAACCTCACAAAATAGCATATCAAAATCCAAATGTCGTGCACTATCCCACCCCTACTGAACAATAACTAAATTAACCCTTAATGGGCAATCTTGAATTTGATTGATTTTTGGCATTTGTGTTAAATTTTGGTGTGTTCTGACATACATATATAGTAAAATTTTATGGCATACATTTTTATAGAATATTTCATCCCCGCCATATCATTATCTACAAAGTTGCTGAACATACCCTATGCCTCAGATGTAAAGAAAACATAGTTTTATACACCGATATGCTGCAAGAAGAGGCCAGAGTTGGAAAACTTTAATCGTCTATAAAATGAAATTCCGATGTGATCTAAAAAACGCCGAAACGCGTATATTTTTGTGGTCTCCTCTTTCAGAATCGATTGTCAGAACCCCGTAATTTTTTTTTTTCGTGTTGTACTGTGCTATCAATCCACCGTTCGTTCGACTTATGTCAAGTCTCTAGGTTTGTTCAACCATCCGTCCATGGGCGCCTTTAAGTATCATTCATTCCATCCACCTGTATGTTCCTCTGTCTGTCCACCCACTTATCCCTTCGCCCTTTCCTCCACCCAAGTTTCAATCAATTAGTCTGGGATAACAAGCTGCGATAACGAAATCATTAATAACGAGTTATTTTTTTAATCAAAATAAAAAATATATTTTTTCACATCGTCGCCAACTACAATATAAATATTTGTATCATAACAATTATTTTGTCAATTTTACTTACACTGGATAATAATCCATGCTAAGTTCAACATTTCCAACATAAAATTATTTCTTTCAAAATTTGTTGATGTCCAACAGCAACATCAATTAAAAAAAACGTTTTAAGTGAAATGTTAACTTTTTATTTAGGTTTTTGTTATCGCAGCTTAATTGTCCAATCTTAAAGAAAAACAGATTGTTTCTTCTGGAATCACTCATATATGCCCAACATAAGAAACGTGTGTCTGTCTGGCTGTATGTAACACAACAAAACAAAAGAAGAAACAAAACATTGTTTTTCACGCCAACTTGGTTAAAACGAAACGAAATAATAAAAAATTGATATTGTTAAAGGATAATTGAATTTCACCTTGCTCAATATGTGAAAGTGGCTTTCATTATTAACCACCACATCTGTCACCGGTTTGGTGGGGCATCCATTTTTGCTAGCCCTGCGGCCGCGGCCGTATAACTGTGACGTTGACGCTGACGACGAGATCGTCGTTGCTGCCGACGCTGTGGTGGACAACATCTTGATGAGGTTACGTCCAGTGGCTTTGCACACACGCAGACCGCAGGCCATTTTCGTTGAAATGTTTTTCGCATTTGTGACATGGCCATTGCCACCGCACGGTGACCAATCGGTGTTGTTGGGGAACTCGTGGGCAATGACACTGGTGCGTTTGGGAAAAGTCTCCTCTTCCTCCTCCTCATCGTCGTCCTCGTCATTGTGCACGGAGCGGCCTGCAAGAGTTGTATTATTGTCATATTGGTCATGCTGCTCTTCCTCCTCCTCCGCGTCGTCGTCATCATCCTCTTCACTACTTTCACTGTGGGCCGAAATACTGGGAATTTTCTCCAGGAATTTCTTTTTCGAGGCCGCTGTACCGGCTGTTGTGATGGACGCCGATTTGTGCAGTGGAAAGGGTTTCATAGAACTGCTGGAGGGCGGTCCGGCTGACGAGGATCGCGCCATCATTATGGGATGTTTGGATAGACGGGGCACAGCCGGCATTCTCACAGAATCCGGGCGGTTTTTACGATTTTTTAAAGAGCGGGACATGTGTGTGTGTTAGTTTTCTCCGAGGATATCTTATACGTTATCCTTGTGGTAAAAATTTGTTTCGCTGTTTTTATTTTCTCTTTTTTCTTTCAATTTAATTGACAAAAATTGTGTATGTGTTGGTTGGTGTAAATTAGATTTATTTATTGTCTATGTATTGATGTATGTATGTATGTAGTACGTTGTACGTTGGTTGCTCTCTGCTGGAGGATATAAATGAGACATTTTTGCATACGCACCTTGGGGAGATTCTTTGAAATTTTCCACAATTGCCGTCCTTAAGTAAATATCAGATTTCCAGAAATCAAATCGAACGCAGAAGTCGTGAATTTATGAAATAAGTTTCTATTACACTTGAATGAGTTTTCATCCGTACCCACCCGAGGTACTTTGTCTTCCCTTTCCCCGTTATTTACAGTTTCCTGTTTGATGTTGCTGTTGTTGGCTTTTGCAAATCGCTAACATGTTGTTTGTCAAAAGTCATGGACAGTGGTTGGACCTAAAGCTAAGCATCCTTTTTCGTAGCATTTGCTCGTCAGAGAAAGGGAGAGAGTGGACGGGGTAGGATGAAAGGAAGGTAAAGCACACATTGTGCTGTTAACCCCTTCGGAGAGATTCGAGTGATTCGAGGGAGAGAGTGGACGGGGTAGGATGAAAGGAAGGTAAAGCCCACATTGTGCTGTTAACCCCTTCGGAGAGATTCGTATGGATTTCTGTTTATTTGATTGACAGTTTAAAGAGACGTTAAATTTGTTGGCCGCTTCCTTTCATCTTGTTGTAATACCTCACGAAACCACCTCCCTCCGATGATGACAACATGAAGAAATTATGATTTTTTTTTAATTATTCCGCAAAGTTAATGAATTTCCGAAAACCCGGTATGCTCGAATTTATTTTAATGAAAATATTTGACTGGCAAAGAGTCTAAATCTCATAACTGCGTAATTCCTGAAAAGTTAATATCTTAGCAACGTTTGAGTCGGTTATTTGTTTTTCGGTGAGAACATTGACTAGGTAAGGTATGGTAAGAGGACATACTCCCCCATAGCACAGGCGAAAGTACAGGAGTTTGGTAGTTCAAAGATATACAGTGGCCCAGAATGAAACAAAATTGTAAGTCTTGCAAGAGTTTGTGGAAGTTGTTTTAAAAATTTACATTCAAATCTATACCATTGTTTCTACGTGAAAGTAATATTGTAGACCCCATAAATACCTTTAATTTAACATGTTCTGTGTGGACTTATGCTCCAAAAATTGTAGTTAAAATATTATTGGTACTTTCGACGAAAATTAAAATTAAAAGTAATATCCATACAAAAAATTTAAATATTTTTTCGAGCCTATTTCTATCGTTTTAATTATTTTTTGTGGATTTAATTATTAATTTATGGATTTAATAATTTATTTATGTATTTTGCGATTTATTTATGTATTTACCATTTTATTAACCGATTTATTATTTTTTATCGTTTAATTGTTTATTTATCGATGCATTTATTTAACGATTTAGTTGTTTCTTTATTTATCTATTATAGATTTATTTATTACTTGTCGATTTATTTGTTTGTTTATTGTTTAATGTATTTATCGACATTACTTAGTTATCGATTTAATTTTATATCTACGTATTTATTTATTAACCGAGTTATATATTTATTTGATAAATATATTTTTTTATTTATCGACTTTTTTATCAATTTAAGGATACAGGCTTTTCCAACAAGAGGTGTTACTTTGAATCACCAGGTATTTCGGTAGCTGTCACTTTTGAAGCGTTTATTCTTTGACATTTGACAAGTAGAAACTACGCCATTACTAAAAATGGAACGATACACGCTTCAACAACGCATTGAAATTATTAAAATTGATGAATGAAAATGATCCGGAATTCCATCGAAAAATCATCTTGACTGATGAGGCCCATATCCACCTCGGTGGCTACGCCAACAAGCAAAATTGTCGCATTTTGGGCTCGGAAAACCCAAGAGTTATTGTTGAGAAGCCTCTCCATCCTCGTCGTGTGACAGTTTGGTGCGGTTTATGGTCCGGCGGGGTCATTGGACCTTACTTTTTCGAAAATGAGTTTGGATCAAGAGTTACGGTGAATGGATTGCGCTATCGAGAGATGATTGATTAGTTTTTATGGTCGGTGTATGATGGTATTGATCTGGACAACGTTTACTTTCAACAAGACGGCGCTACGTGCCACATAAGCAACGAAACCATTGCTCTTTTACGAGAAAAGTTTCCGGACCGTGTTATCTCTCGAAGAGGTGATCACAATTGGCCACCGAGATCTTGTGATTCCTTTGGGGCCACGTGAAAGATAAGGTCTACGCCAGCATCGATTCAAGACCTCAAAGATAGAATTCGTGATGCTATCGAGAACATAGGACAGCCAATTTGCGATTTGGTTATGGAAAATTGTTTTTCATTATTATCGACATACCTTCTCCTCTTTATTATGAAATAAACATCCGATCATTTATCTCAAAAAATTGCATTTTTCTTTGAATACCAAAATAACACCTCTTGTTGGAAAACCCTGTTTAATGCTTCTTATCGCTTTGTTTGTATTTTCATCGATTGTCGGTTTATTTATTTATGGATTTATTTATTTATTAATAGATTGTTTTTCGACTTCTTTCTTAATTTACCGGTTTAAATTGTTTACTTACGCTTTAATTATTATAATTTTGTTAAGTAATTACTTATTTATCAATTTATTTATTGATTTTCGATTTAATTATATATCGATGTATTTATAAATGTATTTATTATTTATTGACATTTTATTTATTTAAATATAAAATGCTTCTTAACGTTTTTCGATTTATCGTGTTATTTATTTATCGAGTTTGTTATATATCGATTTATTTATTAATAATTTATTTATATCTCCATTTATTTATTTCTAGATTTATTATATTTTATTTATTTAACGTTTTATTCATTTTGTATATCGCTTTGTTTGTTTATTTATTTATCAATTTATGTATCTATTGAATTCTTTATTATTTTTCCGGTCTATTTATTTATTGGATTATTTTTACCGGTTTATTTATTTATTTATCAATTTAATTATTTATTTAAGGATTTAATTACTTACGTATTGCTTTATTTATTTAGTTATATATCCATTTCTTAATTAATTTATTTATTATTTATCGATTTTTTATTTATTTAAAGATTTATTTGTTTATTTTTTATCGATTTTATTATTTATCGGATTATTTTTTATCGATTTAGCGATTTATTTATCAACTTAGTTATTCATTTATGGATTTAATTACGTATTTATCGGTTTATTTAGTTAGTTATATATCGATTTCTTAATTCGAAATCTATCCAAATTTATTGATTTAGTTATTACTGAGTAATTTATTTATTTTTCGATTTATTCCTCTCTTTGTCGTTTTATTTATTTATATATTTATTTATTTATCGATCTAAGTATTTATTTATGTATTGTTTTTTTGTTCATTGAATTAATTATTTATTTATAAATTAATTTCATTTATTTATATATATATCGAAATCAATCTATAATCTATTGATTTATTTATTTACCGAGTAATTTATTTATTTATCGATTCATTCGTTTCTTTATCGTTTTATATATTTATCGATTTATTTGCCAAATATCAATTTTTATATCGATATATTTATTTATTTATCGATGTTTGTACTAATTTACACGAGTCAGATTTATTAATGTATTAGTATTTAATATTTTTGTTTTTATATCAAGATTTATTTGTCGTTTTAGATATTAATATACAAGTTTTATGGATTTATTTGCTTTTATTTTATTCTATTCATCTATTTATATCGATTTGTTTATATACCGAGTTATTTATATATTTATAGACTTATTTAATTTTATTTGTGGTTTTATTATTTATTTGTTATAGTTAAGTATTTGTTTAATGATCGATTTTTCTATTTATTTGTCGATATTTATTATTTTTATTTACCGATTTATTTATCGATTTTATATTTATTTTTTAATTATTTTATAATTATTTGTTTATTTATCTATTTAATTATTTACGGATTTATTTTTTATATCTTTATATTTATATTTTTATTTATATATGAGTAATTCCAAGTCAAGCGATACGTTTTTTGACATTAATAGCATGGATTGTTTCGTATTGCGTATGCATTCCTCTCATAAAAATATTTTATTTGTATTTTTGGAAAAAATATAGAATTTTTTTCACGAGTTATGGCCAATTTAACAGTGGTCAAATTAGGATTTTTTTTCAAAAAGGTGTGTTCATTCAATCACATGTAACACCTGAAACACTTGACTCATTTGAATGTACGGTACTTTGTTTGGAAGATAATTTCAATTACTGTTAAAGTATTTTGGAATGTTATCGCCGTCTTAGATTTTTCAAAGTTTTTAAAATTGTATTTCTTTTATATTCATTTTCGAAATGATTACATTAATTGATTTTTTTTTTGAAATTTTAAAGTAGTGTTGTAATAGTAATAAAATATTTTTATGAGAAGAATACAAGCTTTCGCAACAATCCCAGCTGTCATGGAATGACTCCTATTATTTATTTATTTTTTCGAAGAATATCAATCAATCAATCGCAACTAAGTGAATATATCTCGTTTTAACAAGAATTTAATGTTATTATTTAATGTTATTATTTAATGACTTGTACAAACATTTTGGTCTATGTTATGTACAACATTTCAAATTGAAAGTGTATTACAATCTAACACATTTACATTCTAATACCACTCATTCTACAAATCTATGGGGGAAAACATGGCGTTTTACAATTAATTTTCCTTTGAATTACTTCCATCATCGCCTCAATAAATGCTGATTTCATCCTTCGGTAATCACCACCAGCCCTATGCAATTTAATGAACATTTCTCAAACGGAAATGAAATGGCTCAAATATTTCGCATCGCTTTGCTGGGCATGTTTTTAAAATGTACTAATTGAAATTCCTTGGCAAATCCTTCCAGGAAGTGGAAAATGACAAAGCTCTTCATTAAACATTCCACTTGAAGTGATTCCACAGCACTCGAACTTAGAAAACTTAATTGTTATGGTTTCTTGGAAAAAGTGCATGAAGCTGAACCCCAAGTGGTCAGCAAAATAATTTCTTGACTTCTTTATTTATTTCTTTCATTTTTTTCTGATATTAAGAAATTTAATATGTAAAAAGCAAATGGCCCAACATTCGACAAACATTTATAGATAAACTAATTTGAGATGAATGGAACAAGCAGAGCATTCGTCAACAACGCTTTGAGTACACAATAAATTTGTGGAAACACAACAAAACAAAACAGAACAAAAGCTAAAACAAACTAATGAAAAATTCATAAATATTGTCATGGGGGATGACCCCCAGCAACTGGTGAGGAGGAGTAGGAATTCACCGGATGACAGGGATAGTCAACAGTTTTCTTTTTTCATTATTGGCATCCAATAATGAATGCCACCGCCTAAAAGCGACAGTGCAGAGCAATGTTTCATAAGCAACAGATGAGCGGAAAATTACCAGAAAAAAATCATTTATGGACACAAAGGAAGGGCAGTATATTTAAATGAACTAGTTGACCATTGAAAATAGCTCTGCGAAGGTTGGCATCTGTTCAAAATGTCAAAGAAGTCAATTTGCTAGTTGACATTTCGTTATGACAATTTTCAGTCGTATTGAATTTTTACAATACAAAAATTTAAATTTAAATATTATAATGCAAAATCAAGTTTAAGACTTTTATAAAGAGCAACCAGGATTTCTAATTAACCAAATGTGTCTTGGAGTGATTACACTGTGCGACAATTTCAAACTTTTTACAAAATTACGGGGTTCTAACAATAAATTCTGAAAGAGGAGACTAAAAATATATACCTTTTTGACAGCGTTTTGACAGATCACATAGTAATTTCATTTTATAGACGATTAAAGTTTCCCAACTCTGGCCTCTTCTTGCAGCATATCGATGTATAAAACTATGTTTACGTTACATGTGAGGCATAGGGTATGTAGAACATATTAACCCTCTAATTACCCCTCATAACGGCATTTTTATACCCTCCACCACCAGGATGGGGGTATACTAACTTTGCCATTCCGTTTGTGACACCTTGAAATATCGACCTGACGATCTAGCCATGTCCGTCCGTCTGTTGAAAGCACGCTAGCATCTAAACGAAAGGAGCTAGAACGTTCAAATTTTCCATCAATACGTCTTATAGTCGTAGATCGGTTGGGATTGAAACGGGGCGAAATCGGCCCAAAGGGAAAATGTTTCCCTCACAAGGACTAAAAATACCCATAATACCCATATATTTGCTTAATATTTGGTATGCGCATTCCCCTTATAGCAAAAACGTGCACCATAAAGTGATTCTTATTTGTAGGGGGTGAAATGGGACAAAAAAGGGATAAAAATGGTACATATTAAACGACAACAGCTAGAAACACGAAATTCGGTGTGTACATTCCTCTAATTGAGTAAATATATAATATAAAAGTATATTTTCCAAATTCGTACTTTTAAGGGGTAAAATGGGAATAGAGGGATAAAAATGGTACCAACCAAACGGCTGTACCTAGAATAATGAAATTCGGTGTATACATTCCTCTGATTGCATAGACAACTAAAATACACGGATTTTTCAAAATTTGTACTTTTTGGAGTTAAAATGAAAAAAAGTGGATAAAAATAGTACCAATCAAATGGCCGCAGCTAGAGTCATGAAATTCGGAGTATACATTCCTCTGACTGTGAAGACACGGAAAATAAATCGATTTTTCGAAATTCGTGCTTTTTGGGGTCAAAATAGAAAAAGGGGATAAAAATAGTACCAACCAAATGACCGCAGCTAGAGTCA
Source organism: Polietes domitor (assembly GCA_947397865.1). Classification (NCBI taxonomy): domain Eukaryota; kingdom Metazoa; phylum Arthropoda; class Insecta; order Diptera; family Muscidae; genus Polietes; species Polietes domitor. Next base: position 28,994,137 of record OX377621.1, on the reverse strand, counting down.
TGAAATTCGGAGTATACATTCCTTTGACTACGTAGACATGAAAAATAAAAGATTTTTTTTTCCAAATTCGTACTTTCAAGGGTACAGTGGGTACGGAGGGATAAAAATGGTACCAACCAAACGGCTGCACCTGGAATAATGAAATTCGGTGTATACATTCCTCTGATTCCGTAGACACTTAAAATAGACAGATTTTTCAAAATTCGTACTTTGGGGTTAAAATGATAAAAAATTAAAGGATAAAAATAGTACCAATCAAATGACCGCAGCTAGAGTTATCCTCTGACTGCGTGGACACGAATTTTAGACGAATTTTTCGAAATTCGTACTTTTTGGGGTTAAAATGGAAAAAGGGGATACAAAAAGTACCAACCAAATGACCACAGCTAGTGTCACGCAATTCGGAGTATACATTCCTCTGACTGCGTGGACACGGAGAATAAACGGATTTTTCGATATTCGTACTTTCAAGGGATACAATGGTACAGAGGGATAAAAGTAGTACCAACTAAACGACTACACCTAGAATAATGTAATTCTAATTGCGTAGAAACGTCAAGGGGGTAAAAATGGTACCAACCAAATGGGCGCAGCTGGAATCATGGAATTCGGTGTATACATTCCTCTGATTCGTACTTTTTTTTACGGCAAAAAGTGGTTGAATCATGAAGTTAGGTTATTTTGCACTATGTGCGTCTGATAATGGATTTTCAAAATTTGTACTTTTGGAATTAAAATAGAATGGAAATACAACCAACTGTAGCACCCACTATCTATCAATATTTATGGTATTTAAGCTTTTTGAAAATATAAATATAAGAATATTTATTTTTTGATTTGAAATAAATAATGGTGTGAAATAATTATTTATAAAATTATTTTTTCAATATTTGTATTTGTTTTGGTTTGGCTATATTAAAAAAATTATATTTTCCTTACTGCACTTATACGAAAACCAACAACCACTGTGGAATGCAATCCATGATGGAGGGTATATAAAGTTTGGCCCGGCCGAACTTATCGCCGTTTTTACTTGTTTTGTTTTATTTTAACAAATTGTAAAAAACATCCCGAAAAGGGGGAATACCTACCCTTAAGGTGGCCCCATACATTTTTTTATTTTTTTATAATTTTCTACGAATGAAAGGCCCAAAACTGGACAGCAGTAGCCTCTTAAGGGACAAAGATAGACTTTCTATTATGCTTATATAGATACAACAAAAAATAAAATTTGGCTTCCCGAATCGATCCCATAGCCATCGATTATTTTGACCAAATTCTCAACAATGGGTTCGACAAAAAAAAAAACGGTTTCGAGACAAAAAACGATTAACCGGTTTTGATTACTTTGAAATATTTAAACATTTTTTGATTTGTACTGGGATATTATAGTGGTTCAAGGCCATTTTACATTTATATTTTATACAATGCAATTTTTTTCTATGAGCTCACGTGCAGACATTGGTTCACTGAAAACTTTGGACGTCTTGCAGGACAACATTGTGTGAACCATCACCGTGATACGCTTTCAATTGCTTCCCGAATGTGCCACATTTGAGTCAGCCACGACGGCGTATAATATAAAGTTCCAGGATCATGAACTTTCTCTGATATTGTCAGCACAAGCAATTTGAAGATTTTTTAAAGTACACTTTTCAATGTAAATGTTGACATCACATCCCTAAAGTATATATTATATATCTATATATATAAAAATGAATCTGTGTTTGTAAGTTTGTGGGTTTGTTTGTTTGTTTGTTTGTTTGTTTGTTCTTTATAGCAGACTAAACTACTGGACCGATTTGCTTGAAATTTTCACAGTATGTTCATGTTGAACCGGTGGTGAAAATAGGCTATATAAATTTTTGATATCTTCAGTGGGCGTGGCACCTCCCACACAAATTGGGGATTTTATTCGTTTTTTATAAATTAGCATATTCGGAGTACTGTTGCAGCTAGAGTATTGAATTTTTGTGAAAGTCCACTAATTGTTAGTCTGCACAGTTTTGCCAAAAATGGGCGGTATTGGAAAAGTGGGCGTGGCACCTCCCATACGAAGCTAACACCTATTATTGAATATTGTCAGTTCTATGATACCTAGAGTGCTGAAATTTTGTGTAAGTGCATATAGCATCAATTTGCGTAGTTGTGCCAAAAATGGGCGGTATTGGAAAAGTGGGTGTGGCACCTGCCATACGAAGTTATAACCCATTTTCTAATATATCCAGTTCTATGACAGATAAAATACTGAAATTTTGTGTGAGTGCGTCTAGCATCAATAAGGGTAGTTGTGTCAAAAATTTGCGGTATTGGAAAAGTGGGCGTGGTACCTCCCATACGAAGTTAAAACCTATTATTGAATATATTCAGTTATATGACAGATACAATACTGAAATTTTGTATGAGTGCGTCTAGCATCAATAAAGGTAGTTGTGTCAAAAATTTGCGGTATTGGAAAAGTGGGCGTGGTACCTCCCATACGAAGTTAAAACCTATTATTGAATATTGTCAGTTATATGACAGGTATAGTGCTGAAATTTTGTGTAAGTGCATCTAACATCAATGTGTGTAGTTGTGCCAAAAATGAGCGGTATTGGAAAAGTGGGCGTGGTACCTCCCACACAAAGTTAAAACCTATTATTGAATATTATCAGTTCAATGTCACCTATAGTGCTGAAATTTTGTGTAAGTGCATCTGTCATAAATGTTCGTAGTTGTGCCAAAAATGGGCGGTAGTGGAATAGTGGGCGTGGTACTTCACATACGAAGTTAAAACCTATTATTGAATATTATCTGTTCTGTAAAACCTAGAGTGCTGAATAATTGTCTGAATGGATCCAGTGTAAATAGTTGTGCAAATATGGGCGGAAAGTGGGCGTGGCCCTTCCTATATAAAATTAAACCCGGTTTTAGAGTATATTCGATACCAAGATGGGCGGAAAGTATCCGTGATCCTTCCCATACGAAATTAAAATCTGTTTTAGAGTATTTTCGACACCGAGATTCCTATATTGTTATACAAATGGGCGGGATTTGAAAGATGAGGAATTTTTGATTTGAATTTTGTAAAATTACTCATTTTCTTTGGATTTTCTTAGCATAATAATAAAGAAAGATTACAAAAGTGTTGTTTGATTAGTGAACAATTTGATTGACTTTCTATGTGTTTTGAATGTAGTACATTCGAATTCCAGCTATTCGATTAAGTAAGTTCTTCTTACGTTGGAAGTTTTTTTGGTAGTGGAAAGGAGGAGAATCACACTCAACCTAATATCAATTTGATTTTTGACATTTCTTCCTTTATTCGCCGTACTTCAATATTTTCCATGGAACATATCCATTTCTTTTGTATCTCAGGGAAATACATTGATTATAATTGGTACATATAATACCGATCACAAGAAAAAACAATATGATTTTTATTTCCGTGTGTTTTTCTGCCTGGCGAAGCGGGCGGGGGTTCAGCTAGTAATATATAAACAAAGAACAATAAATAGTAATTTTGGGTTGTGCTTTGCAGGGAAGGTTTTACCATTTCTGTAATTAAATCGAAGTTTGCAGCTATAAGGACAAATTTATTTTTGAAATGATTTACTATGATACCAGTGTATCAATATGTGATAAAGTCAAGGCATAGGTCGGCCTCGTTATTGTTGTTTTTGACAGGACAGAATAGAACCTACTGTTTTTTACAACTATGTTATAGCATAAGAATACACTTGTTTGCCATGAATTAAATGAAATTTTAATACAATAGATAGTCCCCGAGTTATGTGTCAATAAAATAACATCTAAAATCATAAACTTTTCAAATATTAAATTATAGGGTTCATTTACAACTATTAATTAGAATCGGCTATAAAAAGTACTGATTATTTTTTCCAATTTCTAGTTTTATTGGAAAGGTTGAACGTTGGCATTTAATAATGGAACACAGTATCATTCGTATGACTATCACGACTGGCTACGCAGTACCTCATCCGATCAACCAAATTTTTAGGACAGCTCAAAATCCACACCAAACAGTAACTCGTTGGGGATGCATTGGCGTCTCAATAGTTACGCGTGACACGTGTCACTGAACCCCATATGCGGCAAATTTGCTTATTGACATAGCCACCGAGATGAACATGAGTTTCATAAAGGCTGATTTCTTCCCTAAAATTGTCCACGAACATTTCCTACAGCTTACGTTAAAGACTCACTACTTTGGAAGTAAGTTTTTAATATATCCCAGTTATATTCGAGATTATAGCGTCCCATTTTGCTAATGTCAAACATAAACATGAAAATAAAAAATGTATGTTATTCTAACTTTCAAATTCAAAGTAATCGGTAGTTCAAATTTAAAATTTTAAATGGCCCACCCTATATATACAAACTCTAACGGCATGAAATGATCTTTCTAATAAAGAAAATTTTCACTTTGAATCTAATTTAATCTCAATAATTTACGTAAAAAACACCCTTTTCAAATATTCGGTAAGAATTTCCGATTAAAGTTATTTTTGTAATATTTTCCAACCCCTCACCCTTAGACTTGCAGACCGCTACTCGTTTGAACATATGAAAAACATTTTCAACCGAGCCGTTTCCCTTCAGCACTGTGCTCGCCCGTGTGCATATAACGCATTCCGCAGACAGACATTGTCAAATTAAATTCAAATCTGAACTCAAGCAAAGTGTTACTGGGGCAACGTCAGTCAGCCAGTCGGTGCCCCGTGGGGCGTATTTAAAACACATTGAATTGTTTGAAATTTACGCAGCTGCTAGGCACTCCACTCCACTTCAAAGCGAACACAGCAAATTGAGATAGACAGGCACCTTGGTGCAGCTTTAAAAAAAGTCTGAAAAACTTCGACATCATTTGGGAAACCTAATGTTCTGTGTTAATGAGAGAATTTCATCAATTCCCAATGAATTTCTGTCAGCCCCCTCCCCACCACCTCGTGTCTGTCAAATGCCATCGAATGGAAATAAAAATCGAAAATGTCTGCGTATTTGTACTCTGCCTCCTTCTGGCTTCGGCTTAAATGCTCTGCCTCTGTGGTTGTGCTATTCAGGCAGGCAGGCATGTGTTTCTGTGGCTACTGTTCCCGGTATTGTGTGTGCGTGTGTGTGCGATTCTAAACAAATCCTTTTCGAGGGATGGGTGGAAACGGGGGTGTTGTTGGATACGCCGACCATGTATCAAATACAGATGTACGTATTTAATTTGTCGCAAATTCCATTGTCAATGACTTGAATTTGCTGTCGCAACATTCCATGTACGAAACATTTCACTCACTCACTCACTCACGTTCACATTAATGACATTAGGTATCATTTCATTTTATTACATTTCAATTGAATTGTATGCGAATGTTGGTAGTATTTAAAATCCCTTTTTGCGGCCTTTAATGGATGACTTTCCATTTACGATGTATGTAACCAATTTCTAAATAATTAAATTTATTTTGTGGAAAATGAGCAACGTTCATTCATTTATTCACATTGAGTTGGTAATGTGTTGATGGCCAGAGGACTGGAATTTAGCAAATTCTGCCAATTGTGACAAAATGTCCCCGTATCTCCGACAGATGTAGAATTTTCTCCCATTGATATTCCAACAATTCTCTCACAACTGCAATATTATTTTGCTATTGGGTAATTCCAACAGAAAACGACCCAAAAACCATAGGTTTGGATTTTCATCCTCTCCGATTTTGATAAAAGTTGGCACATATATTCTTTTCAAGAAACACGATATATTTTGGGAGAACCGGTGAAACAAACGAATATTTCATTTTAGTCGGGAACATCGACACCTCTTATTTTGATGCGACTCTAATGAAAAATTATGGCCTTGCTGAAATAAAGGAATACTTTGGGAAAACAGCCGTAATTTCTTAACTTATGGACACCCCACTCTGAATTTTTGATATTTTGTGGAGAATAAATAAAGCTAAAATACAAAACAAAATAAAGAAAATTAAAGATATGTTTTTCAGGATATTCAAGGATTAAAATTATTTTTAATTTTTGGAGTCCTTGATGGACAAGGACATTCATTTTTTCATACATATTCGAAAAGAGGAGGTGTAAACCTTTCAGATGATAACAATATCGTTAACTTCGATGAACTTTCTTAACAGAGCACGCATTTTGATAATAAAATTCAATAATTTGCAAGCGTTGTTCGTGTGTAAGACGATTCATGGTTAAATTATAGTCCAAACTGAAGATGTTTGACAGTGAAACAAAACACGAAACGTGCGTCAGCAATTTAAACCAGTGTTGCCAAAAAGATAATAGCTAAAAAATCACCCTTTAGTAATTAGCTATAATACATCAGTACGGTTTATTATATAAAATATATAGCGATTTATAAGTTTAACATTTTTGCATATATTTTACATATGCTCGATTTATGCAAATATCCACTTTGCATAAAATATTGAAAAATTTGTTTATATATTTCGAATACATTTTTGATGAGAATCATTTGTGTAGCATTACCATTTCGATACAGCCATCCAATCAAAATATGCAATTGCATATATTCCGCTGTCTAGTAATATGTTACACGGTGCGACAATACTTTTTTGGGCCTGAACAAGCCCATATACATTAGGATGGGCCACGAAAATAAATTGCAGCGGTCACCTCCCCCAGAAATGAAGATTGGATTGTTTAATGATGATCTATAAAATATTTCGTCACTGGGTCAAACCATCTATGAGCTACACGCTCCTGAAAACACCTCAAAAAATCATGTTTTTCCCGTGTAATATATTTATGTTCACTTTTGTCCAACAATTTTCTGAATTAATAGACCCTTGGAAGCACTTTAAATAGAAAATTGTATTCTTGTTTTAGAGTAACTCATTGGGCGTTTATATTGATTTTTTGTGGTTTTTCAATGTGACAGCTGAAAACTCATATTCCTTGGAAACATTTTGTAAGATGTGTTATGGAAAATAAATGGAAGGAATCAATACCTTTCGAATGATGTCTAAATGGTGGATAACGGACAAAAAATGACGTCACTGACTCCATGCTTGCAAAATAATTGAATAAAGGAAATGGATTTTCAGTGCCAAAATTGTCAAACACTTTTTACAAAAATGAGCGCTGTGGCGTCAATTTCTATCCGATTTTCACCATTTAGGCCTCATTCGAAAGGTCTTGACTGCAGCTATTTATTATTTTTTTATTTATTTGTTATATTACACCAAAACACAAAAAATTACTATAAAGATTCAATTATTCGACCAATAAGTAACTCTAAGGCAAGCATCAAAATTTATATTTAAAGTGCTTCCGAGGGTCTATTAATTCAGAAATAAAGTTAGACAAATGCAACGTAAAAAAATTACACGCGAAAACATGATTTTTAGGGATATTTTCAGGAGCGTTCACAGACGGCTTGATCTAGAAACGAAATATTTTGCCAAACATCGTTAAACAATCCAATCTTTATTTTCATGGGGTGACTGGAAATCGTTTTTCCATATGTATGGACAACGACCCAGCCTAATATACATATGCAAATATAAATAGCTAGCAGCACCCGCTGCTTCGCACGCGCAAAAGCCTGGTATTTGTCATTAGTTTTATCCGTCTCTGTTTTAGGATAGTATTTATTTGATTTTCTTTCTAAAATAGTAAATTGGAAACATAGCACTCACTACAGTCACGGGAATGTGCTTGTCGATGTGCAATGTTTTAGCTGAACTCCCTTCGTATATACATTTTTTATCATTTTCTACCCAGTTTTAAATAAAGAATTACAACCGCAGACCAATTTATTCGAAAAAATCCATTTTGATGGCGCTTCTACATGGTCAGAGGAATTTGCATACTAAAAATCATGATTCTAGCTGTAATCCTAATGTTGGTACCATTTTTATCCCTTTTTGTCCCGCTCTCCCTTTAAAAGTACAAATTTTGAAAAATCAATTTTGATTTGTTCTTCTACGTTGTCAGTGGAATTGACACACCAAATTTCACGACTATAGCTGCAATACTTAAACTTGTACCATTATTATTCCTTTTTGTCTCTCGTAACCCTTAAAAGTACAAATTTTGAAAAATCCAATTTTAATGCGCTTATACATGGTCAGAAGAACATACCAAATTTCACGATTCTTCCTATAATAATTTAGTTGGTAACATTTTTGTCCCGCGCAACCCTTAAAAGTACAAAATGCATTTAAATTCCGCTTCTATGTGGTGAGAGGAATTTACACACCAAATTTCACGACTATTGCAGTAATATTTTAGTTGGTACCATTTTTATCCCTTTTTGTCCCGCTAACCTCTTATAAGTATAAATTTCGAAAAATCCAATTTTACTGCGCTTATACATGGTCAGAAGAACTTACCCATCAAATTTCAAGATTCTAGCTGCAATACTTTAGTTGGTACCATTTTTATCCCTTTTTGTCCCCCTCACTTCTTATAAGTATTAATTTCGAAAGATCAAATTTTACTGCCCTTCTACATGGGCAGAAGAACTTACATATCAAATTTCAAGATTCTAGCTGCAATTCTTTAGTTGGTACAATTTGTATCCCTTTTTGTCCCGCGCAATCCTTAAAAGTACGAAATCCACTTATATTGCGCTTCTATGTGGTGAGAGGAATTTACATACCAAATTTCACGACTATAGCAGCAATTCTTTAGTTGGTACCATTTTTATCCCTTTTTGTCCCGCTCACCTCTTATAAGTACAATGTCTGTTAAAAATACTAAAAATTGATTGCCTATATGTGTGTTAGTTTAGCATTTCAAGTTTCCCCCTTAAATAGTAAAAGATGAATGATGGAACTTGAAATTATTGGTAATACTAAACTAATACACTGAAACTTTTTTTTTAATACTGGAGCATACTTAAATTGATTCTCAGAATGGAAGTTAAAATGAGTAAGTAAAACTTATTTTGCATACATTTTACTTCATTGACATACTATGTTCAAGTAAAAATAAACTTAAATTGAGTAAGGGCATACTGGGTGCCAAACAGATACTAATTTCCTTGATTTTAATTCATTTTTACTGGAATTTAGTACACTTTTTTGAGTGTACCGACAAAAGCATTATATTAAAACAAAAATTAACAGATATTCTTCTCTTTCATATGATACACATATCGCTAAAGTATGAAAATAAATTATTTAAACATCTATATCCTTTGGAAATTAAAAGTCCTGTAAAAAGGACAAGGATCACCAAATACAAAATTGAGTACACAGTTTCTCTACATACCATCTCTACACCATTTTCAAGTGTAATTCAAAAGACACCATTTGCAATTCAAAAATTCCATTTGAAATTCAAAAAATATCATTTGAAATTCAAAACTCGTCATTTGAAATTCAAAACTCGTCATTTGTAATTCAAAATACACCATTTAAAATTCAAAACTCGTCATTTGTAATTCAAAATACACCATTTAAAATTCAAAAGTTTTCATTTGAAATTCAAAAAATATTCCATTTGAAATTCAAAAATGTAAAAAATTTTTTTAAGAAAAATATACATTAGGTGGGGTAGCATTTTTGCTGCAAATTTCAATATTCTGCTGTTTTGAAAACATATATAATAAAATGATAAACAACTAATAATTATAATGATGTAAAATGTCGGTAATTGCATATATAGTTTATAACCTTCACCAGCTCAGAGAGCATCTGCATATAATTTATAAGGACTTGCATTTTACTTTGGGTCGGATTATTTGTGTGGGAGGTACAGCAAATCATAACTATTTTACAGGTATAAAGTGATTGTAAAACCATTTCCAATATTAAATTGTTACTGATCAGTTTTATTTTAACCAAAGCTTATGCCAATATCAATTATATTGCAGGTGTATATAACATCTATGAAACAAATTTCTCAATGGGTAATGTTCTTATTTTTATATCCTCACTCCACAGACTTTCTATCTATCAATCTAAATGGGGGTAAATCTGTTTTCTAAACAGCAGAATATTAATATTTACAGAAATAAATTAATGCTACCCAACCTAATGTATATTTTGCTTAAATAATTTTGTTTCCCTATTTGAATTGCAAATGGAATAGTTTTTGAATTACAAATGGAATAATTTTTGAATTTCAAATGAACCCTTTTGAATTTCAAATGGTGTCTTTTGAATTACTTGTGGCGAGTTTTGAATTGCAAATGATGAGTTTTGAATTACAAATAACGAGTTTTGAATTGCAAATGACGAGGTTTGAATTTCAAATGACGTCTTTTGAATTTCAAATGATGTCTTTTGAATTACAAGTGACGAGTTTTGAATTTCAATTGACATTTTTGAATTTCAAATGGAATTTTTGAATTTCAAGTGATATTTTTTGAATTGCAAATGGAATTTTTGAATTTCAACTGGTGTCTTTTGAATTTCAAGTGATGTCTTTTGAATTACAATTGCAACTAGCACATGGATATTGTCTTGCTCAGGTAAAATAAAATAAATGTAAACGGTGTATGTAAAACTGTATTTTGCTTAATTTTGAATTCCTTGGACATTAGCACTGATTTGAAAACATCACGTATCTTTCAGATATTTGCGACTTAGTTTTAATAGTTTTATGACGATTTCTACATAGAGTGAAAAAATCATATCCTATACTATTTTTTCCTATACCTTAACTATTTTTGGATTTTTTCTCCTAAGGACAGTAGGTACTTTCTTTGGAGAAAATCGAAAAATAAGATTAGTTTATTTTTTGTTTATAAGTTTCGGTTTGATAGGCGCAATATTATTTGGACTTAAGAAGTGTTTTTATTGATTATTATTTATGATTTCTTCGCAGTCGACATTGTTTTGATATTTTTTATATTTCATGATATATGCGTATGAGACTATGTTCCACAAATAATGGAAATTGAAAAAATAAAACAATCATTGAATTTTTCAATAGGTGTTTTTCATGTTTGAGGCAAAAATATTTTGTAATTTATATAAATTAATTATTAAATATTTGTGTCTCTTTCGTAACACTGTCTTGACTTGTCCAAAGAACTTTTCTAGCCAAACGGCAATTGTGTAGGCGGGATTGGAGAAAATTAAACCACAGATATATTTCTTCCATCGAAAATTAATAATGATATCTTTCAATTATTTTGTCCCTTTCGTAACATTGTGTTTAATTTTTGGAACTGATATGATCCAACGAAGCGGCAATTTTTACAAGGGGGACTAAGAGAAAATTAATCCTTTGTCGTTGGGGAAAATTTCAAAGAATCCATTCAATTAAATGTCTGTGTTTTGGCTGTTGTGTCTCTAGTCCACTGTGGCGCAAAGTTTCTGCAAATTAATTATCCGTTCAATAAGGTTTGATTTCATTCCAAGTAATTAATCATTTTCGGTTTAACAGTTTCTGCTTTTAATTTCACTCGCTCGCACACACACTCACTCTCTCCACTTTTAATTACTTTTTATTTGTCTGAAGTTCTGTTTCTGTGTTTCGTTCGGGTTCTCGGTATTCTTTTTGCTTTGTTTTTTTTTTTGAATTGAATTGAATGGAAATCCGTTAGACGATCATTTGAAAAGGAAACACAACCGTTGCAAAGGGAAACTCAAAACAAACTGATGCATTGGCATCATCGTCATCATCATGATGGTGTTGCCGAGCCCAAACAGGAGCAACAGTTGTAAGGATACAAGAAATTGTTTACCAACTGGATACTGGACTCTCACGCTGGCAGAAGCAACAATCTGTTGCCTAGTAACATGTCAGCTTGGGGAGATTTTGTTTAGCAACATGTTGCTAAGTGCGAGTAAGTTGTGCAACAATGTTGGGCTACAACATGTGGATTTCTAGGAATTCATTCATAGGCTGACTGGCGTGCGTCTCCATCTCTCGTGCCACACAACACTTTCTCTCATTGCGCAGATGGGGTCCTCTGAAGGACTAGCTCACATGTGTAGCCTCGTGTGAGAGAGCGCTTCTTGTTTCCTTTGTATTTTGCACTTGAACTTGTGCTGCTGCTGTAGCGACTGGTCTTAGCGTAAACTGTGTCATGATTTACAGTTTCAACACGACCGTATGCTTATGGTTTTATACGTCTCGCCGCCATCAACAGCCGAGTAAGGCGGCGGTATTTCGGCGAAGGATATTTTGCTCCTTCACACATACACACCGATGAGCTTATTGTTTTCGAAGTTGTTTTTGTTGGTTTGCCCATGATTTTATTCATGGCTGGTGCTGCTGCTCTCTTTTGGGCAGGTTCATTGAATTAAATATTGGCCCATTAAGTATAAACTGTTGCATTATGGCCCTCATGTTTAGCTGGTGTTGGTTTTTATGCTCTCCAAATTTTTATAGTCTGCTGCGACAGGGCGTTTAGACTGTGGTAAACAAGAATGGCAACAACTTGCAACAACTGACATTAAATTTATTGGCGAGTGCAAGTGTTGGTGACATTCACATTAAATATTGTTTGTTGTTGTCTCGGTTGCTGGTGCGGGTGCTGCTGTTAAGTTGCCAATAAATCTCTGTTTGCAAATCTGTGGTTTTCCTTTGAACGACTCCCTAGGGCGAGGACTCCAAATGAATGCTAACCAGAAGTTTGTTGCTATAGTTTATGGTCTCGTTTTAAGTATCGTAAATTCGAATATGTTGTTTTCTTGTGGAATCGCTTACGACGTTAGTATGATAAGTTGAGGAGGAAGGAAGAAGATTGATTGTACTGTTTTGAAGTTATATATCGTGGAACCGTCAAGACCATAGATAATATGTTATCACATCTTCTATCCCACAGTGGTTCCAAATAGTTTTCTAGCTTTGGAATTAATTTTGTAACATTTGAACGGAAATAGACTTCTTGACAAAACCAGATGATTTGCAAAATTGTGGGTACGGGGGATACAGGGCGACCCTCCAACGTTGCTCACCTCGGTTATATAAAATTTTGAAAAGATTGCAAAGATATTTTGAACAGTGATAGAAAAAATCACAAATAATAAAAATAATGTTTGGAAAAATTATAACACATTTGCCGTCCCTTCTTCCTCATCGTTGTTACAGCTACCAACATGGTCGAATTTAAAGCAACATTTTATGTCGCAGATGTTGAAAATGCCATTTTCGAATTTCGAAAAAACAAAAGTTGTGCTGAATTGTGCTAGGTTTGTGCCCAATGGTGCCGTAAAAAGTTTTTCGAAAAGTTGAAAATTGACCGAGATATTGCGAAAAAACTTTTTTTCCAAAAAAAATCGCTGGGTTTACCTTTTTTTGCAAAAACAAAAGTTGTGCTGGATTGTGCTAGATTTGTGCCCAATTGTGCCGCAAAAAGTTTTTCGAAAAAATGAAAATTGACAGAGATACAGCGAAAAAACTTTTTGCAACAAAAATCGCTGAAATTTTCATTGTAGGTTTTTTGGGCAGCAAAAGTTGTGCTAGGTTCTTCTAGAGGAGGGTGTTATTGTGCCGTTTCAAGCTAAGTTCTATCTCAAACCGTTTTCGAGAGAATCGCTAATTACAATTTTGGCGATTTTTCAAAAAAATGCTCTAATTTTGTTAAAATCGGGATTTTTTTCAAATCCGAAAACTGTGCTGAATTGTGCTCGCCTAGCACAATTTTGCTATCATATTCCAAAAAGCGCCAACTTTTTGTAAAAGTCGCAAAAACGCCAAAATTTCTAGAATTGCCATTTTGTTTTTTCGCAAAAACAAAAGTTGTGCTGGATTGTGTTAGCCGCGTAGACAATTGTGCAGTTTCAAGCTAAGTTTTATCTCAAACCGTATTCGAGAAAATCGCTAATTAAAATGTTGGCGATTTTTCAAAAAATGCCCTAATTTTGTTAAAATCGCGATTTTTGCAAATCCAAAAACTGGGCTGAATTGCGCTCGCCTAGCACAATTTTTTCGTCATACATCAAAAAGTGCTCACTTCAATGGTTCATAAAAATAATCGTCCTTTTAACTTTTTTAGCCATTTTCCATATAACTTTGCAAAAAACGCGAATTTCAAAAATCCAAAAGTTGTGCTGGATTGTGCTCGCCTAGCACAATTTTGCTATCATATTCCAAAAAGCGCCAACTTTTTGTAAAATCCCAAAAACGCCAAAATTTCTAGAATTGCCATTTTGTTTTTTCGTGGCAATCTCGCCCATCTTCGAACTTAAACTAATTTTGGCAAAAATATTACCATGTGCAAAGTTTGCATCGATTCCTTAACTCCTTTCGAGAGTTATCGTGTACACCAGCCAGCCAGACAGTCGGACGGACGGACGGACATGGCTCAAACCCCTTAAAAGTGGTGAAACGGATTTGGTCCAAACATACTTGGGGTCTTAAGTCACTACTTCAATGCGTTACAGTTTTTTCTGACCCAAATGATATATACCCTCCTACTCTGCATAGTGAGGGTATAATAATATTTTTATTATTTCAAACCACGCTTTTAAGGCAATGCTATTACTACGTTTACATATCGAAATAATACTTCAAGTCAATTCAAAAACTAAATATTCTTATATTTATATTTTCAAAAAGCTTAAATACCATAAATATTGGTAGATAGTGGGGTTTTCAGTTGGATGTATTTCCATTCCATTTTAATTCCAAAAGTATACATTTTGAAAATACATTATCTCACGTACACAGTGCAAAATAACCTAACTTCATGATTCAACCAATTTTGCAGTAAAAGTTAAAAGTACGAATTTGAAAAAATATTTGTATTTTGCATGCCTATGCAGTCAGAGGAATGTATACAACGAATTCCTTGATTTTAGCTGCGGCTATTTGGTTGGTACCATTTTTATCCCCTTTTTCCTATTTTAGCCCCTTAATAGTACGGCGTTCTAAAATCTCTTTATTTTACGTGTCTACACAATTAGAGGGATGTAGCCAAAGAATTTTATCATTTTAGCTCCATTCGAATTCCATGATTTTAGCTGCGGCTATTTGGTTGGTACCATTTTTATCCCCTTTTTCCTATTTTACCCCCTTAAGAGTACGACTTTCTAAAATCTCTATATTTTACGTGTCTACACAATTAGAGGGATATACACAAAGAATTTTATCATTCTAGCTCCAGTCGTTTAGTTGGTACTATTTTTATCCCTCTGTACCCATTGTATTCCTTGAAAGTACGAATTTGGAAAAATCCTTTTATTTTTCAATATATCTGCTTGAACTTACTTGATATTGGGTATGCGCATTCCCCCTATAACAAAAACGTGCACCATAAAGTGATTTTTATTCATAAGGGGTGAAATGGCGCAAAAAGGCATAAAAATATTACCTATCAAAGGACAACAGCTAGAAAACGAAATTCGGTGTGTATATTCCTCGAATTGAGTAGATACATAATATAAAGGTTTTTTTTCAAATTTGTACTTTTAAGGGATAAAATGGGAATAGAGGGATAAAAATGGTACAAACCAAACGACTGCACCTAGAATAATGAAATTCGGTGTATACATTCCTCTGATTGCGTAGACACGTAAAATAAATGGATTTTTCGAAATTAGTACTTTTTGGGGTTAAAATGGAACAAAGGGATTAAAATAGTACCAATCAAATGATTAAAAGATTTTTACAAGGGATGCAATGGCTACAGAGGGATAAAAATAGTACCAATTAAACGACTTACTAGACTGATGAAATTCGGTGTGTACATGCCTCTTATTGCGTAGACACTTAAATAAAGAGATTTTAGAAAGTCGTACAACTTTAAAATAGGAAAAAGGGGATAAAAATGGTACCAACCAAATGGCTGCAGCTAGAATCATGGAATTCGGTGTATATATTCCACTGACTGCACAGACACGCAAAACAAAAAGATTTTTCGAAATTTGTACTTTTTACTTTTACGGCAAAAATTGTTTGAATCATGAAGTTAGGTTATTTTGCACTATGTACGTGAGATAATAGATTTTCAAAATTTATACTTTTGGAATTAAAATAGAATGTAAATACAGCCAACTGTAGCACCCACTATCTACCAATATTTATGATATTAAAGCTTTTTGGAAGACATAAATATAAAAATATTAAAAAAATTTTTATAAAAATCTTCAAAATTGTTTCATCTAGAGTAGTACGTAAGATGTTCTGAGTGTATCCAGGGAACCCGACGTTATCGTAAAAACCGCTGCTCAGTTTCCATTTTTAATTAATTTCCCTAAAAATATTAATTTCTCATAAAATCTCAAAACGGTCTATTTTCTGGCCGTCTAAAGTGGCACTTAAGCCACTTCATCTTCTTCGATGCGTTACACTTTTTCTCTATCTCAAATGATATATACCCCGTAGGGTAAGAGTTACAAAATCTTCAGTGATGCGCTCATTTTCATCTCAATGACTTCGTTAATCATTACAATTGTCGTGTTTGGAGTTCAGAAAATCTACGAATGATTGTTGAGAAACGAATGCATCGTGAGTTTGGACCGGATACATCATCGGAACATTCTTCTGCCAAAATGTGATTTGTCATCCAATAAGAGATCAACTGAGTTCCCGCAATGATGACATGATAATTCACTTTTTTATACCTAATTGCAAGATATGAATGTGGATGACCTTGTGGCTATTAATATTGACCACTTAGATTATGTGATTTAAAGTCTTAGGATTTTTTAACTTTAAAGTTTATGCCAACAAGTCCATGACCTTGAATTGAGTACTACTTTACAAATATTCAATTACATTACATTACCTGAAATATAAATAATTTTGATGAATAGAATGAGTATGTGCCAGCCATTTACACGTAGACGTAACGTAGACAAAGTAGGGTTTGAATAGCATATCTAACCCTACTTTGTCTACGTTATGAATTAATAAAAAATAATTAAAAACATAAGTTTTTGGCAAAAGTTATATTTGTATGAATTTTGGAACACTTTTGGTCTATCTCCCTCGCTCATTCAATTGTGTGAATATTTGAGGTTTGTTGAATGTAATGGGGGGAGAACTTCATAATTCCTTTTTTACTGAAACACAAGTACTCGTGTGATTTCAATTTTCCAATGGCATGACCTTATCGCAGGATTTCCTATACTTGCGGGCAGGTCTTACTCACCACACGTCAAGGAAATACTCCAATCTTTTAAGACATTATAATTATAATGCAAATTAATACTTCCCACATATCCCCCCTTAACAGATGATTTTTCTCCCCCAAAACGAGTAGACGAGGCAACTCAAAAGAGTCCTGCATCAAAAGTGATGATTATTATCTCTTTTTCCGCCCAAAAGCGAGGGATTATTAAAATGTTTCACTTCAAGTTCAGAGTTCGTTGGAAGCGACAGGGCGGTGATGGTGATTTGCCTTCTCCTACAAATATATGCAAATTTTTGTTACCAAAAGATCCCAATATATTCGCCTTTATCTCGAAAAGCATTACTCTGTAAATAACGTAAGCCTCTTATGAGTTTTTCTTTAGATGAAAATAATGAAATTTTCCATACAACAAACACCCACCCACGAACACCCAACAGAATATGATTTAGAAGAGTTTGAGTTGCTCCTGCTCACAAACACAGCCAGACGACCCAACGACAGCCCCCTCTGTCATCTGTAACAACATTTATTGATTTTTACTTCCAAAAAAACAGAATTTAGAGATAAAATGGCAAACAAACAATATGTCTGTCTGTCTGTCTGGTAGAGGTGGTGGGGTGACAAGAGGAAGTCAGACAAGGGGAGACATTTTAAGCTGTGCAGACAATAGGGTGACAGCTACATGAAGTATCCGTTTAGACACGTTACAACGAACTGGAAGTTATCGGCGCTGAGTGAGGTGGGAAAACGACACGATATAGACACGCTGGAGGGTTTATTGCGGATTGAACGGATATTACGATGATTTGGCTATTTTACTGTGACGAACAATGACAACTTGATTTTCGGCTTAATCACCGACAACATCTTCGTTACAACGACCCTGTCGTCATCGTCGTCGCCGTCTCCTACTTTTCAGTTTGAGCATGACATTCAAAACATAGAATCCGAATAAGACAAAACAATTCTCAAAAGTCATCCTTGTTAATGGAGGATGGATGGGAGGAGGTGGCAACGTGACAGCTATGTCTATGTCTGTGAGTTGAAGGAGGGGGTGGGGGATGGTTACAAAAGAACCGGAAATAGTATTTTACAAATTTCAAATTAAATAGTGACTTGATGATTTTGGGATATTTATTCAGCTCACGCAGGGCTGGCTAACGACTTCTTTAAAGTCTTATCCAATTTGCATGGGGAATATGTTGAATGTTTGATAAGTTGCCAAAAGTATTGTAAGTGGTCTTCAAGTGAGGAAAGATGCCAGAGGGTATTGTGTTAACATTTCTTTAATGGCCTAAACAGTTTATTTTATCGTGGAAAGTGGCTAAAACTTTGCTAATGATTATATCAATGAAAAATTCTATAAAAGATAACATTTTATAAATTTATTTTTTCTCTTACAATATTTGCATGAGTACCTATGTATATTAGGGCGGCTCAATTTGTATGGGTGGAAACAAATAAAGAAAGCGTCGTGCAAATTCAAATTCTAGGACAATCTATCTATTTCCATCTGTCTGTCTCACATGTGAAATCGATTTTCACGGGCTAGGAATTCAAATTAGTCCTATTGTTTCTTGGAGTAATGTTCTTAGAATTTTCCGTAGAAAAAAGCCCATGATTTGGGCTACAAAAACAGAGAAAGCTCAGAGCTATCAACTGTTATTGGGGATATGTCGCACTTCTTTAATCGCAAATCCAAAAATTTAGGAAATAAACGAAATTTTCAAGATAAGAATGAGTTGTTATTATTAAAGATTATTTTGTTCGAAAACTGGAGGGCTGACTTGATCCCCGTTTGTATCATATGGACTTTAGAGTTTGTATTTTTCCGTACTTTTTATTCCCCGGGAAACTGGAATTATTTTTTCAATTTCCCGGGATCCCGGGACAGCACGGGAAATCGTCAATATACTGTTTACCATGAGTTAAGCTTATTTTTTCCAATGAAACATTCACATTTATTAAAGTAAAATAAATATATATTTCACAACGAACCTGTTACAGAATTCATATAATAAAGCGCAATGTGATGTCAATTCAAACATATTTTTAAGTTTCAAAATTAATTAAAGATCAGATATTTCTTATTTTATTGGAAAATGTGGTCGCGACGGAGAACGATCGTTCACATAAATAGTGAGTAGAGCATTAAATGAAATGTTTGTTCTTTGCCCTGTCGATTCGAAAACTTTAAATTCTTTATTTTTGGCTTTCAGATACATGCCCAATATCTATTTTTCCCGGATTTTTTTTTTCATATAGAGCTTGACAGGAAAAAATCCGAAAAAGTAAATCCGAACGCAGCTTAAAAATATCTTGTCATCCAACTGCAATATTTGACATACGTTATTTAATTTATTTATTTTAATTTTAATTTTAATTTATATATTTTTATTTTTTTAATTTATATATTTAATTTTATTATTTTTAATTTTATTTTTTACCTTAATTTTGTTCATAATAAAATAATTAATCAAAATATGTAATTGTGTAGCTTTTGAAATGCTCATTTTGGAGAAACCTCATCTAAAAATTCCACAATTCCTAAAAACGGGGAAAATAAAATCTTTTTTATGAAAATGTCCGTCATACCTTAATTTCGTTCACAGACAATTTTTCTATAGAAACCACATATTATGGGATTTATTTTCCCCGTTTTAGAAAATGAGAAACCTCATCAAAAATCCAACAACTATAAACGGGGAAAATAAATCCTATTTTTAAGCAAAACGTCCGCTATACTTTAATTTCGTTCACAGATCGTTTTCTATAGAAATCGCATTTTTGGGGGATTTATTTTCCCCGTTTTAGGAATTTTTATGTAATACAATTTTCTTCAAAATAATTCAAGAATATGCTACTGTGTAACTTTTGAAATAGATAATTTTTGAGAAACCTCATCTAAAAATCCCACAATTCTAAAACGGGGAAATAAATCTTTCTTTACTTAATTTTGTTCATAGATAATTTTTCTATAGAAATCAAATTTTTGGGATTTATTTTCCCCGTTTAAGGAATTGTGAGTTTTTGATATAAGACATCCCAAAAATGTCCCATCAAAATAATTCAGGAATATGTAATTGTGTAACTTTTGAAGTATCTCATTTTGAGAAACGTCATCTATAAATCCCAGAATGCATAAAATGGGGGAAAATAACTCTTTTTCAAGATAATGTCCGCTATACCTTATTTTCGTTCATAGATCATTTTTCTATGGAAATTACATTTTTGGGGGATTTATTTTCCCCGTTTTAGGAATTGTGAGATTTTTATATAATACATTCAAATTTTCTTCAAAATTATTCATTATTGTGTAAATTTTGAAATAGATAATTTTTGAAAAACCTCATCTAAAAATCCCACAATTCCTAAAACGGGGAAAATAAATCTTTATTTTAGAAAATGTCCTTAATTTTGTTCATAGATAATTTTTCTATAGAAATTAAATTTTTGGGATTTATTTTCCCCGTTTAAGGAATTGTGAGTTTTTTATATAAGACATGTCAAAAATGTCAAAATAATTCAAGAATATGTCATTGTAAATATGTACATTTTTCATTACCAAAATGCCTAAAACGGGGAAAATAAATATTTAGGAAAATTTCCAAAAATAACGTTAATTTCGTTCACAGATAAATTTTCTATAGAAATCACATTTTTGGGATTTATTTCCCCCGTTTTAGGAATTGTGAGATTTTTATGTATGACATATCAAAAATGTTGCGTCAAAATAATTCAAGAATATGTAATTGGGTAAATTTTGAAATAGCTCATTTGAGAGAAATCATCTAAAAATCCCACAATTCCTAAAAACGGGGAAAATAAAACCCTTTTTTATGAAAATGCCCGCAATACCTTAATTTCGTTTTTCTATAGAAATCATATTTTTGGAATTTATTTCCACGTTTTAGGAATTGTGACATTTTTACATAAATGTTTCGTCAAAATAATTCAAGAATATGTAATTGTAAATATGTAATTTTTTTTCAGAAACCTAATCTAAAAATTCCACAATTCCTAAAACGGGGAAAATAAATCCTTTTTTTAGAGAAATGTCCGCTATACTTTAATATCGTTCGCAGATCACTTTTCTATAGAAATCATATCCTTTTGGGATTTATTTTCCCCGTTTTAAGAATTATGAGAATTTTATGTATGGCATCTAAAAAATGTTTCCTCAAAATAATTCAAGAATATGTAAATGTCTAACTTTTGAAATATCTCATCTTTGAGAAACCTCATCAAAAACTCCCACAATTCCTAAAACGGGAAAAATAAATGCGTTTTTAGGAAAATGGACGTCATACCGTTATTTCCTTCACAGACCATTTTTCTATGGAAATCAAATTTTTGGGATTTATTTTCGGTTTTAGGAATGGTGAGATTTTTGTATAAGGCAAAAAGTACAAGTAAAAACAAACAAAAACCCACAATTCCTAAAACGGGAAAATAAATTCTTTTTTAGGAAAATGTTCACTATACCTTAATTTCGTTCACAGGCTATTGTTCTATAGAAATCATATTTTTGGGATTTATTTCCCCATTTTACCAATTGTAAGATTTTTATGTATAACATCTCAAAAATGTTTCCTCAAAATAATAATTCAAGAATCTTTGTTTGTATAACTTTTGAAATAGATCATTTTTGAGATACCTCATATAAAAATCCCACAATTTTTAATATGGAGAAAATATATACGTTTGTTAGGAAAATGTACGTAATACCTTAAATTCGTTCACAGATTGTTTTTCTATAGAAATCATATTTTTAGGATTTATTTTCCCCTCTTTTAGGAATGGTTAATTTTTTATATAGGCATCTCAAAAATGTTTTGTCAGAATAATTCAAGAATATGTAATTGTGTATCATTTTTGAGAAACCTCATATACAAATCTCACAATACCTTAAACGGGAAAAATATATTCTATGTTTTAGGAAAATGTTCGCTATACTTAAATTTCGTTCAGAGATAAGTTGTCTAAAGAAATCACATTTTTGGGATTTATTTTCCCCGTTTTAAGAATTGTGAGATTTTTATCAGAAATGTTTCCTCAAAATAATTCAAGAATATGTAATTGTGTAACTTTTGAAATATCTCATCTTTGAGAAACCTCATCAAAAACTCCCACAATTCCTAAAACGGGGAAATTAAATATATTTTAGAAAATGTCCGCAATACCTTAATTTCGTAATATTTCTGTAGGAATCACATTTTTGGGATTTATTTTCCACGTTTTAGGAATTGTTTCATCTTAATAATTCAAGAAAGATAACTCAACCTCATATAAAAATCCCACAATTTTTAAAACGGTCAAACTTCTCCATATTGTAGCAGTTGGGGAGTGGCGATTTTCTACGTTACAGAGAAAATTCTTTATAGGGAGATCATTTATTACGTGGCTCTTTAAAAATTTTTCCATATAGAGAAAGAAAGAATTCGCATTTCCCTGATAGACCATTTTTCTATGGAAATTAATTTTTAGCGTTTTATTTTCTCCGATTTAGAAATTTTGGGATTTATATATAATGTTTTGTCAAAATAATTGAGGAATATGCAATTGTGTAACTGGTAAAAAACAATTTTGATACGTATAAAATTAGGTTGAGAGGGATAAATATTTATGATTTTAAAGCACTTAAGTGAACTTGTTCTTTAAAATTATTATTATTTTTGTCAATATTTAACTAATGAAACATCAGAAATTATTTGAAGCAGTACGCATTAGTTGATGTGGTTGTTTGTAAACTAAAATATTAAAATCTGCAAAAATCATAATAATATAATATATGGCCGTGATCAGACGAAAAATTGAATTTTAGGAAAAAATATTGTTTAAAATTATTATTATTTTTTTTAATTTCGCTAATGAAACATGATAAATTAATTAAAACAGTACGCATAAGTGGATGTGGTTGTTTGTAAATGTAAAATATCACAACTTATAAAAAATCATAATTTTCATAATATTTCCTACCATAAATGGTCAGACTTATAGTCCCCACGAAAAATTGAATTTTAGAAAAATGTATTCATTAAATAATGTTCTTGTTCATTTTATGAATTACAATTTTTTATTTTTTGTTTCAGAATGTACAAAAGTTAATAAAAACTTCTCTTATTTTTTCATTGTTTCTAATTTTTCCTAATTTTTTTCCACTAAACTAAAACTACAATATAGACCAGATTAAAACAAGTTCAATGAGATGCCGACAGGGTTAAGGGTTTGCAGACAATCACTATTTCATTGAACCTGATTTAACCCTATATCCCATCGCATAGCTAAAGAAAAAATAATTATTTTTTCGTTTTTTTTTTTCTTTAAACAATTGAGATCCAAGTAGATGCTAACAACCTGTCCCGTTACAAGTCCTTGTCAAAATCAAGTTTGGGTTTTGTTCATCTTTTTCGTGAATTTCATTTTTCCATTTTCCCATTGCCTTCAAAGAAATGGCACTGCACTTTTAATTTAATATATTTTTTTTTTGACAATTTCCATAAACTTTTCCATTTGAACTTTGTGTCACGGTCTCTGACATCTTTTATGCTACGAAACTAAACTGTGTCCTTTCAAATATCTTATTTATCCTAATTAATAATTAGCCTTTTATTACTATGCTCTGCGTTGCCTTTCTTCTTCTGGGGAATTCAAACAAGAGGAATATTTGCAACATCCTTTTGAAGAATTCCATCACACCTTTTTGTCGACAATTATATTAGAGATATCCTGTTTGGAGGGTAGAGACACGGGCCGATTTAATTATGTTGGGAATTGTGAAAAATGCCCCAAAGGTATGCCATGGCCTTAGTGGACTTGGAATTTGGAAGACATCAAGCGTATCGGGTTGGACAAAAGGACATACCGTCCAGCTCAAGCTCGAACTTGTTAATTTATGAAATATTATTTTTTGTTGCTGTATCTGTTCGTTGTTCGAAGTATATCCTTTGGAGATGAATTCAGTCGTCCTGTTTTTTCACGTTAATGTCCTTCCACGGCAATGTCCTTCCATTCTGGTGTTTTAATATCAGAGAATGAAATAAATATAAAGGACTCGACCAGTCATCTTCATTGCCATCATTGTCATCGACATCATAATTCCCTGCATTCCCTTCAGCTTTAAGCCTGGGAAATATTAACAACAGTTTAACTTTAATGTCAGACAACAATAAATTAAGACGATGATAATGAATGACTTAATGAAAGAAGAAAATCTATTAACTAAAAGCTGTAATCTACAGTATTGGGCGAAAATATTATCTCAGCAATAAGTGGAAAGCGTGGTTGTAACCAATTTGTAACCACACATATTCAAAACGCTGCCTTAAGGCATTACTTGACGCTCCTGTGAGTGTGGCCACGTAAACCAACCTCCACACATTGAGCAAAATTTTGATAAGGTCAGCAGTGAAAACTCTCCAGTTTTAATCAAACATACTGAGGAACCTGAGGTGCCATCAGTTCGTGTTTCTATCTTAAGAGTTCGACAAATGTATTCTGTTCACAATTATTGTCCCATCCTAACAAAACTTGATCTAAGAGTCTTTTGCGGGCCAAGGATGGACGATATTTGAATTTGAGGGATATTTGAAACGGGGAAAATAAATCTTTTTTTTTTGGAAAATGTCCGCCATACCCTTTTTTCGTTCTCCGAAAATGTTTCTATAAAAACACGCTTTTAGGATTTATTTTCCCCGCTTTAGGAATTCTGGGGATTTTATATAAGGCATATCAAAATGATTCAAGAATCTATAATTGTTTAACTTTTGAAATAACACAAATATACGGCATCCCAATAATGTTTTCTCAAAACAAATCAATAATCTGTACCTCTGTAACAGTTGAAAAACATTTTTGATATACCTTATAAAAATCCCACACTTCCTAATGCGGGGAAAATAAATCCGATTTTTTAGGAAAATGGCTACCATACCTTCATTTCATTTACACATCATTTTTCTATAGAAATCTCATTTTTGGGAATTTTATTTTCCCGTTTTAGGAATTACGGGATTTTTATGTATGACATCTCAAAAATGTTTCGTCAAAATAATACAAATAGCTAATATTCGAGATTCTCATATAAAAATCCCTCAATTCCTAATACGGGGAAAATATATCCAATTTTTTTAGTAGGATTTTTTAATTATGGCAACTCAAAAATGTTTTCTCAAAATAATTCAAGATTCTGTAATTGTGTAACCTTTGCTATAGCTCAATTTTGATATAAACTCTTCTAAAAATCCTACAATTCATAAAACGGGGAAAATAAATCCATTTTTTAGGAAAATGTCCTTCATACCTTAATTTCATTAACAGGTAATTTTTCTATAGAAATCACATTTTGTGTGGAATTGTGGGCTTTTTATATATGACATCTCAAAAATGAGATACCTTATATAAAAATCGCAAAATTCCCTAAACGGGAATATAAATCCTTTTTCAGGAAAGAGTACGCCGTATCAAAATTTCGTTCACAGATAATTTTGTTATATAAATCACATTTTGGGACTTATTTTCTCCTGTTTTAGGAATTTGGATTTTTATATAAGGCATCTCAGTAATGTTTTCCTAAAACAATTCAATAATCTGTGATTCTGTAACAGATGGAAAACATTTTTCCTAAAACGGGGATAATAAATGCTTCTTTTTTAGGAAACTTCAGCCGTTCTTTAATTTCGTTTTGAGATAATATTTCTATAGACATCATATTTTTGGGATTTACTTTTCCCATTTTAGAATTTGTGGCATTTTTATATGACATGTTTTAAAGGGTTTGTCAAAACAATTGTCACAATTCCTGAAACGGGGAAAATAAATTCGAAATATTTTTTTAGGAAAATTATTGTCATACTTTTACTTTATTCACAGATCCTTTTTATACCCTCCACCTCCTGGATGGGGGTATATTCACGTTGTCATTCCGTTTGTAACACCTTGAAATATTCATCGGAGACCCCATAAAGTATATATATTCTGAATCCTGGTGAACTTCTAAGACGATTTAGCCATGTCCGCCTGTCTGTTGAAAGCACGATAGCGGCCGAACGAAATGAGCTAGGATGTTGAAATTTTCCGTAAATGTGTCTTATGGTTGCAGATCGGTTGGGATTGAAACCCTAACAAGGACTGAAAATACCCCTAATATTTAGATTATTAGCATTTTTTTTTGAAAATTTCTGATTTTTATACACTTGAAATTTGTTTCGTACCTTCCTCTAGTAAAGTGTAATAAC
Source organism: Polietes domitor (assembly GCA_947397865.1). Taxonomy (NCBI): domain Eukaryota; kingdom Metazoa; phylum Arthropoda; class Insecta; order Diptera; family Muscidae; genus Polietes; species Polietes domitor. The sequence continues at coordinate 28,967,887 of OX377621.1, read as the reverse complement.
CAAAAAGTACAAAAAAGATTTATCGGGTGAAATGGGACAAAAGGGATAAAAATGGTACCAATAATACGAAAACAGCTAGAAACGTGAAATTCGGCGTGGACATCCCTATAATTATGTAGACACGTAAAATAGAGAGATTTTTCAAAATATAAAGTTTTAAGGGATACAAATGGAAAAGAGGGATAAAAATGGTACCTAACAAACCGCTGAAGTTAAGATCATGAAATTCGGTGTACGTATTATCTGACTGCGTAGACGCGAAACATATGGGATTTTTCGAAATGTATACTTATTTAGGTGGAAAATGGGGCGAAAGGGATAAAAATGGTACCAAAGGGTTACAGTTAGAATGGTGAAATTCGGTGTGTACATTGCTGTGACTGCGTAGACATGAAAAATAAAGATATCTGTCGATATTCGTACCTTTAGGATCAAAACGGGATAAAATTGGTACCAAACAAATGGATGTACCTAGAATCATGAAATTAAATGTGTTCATTCCAATATGGGTGAAATCGGCACTGAGGAAAAATGTTTCTCCCTATTGACGACTGACAATACACCTAATATTAAGAGTACATTTTTAAAGATGCCTCCCTCATGTTCACTTTGTGACTACTATTGCAGTATTATATATATTTAGTAGTACTAGTAATATTATAATAATGAAGCAATGAAATTTCTTTAAAACAGTGGACATAAGTATACCTTATAGTTTGAAATAAAGAGTGATTTTTTTGAGGTTAGGATTTTCATGCATTAGTATTTGACAGATCACGTGGGATTTCAGACATGGTGTCAAAGAGAAAGATGCTCAGTATGCTTTGACATTTCATCATGAATCGTCTTACAAACGAACAACGCTTGCAAATTATTGAATTTTATTATCAAAATGCGTGCTCTGTTAAGAAAGTTCATTGCGCGCTTCCATTTTATGGTCAGTTTAATCGACCCACTGAAGCGGCTATTCGGGCTATTGTGACTAAATTTCGCACCAAATTTACATTGTTGGACATTAAACCACCAACACGCTTACGTAGAGTGCGAACTGAAGAAAATATCGCAGCTGTATCGGCCAGTGTTAATGATGACCACCAATTTTCGATTCGTCGCCGTTCGCACCAATTGGGTCTCTGTTACTCAAAAACGTGGAAATGCCAAAATTGGACTAAGCGGATGGACCACCTAAGACGCAGCCGCGGTCAACATTTAAATGAAATTATCTTCAAAAAGTAAATGTCATGGACCAATCTAACGTTTCAAATAAAGAACCGATGAGATTTTGCAAATTTTATGCGTTTTTTTTTTTAAAAAAGTTATCAAGCTCTTAAAAAATCACCCTTTAGTAGGAAAATATAGTAATGCGCATTAAAAATATACCATACTTACATATGCAACTCAATGAGATGCTTGTAAGATGGCATGTGTACTTTATTACTTGGTACGATTTTTTTAAACGCAAATTCGGTAAGTGATGTGTGCTTCTCGTTCGTTTATGAGAACAATATCGAGGACAATATCCAGTTCAATATTACAATTTTCAAAATATGATACTTCACTTCTTTGCAAAATCGAAAGCCTGTAATTTACCGCTAATACTGAGGAATGCACTCCGTGGTGGAGGGTATAAATGATTCAGCCCGGCCGAACTTAACGCCTGTTTACTTGTTCTAAATAAATTATTTGGGATTTATATTCCCAGTTTTAGCAATTGTGGGATTTTTATATAAGGCATCTGAAAAATATTATTTATTTGGAGAAATATAAAAATCCCGCAATTCCTAAAACGGGGAAAACAAATCCTTTTTAGGAAATTGTCAACCATACTTTAATTTCGTTCACAGAAAATTTTTCTATAGAAATTACTTTTTGGGATTTATTTTTCCCGTGTTAGGAATTGTGGGATTTTCAAATATGTCATATCAAAAATGTTTTGTCAAATAATTCAAGAATCTGTATGTGTACAACTTAAAAAAAGCAAATTTGAGATACCCACAATTCTTAAAACAGGGAAAATAAATCCCAAATATTCAATTTTTATTTAGAAAAACGCATGCCATACTATCTTTAAATTCAAATATTCCTAAATGTTTCTGACCACACAATCTATAATCCCTTATTCTGTATATTATCCTACCCATCTTTACGTATTTGTACATTTTAAGCATAAATCATCTTTCCCTTATTAGTAAATTCCCTTGCCACATCTACCACGTATACATGTAATCCGTCATAGTAGTTTAAACCAAACACTGTGGGCAATATGTAATTAGAAATGTTGGTGAATAATTATGGCCTCAGGTGTCCTCTTTGAGCAGAAATAAAGCCAAAATATCAACATTCATAGCCTCAAACTTAGTTTTATTTCTTGTCCTCTCTTGCTTTCTTTCTTCTTTATGAAAATTCAAAAGTAATGTCTGACAATGAAAACTTTGTCTAAACCGCAAATCCGTTTTCGATGCTATTCTCCTTGTTGTGTGTGTTTGTGCTTGTGTGTGTCTGTGTGGTCGAAGTCATTGTGTGGTGTTTGTCATTTCTAGTGGTTACATTTTAATTTCCTTTCATGGAAAGATGAGTGATGAACGCAAGCACACACACCGCACACCATACCTGCCAAGCCCATCGCAGCCCACCATAAGTAATCAGTGTCACCAGTGGCAACATTTGCGCCGACCGCGTCCACCACCACCACCTCCAACCTCCCAATCCATTGTCAACACAACAACAGGTGTAGAAGTTTTAAGCTGATTTCATGGACATTCACTTTGAACTTCAAAATCCTACTGCCCACCCCCCCACCATTTGACGGCCAACAATGTTTGTCTGCCGTTTAAATATCATCTTCACCGAGCCATAGCCACAACCCCTCGTCCACGTCCCCGTGCCCACTCCTCCATTCATTGAGGTGTAACAAATGAATTTTGTCGTGTGTTGTGTGTTTAAAACAAAAGGACATTCTCTCAGGTGTTTGTTGACAAATATGCATGTTTGCTTGTGTCCACACACACTACACATGCATAAAGTTTGGTTGGTCGATGAAGCGGGGGGGGGGGGGGAGGTGTAATGGGGCAAATTATGCAGACGTGCAAATGTAGTCATTGACAGACAACCACACAACCTTGTCTCAACAAACACACACGTATGCGGAGAGATCGTGAGCGGGAGAGAGAGAATGGCCTGTAATGAAATCCGGTCAATGACAAATGCAAAAAACCTCAAATGCTCATGTGTATGTGCGTGTGCGTGCTCGAACTTCGAATACATATAAAGGGTGATTTTTTAAGAGCTTGATAACTTTTTTAAAAAAAAAACGCATAAAATTTGCAAAATCTCATCGGTTCTTTATTTGAAACGTTAGATTGGTCCATGACATTTACTTTTTGAAGATAATTTCATTTAAATGTTGACCGCGGCTGCGTCTTAGGTGGTCCATTCGGAAAGTCCAATTTTGTGCAACTTTTTCGAGCATTTCGGCCGGAATAGCCCGAATTTCTTCGGAAATGTTGTCTTCCAAAGCTGGAATAGTTGCTGGCTTATTTCTGTAGACTTTAGACTTGACGTAGCCCCACAAAAAATAGTCTAAAGGCGTCAAATCGCATGATCTTGGTGGCCAACTTACCGGTCCATTTCTTGAGATGAATTGTTCTCCGAAGTTTTCCCTCAAAACGGCCATAGAATCGCGAGCTGTGTGGCATGTAGCGCCATCTTGTTGAAACCACATGTCAACCAAGTTCAGTTCTTCCATTTTTGGCAACAAAAAGTTTGTTAGCATCGAACGATAGCGATCGCCATTCACCGTAACGTTGCGTCCAACAGCATCTTTGAAAAAATACGGTCCAATGATTCCACCAGCGTACAAACCACACCAAACAGTGCATTTTTCGGGATGCATGGGCAGTTCTTGAACGGCTTCTGGTTGCTCTTCACTCCAAATGCGGCAATTTTGTTTATTTACGTAGCCATTCAACCAGAAATGAGCCTCATCGCTGAACAAAATTTGTCGATAAAAAAGCGGATTTTCTGCCAAATTTTTTAGGGCCCATTCACTGAAAATTCGACGTTGTGGCAGATCGTTTGGCTTCAGTTCTTGCACGAGCTGTATTTTATACGGTTTTACACCAAGATCTTTGCGTAAAATCTTCCATGTGGTCGAATAACACAAACCCAATTGCTGCGAACGGCGACGAATCGACATTTCACGGTCTTCAGCAACACTCTCAGAAACAGACGCAATATTCTCTTCTGTACGCACTGTACGCATTCGTGTGGTTGGTTTAATGTCCAATAAAGTAAACTGAGTGCGAAACTTGGTCACAATCGCATTAATTGTTTGCTCACTTGGTCGATTATGTAGACCATAAATCGGACGTAAAGCGCGAAACACATTTCGAACCGAACACTGATTTTGGTAATAAAATTCAATGATTTGCAAGCGTTGCTCGTTAGTAAGTCTATTCATGATGAAATGTCAAAGCATACTGAGCATCTTTCTCTTTGACACCATGTCTGAAATCCCACGTGATCTGTCAAATACTAATGCATGAAAATCCTAACCTCAAAAAAATCACTCTTTACAAGATTCATTTCACAACACGCAACAGCGTCTGTTGTGGATAGTTATGAACGAGGGGGGTGTGGAAAGTTTGAAAGTGCATCTTTTGTTGTAACTGTGTCCTTTAAGAAGTAAAATTTTTTAGAGCCTTCAATTCGGTTTTATCACACTTTACTTATTCGAGACCATTATTTACAATATTATATACCCAGCGGGAAAATTTGGAAGGCCTCCCCTTAGAAGGCCTTCTAAAATGCCTTCTCTTCGAACCCGAAACACATTCCTGTATGCCTTCTGAAAATAGGCATTCCAGAAGGCCTTCTTCGCGCATGAAAAAAGATTCGGCACACATTCTCACCTCGCTTCTCAAAGAAGGCCTGCTAGCATGCTGGAAGAATGAAGGCAGTACGAATGGAGTCGATTTTATTATTTTTTACGAGTTTTATGAAAGATATTTTTACAATTCTCCTGATTTGAACTCAATTAAAATACATTTATTTTACATTTAAATGTTTTGTTTGTTTAGTGTTAATAAATATTTGTTTGCGTTGGGCCTTTGTTTGTAACAACTAAAAGTGGCAATATAATGCAGATCGACATAGATCCACTTTCTGAGTCGATTTAGCATCTATTCGAAATTCTTGGCCGATTCAAATGAAACTTTATATCTGGATATTGTCGTTGTAATACGAACGCTATTTAATATTAAGCGAGCGGTTTAAATGTAGATATAGCCTTTATACAATTGTCTTTATACATGTTTTCATATAGACCCATTTATCAGGGATAAAACAGAAAAATATTTAACCCCTCGTCATGAACAAACAAAAAATGTTCTTACTTTATTACCAAAATATTTATCATATCCTTTATAAAGGGTGTTTTTTATTGAGGTATAGAACTTCGAATTGAAATAAAACACAAGAAAATCGTTTTAATGTCCATCAATTTGGCTTTATTGGAAGGATAATTTTATGCCATTAATGTTTAAATATGATTTCGGGCATGTGGCCGCCGCGGCTGGCTCGAATATAGCCAATTCTACAGGTCCAATTTTCAACCACTTTGAGTTGATGGACGAAGCTCCAATTGCTGTGCACGGTAGCGAATCGATTCATTCGGGTCCTCTTCAACACTTTGCTCTACAGCGGCAATTGTTTCTTCGGTGCGCACTGTTCGACGTCTCTGCGGATGCGTATTATCACATAGAGTAAACGTAGTGCGAAAACGATCCATGGTTAACCGAATTAATTGCTCTGATGGACGATTATGTCGACCATAAAATGGACGGAGCTTGCGGTGAACTTCGCGAACTGAACCATTACTTTCGAAATAAATTTGCACGATTTGCAAGCGTTGTTCTTTTGTCAACCTGTTCATGATGAAATGGCTAACCAAACTAAATATTAATCACTTGACAGCTGACAAAATGGCCGCCAGTTAAAAAAGTGATGCCAGCTTAAAGTTCTATACCCCAATAAAAAACACCCTTTACTTTCTTCAGAAATATTATTACACGTCCGGCACCCATTCCTGAAAGCCATCTACGAAGAGGCATTTTAGAAGGCCTTCCCATTAGATGATACACGATCGATAACTCATGCTTGCTTGCCTTCTTCTGATGGACATGCTAGAAGGCAGTGTGGAAGGTGTTCGATTTATCGATGGGTATTTTCTACACACTTTTTATTGTAAACGCATAACAAAATTCTGTGGCTCATTCCTACTTCCCTTCTTTCGCCAGGCATGCTGCCAGGACTGCCAAAAGAAGGCAGTCCTGGCACATGACCTTCGATTAAGGGTCATGTGTTTCTATAAACTTTTTGACACAAAAAGACAATAAAGTTCTGTAGTTTAGTAGGTAGCACTTCCGATTAACAATGCGAATATCATGGGTTCAAATTCCAGCCGAGGCAAATAAAAATGTTGAAAGATTTAAATTGATAAAATGTTGAAAGATATAAAGTGAAAATTAATATATAGATAGAAATATTGAAAAAATCTGGTCTATTGGTTCGTTATATTTTTTATTTTGCGCCTTATTTTTGGACCTTCTAAAAGACTTCTGGAAGGGCTTTAGTTGCAGAAGGTCTTTGGTAGGAGGTCTTCTAGAAGGGCTTTGTGCAGAGGTCTTCTAGAAGGCCTGCCAGTAGAAGCGAGTGGTGAAGGCCTTGCTCTCCAATCTTAACCTGTGTTAATTTTAAATGAGTATAGAATGCAGCAAGCATGCCTTGCGCCTCCCTAAGAAGGCCTGTGAGAAGGCCTTGCGTACGCCTTCCTTTTCCCGCTGCGATAGGTGATTCCACGTAAAGTAACCCCTTTTTCGACATCATTTCGAAATCAATTTATGGTTTAAAAAAAAACACCGATAAACATTCGTAATTTTTATACTTCTCATAACACATTTTTATACACTCCACGAGAGTATTATGGCTTTATGCATTTGTTTGTAACACCCAAAAGGAAACGAGTTAGACCCATCGTTTGTTATACAGATCGGCTTAGAATCACTTTCTGAGTCGATTTAGCAATGTCCGTCTGTCTGTCCGTCTATTGTTGTAATCAAATTACAGGTTGCAATTATAGTCCGATGTTCACAAAAATTGGCACAAGTAAGTTTTGTGGATCAAGGACGAACGCTATTTAATTTGAGACAAATCGGTTCAGATTTAGATGTAGCCCTCCCACAAATGTCGCTCCGATTTGACTTTTGCCGCTCTAGATACCACATATTGAACCCGATTTTCATCAAATTTGGTTTAACACCTTATAATCTAAATATAAACAGCTATGCTGAAAGTGGGTAATGTCGGTTCAGATTTAGATATAGCCCCCCTACAAATGTCGCTCCCGATTTGACATTTTCCGCTCTAGAAACCACATATTGTACCCGATTTTCTTTAAATTGGGCACAACATCTTATAATCCAACTAGAAACACCTATGCTGAAAGTGGGTAAGATCGGTTCAGATTTTGATATAGCCCCCATACAAATGTTGCTGCCAAATGTTTGACCGATTTTCACCAAACTATACATATTATATTTCCCCTATTTCGTTCCAGGACAGGATACAAAAATCCTTCCAGTTTTCACTTTATTACCGAATTGAATTGTATTCGGATAGAAAGTAGAGTGTATCATATAGTCGGCCCCGCCCGACTTTAATCTTTCCTTACTTGTTTTGTTTTAGTTTCTTTCCAAAATTAAGGCGAAAATATGTTTCTTGCTCTTTTCTGAAGTTCCTAAACCCGTGGTTTGAAAACTCCAGCTAGACCTCGCCGTAGGTGAGAGAGTACGTGCAGATATGAAAGTACATACGCACACACATACTTGTGCGAGTCTATCATCTGCTCGAAGCAATGTCAATGTCAATATTTGCATGTGTTTACTACAGGCACACAGATACAACACATACTCATTCATCATACAACGTATTTGTGAGCTGTATGTTGTGTATGCTGGCCTCACGACTCCACGCGTCTATGCGTTGGAGTTGAGATATCAAACATATGTTTTTTTTTCTTTCTTCCTCTTCGTCGGCTGTTCGTGGTTTCCTTTGGGTAAGGATGTTGGCCCGCGTGAGTGTGCGTGCGTGCAAGCGTTGCTGTGTCTGCATACATGTGTACACGGATGAGTTTTTAATTACCGGTACATACACATACATACACGTGCGGGTATGTACCTATATATTTGTAATTTAAACCTCTTACACATACAACGAATCTACCTACTATGGGGGGAGTGGATTGGGGGGTCGAGAGTCTTTAATTAAATGTGTATTTTTAGGAAGTTTCTTTTCTGTTTGTATAGTTGCCGTGTTACCCTTGGTGGTGATGGTAACTCCTCCTCCTCCGCCTCTTCCTCCCACTTTTTTGAGCCAAGGATGAAAGGCATTTTGAGAGGGTGAGGTATTAAGTGTGTAGAGAGGTGTGTGGAGAGTATTCTAATTTTAGCCAGCATATATTCAAATACTTGCATCACCTTGAAACGAATACCGGAAATTGAGAAGAAGAAAAACAAAGAGCTTTATTTCGTTCAAAGCAGAGCATTAGCATTTCAACAATTTGACAATTGTTGTTAACTCTGTGAAGTACGCAGGGTATGTATGTACGTACTTTAAATCTCAAAAGGGATTAATATGGAAGTAGAATTGTGGGAGAAATCTGTGCATTTTTTGAGATATTGTACAAGAGTTCTCAGTCTATATATATATTAAAAGAGTTGCGTTGCTAACTGACTGACTTATCAGTGACCAGCGACCAGACCAAATGGCTGAAGCCAGGGTCATGAAGAGGGTAAAATAGGACAAAAAGAGATAAACATCGCACCTTCATCCTGACTAAACGGTAGAAACACAGAATTTGGTATTTTTCGAAATTTGTACTTATAAGGATTGAACGGTACAAAAAGGGATAAATATGGTACAAATTTAAGTATTGCAGCTATAGTCGTGAAATTTGGTGTGTAAATTCCTCTGACAAGGTAGAAGTGCAATCTAAATGTATTTTTCGAAATTTGTACTTCTAAAGGGGTGAACGGTACAAAAAAGGGATAAATGGTACCAATTTAAATATTGCAGCTATAGCGTGCAATTTGGTATGTAAATTCCTCTGACAACGTAGAAGTGAAATCTAAATGTATTTTTCGAAATTTGTACTTATAAGGGGTGAGCGGAACAAAAAAGGGATAAAAATGGTACCAACTAAAGTATTGCCGCTAGAATCGTGAAATTCGGCGTATACATTACTTTGACAAAATAGAATCTAAATTGATTTTTCGATTTTTTTTTACTTATAAGGGATGAGCGGCAAAAAAAGGGATAAAAATGGTACCAACTAAAGTATTGTAGCTAAAATCGTGAAATTCGTCGTGTACATTCCTCTGACAACGTAGAAGTGAAATCTAAATGTCTTTTTCGAAATTTGCACTTATAAGGAGTGAACGGGACAAAAAGGGATAAAAATGGTACCAACTAAAGTACTGCCGCTAGAATCGTGAAATTCGGCGTATATATTACTTTGATAACACAGAATCTAAATGGATTTTTCGAATTTTTTACTTATAAGGGATGAGCGGGACCAAAAGGGATAAAAATGGTACAAACTAAAGTATTTTAGCTAAAATCGTGAAATTCGTCGTGTAAATTCCTCTGACAACGTAGACGGACAACATAAATTGATTTTTTGGAATTTGTACTTATGAGGTTAGAGTGGGACCAAAAGGGATAAAATGGTACCAATTTAAGTATTGCAGCTATAGTCGTGAAATTTGGTGTGTAAATTCCTCGGACAAGGTAGAAGTGCAATCTAAATGTATTTTTCGAAATAACGGGACAAAAAGGGATAAAATGGTACCAATTTAAATATTGCAGCTATAATCAAGGTAGAAGTGCAATCTAAATGTATTTTTCCAAATTTGTACTTCTAAAGGGGTGAACGGTACAAAAAGGGAAAAAACGGTACCAATTTAAGTATTGCAGCTATAGTCGTGAAATTTGGTATGTAAATTCCTCTGACAACGTAGAAGTGACATCTAAATGTATTTTTTTCGAAATTTGTACTTATAAGGAGTGAACGGGACAAAAAGGGATAAAATGGTACCAATTTAAATATTGCAGCTATAATCGTGAAATTTGGTGTGTAAATTCCTCTGACAAGGTAGAGGTGCAATCTAAATGTATTTTTCGAAATTTGTACTTCGAAAGGGGTGAACGGTACAAAAAGGGATAAAAATGGTACCAATTTAAGTATTGCAGCTACAGTCGTGGATTTTGGGGTGTAAATTTCTCTGACAACGTAGAAGTGAAATCTAAATATATTTTTCGAAATTTGTACTTATAAGGGGTGAGCGGAACAAAAAAGGGATAAAAATGGTACCAACTAAAGTATTGCCCCTAGAATCGTGAAATTCGGCATATACATTACTTTGACAACACAGAATCTAAATGGATTTTTCGAATTTTTTTACTTATAAGGGATGAGCGGCACAAAAAGGGATAAAAATGGTACCAACTAAAGTATTGTAGCTAAAATCGTGAAATTCGTCGTGTACATTCCTCTGACAACGTAGACGGACAACATAAATTGATTTTTTGGAATTTGTACTTATGAAGGGAGAGTGGTATAAATAGGGATAAAAATGGTACCAATTTAAGTATTGCAGCTATAGTCGTGAATTTTGGTGTGTAAATTTCTCTGATAACGTAGAAGTGCAATCTAAATGGATTTTTCGAAAATTGTACTTATAAGGGGTGAGCGGCACAAAAAGGGATGAAAATGGTACCAACTAAAGTATTGTAGCTTGAATCGTGAAATTCGGCGTGTACATTCTTCCGACCACGTAGACTGGCAACTTAAATTGATTTTTTGAAATTTGTACTTTTAAGGAGTGAGGGGGACAAAAAGCGATAAAAATGGTACCAATTATAGTATTGCAACTAGAATCGTGAAATTTTGTATGTAAATTCCTCTGACAAGTAGAAGTGCAATAAAATTTCATTTTTCGAAATTAGTACTTTTAAGGGGTACGCAGGACAAAACGGGATAAAAATGGTACCATCTAAAGTATTGCAGCTAAAATCGTGAAATTTAATATGTAAATTCTGACCATGTAGAAGCGTAGTAAAATTGGATTTCTCAAAATTCGTACTTTTAAGACGTCAGAGGGACAAAAGGGGATATAAATGGTTTTCAGCACTTTAATTATGTAAACGCGGAACAATAATGGATATTTCAAAATTCGTGGTACCAAATAAAATGCATGTTTTTAGGGGAGATATTGCAATTTAACAAGCACATTTCGTTGACTGTGTATGAGTGTTATTATCCACCACAAGAAAATTCCATAAATAGATACTATCCAAAAAAAAAGCGATGGATAAAACTGATAACAAATAACTGGCTTTTCCGCGTGCAAAGTAGCGGGCACGGCTAGTACGAAACAAAATCGAGGAGGGAGGGAATAAAAATTGGTCGGTACAAATGGAGGTCTGCAACTCGTTAATTACATAAGTTAGTATTTTTGGGAGAAAGCGTAAAAGTTTATGCTAAGCTAGGACACTTCAATACAACTTACATAATCCAAAATTTAAAATGTTATAGCTAAATAACTGAATATTGGAAAAGTTATCAGGAAAATACTGTTCATTTCGGATATAGGGCACATTTTAGTCAACAAACTGCTGGCTATCAATAGATGTCTATAACTTGTTATTTGTAAAAAAATTGTTTAAAATGCTTAATTTTCAGATTCTGAAAATTTTGAACATTTAAAAAAAATATAATATTTAAAAAATAAACAAATCAAAAACATACAAAATACAACTTAAAAAGGACACATCAATAAACACAGAGACACCGAGATTTTGACTAACATTTTGAGTACTTACTTTGGCCATAAAATCATAATCCAGATCCTCATCGCTGCCATGGACAGTTGTGCATTTGTCCGAGAGCATGCGCACCAAAGAACGTCCGGGTGATTTTTGGATCCTCACTGGAGCACTGCCGTTCGAGGCGGCCGAGGTCGTGGAATCAAAACTCTGGCGGGGTTTAGAGGAAGCGTGCGATAAGGAGTCTCGATGCACCACCAAACTGCCTTTGCGTGTCAACTGGCCCAGATTACTGGTGCTGTGCTTGCGACCTGATGGATGCGATTGTTGCTGCTGCTGTTGCTGATGATGATTATGATGTTGTTGTTGTTCTTGTTGTTGTTGCTGCTGCTGCCGTTGCTGATGTTGATGCTGATAATGATGATTGGACGATGTAGATGCATGGCCGTTGTTACTTCCGCCACCACCAGTACCACCACCATTACCACCGCCCCCAGCATAATTTAAACTGCCACGTCTAACACAATCACCATCCTCATTATCCGAGTCCGAAGTGATGCCGTTAATCTTTTCCAATGTCTTTACTGGTATCTGACCCGGCCGTATATTTTGCCAGGTCGGCTTTACCAAGGACTCTCGACGTCCCGTGGCCGATGGGGATGAGCAGGTAGACTCCGATCGCATTTCATACGAATGATGATGATGCTGCTGCTGATGTGTGGGAAGGGGTGACGAGGACGGCGAGCCAGCGGCCGATGCTGAGGAGTTGGTAACGCATATCGACTGTGAGCGATAGCGAGTGTTGGGTGTATTGCGACGCATATTTTGTGGCAACACTGTGGGTTTATCCCTTCTTCTTTAGCACTTGCAAGTTTTTATTCTTTTGTTAATTTTTTATAAATAGCACAAGAAAGTCTTTGTTGTTGTTGCTGTTGTGGTTTTTATTTCCTTTTTCGCTTGTAACACTTTTATTTCCGTTTCCGGAAAAACAACAATATTGATTGTTTGTATATTTCCTTGCTGTTGTATTTTTATGGCTGCCTTCTATCTATTTATAGTCATTGACACAGTTTCATCAATCATCACTCATCATCGTGTCACATAATTATTTGTGGTGAACAATGAACAGTGGGGCAGGATGAGAAATTATTATGATGTACATATTTGAAAAGGAAAAAGGAATCGACCTAAAGTTTGTGCTGGTGTAAAGTGGACCTAAGTGGTGACAGATTTAAAAATAAATTCCTATATATCACTCTGTCATACTAGTACCAGCTAATACGGCCGGCCAGCTGATAAGTGCAAAATGAAAATGATATAATCTACAAATCTTCTCCTTTAATTTTATTATTTATTGTTTTCAACAAAAAACCCTAATTTATTTTAGAGACCTTTTCTATCGAAACAGGTCCAAAGGAGAAAAGTTTTGCTTAAGGATTACGGTAACAAATCCGACTTTAAGTAATCCACTAAAGCTATAATTTTGGTGTGTCTCTTTATTTGTTTTAATGTCCCTTTTATAGCTTTTACAAATGTCAAATCTCATAAAAATTTGATACTTTTTTGAGGGGACAAAACATAGTGTAAGCCAAAAAGTAAAATACAATATCCAATTGTAATCTTTAGTCAATTGAAGACTTCCATCAAAAGAAGTTAAAATCGATTTAATCAAACAATTATTGTCTTAAAATTCGAAACATAACTGTTTATTTCTTTATTTGATTATTTGTATAATTTCTTAATTTTGATTATTTGTTTAGTTTGGTTTTCACATTTCTGAATGTTACGACAAAATTAATGTATATTAAATTGGGTCACGCCACATATAAGAAACAAGAAGAGTTTTAGTTATACAGAGTTTTCCAAGAAGATGTGTCATTTTGAATCGCCCGATATTTCGGTAGCTGTCACTTTTTAAGCTTTTATTCTTTGACATTTTACAAGTAGAAACTACGCCATTACTAAAAATGGAACGATATACGCTTCAACAACGCATTGATATTATTAAAATTCATGAATGAAAATGATCCGGAAATCTATCGAAAAATTATCTTGACTGATGAGGCCCATTTCCACCTCGGTGGCTACGTCAACAAGCAAAATTGTCGCATCTGGGGCTCGCAAAAGAGTTATTGTTGAGAAGTCTCTCCATCCTCATCGTGTGACTGTTTGGTGCGGTTTATGGTCGGTCGGGGTCATTGGACCTTACTTTTGAGGTTGGATCAACAGTTACGGTGAATGGATTGCGCTATCGAGAGACGATTAATGATTTTTTATGGTCGGAGTTGGATGGTATTGATCTGGACAACGTTTACTTTCAACAAGACGGCGCTATGTGCCACACAAGCAACGAAACCATTGCTCTTTTACGGGAAAAGTTTCCAGACCGTCTTATCTCTCGAAGAGGTGATCACAATTGGTCACCGAGATCTTGTGATTTAACACCTTGCGACTTCTTCCTTTGGGCCACGTGAATGATAAGGTCTACGCTAACAGCCCAGCGTCGATTCAAGACCTCAAAGATAGAATTCGTGAGGCTATCGAGGACATAGGACAGCCACTTTGCGATTTGGTTATGGAAAATTTCATGAAAATGATATGGTCCTGTAAGCGTGGTCGTGGTGGCCATTTGGCTTATGTTGTTTTTTATTATTAACGGCATACCTTCCTCTTTATTATGAAATAAACATCCGATCATTTATCTCAAAAAATTGAATTTTTCTTTGAATACCAAAATAACACCTCTTGTTGGAAAACCCTGTACTTCCAAAATTTTTTGTGCTAATTTCTAAAATGTGATGGTTTCGATTTGAAAACAGATCTTAACGCAACTTATAAAGGCGTTGTTCAAAACATTCCGGTCGGTGATTGAATAAGATCATAGTCAATATATTTTGAGAACTGCTAACTCCGTACACAACAAAAAAAGTCGTTACACTTGAACTGGAAACTATAGGTAAAAATGAAATAATTGGCGATTTCAGTTTTTCATTTTCTCATCCTGTTGCCCACACATTTCCAAGGATAACATTTGTCAAAAATATATTTTAAATACTTATTCACATCCTCCGTTACCGGTTTTAAAAATACTTCAAATTTCATGTTTCTAACTTAGTTTAAAATTATCAACAATTTCAAAATTGCCCCTTAGTTTATGCACATTTCTTTTTTTAAAGGGGAACTTGAAGTGGTTGTTAGTGCTAAACTAATACAGATAGAAGATAGAATAGATAAATGGCATCATTTCAGGTATTTTTAACAGATATTTTCCTCTTTAGTTTGTCACATATACCTATTATAGGGCGTGAATAAATATTTATTTCTTTAATGCCTTTCTTTCAAACTTTCTAGTCCTTTAAAAGGACAACAGGATGAATAACTGAAAACGCCAAACGTCGTAATTAGCACCTGTTCAAGTGTATTTTGTTTTTTTAAATTGTTATAGAACGACAATTTTTGAAATTTCAACAATTTTGAAATTAATATCAGCTGTAAAAATATTTTATATTTTGTCTTGCAAGTGATCTTTGACCAAAAGATCATTAAAAAAGCTAGAAAGTCGTTTAAGACGGATTAAACATTTTATTTGTATAGTATATAAGCATTTTGGAATTTCTGTTTTGATCAAAAAGATTATATATCTAAAAGAAGTGTTTTCAAACGCCAGACAATTCAAAAAATAATCTTAAATGCAGAAATTACGCTGGGTCACGATGATGTTTTCGCCATTTAGATTCTTGGAAGCACTTGGAAGGATATCTTGTTGTTCGAAGTATTGGATTTATAGTATTTTTAACCTTTCAAATGATGTCTAAATGATGAAAAATTATGAAGCTGATTCCATTTTTGTGAAAATAATCGAACACTTTTTGTCCTAATGTTGCTTATTAGCAACATTGCGAATAAGTTTTACAAAACCTTTTGAATCATATATTTTTCTGTGTTTAATTTTTTTTTTGCACATATATGTAACAAACATTATTCAAACAACAACAAATTCGGTAATTTGGAAGTGCGCAGGAAGCCGAAAATCAAAGGGAAATCTAAAATCGTTTTTTTTTGTATACTCTCTTAGATTTCATCGATTATCAACAATTTTAAAAGTGAAGAATTTATATAATTTATAGAAATCATATTCATATATCATCAAAATTATAGCATTTTTTTTTTCGTATTTATCACAAACAATTTGGGGGTGAAAGGCTTAATACCAACGATGCTTTTTCAGAAACAATATTTTCAAACTATTTTTATGATAATGAGTGTCAGTTTCCTTTCGAAGCTCATCCATCAGGCAACATCGATGTTGATTGCAATTATTTACTTTTAACAAAATGCTCCCAAAAAATACGAAAAAAAGTTTTCTGTTGTCACTATGGAAATTAGTAAACTTCCAATATTTCAAACAATAAGTCAAAAGTAAAAAATATAATAACCCACATTTTCATCAACTCCAACTGGAATGTTTCTCAAACTCCACACCAACTGACAGCTATAATTGTGGGTTAGCTCCAACTGTAGGACAATGAGACTTAGTGAAAATGGATGTTAAAGGCTTTCAAAAAGTTATTACTTCAGAAAAACAAACCAAACTTTATTTCTAAAAATATTTTTATTTGCATGGACCTCGACCCAGTCTAATATACATATAATATCACACAAACATTGTCTTATGTGAAATATTGCATTATGGGTAGATACCTGAATATCAAAATAATTGGACAAAAACATTTTGTCATTTTCAAGATTTCGCGGAATATGATTTCGAGGAAATTGCAAAATAACTTTACAAAATCAAAAGCTAAATAGACGTAGATTTTCTGTCTATCATCTGGAGGTTAAATGAAGAAGTTACGACCCTAATTGAAGAAATATGTGTCATAACCGAAAAGAAAACACCCCAAGCTAAGACGTACTCAAGGCGTATTTATAAAGGTGATAGCACGAGCCCAGCTGACTGAAATTTTTTTCATTCAAAAGTAACCGAAACCGTCAAATCC
This sequence comes from Polietes domitor, assembly GCA_947397865.1. Classification (NCBI taxonomy): domain Eukaryota; kingdom Metazoa; phylum Arthropoda; class Insecta; order Diptera; family Muscidae; genus Polietes; species Polietes domitor. Next base: position 28,951,004 of record OX377621.1, on the reverse strand, counting down.
CATATATTTTGCTTTGACAGTATGGCTCACCATTCAAAAAATTACTTGTATTTTGTTGTTGCCGAATTCGTTGTTGTTCTAGTGCTATCACCTAATAAGAATTCGAATAAATTCCTGGAAAGGCAAAGAATATATTTTCTAAACTAAAAATGTCAGTAATCTAATATGTTGTATTTCAAATTATGCTGTAATACTCCTTCATTCACATAATTTATTTAACAATTTGCTAATTACACTGTGCTCGAATTCGGTAAATCCGAGATTTATTTGCGACCACAAGTCGATGAACGACTTAGCCACGATTATACAATTGATTCCAAGTGTAAATTACATAGAGGTGCTGTGATTTTTGTGCAATGCTCGTAGCACGGCCACAGTGGCGTATGGGCTACATTTTTTAAGGAAAATATTTCTCATTCACCCTATTGTATCTCTACATAATGAAAATATTTGTGTGCATTTTGGTGGGCTTTCTGGTAGGGATCTATAAATCGACTTTCGATTAATCAATTAATCGACTTTTGGGAAGAAAAAGTCTAAATCGACTTTACCATTGCCAAAAGTCGAAAAGTCGACTTATTTTTTTCGTTCTAGAAAACACACCATTTATCCGATTTTCTTCAAATTTGGCACAGCAACTAGAAACATCTATGCAAAAAGTAGGTAAGATCGGTTCAGATTTATATATCTATCTATATATATAAAAGAGTTACTGACTGACTGACTTATCATTGACCAGCCCCCAGACCAAACGGCTGAAGCCAGGGTCATGAAATTTTCAGGGTAGTTCCCAAATATGACGTAGACGTCGACTAAGAAAGAAATTCGTACTTTTAGTGGGTAAAAAGGTCCAAAAGGGATAAACATCGAACATTCGTCCTGACTAAACGGCAGTAGCTATAAACATGAAATTCGGTGAGTTCCTTGCAGTGACCATGCAGACGAGCTACAAATAGGGATTTTTCGAAAATTGTACTTTTAAGGGGCGAGCGGGACAAAAAGGGATTAAAATGGTACCAATTAAAGTATTACAGCTACAAACGTGAAATTTGGTATGTAAATTCCTCTGACCATATATAAACAAAGTAAAATTGGATTTTTCGAAATTTGTACTTTTAAGGGGCGAGCGGGACCAAAAGGGGTAAAAATGGTACCAACTAAAGTATTACAGCTAGAATCATTAAATTTGGTATGTAAATTCCTCTGACCATATAGAAGCGCAATAAAATTGGATTTTTAGAAATTTGTACTTTTAGGGGGTGCACGTCAAAAAGGGATAAAAGTTGTACCAATTTAAGTATTGCAGCTATAATCGTGAAATTTGGTGTGTAAATTCCTCTGACAACATAGAAGTGCAAATCTAAATCAAATTTTCGAAATTTGTACTTATTATGGGTGTGCGGGACAAAAAGGGATACAAATTGTACCAATTAAAATATTGTAGTTAGAATCTTGAAATTCGGCGTGAACATTTCTCCGACCATGCGCAACACAAATGGATTGTGCGAAATTTGTTCATTTAAGGGACGAGCGGGACAAAAGGGATAAAAATGGTACCAACTAAAGTATTTACTTATAAACAATGAGCTGGATAAAAATAGAACCAACTAAAATATTTCAGCTATAGTCGCGAAATTTTATGTTTAAATTTATCTGACAACGTAGACATGCAACATAAATGAATTTCGAAATTTGCACTTTTAAGGGGCGAGTGGGACAAAAAGGGATAAAAATGGTACCAACTTTAGTACAGCTAGAATCGTGAAATTTAGTGTGTAAATTCCTCTGACCATATAGAAGCGCAGTATTTTGATTTTTCGAAATTTGTACTATTAGGGGTGCGCGGGACGAAAAGGGATAAAAATGCTGTATAATCATTTAATTACGTAAACGCGGAACATAAATGGATATTTCAAAATTTGTACTTAAAAGGGGGATACGGGACAACAAGGAATAAATGTGTTACCAAATAAAGTATATATTTTTAGGGGAAGCAAAAATACATGTTACCTATAGTGGCTTTTCAAAATGTGTACTTTTTGGGAAAGAAGTGCAAAAAGTTATAAACTGGATGGCTGAATCTAGAAACATGAGATCGAGGATATAAATGGTTGTAATATTTTGTTCAAAACTTGGTAGAAAATTATAAAAATTATACATACGAAGTAGTTCAGCTAAAATAGTGCATATCGACAAGCACATTCCTTTGACTGTGTGTGAGTGCTAGCTAGTAGGAGGTTTCCAAATTTCAATTTTAGATTTATCAATATCCACCAAAAGAAAATTAAATAAATACTATCCAAAAACAGAGACGGATAAAATTAACAAATAACTGTCTTTTTCGCGTGAGAAGCAGCGGGTACTGCTAATCCAATATAAATGTCTCTCGATTTGGTTTTGATTTGGTCCATTCGCCTTTTCATTCATTTGCTATGTCGTCTTTTAGTTGAAAAATCGATTATTCATATATTTCCAAAAGTAGAAAATTCGAAAAATGGACTTTTTGCTCCAACTATACATCCCTTCTTGGTGGTGTTGCTCACTTCAACTTACTGTCTCCATCAGCCGGATGGCCCGGGTATTATGTACGAAAGAGCAGATGAATTGGTGAGATCATTGGCGTATCAAGATTGATCGCAGTACGGGCGGGCTATTTAATTGGAAAACAGGCTATTGCGCCAAGAATTAAGCTACAACAAAATGAAGGAGGAGGAAGAAGAAGAAATGTTCGCGCATTTCTTCTCTAATAAATATTCGTCATATGATCACCGATGAGTAATTACTTCGCCACATTACTGAAATATTGTGAATTAATTCAGGCTAAACAAGTATAATAGACCTTTTCCAAGTGTTGTGGTTCACTCAAAAAGACGCGAGCGGCCACGTAACAACACCGATCGGCTTAGAATCATCAGCCTATTTAATGTTGTCGCCTATCCATTCGTTAGTCTGCTATACATTTAACGCTTTTACGCTTGCTTGAGTTAAGAACACACCATATAGTCCCACCGAAAATGCCCGAACTGATGTGACTCCTTATCGATCTAGGAACACAAATAACTTAGATTGATTTTTCTACAAGTGTTCAACTATACATGGTTTATTTTTACGCATTTAAAAATTAGTTGAATATAAACGATTTTCCTTGCATTGTTTTTTAAATAAGGGACTACCTATAGTGTGAAATGTGCTTGAGAAACTTATTTTTGCTCTTCAGAACATTTTGATTTTGACGCAAAAAATATTCTTAAATCAGGTTCAGCAATTTAACCGCGATCTAAATCTATCTCATCCATTTAGTCAATCAATCAAAAAGAAACAATAACAATATTTTAGGGGTCTCTTCTGGTCCAAAATGTTTCTTTAACAATGCTATCAAAGTTTTAAAAGCATGTCCATATCTCGCGATACCATTTTCTGACTTGTTTTATAAGAAAATATTGCATTTCCTAACTCCATTCAACTACCCCAAATTATAGCCACTGTGCGGTATTATATGATATTTGTTACTCATTAATTCATCGATAATGATGTTGAATATTTTGTGTTTTGTGTTCATGCTCCGCACTGCTGTGTTTCATCATTTTTTATCATTCTTAATTTCACCCCCACTTTTGGTGTTGGCTGTGTGTTATTGTTTCTGTACATACTCAAATTGTTGTTTTGTCATGGGGTGGTTGTATATAAGGGTGTTCCATTAAAAAATTCTCAACGAATGTATGTTAATCTGCTGATTAAGGGAAAAAATATAAGAATGATAAGAAAAAATCGTACATGTTGCTGATTTTCAAGATAAGGCCTTAGTAGATGTTCAATACATTTGCGCAAAATCCAAGGAAATTTAGTTTTCAATACATATATGTACAATATTATGTATAAAACATAATTTTGCGAAAATATTTTATCGTTATCCACAAAATCTTATAATTATTAAGAGAAGCCTGAAAATTTCGTTTTGCACATTTTTTACATACAAATGTTAAATATAGTTTAGATACAGCAAATATTTGGCCAAACTGCAAGATCAGGCTCTTTTATCCCGTTTTCTCCCGCTCACCTATTAAAAGTAAAAATTTAAAAATATCCATTTACGTTGCACCTCTACGTGGTAAGAGAAATGTACACGCAGAAATTCACGATTCTAGCAGCACTAATTTTGTTGGTACCATTTTTATCCCTTTTTGTCCCGCTCATCCCTTTGAAGTACAAATTACGAAAAATCCATTTACGTGGCGAGTCTATGTTATCAGAGGTATGTACATTTCTAATTTCATGACTATAGCTCCAGTACTTTAGTTGGCGCTATCTTATTCCTTTATGTTCCGCTCACCCGCTCCAAACTTTTAAACATCAATTTAGATTTGCACTTCTACACTATTAGAGGAATATACACGTCGAATGTCTCGAATATACATACCAAATTTCATTCGTGTTGTTGGTACCTATTTTATCCCCGTTTACCTATTAAAAGTACGAATTTAAAAAAATGCGGTCATTTTGCGTTACTAAGGGGTTTGAGGTATGTACACACCGAATTTTATTATTCCAGCTCCATCCGTTTGATTGGTACCATTTTTATCCCTTTTTACCCCATATCACCCATAAAAAGTACGAATTTTGAAAAATATTTTCTTGGTCGCATTCGTGCTATAAAAGTAATGCCCGTTCTAAATTTCAAGATTCTAGGCCCACCCGCTTAGTTAGGGCGGTGGTACAATTTTTATCCCATTTAATCCCTTAAAAGTACAAATTTCGAAAATGCTTTCTTATTAGTGATCTGCGCTGTAAAACGAATATACACACCGAATTTCATTATTGTAGCGTCATCCGTGTTGTTGGTACCTTTTTTATCCCCTTTTCCCTTTAAAAGTACAAATTTCGAAAAATTCCTTCATTTTGCGATTCTAAACATTTTGAGGGATGTACACACCGAATTTTATGGTTTCAGCTCCATCCATTTAATTGGTACTATTTTTATCCCTTTCTGCCCGATTTCACCCCCCCAAAGTACGAATTACGAAAAAAATCCCTTCAAGTCTGATATATACGCTGTAAGTGAAATGTACACACTAAATATCATGATTCTAGCTTCAGCCGTATTGTTGGTACCATTTTTGCCCCATTTTACCCCTCAAAAGTACGAATTTTGCAAATGCCACTTCATGCCGCAAGAGGAATGTCCATATCAAATTTCAAGATTATAGGCCCAGCCGTTTGGTCATTGCGGTGTACCATTTTTATCCCATTTTACCCCTTAAAAGTACGAATTTTGAAAAATCCCGTCTTATCACACCTCTACACGCTAAGAGAAATGTACACACCAAATTTCATGATTCTAGCTTTAGCCGTTTGGTCTGGAGAGTGATCATTCAGTCACTCAGTCACTCAATCGCGTGATTGACTCTTTTATATATACATAACATAAATAATTTGTCCGGTCGATGACTGTTTTCTTCAGATGTATCAACTATTTGTGCAAACATGGTGTTGGGCAACATTTTGAACTTTAATATATATGAGAATTTGTGTAAAATGTTTTTGCCCTAATACGAGATGTGCCTAAATTCCCTTTTAGACATATCAACACACACTTATCGATATTTGTATTACGGGTAGATACCCGAATTATCAAAATATTTAGACAGACACATTTTGTCACTTTCGTCATTTCCATATAAGTATCAATTTTTACAAAACAGTGTTTTGTGCAAATGTGTGCTGGTTCTTTTAGTGATCTAGATGTATCAATGTATTTCCACAAAATATCGCTATCCACAAAATCTTGTACTTATGGGGAGATACCGGAAAATGTCAAATATTTTAGATCGAAATAAACGCAAAATATTTGCAAAAAATATCGTTTTGCAAATTTTTTTAAATATATATGCAAATGAATAATACATTTTAGATGCAGCAAATATTTGCCCAAATTCCAATATAATATATGTTAAGTCCTTTTTAGACAGGCGCAATTTTTGCTAAAAATTGTTTTGCACAAAGCTTTGTACTTGAGGCGATATTCCGGAAATATTTGTCATATATATCATTTTGTACAATATTTTCAGATATACCAGCGAACGTCAGATTAAATTCAGCAAATATTTGCCCAAAATTCGGTATAATATGTGTTAAACAGTCAAAATATTTGCGCAAAATATCGCTTTGTGCAAACTTTTCTACTTGAGAGTAGATCCCTGAATATCTCAAATAAATTAGATTAAGATTTTTAATTTTTATTTGGAACTTGTCTATAAATTCATTAGGCAATTCATTTTCGCAAATAATTTGAGCGTCCTTACAAGGGATTTTGTGTAAAAAAGGAAGTGCTTCCATAGGAAGCACATTTGAATTTCACTTTACACAAACTTTTGCATTTGTGGGGCAACAGCAGAGTATACAAATAAATACATTATCTCTACACCTTTTTGGCCCAAATATTTCGTGTGTCTAAAGTCACATTGTCCATATTTTCCAGGAATTCCTCTTAAACAACTAAAAAACTTGATAATTTTAATATAAATAATGTAAAACATTGCTGGTCTGTAAGGATTTATATCCATAGACTGAATAAATGAAATGAAAATGAAGTTTATATCCGGTATCATTTAAGGAATCCGCTTCCTAGCCTTGCTTGTGCGAAATAAGCCTGGGTCGTTAAAAATGCCCTTAACCATACAAAATATTTGCACAAACATTTTTTCCTATTTCCCATAATCATTAGAATAATTACCATCATGTGAGTGTCATTACCCGATAAAAATAATAAATCGCCGTTTGCGGGACACTCTAGTGTCTTCGTGGCTATATTTAGACCTTTGATACTTTTGTTTTATTTTGCATTTCATTAGAATTTATACAAGACCGTGATGTGTAATTGCCCGCCGTTCTCGTGTTCTTCTCCTTGTCATATTTCTGTTGTTGTTGTTGTTGTATAATAAAATAAACACAATTGAACGCTGTTGCTGCTGCTGTTGTTGTTGTCATTCCGTTTATTTGTTTACAAAGGATGCAAAGGATCACAATCAACGCGTGTTCCTCACAAAGCAGTAGGCGTGTATAACTTTGGGCGGAATATTTTACATTTCAATCATGTTGCTGATGATAATGATGAAATGAAATTTATGATTGGCGATTGTTTTTTTTTCTAATAAAGGACACCCTTCATTCAAAACCCAAACATTTACTTTCGCTTTCTCTTTCACTTCGCTTTGTTGAAGGTTGGCAAATTAAAATTATCGATGATTGGATAAAGAGGGTGAATTGGATTGTAGGTGGTGTAGGTGTGATGGTGTTGTTTGCTAAAATAACCCGCGATTTCTAAACAAAATGTTTGTTTGTGTAGGTTTCTGGGCCACTGATGCGGCCGTAAGTAAATTCATTCAGAGGCGTTGAACATTTTTCGCCATGTTATTGCATTTTTAATGAGATCTCGTTAATTATTATTCTGGTATCGGTTGCTTGTCAACAACAACAATTCGTGTGGGAATTTGTCGCAGAAAAATAGGGTTGAATAATAAACGCTGTACTCTATGTAATCGGATTATTGAGAAGTGTCAACAGGACTTGGTGTTTTAGTTTGTATCCTTTTTAACGGACCACGGACTTGTTGGTTTTAAATTTAAAAGAAATTAAGTCATACTAATGATAATAATAATTATCGTTGCGTAGAGGTATTTTCCAAATGATTTGCAAAATTTAAAATCTCTTGTGGGCATGAGGGCTACTGGTTGTCCCTCCAAAGATGGACATTTCAGACATGTCAAATTTTTAAAATGATGCCCAAAAGTGGAATTATGCAACAATGCTATTTTGCATAGAGATAGTGCTCGTGAATAGCTACAAAAAATATTTTTACAAGTGTGTAGTTGAAGAGATATTTGAGTTATAAAAACAAAATTTCATATATATTGCTTTCGTATTTTTTACGTTGCGATCTCATTATGAGCCCAATTTTCAAATTATTTATACTTTCAGAAAAAATATTTTTTTTCCAAAAGGCGTCAACATTACTTTGCGTGTAAATTTTTCTTTTCTTTCTGCAGCTCCAAATTTACTTTATTTTTCGTTTTCTAATTTACATCTGCCTAGTGTCCTTCTTGAATCATTTTGAACCTGAACAAAGAACCTTCCCTGTAGGTCCTCTAAAAAATTATGATTTTTTCAATATAAACAAGTAAAAACGGCGTTAAGTTCGGGGCGAACTTTATATACCCTCCACCATGGATTGCATTCCACAGAGGTTGTCGGTTTTCGTAGAAGTGCAGTAATATTACAGGAAAATATAAATTTTTTAATATAGCCAAACCAAAACAAATACAAATATTGAAAAATAATTTTATAATTTTTTAATTATTTCAAACCATTAGTTATTTCAAATCAAAAAATAAATATTCTTATATTTATATTTTCAATAAGCTTAAATGCCATAAATATTGGTAGATAGTGGGTACTACATTTGGTTGTATTTCCATTCTATTTTAATTCCAAAAGTACAAATTTTGAAAATCCAGTATCAGACGTACATAGTGTAAAATAACCTAACTTCATGATTCAACCAATTTTTGCCGTAAAAGAAAAATTACGAATTTGGAAAAAAATTGTTGTTTGCGTGTCTATACAGTCAGAGGAATGTATACACCGAATTCCATGATTCGAGCTGCGCCCATTTGGTTGGTACTATTTGTATCCCCTTTTTCCATTTTAACCCCAAAAAGTATGAATTTTGAAAAATCCGTGTATTTTACTTGTCTATGCAATCAGAGGAATGTGTACACCGAATTTCATTATTCTAGGTACAGCCGTTTTGTTGGTACCATTTTTATCCCTCCGTACCCATTGTATCCCTTGAAAGTACGAATTTAAAAAAAAAATTTTATTTTTCATGTCTACGTAGTCAAAGGAATGTATACTCCGAATTTCATGACTCTAGCTGCGGTCATTTGGTTGGTACTATTTTTATCCCCTTTTTCTATTTTGACCCCAAAAAGTACGAATTTCGAAAAATCAGTTTAATTTCCTTGTCTACACAGTCAGAAGAATGTATAATACGAATTTCATGACTCTAGCTGCGTTCATTTTATTGGTACTATTTTTATTCCCTTTCTTCATTTTAACCCCAAAAAGTACGAATTTTGAAAAATCCGTGTATTTTACTTGTCTATGCAATCAAAGGAATGTATACACCGAATTTCATTATTCTAGGTACAGCCGTTTGGTTGGTACCATTTGTATCCCTCTATTCCCATTTTACCCCCTAAAAGTACGAATTTGGAAAAAATACTTTTACATGATGTATCTACTTAATTAGAGGAATGTACACACCGAATTTCGTGTTTCTAGCTGCTGTCGTTTAATATGTACCATTTTTATCCCTTTTTTGCCCCATTTTACCCCCTAAAAATAAGAATCACTTTATGGTGCACGTTTTTGATGTAGGGTGAATGCGCATACCAAATATCAAGCAAATATAAACAGACATATTCAAAAATCATGCTTAAATACGCCAAAATATTAGGGATTATTATGGGTATTTTTAGTCTTTGTGAGGGAAAAATTTTTCCCTTTGGCCCGATTTCGCCCCATTTCAATACCAACCGATCTACGACTATAAGACGCATTTATGGAAAATTTGGACGTCCTAGCTCATTTCGTTTAGATGATAGCATGCTTTCAACAGACGGACGGACATGGCTAGATCGTCTTAGAATTTTATGACGATCAAGAATATATATACTTTATAGGGTCTCGGGTCGATATTTCAAGGTGTTACAAACGGAATGACAAAGTTAGAATACCCCCATCCTGGAGGTGGAGGGTATACAAATTGTGTTTGCTAAAATTCTCAAATCGCAAAGCATCGATTAGAAAATGTTTAATATATTGTTATATTCATGCTCAGAAAGTATTAGCACATCCCTGTGGTAATATCCGAATACAATTTAACTGGGTACAAAAGTAACAACGGGGAAAGATTTTTGTATGTGTCCTAATCATTGACCAATATGACCTGACCCACTTTGTTAAATCGAGAAGAATATTTGTACCGGGGCTATATCCAAATATGGAATGAAGTGTCCCACTGTCACAATAGGTTCTTCCAATTCGGTGAAAATGCTTGGTTTCTGGGGCGAAAATATTTGTATGGGAGCTATATGTAAATCTGAACCGATCTGACCCATTTTCACCATGGCTGTTTCTAGTTGAAATATAAGATATTTTATCAAATTTGAAGAAGATCTGTTAAAATATACGGTTTCTGGAGCAGAAAAAGTCAAATCGGGAGCGAAATTTGAATTGGAGCTATATATTAAACTGGGTCGCCGTTCATTTAAATGGAAAAACAAGTTCCAGTCACCCCACGGAAATAAAGTTTGGATTGCTTAGTGATGATTTGCAAAATATTTCGCTCCTAGATCAAGCCGCCTGTGAGCTAAACGTTCCTGAAAACACTCCAGAACATGATTTTTCCGTGTATTTTATTGTTTTGCATTTTTGTCCAATTTTTTCTAAATTAATAGCACTTTCAATACAAGTTTTTATACCCTCCACCTCCAGGATGGGGGTATACTAACTTTGTCATTCCGTTTGTAACACCTTGAAATATCGACCTGAGACCCTACAAAGCATATATATTCTTGATCGTCATAAAATTCTAAGACGATCTAGCCATGTCCGTCCGTCCATCTGCCCGTCTGTTGAAAGCACGCTAGCATCTAAACTAAAGGAGCTAGAACGTTAAAATTTTCCACAAATGCGTCTTATAGTCGTAGATCGGTTGGGATTGAAACGGAGCGAAATCGGCCTAAAGGGAAAAATTTTTTCCCTCACAAGGACTAAAAATATCCATAATAATTCCTTAAAATTTAGCGTATTTTAGCATGTTCTTTGAATATGTCTGTTTATATTTGCTTGATATTTGGTAACCGCATTCCCCTTATTGATTCTTTATGGGCGTGAAATGGGGCAAAAAAAGGGATAAAAACGGTACATATTAAATGACAACAGCTAGAAACACGAAATTCGGTGTGTACATTCCTCTAATTGAGTAGATACATAGTATAAAATTATAATTTTATATTATGTATTATGGATACAACGAATTATAGACTCATGTGGTTTATAACTTTCTCGTAATAATTGAGTGATCGATTTTGAACGCACCAAAATAAGTTACAGAAACAGGTGCTTAGGTTTTTGTTATCGCAGTTTAGTTATCCAGTTTAAAAAAAACAGTCCTAATAAATCCCTCAGCCGGATCACAAGACTATGAATTTATGTAATTTATGTAGACAATGAACACTCGTAACCCTAATCAGACGCTTCAAAGCTAAAATTATAATTTTATCCATGAATCTTCTAATTTTCCATCAAAATCAAGAAATGGAGGTTATTTTTTACACACATTTTTGGGTTTTAGGAATTGTGGGATTTTTATATGATTGATACTTCATGTAATGTTTTTGAAAACAATTCATGAACTTTTAACGGAATTACTATTGAAAAGCACTTTTGTGATATAAAAATCACACAATTCCTAAAACAGGGGGAAACATAAGATCCCATTAATTACCAAATAAAGCTAAATATTATTTTATATAATTAACCAATCGCTTTTTCGCGTTATTTAACCACAGACGTAGAAATGTATGATTTTTTAAAAAATCTTTTGCATAGATATTTTGTACACTAGGTTTTATTTGTTATAATTTTAGCTATTAAAAATAAAACAAAATATTTTTTCTATTTTTTTATGTGAATGAATGGGTTGTTTTAAAAAATTATTTTTTCACATTGTCGCCAATTACAATATAAATATTTGTATCAAACCAAATTTTCAAAAAAAAAATATTTTGTCTTGACTTTTTGGCTTCGATAACCATAAATTTGACTTACACTGGATAATTATCCACTCTAAGTCCAATATATTTAACATTAAATTGTTTTTACAAAATTTGTTTTCTGTTGGCGACAATTTTATTTTTTTTTTTATTTTGAATGAAATTTTTATACACTCCACGAGAGTATTATGTCTTTGTGCATTTGTTTGTAACACCCAAAAGGAAACGAGATAGACCCATTGTTAATTATACCGATCGACTTAGAATCACTTTTTGAATCAGTGTCCGTCTGTCTATCCATCTATTCTTGTAATCAAAGTTCAGGTCGCAATTGTGGCTAGAGCCAAACGAAATTTTTCGGGATAAGGACGAACGCTATTTAATTTGAAGAAAATCGGTTCAGATTTAGATATAACCCCCATACGAATTTCACTCCCGATTTGACTCTTTTCACTCTAGATACCACATATTACAACAGATTTTCTTTAAAATTGGCAAAACATCTTATATATCAACTAGAAACACCTGTGTTGAAAATGGATTAAATCGGTTCAGATTTAGATATAGCCCCCATACAAGTTTCCCTCCTGATTTGACTTTTTCCGCTCTAGATACCACATATTGCAACAGATTTTCTTCAAAATTGGCAAAACATCTTATATTTCAACTAGAAACACTTGTGGTAAAAATGGGTTAGATCGGTTCAGATTTATATATAGCTCCCATACAAATTTCGCTCCCGATTTGACTTTTTCCGCTCTAGAAACCACATATTTTAACAGATTCTCTTCAAATTAGGCGAAATATATTATATTTGTCCTAGAAACACCCATAGTGAAAATGGGTCAGATCGGTTCAGATTTACATATAGCTCCCATAAGAATTTCACTCCCGATTTGACTCTTTTCACTCTAGATACCACATATTGCAACAGATTTTCTTCAAAATTGGCAAAACATCTTATATTTCAACTAGAAACACCTGTGTTGAAAATGGATTAAATCGGTTCTGATTTAGATATAGCCCGCTCTAGAAACCACCTATTGTATCAGATTTTCTTCAAAATTGACAAAACATCTTATATTTCCACTAGAAACGTCTATGGTGAAAATAGGTCAAATCGGTTCAGATTTAGATATAGCCCCCATACAAATGTCGCTCCCGATTTGACATTTTCCGCTCTAGAAACCACATATTGTACTCGATTTTCTTTAAATTTGGCACAACATCTTATAATCCAACTAGAAACAGCTATGCTGAAATTGGGTAGGATCGGTTCAGATTTAGATATAGCCCCCATACAAATGTCGCTCCCGATTTGACTTTTGCCGCTTTAAAAGCCAAATATTGTGCTCGATTTTCTTTAAATTTGGCACAACATCTTATAATCTAACTAAACAAAACTATGGTGAAAATGGGTAAGATCGGTTCAGATTTATATATAGCCCAAATACAAATGTTGCTCCCAAAAGTTTAACCGATTTTGGCCAAACATTTGATAGTTCACCTATTTCGTTCCAGGTTTCAATATATCCTCATACAAATGTCCTTTCCGATTTAACGTTTTTTTTTGCCAAACACATATATTTACAGGATACAAAAAACCTTCCCGTTTTCACTTTTTCACCGAATTGATTGTATTCGGATAGAAAGTGGAGAGTATCATAGAGTCGGCCCCGCCCGACTTTAGCCTTTCCTTACTTGTTTTATTTAGCTTTTTGTTATCGCAGCTTAGTTATTCAATCTTAAAGAAAAACAGACCTGATATTAATCATTTCCGAGTTAAAAAAAACGCGGATTATGATTTTATTTTAGGCCCACGGTTTCTTCGGAGAATTTTATGTAGTTTACGTTTTTGCTATACGATTTATAAAAAGAAAAATCAACCCGCACTAATGCATACACACAGCTAAATACTTTCCCTTGATGCACAGTGGCTTTCAATGAATGTGGTTCGAAAACTAGAGCTAAACTAATCCCAGATTTGGAATATGCAGACACTAGTTATTCAAAAAACAAGTAAAAACGACGTAAAGTTCGGCCGGTCCAAACTTTGTATACCCTCCACCACGGATTGCCATGTTTCTTGGGATAATTTTCTTAGAATTTAATGTAGATTACGTTTTTGCTGTACAATTTTTAATTTTGTTTCATCCATACAAATCAACCCGCCCTAGTATGCATATATGCATATAGTTACCAGAATTTGATCTTTCGCCACATGGGTCTCATACACGTATTCATATGTACTAAGTAATATGAAGATATAATTAATGCGATATAAATATTGAAAACATCCCATCTGCCAACCATATTTTAATGAAAATTGTGGTTGATGTTTATCGCCACACGCATGGTGGCAACAACATCTGATAGTGCGAGTATACATACATGAGGGAAGAGTGAAATAAAAATAAAAAATAATAATAATTGTGTTGTCATTTATTTTGGTTCAAGACCAAAGGTTGTGCTGAAGTCTTCAGCAGAACCCAAAATTAGCAAAAAGGCAAAGTGATACCTTTATTTATTTATTGCTAAAAGTTGACTGCGCAGTTTCGATGGGCGCTACCCCATCTCATCAGAACTTTTGCAACGAATGTATGTCTTTGACTTAAATCAGGGTTCATATTAGTACCAGCGGTCACATACGACAAATGAGAAGCGCTGATAAACAAAATATTCCACCGAACTAAGTCGACACACTAAAAATCTCACTTTGCCAATTCAATGTTGTTTGTGCATGTGCTCGCATCGCTCGCAACAATGCAAAGGTTGTTGTTGTACGGTATGTCCCGTCTTCACTGTACCTCGTGTGTATTGTTGTTGTTTGTATGTATTGTTGGTCTGTTATGTCTGTTAATAATAATTATTTGTTAAATAGAGACAAGAATAATTCAGTCAAAAAATAATAATTCTTTGAATATTTCTTGACGAATCCTGAAGAAGCGACTCAAACTGCTAAACATATGTTTCTATTGTTCATCAACATCAACACCAACACGAATTCATGATTTCCTCCTCCCTAATAAACATGTGTATGTTTATCCGAACCAAGAGGCAGTAATGCGAGTATATTCGTATGTGTGTGAAAATGTTAATACCCTTAAGTACATAAGCAGTTTTCATACATTTGTACATACTAAAGCGTGGACATACAATTACATATATATGTATGTATTTATATATATGCACTGACACTGTAAATACACTGTTTGTACATGTACATAAGTAGTACTTATGTATGCGTAGGTACATGTGTAATAAGGACCCAAACTACACACAATGTGAAATTGAATACATACATGCTTATTAAATTTTGCATAAATATATGCAAATTTATTCAAATGTTATTTTATTGTCAATTCAATTTGCAAAAATACGAAAAAAAAGACAGAAAATAACAATTGCTCTCACACAGTCACACCCTCACGGATACATACACCCACACACGTTCATGTACACTGTCATTAATGTCGTGAAAATAACAAGCAGTGCGGTGTTTATGCGTATGTACACTAAGGCGGGTATCACTTTCTACAAAAAGAAAAATTTGCAAATAAATTTATAAATAAACTTGGGTTCTATAGAATACATTAGCTACAGGAAAGTTTTTCAAAAAAAAAATACATAAAATTCAGAAAGATGCATGAAATCTTTATTTGAATCGACAGTACGGTCCATATAATTTATTGTTTGAAGATTATTTCATGCAAATGTTGACCTCGACAGCGCCTCAAATGGTCCATCCGCTTAGTCCAATTTTGGCATACTCTTTCCAACATTTCGGCCGGTATCTCACGAATAAATGATTCAATGTTGTCTTCCAATGCCTCAATTGAAGCGGGCTTGTCTGTATAGACATGAGCTTTAACATAGCCCCACTAAAAATAGTCTAAAGGCGTTAAATCGCACGATCTAGGCGGCCAATTGACCGGTCCCGAACGTGAAATAAAATGTTCACCGAACTCGCCTCTCAATAAGTCCATTGTTGCGTGTGCTGTGTGGCACCGTCTTGTTGAAACCACATGTCATGCAAGTCAAGCTCTTGCATGACGGGCAAAAAAAAAGTTGGATATCAACTCACGGTAGCGCTCACCATTCACAGTTACTTTACGATTCGCATCATCTTTGAAGAAATACGGTCCAATGATGCCACCAGCCCATAAACCGCACCAAACTGTGACTTTTTCTGGATGCATTGGTAGCTCTTGCAATGCTTCTGGCTGATATTCACTCCAAAATCGACAATTCTGCCTATTTTCGTACCCATTGAGCCAAAAATGAGCTTCGAACTGAACTGACCATAGAATGGAAGAAGCGCGCGATGAACTTTCTTAACGGAGCACGCATTTTGATAATAAAATTCAATAATTTGCAAGCGTTGATCGTTTATAAGACGATTCATGGTTAAATTATAGACCAAACTGAAGATGTTTGACGGTGAAACAAAACACGAAACGTGTGTCAGCTGTTTAAACCAGTGTTGCCAAAAAGATAATAGCTAAAAAATCACCCTTTACATAGGGTTTGAGATTTTCCGTACTCTTTTTGGTTCCTAGGAAAGCGCGAATGCAAAGTTTCATTCCGGGGAAAAATCATTTTATGTATGTGGCCCAATATAGTTTAAATATCTAAATTTAGTAACATATGTGCGTTATTTGGAGTACTGAAAAAATAAATGTTTTGTTAAATATTTGATCGAACGAATGACCCGTTAGAATTAAATGCGCCAGAATATGTGACTTTTAATTCACAGAGGGAAGTTGTGAAAACCTTCAATGATATCATATTTATCAAGGCACACTAGAGAATTGTTAATATACTTTAAATAAATTCATTCCTAAAAGATTGAAAAGGTTCTTAAGTTTCCAGCTGAACAGCTTTGAAATTATCCCTATTTTTATACTCTCCACCTCCAGGATGGGGGTATACTAACTTTTGTAACACTTTGAAATATCGCCATATCTGTCCGTCCGTCCGCCTGTCCGTCTGTTGAAAGCACGCTAGCATCTAAACGAAACGAGCTGGGACGTCCAAGTTTTTCATAATAGCGTCTTATAGTCGTCAATCGGTTTGGATTGAAACTGAGCGAAATTCGTTCAAAGGGAAAAAGTTTTCCCTCACAAGGACTGAAAATACCCATAATAACCCCTAATGTTTTAGAGTATTTAAGCGTGTTTTTTTAATCTATCTTACTTGATATTGGGTACACATTTTTGTTATAGGGGGAATGCGCACCCTATAACAAAAATGTGCACCATAAAGTGATTCTTATTCGTAGGGGACGAAATGGTGCAAAAAAGGGATAAAAATGGTACCTACCAAACGACAACAGCTAGAATCACGAAATTTGGTGTGTACATTCCTCTAATTGAGTAGGTACATAATGTAAAAGTATTTTTTCCAAATTCGTACTTTTAAGTGGTAAAAAGGGAATAGCGGGATAAAAATGGTACCATTCAAACGGCTGCATCTAGAATAATGGAATTCGGTGTATACATTCATCTGATTGCGTATACACGTATAATAAACGGATTTTTGGAAATTCATATTTTTGGGGTTAAAATGGAAAAAGGGGATAAAAATAGTACCAACCAAATCACAGCAGCTAGAATCGTGCAATTCGGCGTATACATTCCTCTGACTGCGTAGACACGGAAAATAAAAGTTTTGTTTTCAAATTTGTACTTTTTGGGGTTAAAATGAAAAAGGGGATACAAATAGTACCAATCAAATGACCGCAGTTAGGGTCATGAAATTCGGAGTATACATTCCTCTGACTGTGTAGACACGGAAAATAAAAGTTTTTTTTCCAAATTCGTACTTTCAAGGGATACAATGGGTACAGATGGATAAAAATAGTACCAACTAAACGGCTACAGCTAGAATGATGAAATGTGTACGTTCCTTCAATTGCGTAGACACGTGAAATAAAGAGATTTTAGAAAGTCGCACTTATAACGGGGGTAAAATTGGTACCAACCAAATGGCCGCAGTTATAATAATGGAATTTGGTGTATATATTCCTCTGCCTGCACAGACACGCAATATAAAAAGATTTTTCTAAATTCGTACTTTTTTACTTTTACGGCAAAAATAGGTTGAATCATGAAGTTAGGTTATCTTGCCCTGTGCACGTCTGCTAATGGATTTTCAAAATGTGTACTTTTGGAATTAAAATAGAATGGAAATACAACCAACTGTAGCATCTACTTTCTACCAATATTTATGGTATTTAAGCTTTCTTGAAGATTGCTGACTTATATTTACTATTTGGATTGACTTCAAGTATTAATTCGACATATATAGTACTAGCAGTACCCGCTGCTTCACACGCGAAAAAGCCAGTTTTCGGGTAGTATTTAATTATTTTCACTTGGTGGATATATTTAAGGATTCTAGTTATAACACTTTAGATTGTATCATTTTTATCTCGCTCACACCTTATAAGAACAAATTTCAAAAAAATCCATTTTGATGGCGCTTCTACAGGTTTAAAAGAATACACGTACTAAATTCCACGATTCTAACTGAAGTACTAAAGTTGGTACCATGTGTATACCTTTTTGTACTGCTCGCCTCTTAAAAGTACAAATTTGGAAAAATCCACTCATGTTGCAAGTCTAGGTTGTCAGAGGAATTTACACACCAAATTTGACGACTACAGCTGCAATATTTTAGTTGGTACTATTTTTATCCCGATCTCCCTTTATAAGTACAAATTCTTTTAGATTTGCGTTTCTATGTTGTCAGAGGAATTTACACACCAAATCTCACGACTATAGCTGCAATACTTTTGTTGGTACTATTTTTATCCCTTTTTATCCTGCTCACCCATATATGTACAAAGACGAAAAAATCCATTTAGAATGCGCTTCTACGTTGTCAGAGGAATTTACACTCCAAATTTCACTGCAATACTTAAGTTGTACTATTTTTATCCCTTCTTGTCCCGCTCACCCCCAATATGTACAAATTTGGAAAAAAATCCATTTTGATTGCGCTTCTACGTTGCCAGAGGAATTTACACTCCAAATTTCACGACTATAGCTGCAATACTTTAGTTGGTATCCCATTGTTATCCCTTTTTATCCCGCTCACCCCTTATAAGTACAAATTTCGAAAAATCAATTTAAATTTGCGCTTTTACGTTGCCAGAGGAATTTACACACCAAATTACACGACTATAGCTACAATACTTTAGTTGGTACCATTTTTATCCCTTTTGGTCCCGCTCAACCCTTATAAGTACAAATTTCAAAAAAATTCATTTATATTGCTCTTCTACGTTGTCAAAGGAGTATACACACCAAATTTCGCGACTAATGCTGCAATACTTAAATTAGTACCATTTTCATCCCTTTTGGTCCCTCGAAACCCTTAAAAGTACAAATTTTTAAAAAATCCAATTTTAACGCGCTTCTACAGGGTCAGAGAAATTTACATACCAAATTTCACGATTCTAGCTACAATACTTTAGTTGGTACCATTTTTATCCCTTTTGTCCCGCTCACCCCTTATAAGTACAAATTTCGAAAAATCCATTTATATTGCAAGTCTACGTTGTCAGAGAAATGTAAATATCGATTTTCACGATTCTAGCTGCAATTCTCAAATTGGTACCATTTTTAACCCTTTTTGTCTCTTTCCTCCCCTTCCTTTCGAAAAATCCCTATTTGTAGCTCTTCTGCATGGTCAGTGCAAGGAACACACCGAAATTCATGTTTCTAGCTACTGCCGTTTAGTCAGGACGAAGATTCGATGTTTATCCCTTTTTGTCCCATTTTACCCCCTAAAAGTACGAATTTCATAAGACCCTTTCTTAGTCGACGTTATATTTGAGAACTACCCTGAAAATTTCACAAGCCTTCAAGGCTTCAGCCGTTTGGTCTGTGGGCTGGTCAATGATAAGTCAGTCAGTAACGCAACTCTTTTATATATATAGATAATTATTATTTTCATGTAATGTTACTGCTCTTCTAAGAAAATGGAATGCAATCCATGGTGGAGGGTATAAAAAGTTCGGCCCGGCCGAACTTATCGCCGTTTTTACTTGAAACATTTTGAGATTTTCAACTTTTAAAAATTATATTTATATTCCAATTCATTCCATTTCTATTTTATTTTAAGATTTAGTCAGAAAAAATCTATTATTTAAATTTTGTTTCCTATTTGTAGACATTAAAAAAAACAAGTATAAATTGGAATTCAATGTGCCTCTATTATTTGAATATATTTGTATTATATGTATACATATGTATCGACATTACAATAAGTCAAGTTTTGTATTAAAGGGTGTGCAAATATGCTCGCTTTCATTACTGGTTTAAATGAATTTTTATGATATGAGAGGCATAACAACAAAGACTCTTTTTCCCCATACCCTCTCTAATATATTCATGGATATGGTATGGTAATATTATCCGCAGTTAAGGATGTACGTGTACACATACTCGTGCATATGAGTGTGTGTTATTTCTGCACGCTAATAAATATTATTTCCATTAAAAAATCTTTATCTTTATGTTTATGTACGTATGTTAGGGTGTACTGAAAAACTCCTTGTTGGGGGAAGAGATCTCAAACGAATCGTATTGAAGAGGGTGGTCATAGAATTGCCCATGATTTATTTTCCTGATTGTCTTATCTTTGGTGTTTCGAGTATATTTTGGCAGAGAACATTTTTTGTGGCAATAAAAAAAATTATAATTGTGTGTAATATAAAATTCGTGAAATGTACAGAAACTTTACAAAAAATAAGTTTATATGAGATTTATGGTGACATTTTGAATGCAAATATAGGGTGGATCATTTAAAATTTTAAATTTTAACTACCGATTACTTTGACGTTGAAAGGTAGAATAATATTCATTCAGAGAACCCACACGTGACTATTGAGAATTGTTTTTGATATTGATTTTGGGGTGTACTAAAAAAAATTGGGTGATCGTATAAGTACTGTCGAGCCAGTCGTGGTAGTCATATGAATGGTATTATGTTCCATTATTAAATGCCAAAGTTCAACCTTTCCAATAAAACCAGAAATTTGAAAAAATAATCAGTACTTTTTTATTGCCGATTCTAATTTAAAATTTTAAATGGCCGTATAGGGTAACGAATGTATTTCAATGTGATGCATAGTGGATCTAAACGAAATTTTGTTAATAGTATTGATGTAAATCAGGATAAATTATATTTGATCTTGGGAAATAAAAGAAAATTTTGCATAATATTATTTTAATGGCATTTCCAATACCTTCGAATTGACATTTTAATGACCTTCACACTCCAAGTACATTCAGGGATATCTGCAATTAGGTTTGAATACATTTGCGTATTTTTACGATGTTTCTCACTTTCAAGGGCTAAAAAATTAGGAAATGACATCGTGAAATCATCTTAAGGAGTTACTCCACCCTGACAGCCCAAAAAAGCAGACATAAAAAGGACTTTTTTATTGTGCAGCAGTTATAAAACTTAGAAAAAACTTTTATTATAGATATAAAGAGGACACTTTGGCTAATATAAAAAAAGAAAACTAGAAGAGTTACAAAATGGCGGAGATATGGGCCGTAATGTGTGACCATGTTTTGAAAACACTTGCTGGTGATGTTTCCTCCGTTAGGTATCATCTGTAAAATTCAAACAAGTTTTTATACACTCCACGAGAGTATTATATCTTTGTGCATTTGTTTGTAACACCCAAAAGGAAGGGAGAATCACTTTCTGAGTCGATTTAGCAATGCCCGTCTGTCTGTCCGTCTGTCCATTTATTGTTGTAATCACGATACAGGTCGCAATTGTAGCCAGAACCAAATGAAACTTTGCACAACGAAGTTTTTTGGGATAAGGACGAACACTATTTAGTCTGAAGAAAATCGGTTCAGATTTAGATATAGCCCCCACACGAATTTCACTCCCGATTTGACCCTCTTCACTCTAGATACCACATATTACAACAGATTTTCTTCAAAATTGGCAAAACATCTTACAGTTCAACTAGAAACACCTGTGGTAAAAATGTGTTAGATCGGTTCAGATTTATATATCTCCCATACAAATTTCGTTCCCAATTTGAATTTTTCCGCTCTACAATCCACATATTTTAACAGATTTCCCTCTAAATTCGCAAAACACCTTATATTTCAACTGGAAACACTTGTGGTAAAAATGTGTTAGATTCCCAATTCGAATTTCGCTCCCAATTTGAATTTTTCCGCTCCAGAATCTACATATTTTAACAGATTTTCTTCAAAATTGGGAAAACGTCTTATATTTATAATAGGAACAACTATGGTTAAAATGGGTTAAATCGGTTCAGATTTACAAATAGCTCTCATACAAATTTCGTTCCCCCAGAAACCGCGTATTTTCAGAGAATTTCTTGGAAGAACTTATTGGGAAAGTTAGTCACTTCATTCCATGTTTGGATATAGCCCCGATACAAATATTATTCTCGATTTGACAAGTTGGTCATATTAGCCTGTGATTAGGAAACATACAACATTTTTTTCCGTTTTCACTTTTTTACTGAATTGAATTTTATTCCGATAGAAAGTGAAGTGTATCATATAGTCGGCCCCACCCAACTTTAGCCTTTCCTTACTTGTTTCTTATTCAGGAAAGCTTTGGCTATTGTAGTTTTTTTCGGCGAAAAAAACACGAATTTTCATCAAAATTTTGGACAACAAATTGTATAACTTTTGAATAAGGCCTTAAATCACAAAAGCCCTATGATAGACGATAGACAATACTGTAACGAATAAATAAAAAATGAGCCAAATCGGTTCAGCAGGTTCGGAAATATTATACAAAAAGGCGTTAAGTTCCCTCTTTTCCAATTGTATCCCCTAAAATTACGAATTTTGAAAACACCTTCTATTTTACGTATCTACGCAATTGGAGGGATGTACATTCCATATTTCATGTCTATTGTCTTATCATTGATACTATTTCTATCCCTTTTTTCATTTCGGCCGCTTAAACTTTTATTTACGTTTTGTTGTAGAGTTTTAAATTCTCGTAATCACCTGTGAAAAATGAAATAAAATGAAATTTAAAAAAGTCTGTTTGCTCTGTACCCCCCTAATATCTGTATGTTGTTATGGTATGTTTCTGCGTTTGTGACAATATTTGATGCTGTGTGATATGTATACGAACACGGGCAGTTTGAAAATGTAAGACCCAAGGATGCCGAAACTACTATGTGTTGTACTCTCAAACCGGAAATTAAATCTAAAGGCACAGTTGGCGAAAAAAGCTTTTGCTTTTTATACCCCCTGATTTTGTAAAACGCGGGCTTTTGCTTTTATTTATTTTGTTTAAAATTTAGTTTTGTAACAACAAAATGTAGAGAAAATATCACGATGCTTAAAGTATGCAAACCCGTTTTTTACCCGTAAGTCAAGATTTTCGGAGTATTTGAGAAATTTCATAAACAAATTCATGTTTTACTCGACAATGCCTACAATAACAAGTAAAAAACGGAACTAAGGTCGGTCGGGCCAGCATGGATTGCTTTCCACAGAGGCTGTCGATTTTCGTAGAAGTGTAGAAACATTGCAGGAAAGTGTTAAGTTTTTTAATATAGCCAAACCAAAACAAATAAAAATATTGGAAAATAATTTAAAAATAAATAAATAATAAATTGATTTGAACTGCGATATTGTCCTGGCTCAAGACCATTTTGCATCTATATTTAATATAATGCAAATTTATTTACAAATGGCATGGTGACATTTATTACTTGGCTGCAGACTACCACGATCATGATTTCGACCATGTCAAAAGTCTTTTCAAGTGGCTTCGCAGCGACTTTTCAATATCAAAGCCGGCCTCTATAAGGAGATGATTCTCACAAACAACTCACTTCACTAACGAACGAGAAGCACAACTCACTCACTGCTGGGTAACTATACCTGGATATACACATACTTACACATGCAACTCAATGAGATGCTTGTAAGATGGCATGTGTACTTTATTACTTGGTGCGATTTTTTAAACGCAAATTCGGCAAGTGAGTTGTGCTTCTCGTTCGTTTGTGAGAATCATCTTCTTATAGAGGTTGGGTTTGATGTTGAAAAGTCGCTGCGAAGCCACTTGAAAAGACTTTTGACATTGTTGAAATCATGATCGTGGTAGTCTGCAGCCAAGTAATAAATGTCACCATGCCATTTGTAAATAAATTTGCATTATATTAAATATAGATGCAAAATGGTCTTGAGCCAGGACAATATCCCAGTTCAAATCAAATATTGATTACAGACCAAAAAAATACAAACGAAAAAACTAAAATAAAAAATAAATTTTAATTATTTTAAACCACATTTATAAGGCAGGCTACCAATACATCTATACTATATTTGTTCAAATAATACTTCAAGTCAATTCAAAAAGTAAATGTAAGACAGCAATAGGGATTTGCATACTTGGGACTACTTTAACATACCATAATGCATAGATGTAATTATGTCTCTCTCTTAATGAAGCTATTTTACGTGCTCTAAACGAATGTAATAATATAAATAACAAATTCGATTTAGATTTTTCGTTTTCGCTGTCAAATTTTAAGGAAATACAAGATTTATTTTACTCTTAGATTTAAGCTAGTCTGTAGACTGAAATAAATAAATAAACAAATCTTCAGAAAAGTTGAAATACCCTAAATATTGGGGGATTGTTTGTTCATTTTCAGCTACAACCGTTTGGTTTGTTGTATTTCCATTCTATTTTAATTCAAAAAGTATAAATATAAAAATCCATTAACTCTCACGTACACAAGATAACCTCACTTCATAATGAAAAATCTTTTCATTTTGCGTGTCTATACAGTCAAAGAAATGTATACATCGAATTCAACGATTCTAGCTGTGACCATTTGGTTGGTACCATTTTTACCCCCTTTTACCCCATAGAAGTACTACTTTCGAGGAGCTCTTTATTTTACGTGTTTACGCAATTCGAGGGATGTACACACCGAATTTCATCATTCTAGCTGTAGTCGTTTAGATGGTACCACTTTAATCCCTCTGTTCCCCATTGTATCCCTTGAAAGTACGAATTTGGAAAACACAATTTATTTTTCGTGTCTACGGAGTCAGCGGAATGTATACTCCGAATTTCATGAATCTAGCTGCGGTCATTTGGTTGGTACTATATTTATCCCCTTTTCCCATTTTAACCCCAAAAAGTACGAATTTCAAAAAAATCCGTTTATTTTACGTGTCTACGCTATCAGAGGAATGTATATACCGAGTTTAATTATTCTAGGCAGCCGTTTGGTTGGCCCATTTAATCCCTTAAAAGTACGAATGTGGAAAAAATACTTTTATATTATGTATCTACTCAATTAGAGAAATGTACATATCGAATTTCGTGTTTCTAGCCGTTGTCCTTTGACAGGTACCATTTTTAGTGTCCTTTTTGTCCCATTTCACCCGCTACGCTTTATGGCGCAAGTTTTTGTTATAGGGAGAATGCGAGCAGCCAATATCAAGTAAATATAAGCAGACATATTGGAAAACATTCTTAAATACTCTAAATATTAGGGATTATTATGGTTGTTTTCAGTCCTTGTGAGAGAAAATATCTTCCCTTTGGGCCAATTTCGCCCGGGTGCAATCCCAACCGATCTACGGCTATAGGGCGCATTAATGGGAAATTAACGTGCTCCTCCTTTCGTTAAGTTGCTAGTGTGCTGTGAATAGACAGACGGGAGGAAGGACATGGCTAGATTGTTTTAGAATTTTATGACGATCAAGAGTATATACTTTATAGTGTCTCAGGTCGATATTTTAAGGTGGACAAAGATAGTATAACCCTCAAAGTTGGCATCACTTCCCAGAAATTTTGAACAGTGTTATTTAGAGGGTGTGAAGTTTTTGAAAATCTTCCCAAAAATGTCAAAATATGCATGCGATTCTCTCTCGAAATCATATGTGCAACTTGCCTTACATACATTCCATTTTACAGATCGCACGACTCCGTATCATTGTTTTTAAGCTGATTTAGGGTATATTCCATTGATATCCATCTATCTAAATTCGATTTATTTAAAAAATTATTTTTTTTAAATTGGTATCGAGATTGGATCGAGAATATCTCCAATATCTCAGAAGTTACACTAAAGTGATAAGCGATTCGGCATAATCGACTTAGTTTTTCATATAAAATGTCCTGATTGTTATATTCGTGAAGTCTATGTTTCGAGCACAGTGAATTTGTCAACGTCTCTCTGTGTTCAATTTCCTGATTTCGCTAAAATTTATAAAATATGCACATCCTTTCTTTGCAATCCGAGTTTTGTTAGTTTTAATCTCATATATATTTTTGCACTGCCACTGACATTCGATCAGGGGAAAAAATTATATTAAAAACAAATATATTTTTTGGGATGAGATGAATTTATATCTCAAAATATATAGATTTTATTTTATTTCCGTTATTTCGATGGGAAATAAAACACATTTTAGTAATTATATCATATTTTTTGATATAATCATTAAAACATATTCAATTGTTTGTAGGTCTTTAGTAACTGATATTGTCTATGTAACGAACCTATAACCGGATCTACAACATTTTCAGTTGAAATTGAGAAAATTAAAATTTAAATTGTTAGTAAACAAATTGATATTCAGAAAAGTAAATAAAAAATTTGTTGAGAAAATACAAGTTGAAATTCACAAATGTGAATTGATTGAATAAATTGAAAAAATGAAAATTGAAATTCAGAAATGAAAATTGAGAATAAACAAATTGATATTCAGAAATTTAAATTGAAATTGGGAATTGAACATTAAAATTGAGACAATATAAAATGAAATTCAGAAATGTAAATTGATTGATTAAATTGAGAAAATGAAAATTGATATTCAGAAATTCAAATTGAAATTAATTTATATTTTCTCATTTTCAATTATTCATTTCTCAATATTAAATTGTATATTCTCAATTTCAATTTATTTTTCTGAATTTTTATTTGTATTTTCTCAATTTCAATTTGAATTTCTGAATTTTAAATTGAAATTCAGAATTGTAAATTGAAATTGGGAATAAAGAATTGCATTTCTCAATTTCAGTTTGTATTTTCCCAATATTAAGGTGTATTTTCTTAATTTCAATTGAAATTGAAAATTCAAATTGAGAATAAACAAATTGATATTCAGAAATTTAAATTGAAATTAATTTGTATTTTCTCATTGTCAATTATTCATTTCTCAACATTAAATATTATATTCTCAATTTCAATTTACTATTCTGAATTTTAATTTGTATTTTCTCAATTTCAATTTGAATTTCTGAATTTTAATTTGTATGTATGGTATGTGCGAGAAGATCACCTGCTAAAAGTGGGTAATATTAAAAAAATAAAAATTTGCCTATCTTTCTTCAAATTTTCCATTCTATGCTTTTTTTAAAAAAAAAACTTACAAACGTAGCAACTTTCGCGAGGAAAGACAACGTTTTTAGGCATTTCAGACATTGATATCAAATCTCTTATTTCATTTATGGAAATAAAGAATTTATTGGACCTACTCGATTATCTTCTATTATATCAGTGCTGTTTTTCTTTAAAACAAACAAAAAACGATAACAAAAACCTAAATAAAAATGTTAAAATTTCACTGAAGATAATTTTTTTTAATTGTCGCCAACGGCAATATCATGTGTGTATGAAACAAATTTTGAAAAAAATAATTTTATGTTAAAAATTTTGGACTTAGCTTGGATAAATATCCAATGTAAGTCAAATGTATGGTTATCGAGGCTAAGACCAAAAAATTCAGAACAAAACTTTTTTTGAAAACTTCTGTAGTTGGTGACAATTATTCTATATTTTGAGGAAAAAATTACCTCTTTATTAACGATTTTGTTATCGCAGCTTGTTTGGCCAGCCTAATCTATTGAAATCATGGATCATTCTAAAATTTAACAAAAAATACTTAATATTTTTTGCTCGAACTTTTCAAAACACTCTCGTAGCATTTTCAATTATTCAGTTCGTCACAACACGTGAAGTTGGCGAACGGTACTTAAATTTCATACGTAATATTTTCTTTGAAAAAAAAAAAAAACAACCTGTGCCCCGAACCCCACTCTTCAAGGTGTATAAAAACAAATTATATTTCAGTGGTACTCTTATGAAACGTTGCCCAGGACAATATTTGCTGTGAGAAGAAATGTGAAATATCAAATAGAGGTCGATAAAGGATATCATACGTGTATGTATGTATATATGTGGGTATGTATGTGTTGCATGCAATACCTATTAAATTGGCATATGTCTACACGTGGATGGATTTGAATTTCTTCTTGAACTGTTATGCATCTAACGCTTGTTCCTCGGTGGAGAGGGATGCCCACGTTTTTCTTTTTTTGCAATTGATTTCATTTTTACACCCACACCGTTCGCTGGTCTTAAGCAGTGCTGGTTTGTTTGGTTTTTTTTATTGGTTTTCAATTTTAGTCTTTGCCGTAAATAATCCTCTTAAAAACATAAACTTCCCATACTCATAACATATGTGGGGTGGTGGTTCCTTTTACGACTTCAGAGTAATTTTAGTTTATGGATATTATTATGGAGATAACATTCAGTCAGCTTGGCGTTACTGCAGCTACACTTAATCTGTTGAAGATATGAATAAAAGCAGATTTAAAAAAACGCCCTACACCTTACAATCATGCACTGAGGGGAATGTTCTGCGTATATAATATATAATTCCTTTCAAGGATCCAGTGAAATATTACATTAAAACATTTTCTATATTTACATTTTTTAAGTCTATCAGCTTTATTCATAAAAACTTAAAACAGACTTATAGGCCAGTCAGCATATTATGGAAACATTTTATTTATAAATGTGATTCAAAAAGTTATATTAGGTTTCACCCTACTATAAACTTAAAGTAAGCTGACAATTTTACATTTCGTATTGGAAGGATTGAGTGAGTTTTTTATTCTCCATATGATATACAATAGCCTGGGTCGCGGTCCATACAAGTGGAAGAACAATTTTCAGCCACCGCACGAAAATATAGTTTGGATTGTTTAATGATGATTTGCAAAATATCTCGTTCCTAAATCAAGCCGTCAGTGAGCTAAACGCTCCTTAAAATACCCATAAACATCATGTTTTTTTGTGCTGCATTTTTGTCAATTTCTTTCTGAAATATAGACCCAAAACATAAATTTAAATTCTTGTCTTAGAGTATCTCGTTGGTCGAATTATTGGACCTTTATAGTAATTTTTTTGCATAGCGACAACTGAAACATTTATAATATTTGTTGTTAGTATTTTGTAAAAAATAAATAGAGGCAGTCAATACCTTTCGAATGACGTCTAAATGATGAACTTCGACAGAAAATTGACGCCGCACAGTGGTTCAGAATCAAAATCCAACGGCCAAAATTCAATAACTTTTGTTCTAGTAAACATTTTTGAGTTCTGTAAAAAACCAAAATTAGACAAGGACCCAAGGTTTATTTTGAAATATTAACATTAGAAATCGGGAAATCGGATATATTTTAGAAATCGGTCCAAAGATGACTACTTTTCGTTTTTTTCGATTTTAAATATCAAAATCGAAAAATCAAAATTAGACAAGGACCCAAGGATTACTTTGAGATATTAACGTTAGAGATCGGATATATTTTAGAAATCGGCCCAAAGTTGACTACTTTTCGTTTTTTTTTTTCGATTTTAAAGAAAATTAAAATTTTTTTTATGTTTTTTTTAACATATTTGTATACCCTCCACCTCCAGGATGGGGGTATACTAACTTTGTCATTCCGTTTGTAATACCTTGAAATATCGACCTGAGACCCTATAAAGTATATATATTCTTGATCGTCATAAAATTCTAAGACGATCTAGCCATGTCCGTCCGTCCGTCCGTCTGTCCGTCTGTTGAAAGCACGCTAGCATCTAAACAAAAGGAGCTAGAACGTTCAACTTTTCTATAAATGCCTCTTATAGTCGTAGATCGGTTGGGATTGAAATGGGGCGATATCGGCCCAAAGGGAAAAATTTTTCCCTCACAAGGACTAAAAATACCCATAATAATCCATAATATTTTTGCGTATTTAAGCATGTTTTTTGAATATGTCTGTTTATATTTGCATGATATTTGGTAGCAAAAACGTGCACCATAAAGTGATTCTTATTTGTAGGGGGTGAAATGGGGCAAAAAAAGGATAAAAATGGTACATATTAAACGACAACAGCTAGAAACACGAAATTCGGTGTTTGCATTCCTCTAATTGAGTAGATACATAATACAAAAGTATTTTTTCCAAATTCGTACTTTTATGGGGTAAAATAGGAATAGAGGGATAAAAATGGTACCAACCAAACGGCTGTGCCTAGAATAATGAAATTCGGTGTATACATTCCTCTGATTGCATAGATAAGTAAAATACACGGATTTTTTAAAATTCGTACTTTTTGGGGTTAAAATGAAAAAGGGCATAAAAATAGTACCAATCTAATGACCGCAGCTAGAGTCATGAAATTCGGAGTATACATTCCTCTGAGTGTGTAGACACGGAAAACAAACTGATTTTCCAAATTAGTACTTTCAAGGGATACAATGGTACAGAGGGATAAAAATAGTACCAACTAAACGACTATAGCTAGAATGATATAATTCTAATTGCGTAGAAACGTCAAGGGGGTAAAAATGGTACCAACCAAATGGGCGCAGCTGAAATCATGGAATTCTGTGTATACATTCCTCTGACTGCATAGACACGCAAAATAAAAAGTTTTTTTTCCAAATTCGTACTTTTTCTTTTACGGCAAAAATTGGTTGAATCATGAAGTTAGGTTATTTTGCACTATGTACGTCTGTACGACATTTCGTTAAAGGCTTTCGAAGGAAAAAAGTTGTGTTGGTCCAAAGTCAAACATTTGTTCAAAAAGGATATTTTTTACAATATTCGTTACAAACAAACTATATTTGGCACAAACATAGTTTTGGAGTCATAATAAAGCCAAGAAACCACAATTTCTAATAAAAAGGATCTGAGTGCAAAATCTCTAAAAATGCGTGAGAAACAGTTCGACAAAGTCAAAAAAAGAAATTACGTTTTCTCAATTTTCAAAATCTGAAAAACGTGAAAATCTGTAATACAAAAAATTTAAATTTTTTCTTCGCATTATGAACAAATACGTAAAAATATGTTAAAAAAAAAAACATAAAAACAAAAAAATTAAAATTTTAATTTTCTTTAAAATTTAAAAATACTAAAAGTAGTAAACTTTTGGCCGTTTTCCAAAATATATCTAATTTCCCGATGTAAATAAAAGAATCCTTGGGTCCCTGTCTAATTTTGATTTTTTACAGAACTCAAAAATATTTACTAGCACAAAAGTTAATGAATTTTGGCCGATGGATTTAGATTCTGAACCACTGTGCGCCGCAGCGTTCATTTTTGTAAAAAGAGTTTGAAAATCTTGTCTCTGAAAATCCATCTCCTGTATTAAATTATTTTATAAACATGGAGTCAGTCAGTGACATCATTTTTCGTCCGTTATTAATCATTAAGGCATCATTCGAAAGGTATTGATTCCTTCTATTTATTTTTCATGACACCTTTTACAAAATGTTTCCAAGAAATAAGAGTTTTTAGCTGTCAACTTGATAAATCACAAACAATCAATATAAACGTCCATTAATACGACCAATGAGTTACTCTAACACAAGAATATATTTTTTATTTAAATTGCTTCTCAAGGGTCTATCAATTCAGAAAACTATTTAGGACAAAAAAGCAACATAAAAAAATTACAGTTATCGTGACCCATTCTAATATACCATAAATAGTCCGTTAGTGAAACCTTGGATGTATCCCTTTCAGAAAATCAAAATATACACTCGAAAAACATCGTGCCAAAATTTTGATCTTTCGATATATTCCATGAAATTTGTAAATTTTGTTTTGTTTGTATTTGTAGCATATTTTGCGGTGATCTTTAAAAACATTGAAATATTAATATATTTCATTTTTATATTTCACAATTTCTAAACTGCTCCAGAAGCTATACATTCCTCTTCGGTTTTGTAGGACAGGATTTAAATACTTCAAACGTAGTTGTCTTCTTCTTTATTGACCCCAATTATACCTATAGTGATGTCTAGTTGTCTTAGTATACTGGGAATTACATTCCCCTTCTATGGCATTTTAATATTCCTTTTTGAAGTTTTAATTTGTGGCAAATAGGGTTTTGCTGATGGAGGTGGTGAACCCACAACCACACAAATTATTTGCTTTCAAATAATTCATGTTGTTTTGGTCGGATTCCACTTAACGAAGCGTTTGCAAACTCTTTAATTGGCCATTAAGAATAATTTCATCTCAAAATGAGGGGTAGATTTATTTGCATTATGTGGTCTAAAGTTAATGAAAATTGTCCATAGAACAAATTAGTTGAAATAGTAATTTATTCTGCCAGGCAACACACAATTTTGTCAATTCTTTATTTTAACGTATTTCGATGATTTGAAAATGCAGACAAACAAATACATTAGGGGGGTCATTGGATTAAGGAAATTTCATATTTATAAATAAACAAGTAGAAATATTTCGTCCTGAAAACACCTTTTTTATCTTACATTTTTGTCCAACATTTTGTTTCTGAATTAATAGATCCTTAGAAGCACTTTAAATAAAAATTTGTATTCTTGTCTTAGAATAACTCATTGGTGGTATTATTGGACGTTTAGATTGATTTTTTGTGTTTTTTTAAGGCAACAGTAAAGCTCATATTTATTGGAAACATTTTGTAAGAGGTGTTATGTAAAATAAATTAAAGGAATCAATACCTTTCGAATGATGTCTAAATGATGAATATCGGACGAAAAATGAGATCATATTACTCAATTTTTGTAAAATAATTTAATACAGGAGATGGATTTTCAGAGCCAACATTTTCCAACTCTTTTTACAAAAAAGAGCGCTGCGGCGTCAATTTCATTTCGATGTTCATCATTTCTTCCGTTTTTGGGTATTGACAAAATCGATCGGAATCTGAAGCATGTAAAACCATTCCGAACGAATTCTGTGGCAGAAGGAAAGCAGACTTTAATAATCTGAACGTATTTTTCTTCAGCATTTTTTCGCCATATTTCACCATTGACAATTTTTTACACATTATTTTGTAAAGTTACCGTAATATTTTTTGAATTTATATAATAAAGATATTTAATAAGGAGTAAATTATCACTTTGTTTTTCAAAATCCGTCGTTAATTGACTGCGTTATTGAACTTTTCATTAAAACTATTTTTTTTGCAAAAATATTTATTATTCTAATGACTTTTTTTACTGCACATATGGTCCTGATGGAGAGTTAAAGTCCCAGGGACAGCAAAGTTTTTAATACACAAATTTAAGGATGAAATATTTTTCATATATATTTTATAAATGCTCTTTTACACCGCTGCACAGTGGTTCAGAATCAAAATCCATCGGCCAAAATTCAATAACTTTTGTTCTAGTAAGCATTTTTGAGTTCTGTAAAAAATCAAAATTAGGCAAGGACCCAAGGATTATTTTGAGATATTAAAACTAAAAATCAGGAAATCTGATATATTTGAGAAATCGGACCAAAGTTGATTACTTTTCGTATTTTTCAATTTTAAAGCAAATTAAAATTTTTATTTTTTGGTTTTTATGTTTTTTAACACATTTTTACGTATTTGTTCATAATGCGTTTGTTCACGTTTTTCAGATTTTGAAAATTGACAAAACGTAATTTCTTCTTTTGAATTTGTCGAACTGTTTCTCACACATTTTAAGAGATTTTACACTCAAATTTTTATTATTTGAAATTGTGGTTTCTTAGCTTTATTATGTTTGTGCCAAATATAGTTTGATTGTAAATAATATTGTAAAAAATATCATTCTTGAACAAATGTCTGACTCCGATTGTTTTAAAATTTAGCACGAGTATAAAGGAAATTTACTCGTCTTTTTATCTGCGTACATACTTTTCAGAAGTTAGTGGGAGAAACATGAACTAAATGTAATAAATGTATCCTATCTTCCAAGGGTGCAATTTCGGGTGGGCAAAAGATACCCTACAAAAATAGGGGACCTTTCCATATATGTATACATTTCGTTAAAAGCTTTTGAAGGAAAAAAGTTGTATTGGTCCAAAGTCAGACATTTGTTCAAAAGGATTTTTTTACATTATTCATTACAAACAAACTATATTTGGCACAAGCATAGTTTTGGCGTGATAATAAAGCTAAGAAAACACAATTATTAATAAAAAAGAACTGATGCAAAATCTCTTAAAATGTGTGAGAAACAGTTCGACACAGTCAAAAAAAGAAATTACGTATTTCAATTTTCAAAATCTGAAAAACGTCAAAATCTGTAATACAAAAAAAAATAAATTTTTTTCATCGCATTATGAAAAAATTAGTAAAAATATGTTTAAAAAAACATAAAAACAAAAAAAATATTTTCTTTAAAATCGAAAAATACGAAAAGTAGTCAACTTTGAGCCGATTTCTAACATATATCAGATTTATTTATGTTAATATTTCAAAATAATCCTTGGGTCATTGTCTAATTTTGTTTTTTTTTTACAGAACTCAAAAATGTCTACTAGAACAAAAGTTATTGCATTTTAGCCGATGGATTTTGATTCTGAACCACTGTGCGCTGCTAGAAGGCATGTAAACCCAGGGCCCCGAGAAGGCCTTCTAATAATAATTCTCATATGTTTCTTTAAATTTTGTTCTCTAATAGCTTCTAAAAATACTCTGCTAGAAGGTCAGGCTTACACGAACCCCTAGTCCTCAAAAAGACATGCAAACCCAGACCTACGATAAGGCCTTCTACTACAGGCCTCCCAGGTGTCCTTCCATGAGAAGGCAGATGTACAGGCCTACTTTTCATACGACACGCACTGGATCAAAATCGGAAAACTGACTT
Organism: Polietes domitor; assembly: GCA_947397865.1. Taxonomy (NCBI): domain Eukaryota; kingdom Metazoa; phylum Arthropoda; class Insecta; order Diptera; family Muscidae; genus Polietes; species Polietes domitor. Next base: position 28,916,218 of record OX377621.1, on the reverse strand, counting down.
GCATCTCTGATGTTTTCCGATACTTTTTGCACCCTCCACTAGGGTATACAGGGTTGCCCATATTCGACGGACCCATCTGGCAACGCCATAACTTTTGACAGAGATGTCAGATCGCTTAATGACATACCGCGTTTGAAGCGTCAGTCCAAGCAGATTTTTACCATGCAACAATACACGCCACGCGAGCGCTCTGAAATAGTTGAAATTTACATTCAACAGAACAAGTCAATTGTGAAAACTCAACGTGCTTTTAAAATAGTAAAAAATGTGAGAAGTGCGCCTTCTAAGAACACCATTAAGCGTTTATACGAAAAATTTTCGACTGGTGAGGCTCTTTCTAATCCGAAGAGGCCAAATAAAAGTCGACCAAGGCGATCGGCCGAGAATATCGCTGCCGTACGAGCCAGAGGTCCCCAAGAACATCCCAAAAACGCCGTTCTCAGCAGTTGGGCATGGCTCGGTCCACTTTATAACGGATTATTCGCGTTGATTTGCATTTGTTCCCGTACAAAATTCAATTGACGCAAAGATTGTTGCCTGTGGACAAACCTCGTCGATTGGAATGGGCCCAAAGAGTCATCGAAATGCCCGAAGATGACGAGCAATTTTGGAAAAAAATTATCATGTCCGATGAAGCCCATTTCACATTGAATGGGACCGTAAATAAGCAAAATTGCCGTATTTACGCCACTGAAAATCCTCAGGAGATTCAAGAAGTGCCTCTTCATGACGAAAAAGTCACAGTTTGGTGCGGCGTTAGTGCGAAAACGGTCATTGGGCCGTTTTTCTTCCAAAATGAAAATGGCCATGCTGTTACCATCAACCAGGAGCGTTATCGCGACATGATGACCAATTTTGTGATGCCAATTATTCGTCGAAAGCGTATGAGGCAGTTCTGGTTTCAACAAGACGGCGCTCCACCGCACACAAGTCGCATAACAATCGATTTTCTGAAGAATTTGTTTCCGGGCCGTTTGATGCCGAAGAGTGGTGATTTGGACTGGCCACCGCGTTCGCCCGATTTGACGCCGCCTGACTTCTTCTTGTGGGGATATTTGAAGTCAAAGGTTTACGTTAACAAGCCAAGGACCGTAGAAGAGCTCAAGGACAACATTCGTGAAGAAATGGCCGCTATTCCGGCCGAAATGTTGGCGAAAACGATGGAAAATGCTGCAAAAAGGGCACAATACGCCATCAACGCCAGAAGCGGCCATTTGAGAGATATCATATTCAAAAATTGATGTAAACAAATCTACATGGAACAAATTAAATGATTAAGATTGCCAACCGCCAAATTTTTATTTTTTTCTTTGATTTAAAAAAAAAAAACATGGGTCCGTCGAATATGGGCAACCCTGTATTCAATTTGTCATAATCGAACTAGAAAGCGAGAAAGATCTGTTCAAACAAATTTCGCTTGCAATTTGACTTTTTCCGCTCAGAAACCCGTTTTTCTTAAAATTTATCACAATCAAACTAGAAACAGCTGTGGTGAAAGTGGCTAAGATCGGTTCAGATTTAGATATAGCCCCCTATTAAATGACGTTCCCGATACAACTTTTTCCGATCTAGAAATCATATCTTTTATCCGATTTTCCTCAAATGTGGCACAACAAATTTTAATCCACCTACAAATTTATATAGCAATACAAATATTTATATATTTGTATGAGAGCTATATGTATGTGAATCTGAACCGATGTGACCCATTTTACCCAGAGGTGTTCCTAGTTTAAATATAAGATGTTTTGCCAATTTTCAAGAAAATATGTGGATTCTAGAGCGGAAAAATTCAAATTGGGAACGAAATTTGTATGTGAGCTATATATAAATCTGAGCCGATCTAACACATTTTTACCACAAGTGTTTCCATTTGAAATATAAGGTGTTTTGCGAATTTAGAGGAAAATCTGTTAAAATATGTGGATTCTAGAGCGAAAAAATTCAAATTGGGAACGAAATTTGTATGGGAGCTATATATAAATCTGAACCGATCTAACACATTTGTACCACAGGTGTTTCTAGGTGAACTGTAAGATGTTTTGCCAATTTTGAAGAAAATCTGTTGAAATATGTGATATCTAGAGTGAAAAGGGTCAAATCGAGAGTGAAGTTCGTATGGGGGCTATATCTAAATCTGAACCGATTTTCTTCAAATTAAATAGCATTCGTCCTTGTCCCGAGAAACTTCGTTGTGCAAAGTTTCGTTTGGTTCTGGCTACAATTGCGACCTGTGTCGTGATTACGACAATAGATGGACAGACGGACAGACAGACAGACGGACATTGCTAAATCGACTCAGAAAGTGATTCTAAGCCGATCATTATAATTAACAATGGGTGTATCTCGCTTCCTTTTGGGTGTTACAAACAAATGCACAAAGACATAATACTCTCGTGGAGTGTATAAAAATCTTTTTTGGGGATATTTTGGGGATATTTATAAAGTATTTTCGGAAAACACAAAAATATATCAGGTCGGTCTTATGGATCGCCTTGTGTCATATTTTGTTGGAAAACGAAATTTTTTTTAAATTGAATTGCTGGAAATGTGTCACAATAGAAACTTGTTTGCTAAACACTTTTTCCTCCTTCATTTATGGAATTTCCAATAATTTTGATTATATTTTTTGACTACAATAAAATTATGTCGAACTTCCATGTAATCATGTGTCAAATATAATTTCCGCACAATTTAATTTATGCATACCCTTCATCGGCATTGTCACTATTTAAATTCCAAAAAGTGTACATTTAATAACTATTTCCGTAGAATATAAAAATAGGATAGCAATTTAATAATATTAAAGTTCCTTTTAGTCAGTTTTATTTCTTTTTTTTTCGAAATAACAAGCCAATATGTAATTTTATTGCTTTGTTGTGTTATCCTCCGCTGTTTTGTTTTTTCTATTAAAAGCAAAACTGAGCTTCCGTTTCCGGCTGTTAAAAAAACTCTTCTGCATAGCCTCGCTTATAATCCAATCTACATATTTGCTATATGCTGTATAGTATATTTGCCCGAGTACGTGTATATGTTTTAGTGCAACTCTTTGTTGAATTGAATCGAATCGAAAAAAATCGTAATTGAATTGAATATTGATTATCAAATATTTTATTTGCAAAAATGTTTGCCCACTTTTGTGTGTTCAAAATCCTTTTAGACATCACAATAAAAATGCAATTCATGCGAACAGTCTGTTTTGTCTGTTCAATTCACTGAACTTTTAATAAAAATGATGCACACGCACACACACTTGAACGGATTTACACACACACACACACCCGTACACCAAGTTATTAGGTTTAATTAAATAAAAGCTGTTGCATGTTCATATGTCAAGAACAAGAACATTGTCGACATCCAAACAACAACGAAAAAAATAACAACAATATGGCAAACAAATTCAGCAACAGTATCAATGTCAATGCCAATGAAATAGCAAATTTTCATTGAAAAAAAACACACACACGCGGCTAGCTCGCGCTAGCGTTATTTCAACCCAGACATCACAAAAAAGTAACGAACATATTTCAAATTTACTTTGCGTTTTTTTTGCTTTCTTGGATTTATTTTTATTTTGTTGTGTTTCTTTTGACCCGTGTTATTTTTTCCACAACATCCTTCTTTAATGCTCGAAAAATTATTACTAACAACAGAACGGCAGCCTCTGAAGCAACAGTGGCACACAATTTACCAACACAAACTCACAGCGCCAATCAGATACTTACACACACAGCCAGCCAGCCAGCCGTGGTAGGCAGGCAGATGCACTCACACAAACATTTGGGATTATTCGGTGACTGTATGTGTGTGTGTGCGAGTTTATGTGATTTTGAATCCTTTGAAGCACAGTGGTCACAAAACTACTCAAACAAGTGTAATGAAATTTAAGACAACTTCTTCAAATAGCGCTTTGGCTTCTTCGCGAAACTATTGACAGAACGATTTACGGGGTTTCAAGGATTTGAATTTGGTAAAAAATTTGTTTAAAAAAATGTAAATAGTCAAACAACCTTAGGAAAAGTCACTAGGGTAATATGTATTTGTGCATATGTTTGTAATGCCCAAAGGGACAGGAGATATACCCATCGTTTATTATTAGTAGACAGCCCATTTGTATGCAAATCCCATATTTAATACATATTTGCTTAAAATTTAAAATACAACAGACTTTGCACATCACATCAAAAAAATATCTGGATTTAGTATATTTCTTGCAGATCACGGGTCTATTTTTTGGCCTTTTATCACGTAGTGGTGTCCGTGTATGGTTATATGTTTCGTGTTGCACTGTGTAATGTAATGGTAAGACCATCCGATACAGGCGCTACATTCTCATTAATACTAATGATTTTTAAGTCTAAAAAGACCCTGAAAAACTTCTCATTTGAAGCCTACTTTGAGCAATAGCTTCGAATAGACTTCATGACTCTAGCTGCGGTCGTTTGGTTGGTACTATTATTAAACCCTTTTTTCATTTTAACTCCAAAAAATACGATTTTCGAAAAATCCCTTTATTTTAATTCGCCGAATTTCATTATTTTAGGTGCAGCCGTTTGGTTGGTACCATTTTTATCCCTCTATTCCCATTTTACCCCTTAAAAGCACGAATTTGGAAAAATACTTTTATATTATTTATCTACTCAATTAGAGGAATGTACACACCGAATTTCGTTTAATACGTACCATTTTTATCCCTTTTTTCCCCATGTCACCCCCTACGAATAAAAATCACTTTATGGTGCACGTTTTTGTTATAGGCCGGACTTTATATATCCTCCACCATTGATTGCATTTCACAGAGGCTGTCGATTTTCGTAAAAGTGCAGAAATATTACAGGAAATTATATTTTTTTATTATTTATTTTTTTTTAGCCAAACCAAAATAAATATTGAAAAAATTATTTTATAAATAAATATAATATTTTTATTATTTCAAGCCACGCTTATAAGGCTACAAATACGTTTACACAATGTATATCAAAATAATACTTCAAGTCAATTAAAAAAAAATATTCTTATATTTATAATTTCAAAAAGTTTAAATACTATAAATATTGGTAGATAGTGGGTGCTACAGTTGGTTGTATTTCCATTCTATTTTAATTCTAAAACTACACATTTTGAAAATCCATTATCGTGCACGTACACAGAGCAACATAACCTAACTCCACGAATCAACCAAATTTTGCAGTAAAATCAATAATTTTTTTCTTTTTATTTTGCGCGTCTATGCAGTCAGAGGAATGTATACACCGAGTTCCATGATTCTAGTTACGGCCATTTGGTTGGTACCATTTTTATCCCCTTTATCCTACTTTACCCCCTTAAGAGTACGACTTTCTAAAATCTATTTAAAAAGTACGAATTTGGAAAGATCTTTCTATTTTGCGCGTCTATGCAGTCAGAGGAATGTATACACCGAGTCCCATGATTCTAGCTGCGGCCATTTGGTTGGTACCATTTTTATCCCCTTTATCCTACCTTAAGAGTAAGACTTTCTAAAATCTATTTATTTTACGTGTCTACGCAATTAGAGGGATGTACACACCGAATTTCATCATTCTAGTAAGTCGTTTAGTTGGTACTATTTTTATCCCTCTGTACCCATTGTATCCCTTGAAAGTACGAATGTGGAAAAAACTTTTATTTTTCGTGTCTATGCAGTCACAGGAATGTATATTCCTAATTTCATGACTCTAGCTGCGGTCATGTGGTAGGTACTATTTTTATCCCCTTTATCCATTTTAACCCCAAAAAGTACGAATTTCGAAAAATTCGTTTGTTTTATGTGTCTACGTAATCAGAGGAATGTATACACCGAATTTCATTATTCTAGGTGCAACCGTTTGGTTTGTACCAATTTTCCTATTTTATCCCTTAAAAGTACGAATTTGGAAAAAATACTTTTATATTATGTATCTACTCAATTAGAGGAATGTCCACATCGAATTTCGTGCTTTTAGCTGTTGTCGTTTGAAAGGTACGATTTTTATCCCTTTTTGCCCCATTTCTCCCCTTACGAATAAGAATCACTTTATGGTGCACGTTTTTGTTATAAGGGGAAAGCGCATTCCCAATACCAAACAAATAAAGGGTGTTTTTTATGGGGGTATAGAACTTTAAGTTGGCATCACTTTTTTAACTGACGGCCATTTTGTCAGCTGTCAAGTGATTAATATTTAGTTTGGTTTGCCATTTCATCATGAACAGGTTGACAAAAGAACAACGCTTGCAAATCGTGCAAATTTATTTCGAAAGTAATGGTACAGTTCGCGAAGTTCACCGCAAGCTCCGACCTTTTACGCACGTCACAATCGAATTATTGAAGGAAACATTCGATGAGCGCATAATTTCGCGGAATGGACCTGTCAATTGGCCACCAAGATCGTGTGATTTGACACCATTGGATTATTTTCTTTGGGGATATGTGAAGTCGCTCGTCTACGCCAACAAACCAGAAACGTTAGGGGACTTGGAAGCCAACATTCGTGGCGTTATTGGATTTATTGGACCTGTAGAATTGGCTATATTCGAGCCAGCCGCGGCGGCCACATGCCCGAAATCATATTTAAACATTAATGGCATAAAATTATCCTTCCAATAAAGCCAAATTGATGGACATTAAAACGATTTTCTTGTGTTTTATTTCAATTCGAAGTTCTATACCTCAATAAAAAACACCCTTTATAAGCAGACATTATGAAATAACATGTTTAAGAACTTTAAATATTAGGGATATTTTCAGTCCTTGTGAGGGAAAAAATTTTCCCTCTGGGCCGATTTCGCCCACTTTCAATCCCAACCGATCTGCAACCATAAGACACATTTAGGAAAAATTTGAACCTCCTATCACATTTCGTTCGGAAGCTATCGTGCTTTCAACAGGCAGACAGACAGACGGACATGGCCATATAGTCTTAGAATTTTACCACGACCCAGAATATATATACTTTATGGGGTCTCCGACGAATATTTTAAGGTGATACAAACGGAATGACAAAGTGAATATACACCCATCCTTAGGTGAAAGGTATACAAATATTACGGGTACTTTTAGTCCTTGTGAGGGAAAATTGTTCCCTTTTGGGCCGATTTCGCGCAGTTTCAATCCCAACCGATCTACGTCTATAAGACGCATTTATGGAAAATTGGGACGTCATAGCTCCTTTCGTTTAGATGCTAGCGTTCTTTCAACAGAAGGACGGACATGGCTAGATCTTCTTAGAATTTTATGACGATCAATAATATATATTCTTTATAGGGTCTCAGGTCGATATTTCAAGGTGTTACAAACGGAATGACAAAGTTAGTATACCCCCATCCTGGAGGTGGAGGGTATAAAAATAAATAATAAAAAATTTGATTTATATAAAATCATCAAGTTTAGAAAAAGAACTTTCGTTATTTCTCTTGAATAATTTCTTCAAAAAAGCTATATGAGCTTCTGCCTCTATAAAGAGAAATCAAATTTTTTTGCAGTTACCAGATGTTTCATGCGTTACATTAAACATTTTATTTTCGCAGACAAATTGAACCATTTAAACATTACCATTTTTAAAGAATTTTCAAACTATAGACTGGTCGTTTGACTTTGATGGTATTTCTTTAAACCCATCATGTTTTATTGAAAAGAAGTAGGTGTCCTGAATAATTTCTAAAAAACGACTACACCTATATTGCTAACTGACTGTTGTTTGGAGCAGACGTTTCGTGATGTCAACTACGCCACCAAAAACATTGTGTGCTAAGTGTTTTAAATCTCTTCAATCTACTAAATTTGTGAAGTGTAACATTTGCAATGGCAAATTCCATTACATTTGTTCTGATGTATCCGATAATAATGCGTTGGATTCTATTAAAAAAGTGAAAAACGTTGTTTACAATTGTAGCGTATGTGTTGGTGCGTCATTCGACTTGGTTGCTACTGTATCGATGCTGTCCGCTGAGATTAGAGAGCTCAAAAGTATGATGTTTTCTTTTGTAAATAGCTCATGCGAAAATGCAACAACTGCTACGAATACAAATACCGGTTTGACGACTTCTTCTAATGCTGATTCTCACAGCGAAGCCTCAAACTCTGTCGCCAAAGCTCATATGCTTGCTTCTGCTGATACAAACAAGCCATCGAGCTGTGATGTTGTTAGTGCTAAGGCTCGTGATAATAATGAGAATGATGTTTTTGTTGATGCTGCTGCTGATGCTCCGTTTACCAGTATTTTGCCGTCTACCTCTCTCGCTCATGTTCCATCGACTGAATCTTCTCACACTCTCACTGCATTGTCCCAAGCATCCTCTCACACTCATTTATCTACAAATAATCAAACTGCAGCATTACAAACTGCCTCTCATACAATCAATACTGAACCAGTTTTGAATCCATTGGATAACCAAGCAAATTGGTTAAATGTTAAACATCGGAAAAGGCGTAACAATGTAGCTGTTATTGGAGAACGAGAAAATAGCGACCTCCAGGTTATAGTACGGAAAAAGTGGATTCATGTGTCGTCTTTTAAACCGACCGTTACTGAAGACCAAATTTTGAATTACGTGCACACTAATATTGGCATTGGGGTTAATCATATGGCCTGCTATAAATTGGTGAAAAAAGATAGTAATATAGCTGAGTTGAAGAGCTTAAATTTTAAGTTGGGGATTTCTCCGGAATTTTATGAGGAGCTTTTTAAGCCATCTTTATGGCCGTCTAATGTCAAAATACGCCCTTTTAATTTTTTTCAAAAAGAACCGAAAGGAGTCTTGGGAACTTAAATGATCACGACGCCTCATTAAGTATTTATTTCCAAAATATGTCGGGAATGCGTACTAAGTCCAACTCTATTTTTATGAAATCATCGCAATCACCTTACGATGTTATTGTATTTGTTGAAACATGGCTAAATGCAGATTTTAATGATGGTGAGTTCTTCGACTCCAGACTGTTCAATGTTTTTAGAAAGGATCGAGATTACATAAGAACTGGATGTTCTCGAGGAGGTGGTGTTTTGATTGCTATTAAGAAATGTTTTAAATCAATTTTATTGGATCTTCCTAATGATGATAGCGTTCTGGATCAAATTTGTGTGCGTATTGATGGTTTAAGTGGTGCGTTACTTTTGATTGTGTCCTATGTTCCTCCGAGTAGCAGTGCAAGTTTGTATGATGCTCATGTACAGAATATTTCTAAACTTGTCCCCGCCAACGAACGTGATGGGTGTGTAGTTATTGGCGATTTTAATTTAAGTAAAATTGTTTGGTCGTCTCTTCAAGACTCTAATTTAATTTTTGCTAGTAATGTTAATTTGCCACATGAAATTAATTTTATTGATACAATGTGCGGTTTAGATCTTGCTCAAATTAATTCCAATTATAATACTCTTCACAAAATATTAGATTTAATTTTTATTTCTAAAAATGTTAATTATTCAATGCGAGTTTGTGAAAATCCGTTTAGTCCTCAGGATATGCATCATGTGCCAATTATTTTAAATATTGAGTTTTATTTATTCGAATCGGTTAAGTGTTCTAATAATATTGCTTATGATTATAATTGTTGCAACTTTGAATTGGTAAATGAGTTAATAATGAGTATCAACTGGATGCATATCTTTCAGGACAGAACGCTGGCTGAATGCTATTCTGATTTCACTAATAAAATAGAAAGTATTTGTTTAAGTAATATTCCGCGATTGAAGCCAAAATCCTATAAACTACCGTGGTACACGCCAGGTTTGAAAAAGCTTAAGAATCTGAGGAATAAGTATTTTAAAGCTTATTCATCTTCTAACTCCCCTGAGAGTAAAAGGCTGTATGAGCACTACTCAAGAGAATTTTCTTTCTTAAATAAGTTTTTATATAAACAATATATAATGAACTTTGAGAACAAAATTAATAGCAATCCGAAGTCTTTTTGGCAATTCATAAAATCTAAAAAATCTAATAGCGATTTTCCCTCAGTAATGTACCATGCGGATAACCGTGCTAAGTCTTCTTGTGAGCAAGTTAATCTATTTGCGGATTTTTTTAAAGCGAATTTTCAGTCTGGTGACCTACCCGTCAATAATATATTTTTAAACAATATTACTTCTGACATTGATGTTGAATTTATTCATGTATCAGAAATGGATATTGTTTCGAGTCTTTTAAATCTCAAAGAATCAACTAAACTTGATATTGATGGTATCTCAGCCCATTTTCTTAAAAAATGTAGTTCATCGATTTCTGTGCCATTGAAGTATATTTTTAATTACTCTTTGCAATCAGGAACATTTTTAGATTGTTGGAAAATATCTTCCATTACCCCGATCTATAAATCGGGTCCTAAGGGAGACGTTAGCAATTACAGGCCAATTTCTAAATTATCAAATATTTCCAAATTGTTTGAATACGTTGTTTACAATCACGTTTATCCAACCGTCTGTCCAATCAGAATCGCAACACGGGTTTATGAAAAATCGTTCGACTGTTTCCAATCTTACTACTTTCGTTAATCATTGCATTTCCAGCTTTGAAAATGGATATCAAGTTGATGTTATTTATGTAGATTTTTGCAAAGCTTTTGATAAAGTTTTGCACAAATTGCTTCTTTTAAAATTGGCTAAAATTGGATTCCATGTATCTCTTATTAAATGGATAGAATCATATCTCATTAATAGACTTTGTTTTGTGTCTGTTGACGGGTTTAAATCTTATATGTACGTAGCTTCCTCTGGGGTCCCTCAGGGTAGCATTTTAGGTCCTTTATTTTTTATTTTATTTGTAAATGATGTAGCTAGTTGCTTTCATTTTGCTAAATATTTAATTTATGCGGATGATATTAAAATATTTTTAGATATTTCAGATTCTGCAGATATTGCATTTCTTCAGGAAGATTTGAATAGGGTGTTCCATTGGTGTGAACAAAATAATCTTCCTTTGAATATTTCTAAATGTTATCACCTTCCATTTACTAGACGTACTAGTATGATTGATTCGCAGTACAATATCAATAATCAATGTTTGAAAATGGTAAATCGCGTGTTGGACCTTGGTGTCTTGTTTGATTCAAAGTTAGATTTCAATGCTCATATTAATTATGTATTGCCAAAAGCTTATGCGGTCCTTGCTTTCATTAAAAGAAATAGTAAAGAATTTAATGACCCATATACTCGAAAAATTTTGTATACTTCTTTTGTTAGATCAAAACTTGAATATGCTTCCATTGTATGGAATCCATTTTATGATGTAAATTGTGATCGTGTTGAAAGATTGCAAAGAAAATTTATTAAATTTGCCTTATTTTCTTTAAGTTTTTCCAATCCTTTTCCCACATATGAGTCTCGATGTAAGCTTATACGTTTGGAAACCCTGGCCAATAGAAGAGCTAAAAGTTCTGTTCTATTCGTGTACAAGTTGATTTGTGGACTTATTGACTGTCCTTTACTCCTTAGTAGAATTGGCTTCAACGTTCCTGTTAGGTGTCTGCGATTCTTTGAATTTTTTAATATTCCTGTGCATAGAAATAATTATTCTTGTAATGAACCTATTTTGAGATCATTGAGAGAATTCAATTTAATTAATAAGAAATTTGCTTTAGATTTATCGCTTCCTATCAATAAATTTATTGAAATTTTAGATTTATATTACTTTTAATTTTTAAGCAAGTCTGTAAGGATATGTTTCCATAGACTATTGAAATAAATAAATAAATAAATAAATAAATAATATATCAGTTATGATAACAAGAATTTGAACAGCTGAAGTTTGTCTACTAAAAAGGTGAGAGCAAAGTTTTTTGAAGAAACATTAGTTTTAGCGAGCTTTGTCAGATATATGTTTTTCAGTTCTGTTTATAAAAATTATATGTCCAGATTGTTTAACATAGGCTACTAAGAACAAATCATAGTTTACTGGGGAGTTAGAGAACGTTTTTATGTGTTGTAGTCATTAAAATACCATCTCCAGTAATTGTTTGAAGAAAAAAAGTTTCCACAAAAAGTTATTTCATCTAAGAGTTAATTATTGTATTCGATTCAATTTAGATGAAATTTTACTCAACCTTTTTGTTTGAACATTTAGGCGGAATCGTACCTACAAAGGCACTTACTTTGCCCACATTTATGAACAAGGCAAATTTCGAAATTTCAGCTTAATGACTCTTGAAATAACTATTATTTGTTCTTAGCTCCAAGCCACTGTGCGAGCCAAGTACAACAATTTCACAAATACTCCAACAGCAGCGGGGGGTATATCCCAAAATATCTGTTCGAATGGATGGATGGATGGATGGATGTGTATGTTTATTTGTATGTGTGCGCATAAATCTGGCAACAAGTTGTTGGATTTATGTATGTATGGTACTTTCTCCCTCTATATGTGTCTGCATGCGTCCGTGTTTGTGTGTGTCTGTGAGTTATTATGTATCCACAAAAAATCCTCACAAAATGTTGCTTAAGTTTTGACTCGACTCGAATAGTAGTGCGTGTGTTTGTGTGTGTGTGCGTGTTAGTATATGTTTTGGTTGCTATGGCCGCAACATTGCTGTACGCCTGTTTCAGGATAATTCCAAAACAAAATGGCGGGCAACATAAAGAATGGAAGAAGGTACATACTCTGCCTTCCCTGTGCCTCATTAAAGGAGATAATGAAGGACTCGCACTGTTGGAGATGGTGAGAATGATAATTATGCTGTCGGAGTTGGTGTCCGTTTTGGGGCGTCTTTGTTTTAAGTCCCTACAAATGTCAGAGTGTTTGTGTTTTAACTTAAGCTAAGTAGGTCGGTCGGTCTCCCCCAAGTCCTTGGGCGGGCGTTAGTGTGTGTGTGTCTGTGTGTTTGCACTTTGTATTAAGTCTACAACAGTTCAACAAGTTGTTGAATTTCATAGGACCAGAGTTTGTTTGGTTTAACCAGCTGGAAGAGTATTCTTCGTTCATATGAATCAATTTGTGAGCATTTTACTACGTTGTGAACTACGTCTATCGTAGATTTTAAACACGTCATTTCTATTCGAAATGTCCTGTTGTTTGTCGTTCAATAAATTACCATTGCCATTTTCTTGTCATTTTCAGGTAAACAGTGGCAGACTCCGGGTAAATAGTGTCGGGATTTTGTCGATGTAAGTAAACTTAACAAAACATGACACTAGTTTACAACCATTTTGCCGAATGGGCTGCATATGACATTTTATGGTGGATTTTGGTGTCTTAGACTCGAAAACGATATAAAATATTTTTAATAAATACTTTTTTAACTTTTATTAAAATTGAAACTTTAATCGAAGCTATACTTGTACTATGATTTTTGAAATATTAGTATGGCTAAAATTTTTCACGTAGAAACAGTAGTTCATGAACAGTCAACAAAAAATATAGTATGAAAAATTGTTTTCTCTAGTTTTTCAAATAAAAATAGCTAGAATTCTAACGAAGAAAATTATGCATACGATATACTGATATATATAGAAGTTAGGACCCTCTTTGCGGGCGTAAGAAAATGTTAATGAATAGCATAACTAATTTCTGATGTTATTTAATTAATACCCAGCAACAAATTGGAAGTACTTCCGTAGGAGGCACATTTTGATCGCATCTCAAAATCAAAGTGTGCATTTTTCCCTCCTTTGAGGAAGTTCAACAACAAATATTAAACAACTTCCAAAAATGTCGAAAATATGTAACATTTTACGAATAGCATTTTCACACGTGAATGGGAACTAATTTTTGAATGGGGTCACAGAGGTAAGGTGTCTGCTTTGCACCCAGAAGGTCTCGAGCTCGAATCGTGGCTCGGGAAAAAAACTTTTTGTTTTTTTTTTTTACTTTTATAAATAAACCATCTTTAATTTTGTATAATTTTAACAATTTAAAAATGTTTGATTAAAGTTTTTGTCCATAAAGTGGAGATGTCAGTTTTGAAAACAAAATTTGTCCGCACAAGGGAGATGACCGCTAGCAGAGCTTTCACTGCACTTCAAATATTTAATTTTTTGTTAATTATTAATACTACATAATATCAGTAAAATTAAGTAGTGTTAATTAATTTGATGCTAATTTAATTTAATATTAATTTGTGTTGTATATTAATCCATACTAAATGAATTTTTTGTTAAGTTTCCTATTGCCAGTTCTAACGAACAATTTGAACTAGAAACACCTATGCTGAAAGTGGTATGATCGGTTCAGATTTAGATATAGCCCCCATATAAATGTCGCTCCCGATTTGACATTTTCCGCTCTAGAAACGACATATTGTACCCGATTTTCTTTAAATTTGGCAGAATATTTTATAATTGAACTTGAAACACCTATGCTGAAAGTGGGTATGATCGGTACAGATTTAGATATAGCCGCCGTACAAATGTCGCTCCCGATTTGACTTTTTCCGCTCTAAAATCCACATATTGTACCCGCTTTTTCTTTAAAATTGGCACAACATCTTATAATCCAACTAAAAAGCCTATTTCAACTAAGAAGACATATTATGAAAGTCAAATATATGGGTCCATATTTTGGTATAACCCCCATACAAATCGTGCATTAGATCTCGATATAATTTTGCATATCATGTCATATTTCATCTAAGAATACCTTCTTTGAAAGTGATCTATATGAAACCTCTTTTTAATGTAGAGCACTTACAAATGGCCCCATTTTAATTTTTACCCCTCAAGAACGCAAATTTTACATCGGATTTTTTCAAATTTTGCAGATTATATTATATTTCAGAATACAAAGTCAAATATATGTTCCCACACTTTGGAATAACCCAATAACCCATTCTACTCTAATACAGCTCTACAAACTACGTCTTACATCGGATCATGATATATTTCAACTATGAATACCTACAGTGAATGAGAAATATATAGGCCCATGTTTTGAGCCGGTGTTGTTATAGGCCTCCTTTCAAATGTCGGTCCGATTTATCCTATTACTACTGTATAATTTGTATTTGTCTGCCGGAAAATTGGATCAATTATTTACCATATTCGTTAAATATGACTAAAGGTGAATTTATACTGTATAATTTATATGAACTACATAAAATTGCTCCCATGAACCACCTGGGTTTAGTAATAAAAGCGATGTATATACGCAGGGAGTGGTGTAGGGTATTATATAGTCGGCCCCGCCCGACTTTAGCCTTTCCTTACTTGTTTTATGTTTGTCAACGTTTTTTGTGTGTACTTCGTACGAAGCAGCAATACGTGCTGAACTAAAATATTAAAATCAAATTTGTGTTGTATTTTTTATAAATTGTCCTCTCTAGACTCCATCTAGGGGCGACCAACAGTGCCATTATCCTGATGGAAACCTGTTCAATTTTATTTGTTCTTCACGATGAGAGCTATTTTTAGAACAAAAGTAAGTTCAAATTAGGACAACGACTAAAACGACATATTTTAATTTTACCTCTGAAAATTGTTTCTGTTTTGCTGGAATAATAATTGCAACCTACGTTTGCCCTAATAGTCTTCTTTGTAATATGTCCCTTCGCCCTGGAGACAATTTTTTTACTCAATTTTCATCACAACTAAATATGTTTATCAATTGATTAATTCCAGATTAATCTATGATTGTATCAATATTCCGTTTGTTTCTTATTTTGTCTGGCTGTCACGATTTATAATATTCCGCGAACAGCAGGCCTGAGGAGCAGAAGGTATTCCTTCCAATTAATATATGCACATCAACATTATGGACTAGAATAATTGCTAACAAAGCAAGAAAGGTAAGTGAAACTTTTTCACAATGCTATGGATATTTCTTGGGGGAAAGGTATGCCACCTGTGCAACAGTTTCCAACTTTAAAATTCTCAATATATTCCACAGACTTGTACTCTCATTGGCATCGCTTGATGAGGGTTTATGAACCCCATCCGAAGCAGAAGGTTCAAATGTGTTTCTCTAGATAATCAGTCAGTCATCGACATCCATGGCCTCTCATCTATCCTTTCATCTTCACTTTGCACCTGAGGATATTTCACTAGAAATTTCCCATACGCATACACACACACGTACACACTCGAATGTATTTATATGTTCATATGTGTGTGTGTTTATTTTCAGCGCCATTCAAAAACCTTCCTTGGTTTGGCATTTTCGAAATGTTGCTGTAGCTGTGGTTGTGCTTTTGTTCATTGTTTTGCTTTTCTTTTATTTTCCACCCTCTACTCACTCTGTATATTTTTGTATGGCATTGAGTTCAGACTAGTTGTATGTATGTATGTACGAACACTATGTCTGTCTATGTTGGCTGAGTGTCTATGTAGCTTATTTAATTAAACAACTTCCTTCCGTTGTGTTGTGTTCCGCTCCGTTCGTAGCATCTGAGTGGCTGTGTGTGATAGTGTGCAACAAGCACATCCTGATTTTCATACACAGCCTCACACAAACTTTCTCTCTCGCTGGCTCACAAGTGAAAGGGAAAGTTAAGCAAATATTTAGACTCTGTCATTGTAGTGTGCGAGAGAGCAGTACTAATTGTGTTGTGTTCCTGCTGTGTGAAGTGTGTATGGTGTGTGTGTGTGCATTGCGTGTTGTTGTTGTGCTATGTTTATTAGATGGCATTAGTTAGAACATTTCCCTGTTTAGATTAAATCGGAATTAATTTATTAGTTCATTATGTTATTGGCAACGCAAAAAGAATTCTGCCGAAAAACAAGAATTTCCGTTTGTCGGATTATTGTTTACCAAAGGGATGCTGCCTCCACCCCACTCTCAGCTAAAGAATAACTATCGCTCTGTTGTCGATTCAGAGCTTAGCAGGTTAAGGAAAATTCTATTGATTGCTTAAGACCATCAAGTTAATGTTAATAAACCAAAAATGAGCTTAATGAATAGCAAATAGGAAAAGGGAAGTTGAGGAGGTTAATACATTCAAAGACAATTGAAATAGTTCGGCATATGTACATTAGGCTGGGTCGCGGGGTATACAAATCGAAAAACAATTTCCAGTCGCCCAAAGAAAATAAAGTTTGGATTGTTTAATGATGATCTGCAAAATATTTCGTCACTTGGTCAAGCCATCTGTGAGCTCCAAAAATCATGTTTTTCACGTGGATTTTTTTGCGTTGCATTTTTGTCCAAAATTTTTTTCTGAATTAATAGACCCTGGGAAGCACTTTAAATATAAATTTTGATTCTTGTCTTAGAGTAACTTATTGGTCAAATTATTGGACGTTTATAGCAATTTTTTTCGTTTTTTTTTTCACAGTGACAACTGAAAACTTTTTCATATTTTGTGCTAGTATCAAAATAAAACAGTAAACCGGCGCTCCACCATGTATTGCATTCCACAGAGAATGTCGATTTTCGTAGAAGTGCAGCAATATTACAGGAAAATATAATTTTTTTTAATATAGCCAAACCAAAACAAATACAAATATTGAAAAAATAATTTTATAAATAAATATAATATTTTAATTATTTCAAACCACGCTTATAAAGCAAGGCTACCAATACATCAATTCAAAAAATAAATATTCTTATATTTATATTTTCAAAAAGCTTAAATACCATACATATTGGTAGATAGTGGGTGCTACAGTTGGTTGTATTTTCATTCTATTTTAATTCCAAAAGTACACATTTTGAAAATCCATTATCAGACGTATCTACGCAGTCAGAGGAATGTATACACCAAATTTCATTATTCTAGGTGTAGCCGTTTGATTGGTACCATTTTTATCCCTCTATACCCATCGTATCCCTTGAAAGTACGAATTGGGAAAAAAACCTTTTATTTTTCATGTCTACGTAGTCAAAGGAATGTATACTCCGAATTTCATGACTGTAGCTGCGGTCATTTGGTTGGTACTATTTTTATCCTCTTTCTCCATTTTGATCCCAAAAAGTACGAATTTCAAAAAATAAGTTTATTTTCCGTGTCTACACAGTCAGGGGAATGTATACTCCGAATTTCATGTCTCTAGCTGCGGTCATTTGATTGGTACTATTTTTATCCCCTTTTTTCATTTTAACCCTAAAAAAGTACGAATTTTGAAAAATCCGTGTATTTATGTGTCTACGCAATCAGAGGAATGTTTACACCGAATTTCATTATTTTAGGTACAGCTGTTAGATTGGTACCATTTTTATCCCTCCATTTCCATTTTACCCCTTAGAAGTACGAATTTTGAAAAAATGCTTTTATATTATGTATCTACTCAATTAGAGGAATGTACACACCGAATTTCGTGTTTCTAGCTGTTGTCGTTTAATATGTACCATATCTATCCCTTTTTTGTTCCATTTCACCCCCAACAAATAAGAATCACTTTATGGTGCACGTTTTTGCTATAAGGGGAATGCGCATACCAAATACCAAGCAAATATAAACAGACATATTCAAAAAACATGCTTAAATACTCTAAAATATTAGGGATTATTATGGTTTTTTTTTGTCCTTGTGAGGGAACAAATATTCCCTTTGGGCCGATTTCGCCAGTTTCAATCTCAACCGATCTACTACTATAAAACGCATTTATGAAAAATTTGAACGTTCTAGCTCCTTTCGGTTAGATGCTAGCGTGCTGTCAACAGACGGACATGGCTACGATCTTAGAATTTTATGACGATCAAGAATATGTATACTTTATAGGGTCTCAGGTAGATATTTCAATGTGTTATAAACTGAATGACAAAGTTAGTATACCCCCATCCTGGAGGTGGAGGGTATAATAAATAGCTGCCGTCAATACCTTTCGAATGACACCTAAATGATGTAAATCGGAAGGAAATTGACACCGCAGCGCTCATTTTAGTAAAATGAGTTTGTAATTTTTTTCTCTGAAAATCCATCTCCTGTATTGAATTATTTCACAAATATGGAGTCAGTCACGTCATTTATCGTCCGATATTCATCGTTTAGCCCACAAAAAAATCAATATAAACGACCAATAATTCTACCAATGAGATATTCTAAGACAAGAATAAAAATTTTCGTTTAAAGTGCCTCCAAGGGTCTATTATAATATAAAAAATGTTTTATATTATAAATGAAACGAATTTAGGTTTGTTTCTTTGAGCGTTGCTCGTTTATTCAAGACTCACTTAAGACTGATTTCTTAATATCTAACTTAAAGATTCTATGGTGAAGCGAGCGAGCATTTGTGCTGGGTCAGCAGTGTACCACAAAGAATCATTTTAGAACAAAGGGCACTTATGCCCAACATAAACACAATCACAATCTGGGCATTGGAGAGTGTAACAAGACTCCACAGTAATGTGGACACACATGACGCCAATGCCCAAATGTAAACACATTTGCTATTAAAGAATCGGAGTACACTACAGTATGCAAGTACTCGCTACACTATCAATTCTGAAAAAAAAATGTTGGACAAAAATGCAACATAAAAAATTACACGGGAAAAACATGATTTTTAGAGGTGTTTTCAGGAGCGTCTAGCCCAAAGATGGCTTGGCCCAGTGACGAAATATTTTGTAGATCATAATTAAACTGCAATTTATTCTCGCCACCCATCCTAATGTACATATGTTTGGTAAATCATATTTAAATACGAAAACTATTTAGAGATAATTTGCATAAATTCGTTGAATATTAATGTCTGCATATGAAATTATAATTAATGGTGAATGTGCGATGAGTTTTAAGTGAACTAAAGTTAATTTAATAAGTCACTAAACATTCAATTACACACAGTGCTTTTAAATCGAGTTTTCGGAATTAATTCTGTAAATTTGAAACTGAAAAATATATCATAGAGATTTAACATGCTTAGTTGGTTTCAAATTATTGGATCCCTAGTGGGTATGGGGGCTACCGGGCGACCCTTCAAAATTTGGTCTTTTTGGTCATGCCAAATTTTGAAATGATTGTCAAAGGTACAATTATTTAAGGACTGCAAAGATATTCCACACATGTGTATGTACCTCAATTATTTTAAGATATATTTGCGTTAGAAGAAAACAATGTATATTTTTTGGTGAAATAGGTTTCGTATTTTGCCTTTGCGTTCTCATTATCATCCTAATTTTTCTTTTATTTATATTGTTATATAAAACCATATTAATAGTTTTTTTTTCGGGTGTGGAAATAATATTTCGCATCTAAACATCTTTGACTTCTTGCCAATATATTTTATTTTTCGTAAAGAAGATACACGCGTTTAATGTTTCCCTTGAATCATTTTAATCAACGGACGTTCCCGGTAGGTGCTCTACAAAACTTATAAATTTTTCTAAACCATACAATTTTTCTAACACCAATATATTTTTTGCATATAATTGCAGACTAAATAGAGAATATTTGTGACAAAATTGTTTCAGAAACCCAGATTGATAAATTTGAAATAAAAATCAAATGTAGTTGCGAATTTTGTATTTTTGCAAAATTTCAGCATTTTTCACATACAAAAAATCAGCCGGATCCGTTGGATGAATCGCGAGAAAATGATGCATAGAAATCATTTTAGCTATATCTCTCGCGGAAATGATAGTTCTGCAAAAATGTCCAATTTGTATTTTTTGTTTTACCGTGCTCTACCGAAATACTCACGTTTTTGTTGCCGAAAAATGTCGATCTTCTAAAACACATGAACCAAATTTAACCGTAGTAATTTTTCTTATAAGTTGGCCTGTAATTTTGTTATTTTAGCATGAAGAGCTTTATTTAAAAATTTGGTGACCCCACTGAAATTTTCCGGTATTTTTTTTGTATAACATTTTAATGTCCTTTTTGAAATGACTTTTTCTTGATTTTCTGGAAAAAGTGTCAAATTGACTCATAAAGAGAGGAGCTAGATGGTTAAGATCTTCCACAAAAAAGATCCTCATAAAATTTCACAATATAATTCTGACAATTAGAATTCTCTCAGATATTAACTTACAACTCTTTTTTCGCTTATAATATTGCTCCATTCGACCAAAAAATTAAAACTTTTACCAAATTTGTGAATGCAAAATAATTGCTAACAACATTATTTTAGTGACCAATTTTTACTATCGAGCTTCTTCAGAGATCGCGCTATACACGTTGTTGTACAGTTCTCATCCGACTAGCATAGGTTGACCGCAGGAGTACCACAGGACTCTGTCCTTACCCCTTCCATTTTTATACCCTCACTCTACAGAATAGAAGGGTATATATCATTTGGGACAGAAAAGTGTAACGCAAATCCGTTTTACTACCTTTTAGGTTGTAATCACTTTTATAGTACAGAGTATGACGGGGTTAGTCACGTCCTTTCTGACCTGTAATAACTTCTATGATCGGAATACTCTGAATGTTGGCATATAGATGTTGCATTCACTTAAAATATGAGAGATATTAACGCAACTACAGATCCTCCCACAGAAATTTTCATTTGCAACTTTTGTTAAAATAAAACTAATATAACTTCCATTACTATTGTCGAAACCAGTTGTGATTTGATATTTGACAATATTTTTATAATCACTTTAATTCTATAAAATATTTATGATTTTGCCACGTAAAATTAAATTCTTTATAATTTCTATAACGGAGCCTAAACTACATTATGACTTGATACTCGATCATGTTTCTGCAATTGTTTTATAAATGTGTGCGTGGGTCCATGTGCCACGAACTTACTTGTACCTCCTACACAAATAGTCCGGCCCAGAGTAAAAATAATTTCCTTATAACTTCCCTGCGAGTGAGGATAAGTCGGCTTAACCGACTGAAACTTACTTACACTTTATATGTAAGTACGAACAGTATCCTTGTGAGAAATGTCTTTGCAATTGATTTATAATTGTACTTTTGATAGTCATTTCCCCATGGCCGTGGTTTCCAACTTGAGGGAGTTGGAATCGCCACCATATCCCATAAGAGATATTCACATTGTTGCAAGTTGTGTGGAAAAGACCTATGATATAAACGTGTAAATTTATTATTATTTTTTATATTTTTCGATCAATAAGAATTGTTTACAAAAGCATTGATATCGAAACATTGTGCTACGTAATATTACATATCTAATATTTAATGTATGTCACTAATTAAACAACATAAATTCCGTAAGTGCAGACATATGTACCAGCAGATCTCATTGTGTAACGTGGGGCGTATATATAAAGAGTGATTTTTTTGAGGTTAGGATTTTCATTCATTAGTATTTGACAGATCACGTGGGATTTCAGACATGGTGTCAAAGAGAAAGATGCTCAGTATGCTTTGACATTTCATCATGAATCGTCTTACAAACGAACAACGCTTGCAAATTATTGAATTTTATTATCAAAATGCGTGCTCTGTTAAGAAAGTTCATTGCGCGCTTCCATTTTATGGTCAGTTTAATCGACCCACTGAAGCGGCTATTCGGGCTATTGTGACTAAATTTCGCACCAAATTTACATTGTTGGACATTAAACCACCAACACGCTTACGTAGAGTGCGAACTGAAGAAAATATCGCAGCTGTATCGGCCAGTGTTAATGATGACCACCAATTTTCGATTCGTCGCCGTTCGCACCAATTGGGTCTCTGTTACTCAAAAACGTGGAAATGCCAAAATTGGACTAAGCGGATGGACCACCTAAGACGCAGCCGCGGTCAACATTTAAATGAAATTATCTTCAAAAAGTAAATGTCATGGACCAATCTAACGTTTCAAATAAAGAACCGATGAGATTTTGCAAATTTTATGCGTTTTTTTAAAAAAAAAAGTTATCAAGCTCTTAATAAATCACCCTTTAGTACAGAGTTGAACATAATCCTTTCAATATTCATCATACTTGGCTATATCGTTTTAAGTAGTGCATTCTTTCTCCATAATACTATTATTTGTTGTTGGCCAAAGAATATATTATGATATGTTAGGTTGGATCACGGAAAAATCGATCAATAAAATTTTGATTGATTTGCAAAATATTTCGCCACTAAAATCATATTTCATGCTTTTTTTGTACTAATAGAACCTTCAAAGCACTTTAAATATAAATTGGCTTAGTAAAAATTATTGGTAAGAGTGCAACATATTGCCGCAAACAAATGACCCATATTCCTATGTTAACTTAAAACCAATGTAACTTTCGCACGGATATTCGGAATCAGCTATATTTTGGTATTTGATGATGTTTTTATAATCACTTTAAGTGTAATAAATATCACGTGTTTTAGCAATGCTTTTATAGTAGTTACATTCACATGGAACTTTGGTTACAATAAAACCGATCATTTGCAATTGGATATTTATAAATGTTTCTAAAATCGCTTTAAACCTAAAAAAATATTTATGCTTTAGCCACGCCCTTTCTTGTTCCTCCCACACAATTGTCTCTATCGTATGAGCATGCTTTTACAATTGTTTTATAAATGTGGAAGCTGGGATCATGTGCAATTACAAATTATCATGCCCTACGTTAAATTTGATTCTTACAACTTCATTATATATGTTCTCTGAGAGTGAGGGTATATATAAGTCGGTTTAGCCGACTGAAGCTTACTTACTTATTTTTTGTCATCTCTATACACTCCACTAGGGCATTATTTCTTTGTGAATTTGTTGGGAACATCCAAACTGAAACTATTTATACTCTTAGAATCACTTTTTGAGTCGATTTAGCAATGTGCCTCTGTCTGTCTGTCCGTCTGCCCATCTATTCTTTTAATTAAAGTACAGGTCTCAATTATTGTTATACGATATTACCAAAAATTCGCGCAGTAAGTTTTGTGGATCAAGGACGAATGCTATTTTTCTTCTTTTGTCGGATCCTTTTCTGAATTTTTATTGCACCATTCACTATTTTATTGTAATAGAAATTTTGATTAAATTGAAATATGAAAACCTAGAAAATTTATTTTTTGTATTCTTGGTGATGTCCTATTTTTATCTTCCAGATGATATTTTTATCTTCCAGATGATATTTTTTTCAATATCCCCCATTTATCAGCTAGAACTATTGCCTTCGTATTGTTGAGTATTGAGTTTACTTCCGCAATACGAATATGATTTTTGGTGCACGACTTCGTTTGTTGGTAAAGTTTCTGCTAAAACTTAAACTCTTCAAACAAACAGTTATAGTAAACTGTTGCCAGTTTGTAGAGAAGATATGCTTTGAGATTTCAATCAAAAATTCAAAAATCCTGCAATTGGATAAACGCATTCATTCAACTGCTCAATGTTTAAATTGAATCATTTCCAACTGAAGGTTGTATTTCATGTGATAATCGTATTCTCATGTGGTGGCAGTTTATTCAAACAGATGCAATCATGTTCCTGAAAGAAAAGCTCTACTCGAATTCCCTCCCCACCTTCACATGAAAGTATATGTACATATTTGTGATATTACGCAAAGAAACTGCTTAAAATCTACATAATCCGTATTTCTATTGAAACATTTTTATTGTATCCGAAAAAAAATCTGCAATAAATCCCAAGTTGTCCATCGGTTGCTGAAAAGGCATATTGTGATGTTTGCTTGTGCATGCAGTCAGGGGTCTGCTGCAATAAATTTTGGAAAAAAATCTCTGGCATTGTAGTGAAAATATTATTTTTCACAAATATTGTACTTCATGATAGCTGAGGAGTAGTAGGTCCATTAATATCGGGCTCAAATCTCATAGCTTTTTGATAGTTTCAAAAAGTGGCCGAAATATTAATATTACTTTAAGTTAATTGTGCAAGACTCATTCTGTATTTATTTTTTTCAGAAGGGTAAATTTCATTATGTATATTTCGAACCGATATTTTTCAAATTTAAAAAGTATATATTTTATTTACAATATCCCAGTTCAAATCAAATTTACAATAACCTTAAAAATAATCACTTACAATTTTAAAGATCAAATATTGTTTAAGATCCAACTAAACAAGTAAGAAATCATCAGTAGGCTAAACCGACTTATATATACCCTCACTCTCAGAGAACATATCTATGGAAATTACTTAGGGCCGGATGATTTGTGTGGAAGGTACTAGAAGGTTCGTGGCATATGGTCCTGGCTTCCACATTTATAAAGTAACTAACAGTACCCGCTGCTACGCACGCGAAATAGCCAGTTATTTGTAATTAGTTTATCGGTCTCTGTTTTGAATAGTATTTATTTAATTTTCTTTTGGTGAATATAGATAAATCTAAAGTAGTAATTTATAGTAATTTTTTATAACTTTTTGTAACTCTTTCCCAAAAAGTACACATTTTGAAAAATCACTATAGGTAATATGTGTTTTGCTTCCCCTGACAACATGTACTTTATTTGGTAATACGTTCACCATTGTCGTCCCGCATCCTCCTGATAATTAAAAATTTTGGAGTATCCATTTGTGTTCCGCATTTACGTAATTAAAGGGTCGTAGACCTTTTTAGTCCCGCGCACCTCTTAAAAGTACAAATTTCAAAGAATCCAATTTTATTGCGCTTCTACATGGTCAGAGGAATTTACATATCAAATTTCAAGATTCTGGCTGCAATACTTTAGTTGGTACCATTTTTATCCCTTTTTATGCCGCTCACCCCTTAAAAGTACAAAAATGCATTTAAGCTTCTATGACGTGAGAGGAATTTACACACCAAATTTCACGACTATAGATGCAATACTTAAATTGGTACAATTTGTATCCCTTTCTGTCCCGCTCAACCCTTATAAGTACAAATTTCGACAAATTAAATTTTACTAGCTTCTATGTGATCAGAGGAATTTACACACCAAATTTCACGATTCTAGCTGCAATACTTAAATTGGTACCATTTTTATCCCTTTTTGTCCCCTTAAAAGTAAAAAATTCGAAAAATCCAATTTTACAATGCTTCTACATGGTCAGAGTAATTTACATACCAAATTTCACGAATATAGATGCGATACTTAAATTGGTACCATTTTTATCCCTTTCTGTCCCGCTCAACCTTTATAAGTAAAAATTTCGACAAATTCAATTTTACTGCGCTTCTACGTGATCAGAGGAATTTACACACCAAATTTCACGATTCCAGCTGCAATACTTAAATTGGTACCATTTTTATCACTTTTTGTCCCCTTAAAAGTAAAAATTTTGAAAAATTCAATTTTACTTTGCTTCTACATGGTCAGAGGAATTTACATACCAAATTGCACGACTATAGCAGTAATACTTCAATTGGTACAATTTTTATCCCTTTCTCTCCCGCTCAACCCTTAAAAGTACAAATTTCGAAAAATCCATATATGTTGCAAGTCTACGTTGTCAGAGGAATTTACAACCAAATTTCACGGCTATAGCTGCAATACTTCAATTGGTACAATTTTTATCGCTCTACAAGTCTACGTTGTCATAGAAATGTAAATATCGATTTTCACGAATATAGCTGCAATTTTTAAATTGGTACCATTTTTATCCCTTTTTGTCTCTTTCCTCCCTTAAAAGTACAAATTTCGAAAAATCTCCATTTGTAGCTCGTCTGCATTGTCATTGCAAGGAACACACCGAATTTCATGTTTCTAGCTACTGCCGTTTAGTCAGGACGAAGGTTCGATGTTTATCCCTTTTTGTCCCATTTTATACGAAATTCGTAAAACCCTTAATTAGTCGACGTCTACGTCATATTTGGGAACTACCCTGAAAAGTTAAAAAAATACCATTTTTATCCCTTTATACTTCAATTGGTACAATTTTTATCCCTTTCCCCCCGCTCAACCCTTAAAAGTACAAATTTCAAAAAATCCATATATGTTGCAAGTCTACGTTGTCAGAGGAATTTACAAACCAAATTTCACGACTATAGCTGTAATACTTCGATTGGTACAATTTTTATCCCTCTATATACCGCTCAACATCTAAACGTACAAATTTCGAAAAATCCATTTTTGTTGCAAGTCTACGTTGTCATAGAAATACGATTTTTACGAATATAGCTGCAATTCTTAAATTGGTACCATTTTTATCCCTTTTTGTCTCTTTCCATCCTTATTAGTACAAATTTGGAAAAATCCCTATTTGTAGCTCTTCTGCATGGTCAGTGCAAGGAACACACCGAACTCCATGTTTCTAGCTACTGTCGCGTTTAGTCAGGACGAAGGTTCGATGTTTATCCCTTTTTGTCCCATTTTATACGAATTTCGTTTGGGAACTACCCTGAAAATTTCAAGCGCCTGGCCTCAGCCGTTTGGTCTGGGGCTTGTCAATGTTAAGTCAGTCAGTCAGTAACGCAACTCTTTTATATATATAGATTGTAAAAGCATAATCAAATATCAAGTCATAATGGATTTCAGGCACCGGATATAGACAATTGTGTGGGAGGACATATCTCAAACATCTTAAAAAGTCGTGAAACGAATTTGGTACAAAGGTAAAGGGTATTTTTTTATTGAGGTATAGAACTTCGAATTGAAATCAAACACAAGAAAATCGTTTTAATGTCCATCAATTTGGCTTTATTGGAAGGATAATTTTATGCCATTAATGTTTAAATAATCCAATGGTGTCAAATCACACGATCTTGGTGGCCAATTGACAGGTCCATTCCGCGAAATTATGCGCTCATCGAATGTTTCCTTCAATAATTCCAATTGCTGTGCACGGTGGCGAATCGATTCATTCGGGTCCTCTTCAACACTTTGCTCTACAGCGGCAATTGTTTCTTCGGTGCGCACTGTTCGACGTCTCTGCGGATGCGTATTATCACATAGAGTAAACGTAGTGCGAAAACGATCCATGGTTAACCGAATTAATTGCTCTGATGGACGATTATGTCGACCATAAAATGGACGGAGCTTGCGGTGAACTATACCCCAATAAAAAACACCCTTTACTTAGGTTCTTAAGTCACTTCTTCAATGCGTTACACTTTTTTACTGTCCCAAATGATATAAACCCTCCTACTCTGTAGAGTGAGGGTATAAAAATCAATTGATATTAGATTTCCGTTTTTTGTGAATTTTAATTTTTGTAGGAATTTTTAGAATTATCTTCAACTTACATAGACATCTTCATAATAATATCACTAGTCCTTCTTTTAGCTGTTTTCTGATTACTTCGTATTTCCAACTGAGACGACTGTGTGTTCCGATGAACAAAGCCCATGAAGTGTGCTCCACTTTATTCCAAGAAAATACAATATTTTTGCCTTCATTAAAATCTTTACAATTTCTAGCAATTATAGAATTTTAAATCGATTCACAGTGCTGGTGGTGGTGGCCTTAGATGAAAGAATATCCTCGATTTTATGTATTCCCAAAGGATTTATGAATAATCATTCACTTCAGTTAATTGGTATTCTCGTGAATTATTACCTACGAACAGGTAAAGAAGCCATATCACCAGAAAAAACTTTTGAAAATTAATTTAAATTTAAATTTGAGGCGCTCTGCAATAGACAGTATTGAGACGTAACGTATTTTACAGCTTTAAAAACTCCATATTGAGCTACGGCTATGTATGTATGTAAATTAATAGACAATGTAAAGGGGGAAGCGGTATATTCCTCAAAAGCCAGCCAAGTAACCAAGGCCAAATACAGCGTTAACGGCGAAGGACTTTCCTGCATACCTTTAAGCAAAGGACCAATTTTTAATTACTTTCTTGTTGAACAACAACAACAACACAGCAGCAATGTTGAAACAATATTATATATATATTGTTTTATGTCTACATAACTAGCAGACTTATGGGGATGTTGTAACTGTGTGTGAAAAATACAGATGAATACACAGTGGCCGAAAAAGGGGAAGACAGAGGGAAAACAATGATTTGTTTTCTAGAAATTTCACCTTTACAAACAACATTTCTTATGAAAATAAATAATGATGACTAGCAATGGCTGAGAGCTAGGGCCACCGGAAGTGATGGTTGGCATTGTATCAACGCCATAAAACATCTGTTATCCTGCACTTAACGAAGGATAATACAACAGCACAGGAAGCGGTAATAATTGCCGAGAACTGAACGGTGTAGTTGAAGGGCAACGAATTTGCAAATATGCTACGAAACCTTTTAGTCTAAAACGAAATCCAATCACACCACCTGTTCTGATTCTGTTCGATTTGAATCCTACAACTTTTACATTTACTTGGAATTTGCAGACACGAATCCGAATAGATGCTGTCGAATTGAATCGACTCAAAACACAGAAACTGGGGGATTGTCATCGACTTATTAACTTTCTAGATACATTGTGGACATCTTAAAAAACTTGACAAAAGACTCTCGTTATAACATCGAAGACGCAATAGATTGTAAATCAAAGCAGAACAACACACAAATAGAAGACGACGAAGTACTAATTTCCTACGACGTGGTTTCCTTGTTTCCGAGCATACCAATAAATCTAACCTTTAAGACGATTGAAGATAAATGGGACATTCTGGAAAATACCACGTGAACTATTCAAAGAAATATTAACCATTTGCATAAAGAACTTGCGATATTTTAAGTACGAAGTTAAAATATACGGACAACAAAAAGGCGTGCCTATGGGATCACCTGTTTCCCCGGTGATACCAAACATTGTGATGGAGGAATTGCTGGACGCATCAATAATTCTTGAACAAGTATGTGGTTCGGAATAATAAAGAAGAAGGCTGTGGAAAGTACAATATACTTTATTCGTAAAGAAAGAAAATAACAATAAGATATGGTAGTTGGACTCACTAATAATTATAGAAGGAAACTTTGGAAAAACAGCCGTAATTTTTTAACCTATGGCTACCCACTCTGATTTTTTTGATATTTTGTAGAGAATAAAATAAGCTAAAATACAAAACAAAACAAGTAAGGAAAGGCTAAAGTCGGGCGGGCCGGCTATATGATACACTCCACTTTCTACCGGAATATAATTCAATTCAGTAAAAAAGTGAAAACGGGAAAATTTGTATTCCAAACATGGAATGAAGTGACTAACATTCACAATAAGTTCTTCTAGTTGAAGTATAACGTGTTATGATAAATTTTAAGAAATTCTCTGAAAATACACAGTTTCTGGGGGAACGAAATTTGTATGAGAGCTATATGTAAATCTGAACCGATGTGACCCATTTTCACCATAGGTGTTCCTAGTGTAAATATAAGATGTTTTGCCAATTTTGAAGAAAATCCGTTGCAAAATGTGGATTCTAGAGCGGAAAAAATTCAAATTGGGAACGAAATTAGTATGGGAGTTATATACAAATCTGAACCGATCTAACACATTTTTACTACATGTGTTTCCAGTTGAAATATAAGGAGGATCTCACTTTGCCTTTTTGCTAATTTTTGGGTTCTGCTGAAGACTTCAGCACAACCTTTGGTCTTAAACCAAAATAAATGACAAGAGTTTTGCGAATTTTGAAGAAAATCTGTTGAAATATGTGGTATCTAGAGTGACTCTTTTCACTCGGGAGTGAAATTCGTTTTTTCAAATTAAATAGCGTTCGCCCTTGTCCCGAAAAACTTCGTTGTGCAAAATTTCGTTTGGTTCTGGCTACAATTGCGACCTGTATCGTGATTACAACTATAGATGGACAGACGGACAGACAGACAGACGGACATTGCTAAATCGACTCAGAAAGTGATTCTAAGCCGATCGGTATAATTAACAATGGGTCTATCTCCCTTCCTTTTGGGTGTTACAAACAAATGCACAAAGACATAATACCCTCGTGGAGTGTATAATAAAGAAAATTAAAGATATGTTTTTCAGGAGATTCAAGGATTAAAATAATTTTTATTTTTGGAGACCTTGAACCACAAGGACATTCGTGTTTTCATACAGATTCAGAAAGGGGAGGTGTAAATCTTTCAGATGATATTAATATCGTTCACATCTGATGACGCAATTCAAAGTTATGATATCGATAAAGAAGCCATCTCTTCAAAAAAATCCGAGATAACCAACTTTGGACCACTGTAAAACTTAAACCACATACTACTTTGAGCTACGGTAAACGGTATATTACCCGCAACCAGAATGTATGTGCCAAATTTCAATAATATCGATGAGAGTCGAAATCCATGTCGGGTCGAAATCTTGTGGAATTACCCTATATTGAACTTTTGTAAAAAAATCGACAACGTTGGTAATAATTAAATAAATAATGCATCCACTCATTATACCCTCCAAACTTTAAGTTCTCAAATAACAATATTTTCACGCATCCTCTGATACCTTCCACACGTAAACATCCTATATGAAGATAAAACCAATATATCAATTATAATTTCATATTTTTAAATAAATATATAGAACTATAATAATAGCTTTAAGCACACATAATACCATATTGTCGAAGTGCTGTGTATAACACTTTCTGATGTATTTTAGTGCCTTAAAATCTATTATTTATAAGTATAAATTGCAATATTTCAATTTTCATAGAAGGTACCGTTAGTATTATTACTATAATTTTGGAAATATAAATCCGATTGCGCCTATGCTTACGATAAATTGATGGTACTTATGAGGCGTTGAGGAACAATTGTTAAAAAATTGTTTTTTTTTTGTAAAAAATAAAAAAATGTAGATCTTTCTATACATAAGAACATTTAAAACAACTTAGAAAGTCGATTAAACCGACCCTTACCCTCTGAGTCATAATTCTGAGAATCTGTCAGCATCTTAAAGGGGGCAGGTATGGGTTACTAGAAGAGAAATATTTTTGTGTGCATTGAGACATGCTGATTCATAAAATCAGCACAAAAACATTCTTTATGGATATATATTTTTTAATTTAATTTAAAAGGACTTTTATTTTGAAAATTAATATATGTCTAAACAGCATATTTAAATAATAAGTACAATACATAAACAAAACAAAATGCAATTTTTTATGACTTTTTTCGTGGCAGCAAAAATATATCTTTTTTCGAATAAAGTAATTTTTCCCAATTTTTTTGGAGGCGGTTCCTAAGCCACTGTTTCTATGGAATGTAAATATAATTCGCAATATTTGTAGCTATCGTGAATAGCTTTAATTTAACATATAGCCGTGTGTAACCAGACTTACATTTCCAAAATGAGAGTACAGATATTTAAGGTACCTTTGCCGAAAATTGGAATTTTAACAAACCATAATTTAAAAAATGTGGTAAAAAATATAACAATATTTTCTTACCACATTTTTTCGAGTTCAGAAAGCCAAAATAAATGAGATAATGTTATACATCACCCTTAGACAACATTTTTGTTGCACAGTGTTACAGAACAACATTCATGATTTGAATTTATATTGTGTCACAAAAATAACTATTTTGGAGAAATTCTATACTGCATGCTAAAATTCAATTCCTAGGCTTCATTAGTGTTTCATATTAAAGAAAACTGGTGAATTGCTGTTTTGAAAAATTGTTTTCCATGGATTCGTTATGCAGTCCCCAAAGAAGTTTTCTGTAGTCTCTTCTTATTTTTGCTTGACGCTGATATGTCTATAAATTGATTGACTGATGACATATTCAGTGACCGCATATGGACTTTTTAGTATGTGCCACACCCAAACACAAATTATATTGAAATGCTATTGACATAAAATTATCTCTCTAATAAAGTCAATATAATCAGTTTGAAATTATGCAAAATTATTAAATTTAAATTTAATAATCTTACGAAATACGACATTGACATAGCCACCGAGATGAAACTGAGCTTCATGAAGGCTGAACTGAAGGCCGATATCTTCTCGAAAATTTTCCACGTAAATTATTAAAGAGTCACTACTTTGGATGAAAGTTTTTAATATTTCCCAATTTTGTTCGAATGACATTTTGCAAATGTCAGACATAGAAATTAATGTTATTCTATCTTTCAAAGTCAAAGTAATCGCTAGTTCAAATTTGAAATTTTAAATGACCCACTCCTTTCTTAGTCTCATTTATGGAAAACTAAGAAACCAATAAAATGATTTAAACCACAAGGTGGTACTAAATGTGGAGCTGTTATGCAAAAAGTGCAGGATTTTGAATATGAATAATTGTTTTTATAGGAAAGTTCTATTTTATTTATTGATTATTTGATTGCATATATAAAAAGGTGGACATTTTCCTTGACAAAATTTTAAAATTGCAGTTGTCCAGTTGAAATGAAAGATAATTATAAAGTCAATCTGTAATGTTGGAAAATTAAAAGCAAGCATTTGAAATAAATAAGAAAATGGAAATTTTCCCGTACATAATTTTTTCATTGTCGATGTGCATCTGTCCAATTGAAATAAAATAGAGTGTATGTAAATGTTATTCTTCTGTTCCGTTCCCCCTTAATAAACGTCTACTAATTTACATTTCACTGGACTCCATGTCGTATACATATTATTTATATTCTCTCCAAATGTATTAAGTATACGCCATGGTGGCCTCAAATAAATAAAATCTTATTGTGAAAGAAGATAGGTTTTTTTCGGTTTGTCATGAATCAATGTTGAATATAGCACACAGTATGTCCCATTGATAGTGTAGCGCATCGATAACCCCCTCCACCCTCCTTAGCCAAAGATAAATACACATTGAAACTCAACTTCACAGCAAATAGATGTTAATCACTCAAATAACAGAAAACAGAAACAACTACAGAAACTTTAGATAAACTTATTGTCAGAACTGGGGGGGTTCGCTTCCTGATAAGGGATGATTCTCGGGCTGATAATGACTGTCCTTTTGTATGTTCCTGCCACAGAGTACCAGTTACGCTGTTAAACTTTGATGTTTTTTCTTGCTTTCTTTCTTCTAAAGATAACAACACACTCAATTTAAGCAATTTAAAATACAAGCAAATTACAGACGGCGTAAATAAGATGGTCGAGGGGTGAATTTAGAACGTGGACAAAGTGGAAATGTGAACAAAGGCAAACATCACAAGTCTTTTCTGTGTGCTCCATTGCATGGTCCTGTGAAGTTTGCCATTTCCACAATGCACGCATGTTTGCATTTCTTTTCACTTTCTTTTCGCACAAGATTCTTTCAGAAGAAATGCGGATTAAAAGAAATAGTTGTGAAAGGAAACATCTTTGTAAGAAGAGGAAAATTTGCTGTTGATTATATAGCGGAAAATATTTATGAAATGGTCTTTATGGTGGACGCAGTGACCTCTGCGAGGGGTGCGAAAAAGAAAGTTGGAAATGCGAATTAGACAACTCAGACTCAAACTTTTCAGTAAAAAGCAAGCCACACGGCCAATTTAACATCCAGCTACCTACATTAAATATATAATTTTAAAATTGTTATTAATTTCTGTGTCTTCACTATCAAAATGAGTATTTAGACTTCATTTTGCGATTTTTTATACCCTCCACCTGCACTAAATTTGTCATTTTGTTTGAAACACCTTGAAATATCGACTTGGGACCCTATAAAGTATATATATTCTTGATCGTCATAAAATTCTAAGACGATATAGCCAGTCCGTGCGACCGTCTGTTGAAAGCACGCTAACATCTAAACGAAAGGAGCTAGAAAGTCCAAATTTTCCATAAAAGCGTCTTCGGTTGGGATTGAACTGGGCGAAATCGGCCCAAAGGGAAAAAAATTTCCCTCACAAGCACTAAAAATACCCATATTAAGCCCTAATATTAGAGTAAGCATAATTTTGCAATATGTCTGCTTGTACTTACTTGATATTGGGTATGCGCATTCCCCTTACAACAAAAACGTGCACAATAAAGTGGTTTTTATTTGTAAGGGGTAAAATGGGCCAAAAAGGGATAAAAAAATGGCACATATCAAACGACAACAGCTAGAAACACGAAATTCGGTGTGTACATTCCTCTAATTTAGTAAATACATAATATAAAAGTATTTCCAAATTCGTACTT
The DNA here is from genome assembly GCA_947397865.1 of Polietes domitor. Classification (NCBI taxonomy): domain Eukaryota; kingdom Metazoa; phylum Arthropoda; class Insecta; order Diptera; family Muscidae; genus Polietes; species Polietes domitor. The sequence goes on along the minus strand of OX377621.1, from coordinate 28,881,567 downwards.
TTAAGGGATAAAATGGGAACAGAGGGATAAAAATGGTACCAACTAAACGCCTGCACCTAGAATAATGAAATTCGGTGTATACCTTCCTCTGATTACGTAGACACGTGAAATAAACGGATTTTTCGAAATTCGTACTTTTTGGGGTTAAAATGGGAAACGGCTACAGTCATGAAATTCGGAGTATATATTCCTCTGACTGCGTAGACACGAAAAATAAAAGATTTTTTCCAAATTCGTACTTTCAAGGGATACAATGGGTACAGAGGGATAAAATAGTACCAACTAAACGACTACAGCTAGAATGATGAAATTCGGTGTGTAAATCCCTGAAATTGCGTAGACAAGTAAAATAAAGAGATTTTAGAAACTTGTACTCTTAAGGGGGTAAAATAGGAAAAATGGGATAAAAATGGTACAAAGCAAATGGCCGCAGCTAGAATCATGGAATTTGGTGTAAACATTCATCTGGGTGCATAGACACGCAAAATAAAAATATTTTTCAAATTCGTACTTTTTACTTTTACGGCAAAAACTGGTTGAATCATGTACTTTTGGAATTATAATAGAATGGAAATACAACCAAGTGTAGCACACAGTATCTACCAATATTTATGGTATTTGAGCTTTTTTGAAAATATAAATATAAGAATATTTATTTTTAGAATTGACTTGAAGTATTATTTAGATATACATATATAGTGTAAACGTAGCCTTGCGTTATAAGCGTGGCTTGAAATAAAAAAAATATTATATTTATTTATAAAATAATTTGTTCAATATTTTTTATTTGTTTTGGTTTGGCTATAGTAAAAATATTACAAAAAAATAATATTTTCCTGTAATGTTACTGCACTTCTAAGAAAATCGATCTGTGGAATTCAATCCATGGTGGAGGGTATATAAAGTTCGGCACGGCCGAACTTACCGCCGTTATTACTTGTTAATTTTGATATGTTCCAGAAGATTCATTCGGCATTTCCTTGGAATTTTTATACACTCACTCTACAGAGTAGGAGGTTATATATCATTTGGGACAGAAAAAAGTGTAACACATTGAAGGAGTGACTTAAGACTACCAAGTATGTTTGGACCAAATCCATTTAACGACTTTTTGCAATTCGAATGTATTACATTCCAAGCTCATAGAAGACTTTTTAAGTTGTTTGTGCCATCCGTCTGGCTGGTTTACACGATAACTCTCGAAAGGAGCTAAGGAATCAATACAAACTTTGCACATGGTAATATTTTCCCCAAACTTCCCCAAGGTCGAAGATGGGAAGAATTGCCACTAACCTTCTGGTACCTCCCATACAAATGACCCTCATTCCTATGTTAAATTAAAACTAATGCAACATCCACACGGATATTCGGAATCATCTATATTTTGGTATTTGATAATGTTTTTATCATCACTTTAAGTTTACTAAATATGGCGGGATTTGTCACGCCTCTTCCAGTACCTCCCACACAAATCACCCTAAACAACGAAAAATTGAAGCTGTTATAACGTATATACTAATGGTCGGAATACTGTGAAATTTGATATTTACCAATCCTTTAAAGTGGTTACATTCGCATGGACTATGGGTGATATTGTCACACCGCTTCTGGTACCTCCCATACAAAGTGGCATAAACTTTGGTTGCAATAAAACCGACATAACATCCATACGGGCAGTCAAAATCATTTGCAATTTGATATTTAAAAACGTTTTTATAATCACTTTAAACCTAAAAAATATTTACGCTTTAGCCAAGCCCCTTCTTGTTCCTCCCACAGAATTGTCTCTATCCTAAAAAATATTAAATCCTTCATAACTTCTATACTGGTGCATGGGATTCACTATGACATGATTTTTGATCATGTTGTTACAATTGTTTTATAAATGTGGAAGCTGGGACCATCCACACAAATTATCCTGTCCTACGTTAAATTTAATTCCTTATAACTTCCGTATATATGTTCTCTAAGATGGAGGATATATATATGTAGGTTTAGCCGACTGAAGCTTTCCTACTTCTTTCAACTATAAATTAGAATCAATTTGTAATTGTTGATTAAATTATTTAAAGATCTCATAAGTTGAAATGTTGCTCAAATTCCGAAGAGATATTAGATTGTGTTTTTTTTTGTAGCAGACACAACCTTAGAGATTTTTAGTAAATTACTGGAAAATCACCAATAATAACAAAAAAGCCAAAGTCAAGTTGACTAATCAATTCAATTAAATAAGGACGAATGTTAAAACTAACGGACAGTTCAGAAATTCCTGAAAATCAAAAATAATTATAACAATTAAATACAGAGTTAAGTTCGGCCAGGCCGAACTTTATATACCCTCCACCATGGATTGCATTCCACAGATCGATTTTCTTAGAAGTGCAGTAACATTACAGGAAAATTTGATTTGAACTGGGATATTGTCCTGGCTCAAGACCATTTTGCATCTATATTTAATAGAATGCAAATTTATTTACAAATGGCATGGTGACATTTATTACTTGGCTGCAGACTACCACTATCATGATTTCCACCCTGTCTAAAGGTTTCATTCAGGTGGCTTCGCAAATATTATCAAATATTGATTACAGACCAAAAAAATACAAACGAAAAAACTAAAATAAAAATTACAGGAAAATATTATTTTTTTGTAATATAGCCAAACCAAAACAAATAAAAATAATGAAAAATAATTTTATAAATAAATATAAAATTTTGATTATTTTAAACTACGCTTATAAGGCAAGGTTACCAATATGTTTATAATATTTATATCGAAATAATACCTCAAGTAAATTCAAAATGTAAATATAAGTCAGAATTCTTCAAAAAATCTTAAATTTCCTAAATTTCCATTCTATTTTAATTGCAAAAGTACAATTTTTGAAAATCCTATCTCTCACGTATATATTGCATAACTGCATGATTCTACCCATTTTTTGCCGTAAAAGTAAAAAAGTAAAAGTCTTTTTATTTTGTCTATGCAGTCAGAGGAATGATTCTAGCTGAGGCCATATGGTTGGTACCATTTTATCCCCTTTTCCCATTTTACTCCTTAAAAGTACGCATTTCGATGAGATGTTAAACCGTTAAGTTGGTACCATTTTTATCCCTACGACGTATGAATTTTGAAAAAATATGTTAAGTATCCACTGAATTAGATGAATGTACACACCGAATATGGTGTTTCTAGCTGTTGTCGTTTGATAGGTACCCTCTACAAATAATAATCACCATATTGTGCACGTTTCTGCTATAAGGGAAACGGGCATACCAAATATCAAACAAATTTAAACAGAAATATTCAAAAAAACATGATGACGGACATGGCTGGATGGCACAATGGAATATTTTCATACAAGCTGCGGCAAAAATTAGAAGGAATAGAGCTAGGAACTTGCAAATTCGTACACATCCCTTATATCGTCAAATTAGATCAAAAACATTTTTTTGTTTAAATCCGCCCACCTCCCATGTAAGTTAATATGAAAAAAAGTCATAATTTTTTTATTTTAAAATATATGTGAATACAAATCATTACCAGTGGTTTCATTTCAGTCCAAAATTAAAAGAAAATTGTCAGTGCCACGCCCAAATACATTTTTTTGTTTTTTTTTACGTTTTTCAAAATTTTTTAAAATTAATTTATTTTGTAATCAATGACACACGGCTATTATAGCTTTATAAGATTAATATCGACCTAATATTTACATGCGCTCGCATGCCATAAAACCTTTTATCCGTAAAGTATGCTTTAAATAAATTTTCCAAAATACATTAACAGAGAATAACGAAGAAAGTATTGCTTCATTTTTGGCTTAGAATGTTTTACCATTTCAGTAATTAAATCGATGTTGGCAGCTATAAGCAGAATATTCTATTAAGAATGAATAAATAAGACAATAGTTTAACAATATTTGTAAATGCCGAGGCATCGGTCGGCCTCGCGAATTTATCTTTATACTGCAGAATATTACCAATAATAATAAATAAACCTCCGTCTGTAAAAGAAAGCAAAAACGTATTTACACTTTTTTAAATACAAAAGAACATCTCAAGAGCTCCTAGTTTCAACGAACTAAATTAATTTTCAATACGGTGCATGGTTTCCGGGATACATCCCAATAAAATAACCTCTCTTATGATGAAATTTGCAACCATTTTAGCATTTATGAACTGTAAATGCATCCACAGCTAAAATTAACCGCGATATTGGCAAAATATTTGAGAATACGCTTACTAGGAATGTTCTTTGCAAAAATTCAATCAGGAAAGTTGAGATTTGGTCGCATGAAATTTTGGAGCTTTTGCCGCTGTGGATCGTCTTAGAATTTAGAATTTTATGACGGTCAAGAATATATATACATTATAGATTCCCAGATCGATATTTCAAGGTGTTACAAACGAGTGACAAAGTTAGAATACCCTCATCCTGGAGGTGGAGGGTATAAAAAACATAATTTAAATTTGAAATAATTGATTGATGGATTAATTCAACACAGGGATAATTAAATCATAAACTTTTCCAAAAATACCCACAACATATCTATGTCCATCAACAGGTTCATCGACCAACCACCCCCCTCCCCCCTTAAATGATTTGCAATTTTGATAACTTATTTATTGTTAATGTCAAATTTGAAAACAATACAACTGAATGAAGATGATGATGTTTTTATCGTCCAACATAAGTCAGCAAAATCTGATCATCTGCCGTTGAACTTTTCATAGAAAACAATTCCTAAGAAATAAGTAACGACTACACAGCAAATCCCCCACCCTCACACACACACTGTTGCTCGCGAAAAATGTCAACAACCCTGGGCGAACTTCGGTTCAGTACCCTTCGGCAATTCATATTTTCCTTGGAAAGACATTGCAAGAATGCAGACCGTAATGAAAGGCCAAATTCGATCAATTGTGTGTGTGTGAGTGTGGAAAAAGTTTTTCTGCTTCAATGGCACTTGCTCTAGAGCGACTTGTCTGTCGCTATGTTGCTTCATGTTTTATGAGGTACTACGTACTAAGTACTACCTAATTAAAAAGTTCAGGGATTTTTTGCTTCGATGTCATAGTAAGCGACCCAAGAACGACAGAGAGCAGCTCAGACGCAGCACAAAACAAAGTTTAAAACTCAATACCTTCTGAAGTTTCTATTATATTTTGTTAACTGTCCCGTGGGGAATTATTTTGCTTTGTGAACATGATACACCCTCGGCAATTGGCTGCTAAACACCTGCTGTACCTGATATGCAATTAAATTAAACAGAGTTTGTTCAAACGTTTAAATAAATTGCAATCAAATGTAATGCATTCGATAGAATCAGACAGTAACAACGCTGCGTATGAGTAATATTTATTAAAAATACTATTAATATCAATTATACGCTGTGGTGGCCGTGAGTGAATTACTTGTGAATATTGATAAAATAAAGCAGAATAAAGGCAGGGAAACAAGAAAAGGGCTACAGGCTTAAGACAAATCGAGGAAGAGGTGGTGGACAACTGATTCTCAAGGTTTTTAGTTCAAAAACATGATTTCTAAACGTCAAACTCTTATCTTAACAAACTTTAATGGAAATCTAATGATGCATTTGTTTCTAAATACAAGTGTTGACCTTTCAATAGCAAACAGACTATTGAAATCTTTGCACTGCTCTAGTACAGCTTCTGTTCAACATTATATTTTTCACATAATCTTCCTTTTTATGGAAAAATAATACGAAATATTATTTTATCGCAAACGTTAGAAGCATTTTCATAATAAAGATGCTCAACTTTGTCCTGCCCTTTACCTTGCTCTGTATTTAAATAGAACAACCAACAAATGAATTTTCTGTTAACCTAGTCTTTACTCCACAAATCTTCCTTGCGTTTCGTTACAATAGGTTAAACAACTTTTGAGAATTGTTGCAATTCTTTCTTTCCAAGAACCTCAAACACAGACACATACATATAGAAAATTGCAATCATAGCCACTGACAATTTTAAGTTTCCAAGATTTATCTTTGCAAGTACCACTGGTTAAATAATAAATGGCATCTGTCTCAAATGGCAAAATGGTATTCGGACAATAAGGAATGAAAAATTTACCATTGTCCCTTATGTACAGTCATAGTCTGCTATAAAGTGGATTTTTTAGTACAAGAAGGGAAAGAAATGGTAATTATCGAAAAAATAACTTTTCAGGAGCTAATAAATAGTAAAATTTAGGAATAGAGATAGTAAATAGAAAAATCACACTCTTCCACTGAGTTGGCGAGCAAAAAGAGGGGAAAATAAATAGGAATTAGATATGTACACAATAGTTCGACTAGGATTAAAATGAGATTTAAAAAAATGATTAATTTAATTTCTGATTTTAATGGAGTGTGATCGTACCAAAAAAAAAACCAAGATATTAAAATATAAAAAAAAATATTTCCTAATAAATAAGGTCACATCTTTTACTTTTATCCATATTTTTCAAATAGCTACCTATAAAAAAATCAAAAATTCAATATATTCCGTTTGTAACACCTTGAAATATCGACCTGAGACCCTATAAAGTATATATTCTTGATCGTCATGACCGTCCGCCCGTCTCACTATGGTCCCAAATCCATTTTTTTGGCAGAAATTCCAAAAAAAAATAAAATTGGAAAATGGTAAACGTGTATATATTTTATACTAAAGAGTGATTTTTTTTGAGGTTAGGATTTTCATGCATTAGTATTTGACAGATCACGTGGGATTTCAGACATGGTGTCAAAGAGAAAGATGCTCAGTATGCTTTGACATTTCATCATGAATCGTCTTACAGACGAACAACGCTTGCAAATTATTGAATTTTATTATCAAAATGCGTGCTCTGTTAAGAAAGTTCATTGCGCGCTTCCATTTTATGGTCAGTTTAATCGACCCACTGAAGCGGCTATTCGGGCTATTGTGACTAAATTTCGCACCAAATTTACATTGTTGGACATTAAACCACCAACACGCTTACGTAGAGTGCGAACTGAAGAAAATATCGCAGCTGTATCGGCCAGTGTTAATGATGACCACCAATTTTCGATTCGTCGCCGTTCGCACCAATTGGGTCTCTGTTACTCAAAAACGTGGAAATGCCAAAATTGGACTAAGCGGATGGACCACCTAAGACGCAGCCGCGGTCAACATTTAAATGAAATTATCTTCAAAAAGTAAATGTCATGGACCAATCTAACGTTTCAAATAAAGAACCGATGAGATTTTGCAAATTTTATGCGTTTTTTTAAAAAAAAGTTATCAAGCTCTTAAAAAATCACCCTTTATATACTATATATGTGTATATATTTCATTTCATTTATTTATTCAGTCTATGGAAATACAATATTCCTTACAGACTACAATATAATACTAAAAATAAATTAAATCTAATATGTTACAAAAAGTAGTTAATGAATTCGAAAAATCTAAATTAAAATTAGATATACGATTAAACTCTTTCAAAGCCCTTGCAATTGGTTCAAATACAGAATAGTTAGATCTATGAAGCGGAATAAAAAATACATTTTTATTTCTTAAAATTCGAGAAGGAACTTTAAAATTTACAAGTTCCAGTAATTCAGAACAATCAACTAAGCCACAAATAATTTTGAAAAGAAACACTTGCGAAAGGAGAGTTCTCCTATTCTCGAGGGTTTTCAAACCAATAAGTCTACATTTATCGACATAGGAAGGTTGAGGTTCAGTAAAATGAATAGAACGTAAAGCAAACTTCATGAATTTTTTTTGAATACGTTCAATTCTACATATATGGTTAGCACAAAAGGGATTCCAAACAATACAAGCATATTCCAGCTTAGACCGGACTAACGATGAAAAAATTAACTTCGCCGTATAAGGATCCGAAAATTCCCGACAATTTCTCTTCACAAAAGCGAGCAAAGAATATGCTTTAGGAATGATGACATTTAAATGATTAATAAACGTAAACTTGGCATCAAAAACAACACCCAAATCAACTATTTCATCTACAGATTTAAGTTGAAGGTTATTAATGAAGTAGTCGTAATAAACCATATTTGCCAATTTACCAAAAGAAACTTTAAAACATTTAGAAACATTAAGACACAAAAAGTTATTTGAGCACCATTCCGACACTCTGTCCAAATCACTTTGGAGACGGAAAACATCTGCAATAGAGTTAATTCGCAAAAATATCTTTAAGTCATCAGCGTATAATAAAACATTCGACCATTTAACACAAGACGATATATCATTAATAAATAAAATGAACAATATTGGGCCTAAGATACTGCCTTGGGGAATACCAGAAGTAGCTTTGTAAGAAAACGAATGAACAGAGTCAATAGAAACAAAACAGGTTCGATCCTGTAAATATGATTGAATCCAATTTAAAAAGACTGAATGAAATCCAATATGACAAAGTTTATTAATTAACATATCGTGTGAAACCTTGTCAAATGCTTTTGTGAAATCAGTGTATATAGTATCAACTTGACAGCCAAGTTCGAAGCTAGATATGCAGTACTGAGAAAAAATCGCCAAATTTGAGACAGTAGAACGACCCCTGACAAATCCATGCTGAGATGGAGAAATAACATGTTTAACAGCAAAGTATAACTTATCAAAAACAATATGCTCAAAAATCTTTGAAATGTTGCATAATTTGGCAATAGGTCTATAATTTAAAATATTATTCTTAGCACCAGATTTGAAAATGGGAGTAATAGCAGTAACTTTCCACCTATCAACAAAGAAACCTTCTTGTAATGACATATTGAAAAGGAATAATAGCGGCACAATTAATGACTTTGAACAATTTTTTATAAAAAATGAGCAAATACCATCACTATCCAATCTAAAAGTAGGTTTGAGCTTAGTGATTCCACTTAACACATCAACATCTATTAACTGTAGCATTCCAAAATTCAGAGAAGAAGATGAAAAGAAATTAGAATTTCCTGAAGAAATGTAAGGCGAAAAATTACTACTAAAAAACTCGGCAAACAAATTAACAGTCTCCGAAGTTGAATTAGATATTTTATCATTAAAAATCATTCGAGATGGATATTCCGAGCTTTTTCTTTTGGAATTAATAAAAGTCCAAAATGATTTAGGATTCCTCTTAATATTGTTTTCAAAATTAAGTATATACTGCCTATACAAAAATTTATTTAGAAAATTGAACTCCCTTAAATAATGTTCATACATTGACTTATTGTATAAATCATTTGTGGCTTTAAAAAGTTTATAGAATTTATTTCGCTTATTTTTCAATTTCTTAAGGCCTTTCGTATACCAGGGCAATTTGTGAATTCTGGGCTTCAAAAGAGGAATGTTACAACAACAAATTTGATCAATAACAGCAATAAATCTATCATAGCAAACTGTTAAATTATCAACTCCAAAAATTTGGAGCCAATTTACGTCACTAATACACTTATTTATAATTTAAAAATTACAATTTTTGAAGTCGAAACCTAATCGGCTATCACTTACTTTAGGAAACAAATAAAATTCTAAAGTAATTTCAAGAGGTACATGATGCATATCTGATTTGCAAAAAGGGTGAAGACATTCATTTATAATAAATTTTAAATCCTGATCCAAAAAGACAAGGTCCAAAATTTTCCTTAACCGGTTAAACAAATTATTAACTTGGATCAAATTCAAACTGAAGAAACCATCAATAGTATTGATTTCAAACAAATTATTAACATTAGAAGGCACGGTAGACATAGAACTTTCATCGGAAGTCCAAACAACTTTACTCAAATTAAAATCACCAACAACAATTAATTTACTATTAACAAGAATGTCAGCCAAATCAATAACGTTATTCACATGTGCATCATATAGAATTTCAGAACTATTAGGCGGAATATAGGAAACAGCTAAGATAATATTACCATGAAGACCCAATATTGAAACACACAGCTGTTCAATTAATGGATCATTATTGGGAAGTATACAAATTGACGAAATTAGGATTCTCTTAACAGCAATTAGCACCCCACCTCCTTTTACGCAATTGGCTCGACCATAATCTCTGTCTTTACGGTAAACAGTGTATTGCGTAGCATTAAAAAACTCCTCACTTTTGAAATCCTCATTCAACCATGTTTCCACCAATACAATGACATCATATTCATATTGTACAGAAGCTGCATAAACGTTATTTGATTTAGATCTCATTCCGCCCATATTTTGGTAATACACTTTGAGATTATGGAATTTAACAGCGGCAGTACTCAGAGGCCGTTCACTCCCATCCGGTGTTTTTGAAAAAAATCAAATGGGCGAACACGAACATCTGATGGCCATAGCGACGATTTAAAAAGCTCATCATAGAAACCAGCAGATACTCCAAGTTTAAAAGTAACACTTTTTAAAGAATTTATATCGGCATCCCTCTTAACCAATCTATAGCATTCCATATTATTTCGTCCAATTTTAGTATGTTTTTCAACATAACTAAGCACATTATCAGCAGTAACAGCAGGCTTGAAAGAAGATAAATGCACCCATTTCTTACTGGCCACAACGTCAAGCTCATTGTTGTCATTAGCACCGAAAACTACTCGTTTGCGCCTTTTATTTTGAATGTTACGATTCCCTTTCAAATTGTTTGCTGGGATATCACTTTCTGCATGCGATGTAACGGAGGCAGCATAATTAGCAGCAGCAAGAAGAGACTCTGAGTTTTCACTCTCCACGTTTCCCACAGAACCAACAACAGCATGTGAACATCCATTAGCGAGTATCAATTCATCGTTAACGATAGCACCAGCATTAGCATCAGAAAGAGCAATGCAATTTTCAACATCACTCACTCTCACAGGGGAACCACGAACAGAAGACACATTTACAACAACATCATTAGAATTAGCACACACAGCAGACGAAGAAGTGGAGGCACGATGCGAAGTTAAATGACTCTCTTCCTCTTGTTGAAGCGACTGAATGTGTTTTTGTTTTTGCGAAACACAAACATCTTTATTGTTGTTAACGAACAAAAGAAACTGACTTTGGAGAAGTTTGATTTCATTTGACAGTGACGAAACAACAGCAACCAAATCACTGGCAGCACCAGCACAACCATTGCAATTAAAAACAATGTTTTTAGAAGTTTTTAATAATTTATATTCCACTTCGCTTTCAATTCCGGCACACATCTTATGATATTTGGAAGAACAAATTTTGCATTTAATGAAAATATTGCCAACCAAAGGTTTAAAGCATTTAGCGCAGAACGACTTAGGCGGAGACGACATAGCAAAGAAAATCGACTTGTTCAAACGAGAGAGCAAAATGAACTGAATTATTATATACTTTATGACAACACTCCAAGCAATCAAGAAAATATACTGGAGAAAATTAGGTGACAACACCACAAGCCTGAATGGTACTTAAACTTTGCGGTTCAAAAAAGTGGGATTAATTTTGATTTGAAGCAGTTTTACAAATTAATTAAAATCAAGACTTAAAAAGAAAATAATAAAGTGACTATATTATGAAAATTGACGGCAAGAGTTAGTAGTTGCAAAATTATATTTAACATTTTATGATTATTGTGGTCTTGTAAGTATTCATAGGTATTGTAATTTTGTGATTTGTAGAGAACATAATCTATAAATGTCGTGGACCAAAAGTTATATGTATGACTCAACTTGACTCAAAGTGTAAATGTGAAAGTGTTCGTCAGAGGTTGTAGTTTATGGTGGAATTAATATCTCGTCAGCATTTTTCGGCAAACTCCAAAAATTGTCATTTTATTTTAGCACAGTTTTTGATTAGCCATAGACATATATATGATTATATCTCTGAATTAGTTTTGTGTACGAGACCCATCAATATTTTATTTAAAAGGTATTGAAAGTACCTTTCAAATGGTATACAACATCATTCACCTTTTTGTACACATGTATACATTTTTACTTTATTTCTTGAAATAATTATTTAAATTTCTTGGAATAAACATTTAAATTTTCAAATAATTATTTAAATTTGTATGCTTTTTTTGCTTTTGTAATAATTTATTTATTTTGCTTTTGTAATTATGGTATAAAAATGGCACCTATCAAACGAAACACAAAATTCGGTGTGTACATTCCTCTAATTGAGTAGATACATAATAGGAAATTATTTTTCACAAATTCGTACTTTTAAGGGGTAAAATGGGAATAGAGGGACAAATAACCGCAGCTGAGTCATGAAATTCGGAGTATACATTGGATATACATGCGTAGACGCAGTCAGAGGTATGTATGTATGTATGTATGCGTAGACGCAGTATCAAGCGATACAATGGGTACAGTGGGATAAAAAGAGTACCAACGAAACAACTACAGCTAGAATGATGAAATTCGGTGTGTACATCCCACTAATTGCGTAGACACGTACAAAAAAGAGATTTTTGAAAGTCATACTCTTAAGGGGGTATAATGGGAAAAAGGGGATAAAAATGGTACCAACCAAATGGCAGTAGATAGAATCATCGAATTCGGTGTATACATTCCTCTGACTGCAAAGACACGCGAAATAAAAAGATTTTTCCAAATTCGCACTTCTTACTTTTACGACAAAAAATGGTTAAATCATGTAGTTAGGTTATTTTGCACTATGTACGTGAGCTTTAAAAAATTGTACTTTTGGAATTAAAATAGAATGGAAATACAACCAACTGTAACACCCACTATCTACTAATATTTATGGTATTAAAGCTTTGTGAAAATATAGATATGAGAATATTTATTTTTTGAATTGATTTGAAGTATTATTTCGTTATGTAAACGTGTTGGTAGCCTTGCCTTATAAGCGTGGTTATTTCAAAACAAATATAAATATTATATTTATTTATTACATTATTTTTTCAATATTTGTATTTGTTTTGGTTTGGCTTTATTAACAAATATATTTTCCTGCACTTCTACGAAAATCAACAGACTCTGTGGAATGCAATCCATGGTGGAGGGTATGTAAAGTTCGGCCCGGTCCAACTTGACGCCGTTTTTACTTATTTTTTATTAATATTTTTAATCCAATTTTCATCGGAGCTACTTTTAATATGTTTACTCACATTTTGGATATAAAAAGTCGATCAGGCCCGGTTATTTGTTCAATTAAAGGTAAATAAGATTTAAACAAAATTATATCTGACACATAAAATAAAACAAATGAAATCAATCATTGCGAAGAAAACTAGGCCTATTTGAAGAAAATCCATGGATAAATGATGTGACTCACTTCCACCATATGCAATGTTTATAGGTGAAAAATGAAATTTTGTATCAAGCTAGACCAAAAATATGATGTGTTCTGCCAAAATAGATCAAAATCTGTAACGGTTATATTAATACCTTAGACGATGTGGTCCACTTTCACCATAGGTGTTTCCAGTTCAAATACCACTATCTACCAATATATATGGTAATATTGGTAGATAGTGGATGTTACAGTTGTATTTACATTTACAGGTTGTATTTACATTCTATATTGATTCCAAAAGTACAAATTTTGAAAATCCATTTTCTCAGATACACAGTGCAAAATAAGCTAACTTCATCATTCAACCAGTTTTTGCCGTAAAAGTAAAAAGTACGAATTTTGTAAAATCTTTTTATTTTGCTTGTCTATGCAGTCACTTTATACACCGACTTCCATCATTCTAACTGCGGCCATTTTTATCTCCTTTTTCCTATTTTATTCCCTTAAGAGTACGACTTTGTAAAATCTCTTTATTTTATGTGTTAACGCAATTAGAGGGATGTACACACCGAATTTCATCATTCTGGCTGTAGTCGTTTAGTTGGTACTATTTTTATCCCTCTGTGCCCATTGTATCCCTTAAAAGTACGAATTTAAAAAATAAACTTTGTATTTTTTGTCTACGCAATCAGAGGAATGTATACTCCGAATTTCATGACTCTAGCTGCATCCGTTTAGTTGGTACTATTTTTATCCCTTTTTTCCATTTTACCCCGAAAAAGTAAGAATTTCGAAAAAACCGTTTATTTTACATGTCTACGCAATCAGAGGAATGAATACGCCGAATTTCATTATTCTAGGTGCAGCCGTTTGGTTGGTACCATTTTTATCCCTCTATTCCCCTTTAACCCATTAAAAGTAAAGTACGAATTTGAAAAGAATACTTCTATTTTTCGTGTCTACGCAGTCAGACGAATGTCTACTCCGAATTTCATGACTCTAGCTGCGGTCATTAGGTTGGTACTATTTTTATCCCCTTTTTTCGTGTGAACTCCAAAATGTACGATTTTAGAAAAATCCTTATATTTTACGTGTCTACGCAATCAGAGGAATGTATACACAGAATTTCATTATTCTAGGTGCAGTCGTTTGTTTGGTACCATTTCTATCCCTCTATTCCCCTTTAACCCATTAAAAGTAAATTACGAATTTGAAAAAAATCCTTTTATATTAAATGCATAATATAAAAGTATTTTTTCAATCCTCAATTAGAGGAATGTACATACCGCATTTCGTGTTTCTAGCTGTTGTCGTACCATATTTATCCCTTTTTGTCCCATTTCACCCCCTACGAATAAAAATCACTTTATGGTGCACGTTTTTGTTATAGGGGGAATGCGCATACCCAATATCAAGCAGACATATTGAAAACTCTAAAATATGGGTATTTTTAGTCCTTGTGAAGGAACAACTTTTCCCTTTGGGCCGATTTCGCCCAGGTTCAATCCCAACCGATCTACGACTATAAGTCGCATTTGTGGAAAATTTGGACGTCCTAGTTCCTTTCGTTTAGATATTAGCGTGCTTTCAACATGGCTAGATCGTCTTCGAATTTTATGACGATCAAGAATATATAAACTTTATAGGGTCTCCGGTCGATATTTCAAGGTGTTATTTCAGTCGCAAGGTGTTAAATCACAAGACCTCTGTGGCCAATTGTGATCACCTCTTCGAGAGATAACACGGTCCGGAAACTTTTCCCGTAAAAGAGCAATGGTTTCGTTGCTTGTGTGGCACATAGCGTCGTCTTGTTGAAAGTAAACGTTATCCAGATCAGTACCATCCAACTCCGACCATAAAAAATCATTAATAATCTCTCGATAGCGCAATCCGATCACCGTAACTGTTGATCCAACCTCATTTTCGAAAAAGTAAAGTCCAATAACCCCGCCGGACCATAAACCGCACCAAAAAGTCACACGATGAGGATGGAGAGGCTTCTCAACAATAACCCTTGGGTTTTCCGATCCCCAGATGCGACAATTTTGCTTGTTGATGTAGCCACCGAGGTGGAAATGGGCCTCATCAGTCAAAATGATTTTTCGATGGAATTCCGGATCATTTTCATTCATGAATTTTAATAATTGCAATGCGTT
Source organism: Polietes domitor (assembly GCA_947397865.1). NCBI lineage: Eukaryota > Metazoa > Arthropoda > Insecta > Diptera > Muscidae > Polietes > Polietes domitor. Next base: position 28,866,217 of record OX377621.1, on the reverse strand, counting down.
GTTGAAGCGTGCATCGTTCCATTTTTAGTAATGTCGTAGTTTCTACTTCAAAAAAAAGCTTCAAAAGTGACAGCTACCGAAATACCGGGTAATTCAAAATAACACCTCTTGTTGGAAACCCCTGTATTATATTTTTTGTTGCATATTGAAGAAGAAATAAATTGTGTCCGGTACCTACAAAAGTATTTTTTGTAAATTCTTTACAAACTGTAAGCATTTTGTAAGAACAGAGAAAAAACTTTTCCATTGACATACTGCTGTCCCCGAAGTTGCCGTTATTGTGATTTTCGTTCTACGCAGTGTCATCTGCTTCTAAATCTATTTGAAAGTTTCCCCTCAGGCATGACGCTGTATTGGTCGCTGTCATGTCCATAATTGCATTTATTCTCAATTCCGTCCATAACAACTTCTCAATTGTTTTCCACTCTCATCATTATTCCGCGAGAAGCCAATTTATATTTCATTTTATTTTGATGACATATTTAAATTTTCCTATTAGAAGCACTTCTATGCATTGAAAACTTTGTTTCTGTCTCCCCCAAAACAGGGGCTGGTATTTGCATATTCAAACGACAGGGTGGAACAGCGAATACGGTCTCGTTAGGAATTTCCTCTTAAAGCTGTTATCAACAAAGTAAAATAAAATAAATAAATAATATTTAAGAAGCGACCGTCTAGACCGAGTTGCATGAAAGAACTCTGAAAGCCAAAACCAAAAACAAATCGCACACTTTAAAGCAAAGCAATGAAAGCGGTGTTGTTTCATGCACAGCTTTTGTGGCAACAGCAGAACGTAAGTGGCGGAAACGGAAGGCGACAAGCTGGGGAAATAAATTGATATTCATGACAAATTCGCGCGAGCATAACGCGCCAACAGCACAGGCACGTCTCTCTCGCTGACACTCTATCTCTCACTCTCTCTCTGTGTATATTAAGTGCAAAGTGAAAATTTCATAACTTTCCCTTTTTTGTACATCACCAACATTTGAACAACAGAAAAACATGTCAATCAATTAAGTTTTGTAGCCGGGAGCTGAACATTTTCAAATGCAAATTAAAGGTGACGCAAATAATTTCCATAACAACATATTACGCTGCAAATCAAACAGGTGGAAAAAGAAATTGCGCTTCAGTCAGTGTTCAGGGGCCTTTGTATGCTCTTGTCTCAATTGTTTGGACATTAATGTGCCGATATTGGGGATACTTTTAACATTTTTCACAAAATGTGAGTAAATACATGCATGTATACTAGGGTGTATTGATTTTAGACAACTTTTGATGTTCAAAAACGTGTATTTAAAAAAGTGGTGGAATGTTTTGCCATTCTCATTTAGTTAATTAATTTTTGTGACAAAATTTAGATAATAAAATTTATCGAGAGCTAGATAAATCGTCCAAAAAATTTATTTTTTTTAAATACGTTTTTTCAATTTTTAAACGACTGCTACTGAACCACTCTTTCTACGTGAAAGAGATATTTGTAACCCTCATAATTACGTTAAATTTAAGATATTAGTCGCTTAGATCGGGTTTATATTTCAAAATTAATAAGGGTACCTTTGACGATAATTGTAATTTTAATAAAAAAATTATATATATTTTTTTAATTTTCAAAATTTGAAAAACGTTTAGTTATGAAAAGCTGTGGTATGATTTGCCATTCTCCGATGTAATTTTATTTTTGTGTTAAAATTTAGTACTGCTCGTTAAATCGTCAAAAGAAAAACGATTTTTTACAAACATATATTTTTTTATCGATTGCTACTAAACCACAGTTTCTACGTGAAGCCCTTATAATTACCTTAAATCTTAGGTATTACTTCTCAGAATATTTTTGGATTTTTTTAATTATTTATTTTTCAAATGATTACAATTATCATCTAAGGTACCGTTATTACTGAATTATAAGCCAGATCGAAGCGACTAATACCTTAAATTTTAGGTAATTATGAGGGCCACAAATGTCTCTTTCACTTAGATACAGTGGTTAATAAGCAATCGTTACAAAAAAATTAAATATAGCTTTATCTTTTAAACGATAAATATTTTTCACAAAGCAAGTAAAAACGGCATTAAGTTTAGGATTGCATTCCACAGACGATGTCGATTTTCGTAGAAGTGCAGTAATATTACAGGAAAATATATTTTTTTTAATATAGCCAAACGAAAACAATTACAAATATTGAAATAATAATTTTATAAATAAATATAATATTTTAATTATTTCAAACCACGCTTATAAAGCAAGGCTACCCATACGTCAATTCAAAAAATAAATATTCTTATATTTATATTTTCAAAAAGCTTAAATTAAATTTGGATGTATTTCCATTCTATTTTAATTCCAAAAGTACACATTTTGAAAATCCATTATCAGACGTACATAGTGCAAAATAACCTAACTTCATGATTCAACCAAGCATTCTACCTGTAGTCGTTTAGTTGGTACTATTTTTACCCCCTTTTTCCATTTTAACCCCAAAAAGTACGAATTTCGAAAAATCCGTTTATTTTCCGTCTCTGCGCAGTCAGAGGAATGTATACTCCGAATTGCATGACTCTAGCTGCGGTCATTTGGTTGGTACTATTTGTACCCACTTTTCCATTTTAACCCCAAAAAGTGCGAATTTCGAAAAATCCGTTTATTTTACGTGTCTACGCAATCAGAGGAATGTACACACCGAATTTCGTGTTTCTAGCTGTTGTCGTCTAATATGTACCATTTTTATCCCTTTTTTGCCCCATTTCACCACCTGCAAAAAAGAATCACTTTATGCACGTTTTTGCTGTAAGGGGAATGCGCATACCAAATATCAAGCAAATATAAACAGAAATATTCAAAAAACATGCTTAAATACGCTAAAATATTGGGGATTATTATGGGTATTTTTAGTCCTAGTCCCTTTGTCAATCCCAACCCGCCCCGTGTCAATCCCAACCGATCTACGACTATAAGACGCATTTATGGAAAATTTGAACGTTCTAGCTCCTTTCGTTTAGATACTAGCGTGCTTTCAGCAGACGGTTTTTCGGTTTTTCGTGTCGGTTAACCGGTTTTTGGTAAATAAGATAACATTGCACATTGTGTTAGCAATGTCAAAGGACTCAGCAACACTCATAGAAGCTAAAGCAATACAAAAATTTTTATTCAACAACGCCCTGGATTTGTGTTTCCGTTAAACGATGGCGTATTGAAATACTCATGAAAATCGGATACAAAGGAATTTGCAAATGAATTATACAAATGTCTTTTCCCCGAAATTTCTGTAGAATCAGATTTAGACAACAGTTCAGATTCGGATGTTAGTTGTGACATCGAAGAGTCTTGTAATTTAATGCTGGATTTAACCAAACAAAAAAACACATCCAAAACCCCAAAATTGCTCGAAAAAGCGAAAGACAGACGACTTTATTGGACGATTTCGCATTGACAAAACAATGAAAAGAATGAAAATCTAAGTTACTTATATGATGTCTTGATGACTGTTAGCCCTACATCAACATTTAGCGAGCATGTTTTTCTACGTCAAGCTTTATCAAAAACCAACAAAAAATCGCTTACAAAATTATCACTTGAATTGTATACTAGTATTACGATATTATTATAAGAAGTATTCTACGTAAACTTTTAAGTAAAAGTACGTAAAGTAAGTACGTAAAAATATGAATTATTTTATAAAGGGTGTCCCAATAAGAACGCAATTTTTAAATCTGGCAACATTCGAAGTGTCATTGTTTGACATTTGAACAATTGTTATTGTTTGTTAGTAGAAGGTACGAGGTTAGTAAAAATGGAGCGCTACACGAATGAACAACGCATTCTCATTGTGAAATTGTTTTACCAAAATGGTGAAAGTTTTGCGGCTACCGTTCGCAAATTGCGATCAATTTGGGGTCACAATAATGCTCCAAAAGAGTCAACTGTAAAGAGATTAATGGATAAATTTGCCGAAACTGGGTCTGTTAGTGATGTAAAGACAACAACGCGCCATCGACCAGGTCGATCGACCGAAAATGTCGCAGCTGTACGTGATGATGTCGCTCAAACTCCATCCACCTCAATTCGACACCGAGCTCAGCAAATTGGTGTCTCCAAATCCACTTTGCAGCGAATTTTGACGAAAGATTTGCATCTTCATGCTTACAAAGTTCAATTGACTCAGGAACTGAAGCCAACTGACCATGGACAGCGAAGGGAGCTCGTTAATTGGGTATTGGAGAGACAACATGAAAATGCTGATTTTGCCGATAAAATCATCTTCAGTGACGAGGCCCATTTTCATCTTGATGGCTTCGTCAATAGGCAGAATTGTCGCATTTGGGGTGCGGAAAATCCTCGAGTGACTCACGAGAAGCAAATGCATCCTCAACGTGTCACTGTGTGGTGTGGTTTTTGGGCTGGAGGAATCATTGGACCTTTTTTTATGAAAATGAGGCAGGTCAAGCGCAAACAGTCAATGGTGTTCGGTATCGTGAAATGATAACCAGTTTTTTCTTGCCTAGAATTGAAGAAATGAATGTGGAGGGCATGTGGTTCCAACAAGACGGCGCCACATGTCATACAGCCAGAGAAACAATTCAATTGCTGCATCAGTCATTTCCCAGTCGTGTTATTTCGCGTTTTGGAGATCAGAATTGGCCGCCTAGATCGTGCGATTTAACACCATTAGATTTTTTTCTTTGGGGTTTTTTGAAGTCGATGGTTTACGCGAATAAGCCGACGACGACTCAAGCCTTAAAAGACGAAATTGGACGCTGCATTAATGAAATACCGCAGCATTCATGCAAAACGGTCATTGAAAATTTCAGTAAAAGATCGCGTGCATGCCAGCAAAGCCGCGGCGGCCATCTGCACGATATATTGTTCCATACATAACCTCATTCTGTCTACTTTACGATATAATAAAGTTTCACGATTTTTTCTTAACTATCTGTGTTTTATTTAAAATTAAAAAATTGCGCTCTTCTTGGGACACCCTTTAGAATTGACTATATTTTAAAATGTATGTATGGGATCTATATCTAAATCTGAACCGATTTGCTTCAAATTAAATACGGTTCGTCCTTGGGCCACAAAACTCACTTGTGCCAATTTTTGTTAGGGTCATATAATAATTGCGACCTGTACTTTGATTACAAGAACAGAGGACATGGCTTAATCGATTCAAAATTCGATTCTAAGTCGATCGGTATACTTAACAATAGGTCTATCTCACTTCCTTTTGGATGTTACAAACAAGACACAATACCCTAGTGGAGGGTATAAAAATGCTACTGAAGTTCCTTATTTAATGTACCTTTACTAAAAATTAACTGTATTTCATTTCGTTTTAATATTTTCGTATTTTGGTTTAAAAAAACCGGTTATAACCGGTTTTGTAAAAAAGCTATAACCGAAAACCGGTTTTTAAAAAAGTTGAATTTTCGGTTAAACCGAAAACCGTCTTTCTAAAATAACCGGTTATTTGGACCCCTATTTTTATCATATTGAGAATACCAAAATATTTGTATGCCATATGATTGCTGACTTCATTCGGAATATTTGTGTCAGAATCCTGAACAGAGAAAGTTTAAATATAAGCAATTGCAACCGCGAATTTTGGATTTTTCAACAATTGCAGCGATTTTCGCGACTGACTTCACATATGTTACAAGCGACATTGGTTCTTAATACACAAACAAAAATTCAGTCGGATCCGTTGGCTAGATCGCCAGAAAATCATAAAACAAATATGTCATGTGTGAAAATCATTTAAGCCATATTTGCCGCGAAAATGAAAATTTTCCAAAAATATCTAATTTGTATTTTTTGTTTACCGTGCCCTATCGCAATATCCACTTTTTGTAAAAAAATTGTAAAAAGGGATAAAAATGGTACCAATCTGACGGGTGAAGCTGGAATCTTTAAATTCGCTGTGTACATCCCAGAAAATGCGTTTTCTACACAGCATTGCCAACATTTCATTAAAAACGTCGACGAGTTTACAATAAGTCTTATTTATATATTTGAGCATTAATGGTTATGTGCTTATTTCAAAATTCATAGAGCTCAATTTTAAACGTGCAAAAGTGGTTATGAACCATAAAGCCGCGAATAATAGGAAATTTCGAAAACTTATCAATCGTAGCAATTAGTAATCCTCTTTAGGAGTAAATCAGTTTTTTCGCTCTCCAGAAAAGTTGTGTTTTTGTTCATAGCCACTTATGAATATAAGCCCTCGATATACTTTATGGGTTCTCCGATGAATATTTGAAGGTGTTACAAACGAAATGTCAATGTGAATATACCCATCCTTAGGAGGAGTATATCAAATTAAATGTTATTCTACCTTTCAAAGTCAAAGTAATTGGTAGTTCAAATTTAAAATATTATATGGCCCAAACTATATTTTTTTCGTTTTTGTTGCCCGAGTGCTATCATTATGCTCAGTTTGGTTGAATATACTTACTATAGAACAACTCTTACAAATTTATGTTCAATTCAGTTCATGATTCAATTCGAGATTGTTATTTCATTCAGAGATTATGCTCATTTCTGACACAAAGACCCAGCCACTAAGCCAAATAGCCGCGTCATTCAAACAATAATGACATAAAATTATCTACCGAATAATATTATAGTATTGTCAATTTGATATTATGTAATATCATAATATTGTTTCAATTTAAAGTACATAAATCCTTACATGCAGAATTTAAAAAAATATACATATTTCTCTCCCATGTTCACGGGAGAAAAAAACTTTTCGAGCCGAAGGCTTTACATTTTGATTCCTTCTAATCTTATCAGTGTTAGTACCAGTCCGACCGTATTTCAAAAACGAAAATCAAATGGACTTAGGACAGCTCTCAGCCTGGACATGCCATAAATCCCAACCTACCATGTCGGGTAGGGTGTGTTGAACGATTTTATTTTCTTTACTTTCTGTGTGTGTGTGAAATGTATGCATGTGTCTGTCCATCACACCTACACGACACGACACAAGCATTAAGGTCAAATGAACAGCAATTTACAAAAGTTGGCAAAACTTTTACTTTTATTTGCGAAACTTCAGTTTTAATTAAACAGTTTCATTGGTGTCAGACAGTTCACTGTTGGAACGGTGCGAAAGGGGTGCGTCAGAACCTTCAATCGCTTATTTGCTGTTGATTGAAATGTCAGTTACACTTCGCCAAAAGTCGTACAGTGAATGGGGGGCGAAGGAGTGATATGTTGTGAATGTCGAAAGGTGTTTAATATTCCGTTAGTTGTATGTATAATGGATACAGAGGAACACGCTTTCATGCATTCAGTTACCCCCATCTAAGTGAGGGTATGTGTGTAAGGGTCACAATGAAATATACGCAAAAGGTAATCGCCAAGAGTTTCTGTAAAGTGGGATACAACCCCTAAAAGGACCTGGATGCTCTAAAGAAAGGTTATATTTTGCATAAATTTCATATTGGACATACTTTTTGCATTTTTTTTTAATTCGAACACGAAATTTATTTTAAAGCCTTTTTGCTATACCAACACTAAAAAATGTTGTTGACCAATTAAGTTATGTCCAATGATTGTCCATGTTATCGTAAAAAACAACCTTCGAAACAGCAACTTTCGAACACCTGAGAAAACCCAATTAATGGTTTCACATCGAGCTATCTTACTTCTAGCCCATAGCTCGAAAACACTTCAGCTCCACTTTGTATATCAATGTGGATTTTCCATAAACTGTGTTTGCTGCTTAAACATATGTATTTTCATGTTTTCACTACCCGTTAAAATTCATCAGTATTCTAAAAATCTGAGTTCACATTGAAATATCTATGGTTTGAATTTCTTTCATGCCTTTAGCAACTTTTCCGAAAGGATTTATGTTGTTGTTCATCAGTATTCTAAAAATATGAGTTCACATTGAAATATCTATGGTTTGAATTTCTTTCATGTCTTTAGCAACTTTTCCGAAAGGATTTATGTTGACTCTGTAGAGTGTACCTTATCTGATCACAATATAATTTGCTGTAAGATAATATAGAGATTTCTAAGAACAATTGTGAGTATACCAAGGCCAGGAATATTTTGCGAAATAATTTAGCGATTGATTGTACTTTGTTAAATGCTTCGGACTTAACTAATGCTTTGGTGAATTGTATGGAAATGACAATGAACAGTTCAATTGTTACAAAAGATACAAAAAAAACATTTACGCTTCGAAATTGCTCCACGGATTAACAAAAATCTTCAGGCACTGATTTTTGTGGAAGGATAAATTATTGATGAAAAGACGAAGAGTAAAAGATAAACGTATTGTAAATGATGTGTCGAAGCGAGTAAGTAAAGTCATAAAAACTGCGATTATACTTTAATCGCAGAGAAAACTATTATTTTGACAATTTAGAAAAAAATGGGAAATGATCGGAAAAAGTGTTGGAGATTTATTAATAGTACCCTTGGTAGGTCCAAAGGGAATAATGTTGACTTTAACGATTCTCAAGGTTTCAGAATATATAGTGATGAGAATGATTATTTTCTTTCCTCCGTATCTGATTTGAAGTCCCAGATTGAAATTCAGCCCGGAGACCATTTTAATTTGCTGAGAACTCTTTCACAATCAAATCACCGTTTTAAAATAGATAATGTTAGAATAAATGATGTGAGTAAAGTTATAAGAGAAATAGAAGGTCAGAAAAGTCCAGGATACGATAATATATCACCAATAATATATCACCGATAATATATCACCATATAATAACCTACCATCAGCTTTGAAATCTGTTAACAGAATTTCTACTTTTAAAATTGTATTTAGGAAATTTCTATATAATTCATTTGAAACGCTTCTACCATCAGTATAAAATGTGAATTTTGTAACTTATGTACATATGTAACTTATTTGAATTGCATTTGAATTTATTTGTATATAAATTAGAATAAAATATTGCCGGCTTGCCTCAATAATGCCACTATGGCGTTGAGGCCAAGAAAGTTATTATTATGGAATCTGTACAAATAAAATAAAATAAATAAATAAAAAATTCGCTGGCTTGCGAAGAATTTATTGCAATAGTCGGGGAATGCGATATATCCAAACTATGTTGTGGCAATTTTTAATGAAATTTGCTCAACTATGCTCATACCGGAATGTGTAAAATAAAATAGTTTGTAATGAGTTCGGATAGATGTGGGTGGTTTTTATTTAGTGTTTTTTTATTTAACTATTACTTTTACTCTACAGTCAAATGACAATGTGTCATCAAATACTAAAAACATTTGAAAACAGTCGCAAAAATTCAGAAAAATCATATTCAGCGACAGGACCTATTTTTTCATATTGTTTGACGGTACCAATACCCACGGGGTCCACCTAGTGTCAATGCATCTTCAAAACGTCTCTGTTTGATGTAGATTTTGGGCGGCACACATATATGTTAGGCTGGGTCGATTTCCATACAAATGTAAGAACAATTTCCAGACACCCCACGAAAATATAGTATGGATTGTGTAATGATGATCTGTAAAATAGTTCGTCACGGGTTCGAGCCATCTGTGAGCTAAACGCTCCTGAAAACACCTCCAAAAATCATGTTTTCCCGTGTATTTTTTTGTGCTGCATTTTTGTCCGAAATTTTTTGAATTAATAGATCATCGGAAGCACTATAAATATAAATTTTGATTCTTGTCTTAGAGTAACTTATTGGTCGAATTATTGGACGTTTATATAAATTTTTTCGTTTTTTCATAGTGACAACTGAACACTTATTCGTATTTGGTGTCAATATTTTATAAAAATGATGATGCCTAAATGATGAATATCGGAAGAAAATTGACGCCGCAGCGCTCATTTTTGTAAAAAGAGTTTGTTAATTTTGGCTCTGAAAAACCATCTCCTTTATTAAATTATTTCACAAAAATGGAGTCAGCGACGTCACTTTTCGTCCGATAGTCATCATTTAGACATCATTCGAAAGTTATTGATTCCTTCTGTTTATTTTTCATAAAACTTTTTCCAAAATATTACCAAGAAATATGAGTTGTTAGCGGTCACTTTGAAAACCCACAAAAAATCGATCTAAAAGCCCAATAATACGACAATTGAGTTTTAATTTTATGTTACGTTACAATGAGTCATAATCTTTTAGATTTAAAAATTTGCCCATTAGGAAATTTCAAAAACGTTTTTATATACTCACCCTACAGAGTAGGGTATATATCATTTAGCGTAGAAAAAAGTGTAACGCATTGAAGGATTGACTTAAGAGCCTAAGTGTGTTTTGACCAAATCCGTTTCACACCTTTTTAAGTTGTTTGAGCCATGTCCGTCCGTCCGTCTGGCTGGTGTATACGATGAAGGAAAGGAGCTAAGCGATCAATTCAAACTCTGCACATGGTAATATTTTCCCAAACCTAGTTTAAGTTCGAAGATTGGCAAAATTGCCACGCCCTCTCCTGCTACCTCCCACTCAAATGGACCATATTCTTATGTTAAATTAAAACTAATGTAACTTACACACGGATATTCAGAAACACCTATATTTTGGTATTTGATAAAGTTTTAATATTCACTTTAAGTGCAATAAATATGGCGGATTTTGCCACGCCATATCCAGTGCCTCCCACACAAATCACCCAAAACTAAGTAAAATTAAAACTGTTATAACGTCTATACAAGTGATTGGAATACTGTCAGATTGGACAGTTGACAATGCTTTTATATATGTTGCATTCATGTGGAATATGGGCGTTATTGCAAAACCCTTTCTGGTATCTCCCACACAAAGTGGCAAAAGCCTTGGTTAAAATAAAACCGATATAACTTCCATAAGGGTAGTCAAAATCATTTGAAATTTGAAAATGTTTATAGGGATTATATTAAACCAAAAAATATTTACGGTTTAGCTACTCCCATCCTTGTAACTCCCACACATAATTAATATAATTTCCATAGATATGTTCTCTGAGATTGAGGGTATACATAAGTCGGTTTAGCCGACTGACGTTTTCTTACTAGCTTTTTAGTCAGTTCGTTGCATATTCCGTGAAAGTATTTCTGTCTGTGATGAAAAATAGCTCAACAAATGCTTTTCCAAATCATATTGATACCACATTTTTTTTCTAAAAATATCTCCATGATAATATTAAATTTTTCATACGGAATCCATTCATACAATTTTGCCAAAAACTCCCGTATTGTGAATAGCTGACAAGCATTCATTGACATAGCGTGAAAAAGCAAGCAAAATAATTTCATTTATTTGCTTTTGTTCATCATTAAAGCTCAACGAATAGCAACGAATGTTTTTGTGAGTTTAAAAACAACATCAAAAAAACAAATGCTGATGAATGACAGATTCCTCCTTGTTTCGATGAAAAGAGAATATGGAAGTGGCAGTGAACAATGGCAGGTACAATATACAACTCAAACCCAGTAAATTAATGCACATAAATAACACCGACCTGCATGGCTTTGGGGAAATACAGAACATTTTTTTAGTGGTGTTTTGTTTTTTTCTTCAAAGAACAAGAGAACGGGATTGAACATTGAATATCATTGTATCGTATTCCCTCGAGGCGGAAGTTCCTTTGAACAATTGAATGGAATTTGCAATTAATGAAAAAGCGTTTAACTTTAACCAAAATCGTATAATAATATAATAAATTTGAAGATATATTCAAAATAAATAAATAATAAATTTATTGCAACGTATAAGTGGTATTAAATATTTTCTCTTGAATGGCATTCGATTAATAACAACGATATGGCCCCAGGAGAAATTTTATGTCGAAAAAAACAAACAAGAAGACTCTTATAAAATTTATAATTGCAATTCGAGGAACAATTGGAAGTGAGTCCATTTCCATTAAATTGACAACAACAGGATTGACTCTAATTGCTCATATCGGCTATTTAATTTTTTTTCTCTCAGAAAGAATAAAACATTTGCCATAAACTAGATAAGACAATCGTGGCGCATGAGTAATATTAAATATTAATAATATTAATATTAATCATTCGCTGTGATGGCCGGAATGTAATCATAAAGAAGGAATCGAGGGACAATTATTTGACCACTTCCTTTAAATTGTTTAAATAATATTGTAAATAGTATAAAGTTGGCGATATCATTAAATATAAAATTCAATTGTAGAACTTTGCTCATCAACTTTATAGTTTTCGATTGTGCTCTACTTAAACCAATTGTTTTTCGTCTTTCCTTCGCTTTGAGAAAACCAGAATAAGACATTTGATCCATTTAGTTAAACTGCAGTTCTTCACTGCCATTATTCCGAGCACCCTAAAACTTGAAAATACACTCGTGGCTTATGAGTAATATTGAATCATTACCCAGCAAAAAAAGACATGACTGAGAAGTGGTTTAATAGTTGTTCAACTGATGAAAATATGATATGCAAGTACTTCATTTTCGGGCGAATCATGCACGATTTTTACATAGGGTTGTCATTGGGAGGAATGGGTTCATTTACAGATCCCCGTCACTTCATTCGAATGAGTGATTAGAAGCACTGCATGTTTGATGCTTACATGACATAATCGTGAACGTTACAAATAGAGTTTGAAAAAAATTAATTTGACTATTTTTAATATGCGGACAATTTATTCTGACGATATACTTCTGCATAGTTGCATCTTCTCAGTTTTGTTAGAACACTGTACTGTATTTTTATTGTGCAATAAAAATATAAACAAAATTTACCCTACCCATAAGAGAGACTATTAAAATCTGTTACTCAATCATCAATAATGTAACAGAAAAATATTTGATTATTTTACATTTTCTATAAATTAAAAAAATAGCAATTTAATAAATGTACTTCTTAGTTCTGGAAATAAAATTAGAATTTTAATTTATAATAATTAAAAAAGCCTGTAGTTTAGAAGAAAAATTCGCATTTGAGATGCTGTTTAGAATGATTTCTCTGGATACATGATTTTAGAGTAATGAGACAGTAATTTATTTTGAACTACTTCAATTCTTTTTTGCTGGGTATTCTTTATAATATTAATAGTAAGCATACGCTATTATGGTCATGATACTTCTGGAAGATAAGTTGAAACTATTTAGCCAATTCCCCTGCAAACCGGTGTAAATCAGAAAGCAAAAGTAAACAATTTATTGTCGTTTTTGTTTTTATCTATCGACAATTGCTATTAAATCATAACGCATACAAATTAATTTCACGAAATGTAAATACAGGAAATATTTCAATTATAGCAATTAGTACTGAGGTTATAAATAAAAAAGAAAACATTTATCCTAACGACAAGGAGAGATTAAAATAACATATATTTATTAGGCTGGGTCACGAACAAAATTCTGCGGTCACTGGATTGTTTAATAATCTTATTTAATAATGATCTGGAAAAATTTCGTCGTTGGGTAAAAAATGTCGTCTATGAACTAAACGCTTCTGAAAACACCTCTAAAAAGCTTGCTTTTTTCGTCAACTTTTTTCTGAATTCATAGACACTTGATAATAATTTTTATTATTATAAGACATTTAAAGTTATTTTTGTGTTTTTTTAAGGTGACATCTGACATCCTTTTTTGTGAAAATATTTTAATTAATAACAGGGGTTTTTAAGAGCCAGAATTATCAAACAATTTTTATAAAAATGAGCGCTGCGGCATCAATTATCTTTTGAACATCGATTATTTTTTTACAAAATTCAAAACAAGTTTAGTTGTTGCTATGTAAACCACAAAAAAACATTAATATATGAAAATAGCAGTTCCGGCTATTTCGTACGAAGAGAAGCCAATTATTCGTTATCAGTTTTATCCATCTCAATTTTAGCTGCTTTCTAGCGAATCCAATTGTTCGTACTTTTGGATTATTCGATTAATCGTTTATTCAAAAATACAAATTTTTCTAATTAACCGAATAAAGTCGACAGCTCTTATTCGATTAATCGAATAAAATTTCTTGTACATTATCATGTATGTCTTTGCACTCTACTTTTCTTTTTTGTTGGATATGTAAAGGGTGATTTTTTAAGAGCTTGATAACTTTTTTTTTTTTAAAAAACGCATAAAATTTGCAAAATCTCATCGGTTCTTTATTTGAAACGTTAGATTGGTCCATGACATTTACTTTTTGAAGATAATTTCATTTAAATGTTGACCGCGGCTGCGTCTTAGGTGGTCCATCCGCTTAGTCCAATTTTGGCATTTCCACATTTGTGAGTAACAGAGACCCAATTGGTGCGAACGGCGACGAATCGAAAATTGGTGGTCATCATTAACACTGGCCGATACAGCTGCGATATTTTCTTCAGTTCGCACTCTACGTAAGCGTGTTGGTGGTTTAATGTCCAACAATGTAAATTTGGTGCGAAATTTAGTCACAATAGCCCGAATAGCCGCTTCAGTGGGTCGATTAAACTGACCATAAAATGGAAGCGCGCAATGAACTTTCTTAACAGAGCACGCATTTTGATAATAAAATTCAATAATTTGCAAGCGTTGTTCGTTTGTAAGACGATTCATGATGAAATGTCAAAGCATACTGAGCTTCTTTCTCTTTGACACCATGTCTGAAATCCCACGTGATCTGTCAAATACTAATGCATGAAAATCCTAACCTCAAAAAAATCACTCTTTATATCCAATATAGTTTCGTTTAGTTCAGCAAAAGACTAATTTCAATAACAATATTTTTTTCTGCAGACACAGGTTCTTCAACTCCATATAGCCTTTTCTATAATGATTTATCAAACTCTGTAGTTTTCGCTTTTTTGAATATGTACAAAATCCACTACCAGAGGTACAAAATCAGCGTATTTAAAAAATATATACTTCTTTCACTGAGATGTAGTTTATGTCGCTAAAGCAAGTATTTAATTTTGATAAAGTTTTCATTAAAAATTTAACTTTCGTTGATATAAAGTAAAATCATCTTGTACAATTATTTATAGTAGTACAACATTTTGAATATTCGATTATTTGGTACGGATTAATCGAATTATTCGTTATTCGAAAAATCGGTCAATTCTGATTATTCAAACAAGTATTTGATATTAAATATTCGATTAATCAAATAAAATTTAATCGGTTGGATACTTTTACTTTTATCTTTTTCTACCCAGTTTCGAACAAAAAAATACAACCGCAAAAATATCCTCCATCTCATGTTTCTAGATGTATTCTATAGCATCCCAAAAAGTACACTCTTAAAAGAATGAAATTTATTTGGTACCACGTTTATCCCGTTTCGTCCCTCCTCTTCCTTATAAGTACAAATATCCATGTACCGCGTTTACGTAATTAAAGGGATTTATACTATTTTTATCCCTTGTTGTCCCTCTCACCCTTTATACGTAGAAATTTCTAAAATCAATTTGGATTGCGCTTCCACGTTGACAGGGGAATTTACACACCAAATTTCACGACTATAGCTGCAACACTTAAAGTGGTACCATTTTTATCCCTTTTTGTCCAGCGCACCCCTTAAAAATACAATTTTCGAAAAATCCAATTTTACTGCGCTTCTACATGGTCACAGAAATTTACATACCAAATTTCACCATTCTAGCTGCAATACTTTAGTTGGTACCATTTTTATCCCTTTTTGACCTCCTCACTTCTTAAAAGTACAAATTCCAAAAAATCAATTTATGTTTCCCTACTATGTGGTCGGATGAATTTCACGATTCTAGCTACAATACTTTAGTTGGTACTATTATTATCGCTTTTTGTCCCGCTTACCCCTTATAAGTACAAATTTCGAAAAATCCATTTATATTGCACTTCTACGTTGTCATAGGAACTCACACCCCATTTTTCACGACTATAACTGCAACACTTAAAGTGGTACCATTTTTATCCCTTTTTGTCCAGCGCACCCCTTAAAAATGCAATTTTCGAAAAATCCAATTTTACTGCTCTTCTACATGGGCAGAGGAATTTACATATCAAATTTCACGATTCTTGTTGTAATATTGTTGGTACTATTTTTATCCTTTTTAGTACCGTTCACCTCTAAAAAAGTACAGATTTCGAAAAATCCATTTATGTTGCTTGTCTACGTTGTCAGAGAAATGTAAATACAGATTTTCACGAATATAGCTGCATTACTTAAATTGGTTTCATTTGTATCCCCCTTGTCTCTTTTCTCTCTTAAAAGTATAAATTTCAAAAATTCCTTTTTGTAGCTCATGGTAAGTTCAAGGCACTCGCCGAATTTAATGTTTCTAGCTATTGCTGTTTAGTCAGGACGAAGGGTCGATGTTTATCACTTTTTGTCCCATTTCACCCCCAAAAAGTATGAAGTTCATTTAATAATACCAGTCGTGGTAGTCATATGAATGATATTGTATTCATATTACTACCACGACCGGCTCGGCAGTACCACATCCGATCAACCCAATTTTTCAGTACAACCCGTCGTGGATGCATTGGCTTCTCAATAGTCACCTTTGTGTGCTCTGAATCCGATATGCGGCAATTTTGGTTATTGTTCGAGCGTATAGCGTCCAATTTTGCAAATGTCAAACATAAAACTGAAAATAAAAATAAAAATCAGTGTCATTCTACCTTTCGAAGTCAAAGTTATCGGTAGCTCAAATTTAAAATTTTAAATGGCCCTCTCTATAGTTTCAATTTAGATATTTCTAAAACAATGTAGACTAGAAACTCCTATATAATGTGTAGAACACATAGGTCCCATTAAATTTGGCAACATACGCATTTTCAGTGAAGTATTTGATATGAAGAGAAGGAAAAATTTACGAACAGTTGAAAATTTTTGGAACATTTAAATTCAAAGAATGTAGTTTTTTTAATTATTGCGGGAGCATTTCGGTGGCTGACTTATTTCTTTAAGTTTATTTTTTTTTTTTGGCTTCAAAAATATTTTCCAAACAAACATAAAATTCATTCCATTTGCAAAATATCATCATTTTGAAATATTTAGTGATACATCAACGAACATACATAACCTGAATCAGTAACACATTTAAAATTTTGATTTAAAAATCTGTATTAAATTAATTACTTCTACTTTTGTTAGGTGAGATGTTGTAATGAGTCCATATGGCTCATTCCATGTCAAAAGCAGAAAAAACAAATCACATTACTCCGATTTTTATGAAATATTCTTCCTTAAAAACTATTTTACATGTGAGTCATTCCATGTCATTCTTTGACCTCGATAGCTGCGATTGTTTTGAAAGATTGTGTATGTATTCTTCTCATAAAAATGTTGTATTTTTGAAAAAAATAGAATTTTTTTACGAGTTATGACCAATTTAACAGCGAAAGAATAAATTGTTTGAAAAGGTGTATTCCTTTAATCGCTTCTAACTCCTGATATTCTTGACCGATTTTAATTTACTATACCTTATTGCAACGACAATTTCAATTAATTTTAAATTTGTATAGTTATATTTTTAAAGTTTTTACAATTTTGTTTATTTTATTTGGATTTTCGAAATGATGACATATTTTTTTGATACTTTAAAGTAGTGTAATGTATAAAAACAATAAAAAATCTAAGAAAACTTCACGAATTGACAGTGATAAAGCCGAAATATTTTCAGACAACGCAAACCAAAGATTAAGTTTAGTCGGAAATTCCAATTCTTCTTATAGTCGAACCAGTTGATCAATTTGGCGGAGTATATTTAAGGTTTTGCATGAATGTCATTCTATGCATATGGAAGGGATTTTGAATCAATCTTGGTATATAGAAAAAAATACAAATTTAGCAATGTGTATTACCATTTAAATAGGTTATACAGCCTATATTAAAAAATCTAAAATGATTTTAGTGTATTTTGGAAAAAATATTGATGATCTTTCAATGAAGGTAAATAATTTTAAAATCAGTTAATCCAATTGCGAAATATAAAGACTTGGATATACGCTTGTAAGCAATATTTGCATTTTTTGTGGAAAATCAAATGTCTATAAATCTTTAGATATATCTTTAAATTTTGTTTCCTACGACTCATGTTAAATATTTTTAAAGAAGAATATTTCATGGAATTTTCCGCAAAATCGGTGTCATGTGAGTATTTCTTTGTCCGGTTCGTCATGGAATCAGCCATATGTATGCATGTCTGTAGTTACACAGACTTGTCTGGCCTTTTAGAGACGTTTCATATTCACCAGAAGAGCCATTAAAACATTTGTACGCCCACATAAAGTCGACATTCATCTTCTTCAACATTCGGTGCACTGTGGCGTATCAGTTTTATACAGCGCCTTCTAAATAATATCACTTATACGTTTAGTGAACAAGGTGAACACATTGTATTTAATGGCGTTTGAGTAGAGCAGGTCGGTGGAGCATATCAATCGCAGACTAGGCAACCAACAAAAACAACAACAAGATCGACAGACGTTAACAATGTTACATCTGCAGGCATTTCAATGTAGGGCAAATGTCGAACAACAAAAACAAAAAAAACTGCAAACGCCTACGCCCATGAAAGCTGCTAACATTACAAAGCTGTAGGGTGTCAACGCAGAATACACAGTGAATGGCGGACCAAAAACCGCCAACGTAAATGGAATGTAAAAAATAGTCTATGGCTGAAACGTTTTTCAAAAACACCCTTGTGTCTATGGTATTTATTTACGCGTCGTTCTCTGTGAGAGGCACTATGTGTGATTGAGAGGAAGGCGGAGAGGGCTTAGATTGACGTGAAAATCCTATTTGGCGGTTGTGGCTTTTATTGTAATTGTTTTGTGTGCTTTCACACACACACACCAAAATATACACAAACGCTTTGCCCTTTGCAATAAAAGACCAATTGCAAATTAAACAAGGTGGAATACAGCAATCGTTAAATAACTGTGAATGCGGAAAACACTAACGCACACACATACATACAAGCACTCGCGGAAGACCACACAGCATAGACCGCAATCGCACACACGCTCAGCCACAGCATTCGAACAAAAGGCTGACTGGCTGGCTGGCTGACTGACTGACCTTTCCTTTGTGCCAATCACCACATTTGCCAAAATCAACAGCCACAAACTTAGCAACATACGCTGCATATTTTGCTTAGCTTCTGCAGAAAAAAATATGGGGAAAAGTTTGGCTTTTGTGTGTGCGTGTTTAATGTATGTTTCTGTATTCAATTCAATTACTTCCATAGTAAATTAGGTAAATAAAATTTAATACTAGCTAAGTACGAGCATATGTACATATTTATGTAAGTATGTATGCATGAGGAAGATGGTGGGTGGTATAGTAATGTTGGATATTACTATCATTTTCATTTGATATTATTCCTTGAAGAATTACAAGTAAAAATGGCGTTAAGGTAAACCCTCCACCATGGATTGCATTCCACAGAGGCTGTCGATTTTACAAAAGAGCAGTAACATTATGGGTAAATGTTACATTTTTTAAATATAGTCAAACCAAAAAATATTGAAAAATAAAAATAATTTTATAAATAAATATAAAATATTAATTATTTTAAACCACGCTTTTATGTCAAGGCTTCCAATTAGGTTGTCCAACCGATTAAATTTTATTCGATTAATCGAATAATTTTTGTCGAATATTTGTTCGAATAATGATAAAATCATGATTTTCTAATAACGAATAATTCGAATAAATTGTCCCAAATAATCGATTAATCGATATTATAAGTTTAGCTTAACAAACTAATGAAATCGTTATCTGCTTGAACGATTTATCCGACTTCATTTAAAAAACAAGAAAGGAAAGGCTAAAGTCGGACGGAGCCGACTATATGACACACTCCACTTTCTATCCAATTTCAATTCATTTCTGTAAAAACGTGAAATCGGGAAGGATTTTGTGTAAATGTATGTGTTTGACAAAAAAAAAATTAAATCGGAAAGGACATCTGTATGGGGAAACATGGAACACATTCACCATGTTTGCCAAAATCAACATTTGTGAGATGTTGTGCAAAATTTGAAGAAAATCGGGTGCAATATGTGGTTTGTAAGCGGAAAAAGTCAAATCGGGAGCGACATTTGTATGGGGGCTATATCCACATCTGAACCGATCTAACCCGCTTTCGCCACAGGTGTTTATATAAGGTGTGCTTTATAGAGCGGAAAAAGTCAAAGTGGACAAACGGAAAGACAGACGGACATTGCTAAATCGACTCAGAAAGTTATTCTAAGCCGATCTGTACAATAAACGATGTGTCTAACTCGTTTCCTTTTGGGTGTTACAAACAAATGCACAAAGACATAATACTCTCTTTAGTGTGTCGACTTAGTTCGGTGGAATATTTTGTTTATCAGCGCTTCTCATTTGTCGCATGTGACCGCTGGTACTAATATGAACTCTGATTTAAGTCAAAGACATACATTCGTTGCGAAAGTTCTGACGAGAGCGAGTAGCGCCCATCGAAACTGCGTAGTCAACTTTTAGCTGCAACAATAAAGGTCTCACTTTGCCTTTTGCTAATTTTGGGTTCTGCTGAAGACTTCAGCACAAGACCAAAATAAATGACAACACAATAATTAATAATTTTAAAATCAGTTAATCCAATTGCGAAATATAAGGACTTGAATATACACTTGTAAGCAATATTTGCATTTTTTTATGGAAAATCAAATGTCTATAAATCTTTAGATATATCATTAAATTTTGTTTCCCACGACTCATGTTAAATATTTTTAAAGAAGAATATTTCATGGAATTTTACGCAAAATCGGTGTCATGTGAGTATTTCTTTGTCCGGTTCAACATGGAATCAGCCATATGTATGCATGTCTGTAGTTGCACAGACTTGTCTGGCCTTTTAGAGACGTTTCATATTCACCAGAAGAACCATTAAAACATTTCTACGCCCACATAAAGTCGTCATTCGGTGCACTGTGGCGTATCAGTTTTATACAGCGCCTTCTAAATAATATAACTTATACGTTCAGTGAACAAGGTGAACACATTGTATTTAATGGCGTTTGCGTAGAGCAGGTCGGTGGAGCATATTAATTGCAGACTGCAGACGTTGAAATAAGTTTACCAAAAATGTGATTTTTTTTATAACTCAAATATCTTTTAAACTAATTGAACTAAATACACAAATGTAAACAACTTTTTGTGAAAATTCACGAGCAATACCGATATGTATTTGCATTAATTTTTCGATTCATAATTATAATTTGGACAATAACTTCAAATTTTCACATGACCAATTTTGAAGAGTCACCCTGTGGTCCCAACTAGGGATCAAACAATTTCAATTGTATCTAGAACGTAGACCGGTTCAAAGGATGTGAATTTCGTCAAAATATCTTTTTCCGTTCCAAAGTTCTAAAATTATTTCCCAAAAGAAAAATCGATTTGCAAACACTGTGTCCAGTTAACGTCAAAGACATTCTTTCCAATAAAACCAAATGTTCATCCCTATTGGAAAACCCTCTGACACACCCATATAGATCGGTTTAATTCGCCACATTTTTATTTATTTTTGTTGACTGAGTTCGATTCGCTATGCGCAGCTATTTTCACTTCCGTTCATAGAGTTGGTTGAAACTCATACAAGTGTCCTCGTTCTAACCATAATTCCCTCACCTCCTCCGCCTCGTACACAGTAATAATTACGTTGCCAGGACCACTAAATTAGAACAGAGACTACTAAAATAAAATAAAAGAAAAATGATGCCAAAGCAAAAAAACGCACAAAAACAAAACAACGTCAAAGTTTTTCTGTGTCTACAACTTCCACCCATTTCTCCTAGTTATTTGCCATGCTGCCACATTGGTACGGAATACCTGAATAGAAGGACGTTCGACATCTAACAATCAAATTATTCCAAATATTCTATTATGCCAGAGTTTTCTATTTCAAACTCTAAGCAGACATCGTCGTAAAATAATTGTGGGGTGGTTGGGTTTCGGTAGTGACATGAATCTAAGGGTGGCCATTCGTTGTATTTCGATTTATAGCCATCAAGACTTTCTTGGTAATACAAATACTACCAAGTAATAGTCATTATTACGAAGAGGCTATTAAAGTTGAAGAGCAGACGAAGGCTACCATAGTTCAATTTTAACAACTGATGCTGCTGTTGATGATTATGATGATGATTATGATCATTATTATGACAACCATAATAATGTATTTTGGATATTTTTAGTATGGCTTTCATTCAAGGATCAACTTGAAACAATAGAGTGGTCAAGGACATGTGGATGAAACAACAAAATTAAACTTTTTTATGAAAGTATCCAATATTTTTTAAAAGCCCTGTGTTTACTTAACCATAATGAAAATACCTCAAAAGGTCAAGTCTATGTGGGTTTTTCAATAAAAATATGTACAGCGAACACTCAATTTTTCAAAATTTCTTGACATGGTGTCGACGTATATTTGATTACTAGGGGAACGATGCACAGTTTATTACTCCCAAATGTCATGATCGAATTTGCAAAGAATATTCCTAATTTCTAAAAGATATTGCCAATATGGCGGCAAAATTTAGCTTTGAATTCATTTAAATTCATAAACGCTAAAATAGTTAAAAATTTAAATATAATAAAGGTTATTTTATTGGGATGTATCTCGGAAACCATGTATCGTATTGAAATTTCGTTTAGTTTGTAGAAAATAGCAGCTATTGAGGTTTTCTTTTGCATTTAAAAAAGTGTAATTATGATTTTGCATTCATTTTCAGACATCGGTTTACCTGAAGGTGTAATTAATAAGTATTTTTAGTTTTATACAGTATAAAACTATATTCGAGAGGCCGACCGATGTCTCGGCATTTACGAATATTGTTAAACTATTGCCTTATTTATTCATTCTATAAAGAGTATTCTGGTTATAGCTGCAAACATCGATTTAATTACTGAAACGGTAAAACCTTCTAAGCCAAAAATGAAACAATACTTTTTTCGTTGTTCTCTGTTAAAGTATTTTAGAAAATTTATTTGAAGCCTACTTTAGGGATGTAAGATTATGCGGCATGCGAACAGAGTTACAAGCCGATTCGTAATTATCGACGGCGGCGGCTTTCGGCGGCTTTCGTCTGATTTGCCGACTCGTTCTGTCATTCGATCACCCCTATTTATTTTACAATTTTGGGAAAATGGTAAGAACAATTTATATTGGTTTTTAATACCTTTTCTTATATTTTTGGCAAGTAGTTCAATATTCGTTAATATTAGCCAATGTTCCCATAATTTAATATTATTATTCCATACAATTATTTTTTGGGAATGGAAATCCATTCACAAAATTTATAATATGGATGAGTTTAATAAATATTTTTGCAATTACAGCTTTTCAAATAAAAACTAAATTTTTATTTGGGCGTTTCACAATTTTTATTTAATTGTGAACTCAAATAAAATCACTGATAATGATTTGTATCAACGTTTTTTACCCTTTATCACAAAAAGGACGAAAAATTCCTCTACATTGTGGAGCTAGAAGGTTAAAATGTTCCACAAAAATGTTCCTGGTAGTGTTTTAAGTAATGTTGCAGAACATAAGTCATACTTAAGATGTAATAATCACAAGGTTTCTTATGCCGATTCATCATGAGACTATTCAGAGGGGGAAATATTCCCCCTCTGAAATGACTCCATACGTAAACTTTCAAAACGTCGATACACGTATATCCTTTTTTACCCCTTCTATCAGAATCAATTGACAGAACCTTGTTATTTTCGAAAAAGTTTCATTTTGTGCAACAGTGTTATTAAACAACACAAGTAATTAAATAAATAAATAATTTTCTATTAGGATAAATATTATATGTCATACTAGCTATTATTTGTTATAAGTTTTATCCGTCTCTGTTTTTGGATAGTATTTATTTAAGTTTCTTTTTATAAATCTAGTTATTTGGAAATCTTCTATTAGATAGCACAGTCAAAGGAATGTGCTTGTCGATGTGCACTATTTTACTTGAACTCCCTTCGTATTTTTAGTTTTAGCTTTTATCATTTTCTACCTTGTTACCCCAAATTACCACCACAGAGCCTTTTTATCCTCGATTTCATGTTTCTAGATGCAGCCGGTCACTTTACAACTTTTCCCAAAAAGTTCATATTTTGAAAAATCAAAAGTTCATATTTTGAAAAATCAATAGGTACCATGTGTTTTTGCTTCACCTAAAAATATGTACTTCATCAGGTTTACCTCTTGTCGTCCCACATCCTCCTTATTAGTACAAAATTTGAAATATCCACTTATATTCCGCGTTTAACTTATTAAAGGGCTGTGCACCATTTTCATCACTTTTTGTTCCGCGCAACCCTTAAAAGTACAAAATTTCGAAAAATCCAATTTTACTGTCCTTCTACATGGTCTGAGGAATTTACATGCCAAATTTCACGATTTTAGCTGTAATACTTTAGTTGGTACCATTTTTATACCTTTTTGTCCCGCTCGCCCCTTAAAAGTAACATTTTTCAAAAATCAATTTATGTTGCAAGTCAACGTTGTCAGAGAAATCTAATACCGATTTTCACGAATATAGCTGCAATACTTAAATTGGTACCACTTTTATTCCTTTTTGTCTCTTTCTTCTCTTAAAAGTAAAAAATTCGAAAAATCGCTCGTATACATGGTCAGAACAAGGAACACACCGACTTTCATGTTTCTAACTACCGCCGTTTAGTCAGGACGAAGGTTCGATGTTTATCCATTTTTGTCCCATTTTACCCCCAAAAGTACGAATTTCGTAAAACCCCTTCTTAGTCGTCTACGTCTACGTCATATTTGGGAACTACCCTGAAATGTTCATGACCCTGGCTTCAGCTGTTTGGTCTGCGCGCCGATCAATGATAGTAACGCAACTCTTTTATATATGTAGATAATGAATGATTTTTTATTATACTTTATTTTTTACTCCCAGAACAAGCTTCATATCAGAGCTGTTAAGTAATGATTAGTAATCGTAATCATTAGTAATTAGATTACTTTTTTTTTAAAGTAGAAGTAATGATTACAATACGATTACATTCAGTTTGATACGATTAGTAATTGATTACGATTACAAGTAATCAAAAAATAATCAGGATTACTTGCGATTACTGAAAAATAATCAAAAGTAATCAAAAATGAGTTCGACTACTTTAAAAGATTACTTTTGATTACTTTTGACTATTTTAGATTACTTTTGATTACTTTTGATTTTTTGTGATTACTTTTGATTCTCGCGAAATCGGTATGAGAGTCATAGTAGTCTGTTTGTCAAAACTTTTGACTTTTCAATATATGTCAGTTTTGATTTTTTCTGTTCTCGTTCTTTTGCCAGCTAAAACCGTAAGATAACGGATTATTATTCAGTAATCGCAAGTAATCCTGATTATTTGTAATCGTAATCAATTAGTAATCAGAAATTGTTGAATAGTGGATTATATAATCATTACGATTCTTTTTAAAAAGTAATGTAATTGATTACTAATCGTAATCGAAATTTAACAGCTCTGCTTCATATGTAATTTGTGAAGGTTTTTTAAAGATTACAATTCCCGAAGAATATTCCCGGGAACTCTGGAATGAAAAATAGCCGAGAAACCGGTGGTGCGAAAATATATTCCCAGCGAAATGTTATTCATGATCACGCATCTAATAACTGACTGCCGCTTACGTAAAAAGAATATGAACTGGCATGATTTTTTCTAAAGGACAAAAATTAATAACGCAAACTTTTTTGTATTTGCAGTTCAACCCATTTCAATATAAATAACTTTCATATTTCCAAAAATTCTATGCTTTCTTCCCCCAAAAGTTGTCGTTAAAAAATCCATCAGCACATCACACAAAAACGTGTCGAGTGTTTGTCTGTGTATGTGTGAATATGTTCTCTGTGTTACCATACCAATCTGTATCTTGTCTCCAGCCAATGTTAGCTTAACAATACCGTCGATTAAGTTTCCTCTGCGTTTTTTTGCTTTCTTTACGTGGCTAACCTTTTCGTTTACCCTGAAACGGAAACTAATCATTTTGGTTTCCTGGTGAAGTGGGTGAAGGGATGAGATAATGAAATATATTTGCTTTTACAAGAGGAAACTGTTAATAACCATATAAAGATTAGAGAAAAACACGCGAAAATTTAAAATATGGGGAGTACCTGAAAGCTGTTTTCAGCATAAATTGGTTTACATTTTTAATATGTCACTTATTATTTATCGGCAAAGTGAATTGATAGGACAAATAGACAGTTTTAACGCAACAAAAGAATTGAAAAATAAATCAGTCCAGAACTTAAAAAACTTTGTGTGTCATAAAATAAACACCGATGATTATTTATGGTTACATTTTTGTATTAAAATTCCAATTTTTGGCGAAGGAATTTAAAAAAAAATACTATCATTTTGGGTGTGAAAATTTTATCAGTCCCGATATTATGTTAAATGAAATATAATTACGAGTGCTACCGATAGCAGTTTAGGAGCAGGCTCCAAAATTTCGTTTATTCCTGACACAATTTTTTTTTCTCTGAATGTGAAATCGATATGAATGGAGTCTGTGAGACTTTAATTTTTTTGAAAGCTTTCGAAGAAATGCGTCCAAAGTTATATAAAAAATAAGTTCGAAATCTATATACATAAAAGAGTTGCGTTACTGACTGACTCATTGACCAGCCCCCAGACCAAACGGCTGAAGCCAGGGTCATGAAATTTTCAGGGTAATTCCCAAATATGCTTTACGAAATTCGTACTTTTAGGGGGTAAAATGACCCAAAAAGGGATAAACATCGAACCTTCGTCCTGACTAAACGGCAGTAGCTATAAACATGAAATTCGGTGAGTTCCTTGCAATGACCATGCAGACGAGCTACAAATAGGGATTTTTCGAAATTTGTACTTTTAAGGGAGAAAAGAGACAAAAAGGGATAAAAATTGTATTACAGATAGAAACGTGAAATTAGGTATTTAAATTCCTCTGACCATATAGAATGGAAGTAAAATTGGATTTTTAGAAATTTGTATTTTTAGGGAGCGAGCGGGACAAAAAGGTACAAAAATGGTACCAACTAATGTTATACAGCTAGAAACGTGAAATTAGGTATTTAAATTCCTCTGACCATATACAATCGAAGTAAAATTCGATTTTTCGAAATTTGTACTTTTAAGGGGCGAGCGGGACAAAAAGTGATTAAAATGGTACCAACTAAAGTATTACAGCTAGAAACGTGAAATTAGGTATTTAAATTCCTCTGACCATATATGTAGAATCGAAGTAAAATTGGATTTTTCGAAATTTGTACTCTTAAGGGGCGAGCGGGACAAAAAGTGATTAAAATGGTACCAACTAAAGTATTACAGCTAGAAACGTGAAATTAGGTATTTAAATTCCTCTGACCATATATGTAGAATCGAAGTAGAATTGGACTTTTCGAAATTTGTACTCTTAAGGGGCGAGCGGGACAAAAAGTGATTAAAATGGTACCAACTAAAGTATTACAGCTAGAAACGTGAAATTAGGTATTTAAATTCCTCTGACCATATATGTAGAATCGAAGTAGAATTGGACTTTTCGAAATTTGTACTCTTAAGGGGCGAGCGGGACAAAAAGTGATTAAAATGGTACCAACTAAAGTACTACAGCTAGAATCGTGAAATTTGGTATGTAAATGCCATGACCATGACCATACAGAAACGAAGTAAAATTGGATTTCTCGAAATTTGTACTTTTAAGGGGCGAGCGGGACAAAAAGGTATAAAAATGGTACCAACTTTAGTATTACAGCTAGAATCGTGAAATTTAGTGTATAAATTCCTCTGACCGTACAGGAACGAAGTAAAATTGGATTTTTCGAAATTTGTACTTTTAAGGGGTGCGCGGCACGAAAAGGGATAAAAATGCTATACAATCCTTTAATTACACTATGCAACATTTTTGAAGTCATTTCAAAATAACCATATACGGACACCGCTACACGATAAAAGACCAAAAAAAAAAAAAACGGTGTTTTTTTTTTCCCCCAAAGTCATGCACTTTTTTTTTATGGGCCCCCAGAGATTTGAGGCCTCGGTGTAATTTTTGGAAAAAAGTGATCATATTCTCAGGCTCATATCTTGCAAACCGTTCGGAATTTTGATTTACTCTCTGAGGCAAAGTTCTAGCTCTTGTCATAAAGAACAAAAATTGTGAACATATAAAATCAAAGAAACTTCATCTTCAAGGTCAAAATCGCAAAAAACTTAAAAAAAATCGATTTTTTTTAACCTTTTTTCCCCTGTTCAGGTCCATAGGTAGCAAACCGCTGAAAATTCAGGGAAACAATCAACTACAAAAATGTACCTAAGATCTCAATAAACAACTTTCTAGAACATATGAACTTCCTAGGAATTATTCTTAACACCGTTTAGGTAGCGCTTAGGTAGCCGCAAAATTGAAAAATTTCCCAAAAATTTCACTGTGCAACATTTTTGAAGTCATTTGAAAATAACCATATACGGACACCGCTACATGATAAAAGACCAAAAAAAAAGACCCGTGTTTTTTTTTTTTCCCAAAGTCATGCACTTTTTTTTTATGGGCCCCCAGAGATTTGAGGCCTCGGTGTAATTTTTGGAAAAAAGTGATCATATTCTCAGGCTCATATCTTGCAAACCGTTCGGAATTTTGATTTACTCTCTGAGGCAAAGTTCTAGCTCTTGTCATAAAGAACAAACGGTGTTAAGAATAATTCCTAGGAAGTTCATATGTTCTAGAAAGTTGTTTATTGAGATCTTAGGTACATTTTTGTAGTTGATTGTTTCCCTGAATTTTCAACGGTTTGCTACCTATGGACCTGAACAGGGGAAAAAAGGTTAAAAAAAATCGATTTTTTTTTTGCGATTTTGACCTTGAAGATGAAGTTTTTTTGATTTTATATGTTCACAATTTTTGTTCTTTATGACAAGAGCTAGAACTTTGCCTCAGAGAGTAAATCAAAATTCCGAACGGTTTGCAAGATATGAGCCTGAGAATATGATCACTTTTTTCCAAAAATTACACCGAGGCCTCAAATCTCTGGGGGCCCATAAATAAAAAAGTGCATGACTTTGGGAAAAAAAAAACACGGGTCTTTTTTTTTTGGTCTTTTATCATGTAGCGGTGTCCGTATATGGTTATTTTTTTTAGTGTTGCACTGTGTTACTTAAACGCGGAACATTAATGGATATTTCAAAATTTGTACTTAAAAGGGGGATACGGGACAACAAGGAATAAATGTGTTACGAAATAAAGTACATATTTTTAGGAGAAGCAAAAACACATGTTACCTATAGTGCTTTTTCAAAATGTGTACTTTTGGGAAAAGAAGTTCAAAATGTTTTTATAACTGGCTGGCTGGTTGAATCTAGAAACATGAGATCGAAGATATAAATGGTTGTAATGTTTTGTTCAAAACTTGGTAGAAAATTATAAAAATTATACATACGAAGTAGTTCAGCTAAAATAGTGTATATCGACAAGCACATTCCTTTGTGAGTGCTAGCTAATAGGAGGTTTCCAAATTACTATTTTAGATTTATCAATATCCACCAAAAGAAAATTAAATAAATACTATCCAAAAACAGAGACGGATAAAATTAACAAATAACTGGCTTTTTCTTGTGCGAAGCAGCGGGTACTGCTAGTAATAACATAATTAAAACAAATTTTTAGTGATAAAATTTTTGTGTGGTTGCACAATTCAAAATTATTGAGTTTACGTTTTATTTCAATATCACATACATTGTTGTGTATGTTTCGATGTGTGTGATCGATGTAAAAGGTTACATTTTTTAATACGAAAAGTGTTTTGCATTCAGTTTTTAGAGTGCTACACAATGACATTTTTGAAATATTTCTTCACAACCATAAAATTTTGGTTTTTATAAATTATGAAAATATGCAAATAAATATGCATTTTAATAAAAATATCATAAATTATGTATTAGCAAATCGATGTTAATGCAAATTTTATGATTCGGAAAGATAAATAGATTATTTTGTTTTTTTTTTTTTACTTTTGATAAAAAACATTCATTTGCATGAAAATCCAGCCCCTGGTAATAACATTTAACCTTTGTTGTTCTCATGTGACTTTCATTTAATGCTTTGACTGCTAACAATCATTACTTCTTTAGCTGAATGCCCCCCAAATATTTCACTTGAAACCAGGTTTGTGGGACATGCACAAATTTGTTGTAAAACAAAAGTTTTTTTGTTCCACATACAAATTTGAATTGTCCTGTGCTATTTTCGGCACATCTTTCTTCTCTTTCCTCTCGGTCAGTACTATTCACAGAATACAAACATTTATTTGCCCGAAGAAGTCCTTCAAAGCCATACAAACAGCTCTGGAAGAACTAATATTAATATTTGTGCACACTGTCCCACACAACAACAACCCCAGCCACAGCTTGTAAAAGTTAGCTTCTAATAGCTTAATTTTAAAATTAACAGGAACCTCTGTCGTGTTTTGTTGTACGTTCCTCCATGTGGAAACATTTACAACTTTTCACTTAACTCAACCTTCAGTGGCAGTGGCAGAAGTGGTCCAGCCCTACCCCCCAAAAAAAAAATGAAATCCCAGCATATTCAAATACTTTCGCTTAAAAGCAAACAGAATTTATTGTTCTATGCTGAGTTCTTTTTTATGGTTTTCCAAAATTACATTCTTTTCTATGTTTTCCTATTCAAATGCTGTTGCTCATGTTGTTGTTGTTGTTGTATAATTTGCATAAATGCCTTTAACCTTGTCCGCCATCGTTGAAGGTGATGAAGGCGGTGGCAACGCAACAATGGAGGAAGTTATGGACACAGATTTTATGGAAATTAAATACGAGCATCTCTCAAGCTCAATAAACAAGCCAACGGTACGTATGAGTGCTGTCGAATGGCAATGATAATATCGCTCATACGTACCGGTGGTTGGTTCAAAGTAGGAGGTATGCTGCCCCACATGTTTAATGTTTTTTTTGCCTGTTCTAAAGTTTTCACATCAGACACAGTGGGTGGTTGTGTGTAGGCCTCCGGATATTTTCATAGAAAATTGTTGAAAACAAATGATTTAAGTTTTTATGTCAGATTAGCTTGACGAGGAAACAAATTAAATTCTGCGGAATTTTGCCCACCCACCTTTGCTCTGAGTTTAATTTCTTAGGCAAATTCGACTTGTTAACAAACCACAACACATTTCATGAAACGTAAATGATTTCTAGTTAATTTTAATTTTTCGTGTTTAAAATAAAAAAGAAAAGAATACACATGCACAAATGCGTAGTTGCACAAAATCTTTTTAATATGTTGCTTCGTTAATCCCACGCGTCTAAAAGAACCAATTCACTGGTTTGTAGTTCTTCATAGTGAAACACAATGATCTCTTCATTGCCACAAAGTTGCAGCAGAAGGACAACAGCACCCACAGAGTCATAAGTTTCACTATTTTTTTTTAAATTACACATTAAATTACATCACAATAGAAAGAGAAGAAAAAATTATTTACGGGACCTAGAACATGTTTTATTAGACATATTGTTACATAAAATCAAAACAATTTCTTGAACTATAGTTTTTTATTTCTTTAATTTTTATTATAATTCGCATTTAGTGCACTACAGTACACTTTCGAAACTGGCTCCTAACGTTCCTGTAAAATATTTTGGTCGAATACTAAAAAAATTGATTGGCGTTTTTTTAATTTGTTTTAGATATGTTCAAATGTAGAAGTTGTAATTCTCATTCTAGATGTAGAAGAATTTTTAAAATAATAAAAAATATAAAAGTATTATATTATTTATATTATATTTTCTTATATTTTTTAATTTTTTTATATTTTTTAAAATAGCCCTTTTTATACCCTCCACCTAAGGATGGGGGTATATTCACTTCAACGGAGACCCCAAAATATATATATTCTGGGTCGTGGTAAAATTGTATGACGATGTCCGTCTGTCTGTCTGTTGAAAGCACGCTAGCTTCCGAATGAAAGGAGCTAGAAGGTTCCAATTTCTCATAAATGTGCTTTATAGTTGCAGATCGGTGGGGATTGAAAGTGGACGAAATCGGCCCAAAGGGAAAATTTTTTCCCTCACAAGGACTAAGATACGCATAATAACCCCTAATATTTTCGAGTATTTACGCAAATTTTTTCAATTTGTCTGTTTGTACTTACTTGATATTGGGTATGTGCATTTCCCCTACAACAAAAACGTGCACCATAAAATGATTTTTATTCGTAGGGGGTAAAACGGGACAAAAAGGGATACAAATGGTACATTTTAAACGACAACAGCTATAAACATGAAATCCGGTGTGTACATTCCTCTAATTGATTAAATACATAATATAAAAGTATTTTTTCCAAATTCGTACTTTTAAGGGGTAAAATAGGAATAGAGGGATAAAAATGGCACCAACCAAACGGCTGCACCTAGAATAATGAAATTCGGTGTATACCTTCCTCTGATTGCGTAGACACGTAAAACAAACGGATTTTTCGAAATTCGTACTTTTTGGGGTTAAAATGGGGAAAGGGGATACAAATAGTACCAACCAAATGACCGCAGCTAGAGTCATGAAATTCGGAGTATATATTCCTCTGACTGCGTAGACACGAAAAAAAGTTTTTTCCAAATTCGTACTTTGGTGGTGTGTAATTGCGTGGACACGTAAAATAAAAAAAATTAGAAAGTCATACTCTTAAGGGGGTAATCTAGGAAAAATGGGATAAAAATGGTACCAACCATATAAATTTATTCGGAGCCTTGCCTTATAAGCTTGGTTTGAAATAATAAAAATATAAATATATTTTCCTGTAATATTACTGCACTTCTACGAAAATCGACAGAGTCTGTGAAATGCAATCCAAGATTGAGGGTATATAAACGCCTTTTTTACTTGTTTCTTTAATTATTGGTAAAATTCGTATTCAGTACCCTATAATCTTTCGGAATTGGCTCCAAACTTTCCTAACATAGCCTCTAAAATATTTTGTTCTAATACAAAAAACAATCGATTGGCGTTTTTTAATATTTTTTTAAAATCTATGTCCTGGGAAAAAATCTATGCTGGGACTATGTGTCACGAACCTTCTAGCACCTTCCACCAAAATTATCCTACCCTATGTAAAATTTAATTTCTTATAAATTCCGCATATATGTTCTCTCAGAGTGAGGGTATATATAAGTCGGTTTATCCGACTGAAGCTTGCTTACTTGTTTTTACATCTTTGATATAATCCTCATTGTAGTTGTTGAAGAAATTTTTAAATGTTTTAATATTTTTGTTTAAATTGCGTTTTTGCTTGACCCCTAACTATCGTGACTTGCCCTGATGAATATTTTGGTGTACTGCGATTGGCAATTTTTTTTTTAAATATTTCTTTTTGAGTTTAAAGGGTGATTTTTTAGCTATTATCTTTTTGGCAACACTGGTTTAAAGAGCTGACGCACGTGTTTTGTTTCACTGTCAAACATCTTCAGTTTGGTCTATAATTTAACCATGAATCGTCTTACAAACGAACAACGCTTGCAATTTATTGAATTTTATTATCAAAATGCGTTAAGAAAGTTCATCGCGCGCTTCCATTTTATGTTCAGTTTAATCGACCCACTGAAGCGACTATTCGGGCTATTGTGACTAAATTTCGCACCAAATTTACATTGTTGGACATTAAACCACCAACACGCTTACGTAGAGTTCGAACTGAAGAAAATATCGCAGCTGTATCGGCCAGTATTAATGATGACCATCAATTATCGATTCGTCGCCGTTCGCAGCAATTGGGTCTCTGTTACTCAAAAACGTGGAAATGCCAAAATTGGACTAAGCGTATGGACCATTTGAGGCGCAGTCAAGGTCAACATTTGCATGAAATAATCTTTAAACATTAAATTATATGGACCGCACTATCGATTCAAATAAAGATTTCATGCATTTTTCTGAATTTTATGTGTATTTTTTGAAAAACTTTCCTATAGCTTTTAAAAAAATCACCCTTTATATACCATTTATCTTACAACTCTAATCAAACTAAAGTAGATAAGTCTAAAAGATTCATTAAGCTAGTTTATCGTTTAAATAAATTTAGGAATCTTAACATTCCTCTTTTTCTAATTATTAATGAAAATCCTAACAAAATCCCAAAAATAGAGCTGTTAAACCAACAAAATAGTCAACAACCATAAAATTATAGTGAAACAACCTTGTTCCCAATTCCATGACAGACAGAGTTTTGTATAAGTTTGTACATTAAACAGGGTCGACTTCTTTTAAACATATCGCTACTATTACAACTCCAAAGGAATATATGATAACATTGTATTCTTGATTTTTAGCTTCAGCAGTAGGATTTTGTTATATCTACCTTTATATACCCTCACTCTACATAGTAGGAGAGTATATATCATTTGGGGCGGAAAAAAGTGTTACGCATTCAAGTAGTGACTTAAGACCGTAAGTATATTTGGACCAAATCCGTTTCATGACCTTTTAATCTGTTTGAGCCAAACTTAGTTTAAGTTCGAAGACTAGCGAAATGACCACACCCCTTTTGGTGCCTATGGTCTATATTCCTATGTTGAATAAAAACCAATATAAATTCCAAACGAATATTCAGATTCATCTATATTTTGGTATTGAATAAAGTTTTGCTTTAGCGATGCCCCTTCTAGTAAAGAGTGATTTTTTTGAGGTTAGGATTTTCATGCATTAGTATTTGACAGATCACGTGGGATTTCAGACATGGTGTCAAAGAGAAAGATGCTCAGTATGCTTTGACATTTCATCATGAATCGTCTTACAAACGAACAACGCTTGCAAATTATTGAATTTTATTATCAAAATGCGTGCTCTGTTAAGAAAGTTCATTGCGCGCTTCCATTTTATGGTCAGTTTAATCGACCCACTGAAGCGGCTATTCGGGCTATTGTGACTAAATTTCGCACCAAATTTACATTGTTGGACATTAAACCACCAACACGCTTACGTAGAGTGCGAACTGAAGAAAATATCGCAGCTGTATCGGCCAGTGTTAATGATGACCACCAATTTTCGATTCGTCGCCGTTCGCACCAATTGGGTCTCTGTTACTCAAAAACGTGGAAATGCCAAAATTGGACTAAGCGGATGGACCACCTAAGACGCAGCCGCGGTCAACATTTAAATGAAATTATCTTCAAAAAGTAAATGTCATGGACCAATCTAACGTTTCAAATAAAGAACCGATGAGATTTTGCAAATTTTATGCGTTTTTTTTTTTTTTAAAGTTATCAAGCTCTTAAAAAATCACCCTTTAGCTCCCACAGAATTGTCGCTATCCTAGGTAAAATTAAATCATTTTAACTACCTTTTAGTAACTTCCACTCAAATCATCCGGCCTTGAATAAAGTTTAAGTCCTTTTATCTTCCATGCATACATTCTCGGAGAGTGAGATATGTTATATTTACAATTATTAAACCCGTTCTGAAAAAATCGTATGTATCGTCAAGTTCTTATTTATCTCTCCTCTTTTCCGTCCAATTGTGGGGTTTGTTCTCTGCCACAAATCATTGATGATTCTAATTGTCGCCTATATTAATAAAAGATATTTCAATCAACAACAGTTTTACCTACTACCGAAATATATCCGGAAAAATCTAAAATAAACTGAAAATAATTTTCCTAGTTAAAAGCCAAATATATATTTTTTCTCTCGAACCACTCTAATAAACAGCACTATTTAAATACAAAGTTTAATTATAACAAACAGGGATAATACGAAAAGTTTTTTCTTCATTCTTACAAGCCAAACAAACTAAAAATTTCCAGGAATTGTTAGTTACAAATGATGAGTGATTATTGAGATTTGTTTATTCCATTTACAATTTATTCACTTGAAGTCAGTCACCAAATTCACTAGAAATTTATTGATATACATACATGTATTTAAAATTATTAGATTATACTCGTACGCGAACTTGTAAATGTATTTTCAATTTTCCGCGAACCACAAAGCACAGAACTTGGATGCAACTTTACTAATTCCAGCACTCAACACACGTACACTAGCACGAAATGTAGTGAAACAACAACAAAAAAACCAGCACACAGCGAGAGAGACAGTAACTGAATTTAAGCAAAGTCAATGTCAAGGCAACCTGTAACTACTCGTGTCAGAGCAACAGCGTACATCCTCATACACACATACATACATGCAGGCATACTCATGTACCAATGCCAATGTAGTATTATAATGAGCGTGAGCAACTACTCCACTATGTGAGAGGTGAGAGGTACTGCACACAAGTACAGTTCGGTTAAGTCTCTTTTTGCACAAAGAAAACACACACACACATACACACGCGTACGGATGCTCGTCTAACTCGCACACACACTCACGAGACCATAAAAAAATTGTCTAAGCACGAACAGGATGCCAATGCGGACGTTTTGTGTCAGCTATCCCTCTTGAGACTGAACGTTAAGCGGTGGAAATTTTGATCGATGGATTGTGGATGGATGGATGGATGCTGTTGTTGCGTGCCACAAGTGAAATGACAACCAAAAGCTATGAAAACACTTCACAAACTGAAATAGGTGTACAGACATCAATACGTCACAGGCCACCACCGTCGTCATGTCGTGACTTTTCTGTTATGTTTGAGTGAGTGTATATGTGTGTGTGTGTATAAATGTTACTGGTTGTGGGGCAAAAAAGGCGCCAAAATGTCTACTACGTTTATACGATGCTGCTACTGGTGCTGCCGCCATACATAGTAAAAGCGACATGCAACAAGTTTATCATAATCGAATGGTAAAAAGCGTGAGGAAAACCATCATGCGGTAGGAAACATGTTGCTGTCAATAATAAACACATACATACATGCACGAAATTTTGTAGGTATTGTGTGCGTGTGTATGCGTGAAAAGTCGAAAACAGATTTACTTTCATCGGGGCGCAAAATATAAATTATGTTGCGAGGGGTTCTGTGAAATGTTTGTAAACATTTAAATCTGCTAGCTACAGTAGGTCTAAGGAGAAATAAACGGAAATGACTTTGCCATAATGTCACCTATAACGTCTACGATTACAGAGTATGGAATGAAAATGGAAACCTCATAAACATTAGGCTGGGTTGCGGTCCATACAAAAGGAAAGTCTATTTCCAGTCACCCCACGAGAATAAAATAAGGATTGTTTAATGATGATTTGAAAAATATTTCGTTCCTAGATCACGCCGTTTGTGAGCTAAACTCTCCTGAAACCACCTATAAAATCATGTTTTCCCATGTATTGTTATACACTCCACGAGTGTATTATGGCTTTGTGCATTTGTTTGTGACACCCAAAAGGAAGCGAGATAGACCCATTGTT
Organism: Polietes domitor; assembly: GCA_947397865.1. Taxonomy (NCBI): domain Eukaryota; kingdom Metazoa; phylum Arthropoda; class Insecta; order Diptera; family Muscidae; genus Polietes; species Polietes domitor. The sequence continues at coordinate 28,828,983 of OX377621.1, read as the reverse complement.
AAGTATACCGATCGACGAAGAATCACTTTCTGAGTTGATTTAGCAATGTCCGTCGTCCGTCTGTCTGTCCGTGAGTACATCTATTGTTGTAATCAAATTACAGGTCGCTACTATAGTCCGTTCTTAACAAAAATTGGCACAAGTAAGTTTTGTGGATCAAGGACGAACGATATTTAATTTGAGGCAAATCGGGTCAGATTTAGATATATGTCGCTCCCGATTTGACATTTTCCGCTCTAGAAACCACAGATTATACCCAATTTTCTTTAAATTTGGCACAACATCTTATAATTCAACTATAAATACCTATGCAAAAATTAGATAAGATCGGTTCTGATTTAGATATAGCCCCCATACAAATGTCGCTCCTGATTTGACATTTTCCGCTCTAGAAACGACATATTGTACCCGATTTTCTTTAAATTTGACACAACATCTTACAATCCAACTAGAAACACCTATGCAGAAATTCGGTAGATCGGTTCAGATTTAGATATAGCCCTTATACAAATGTCGCTCCCGATTTGACATTTTCCGCTCTAGAAAACCCATATTATACTCGATTTTCTTTAAATTTGACACAACATCTTACAATCCAACTAGAAACACCTATGCAGAAATTGGGTAAGATCTGTTCAGATCTAGGTATAGCCCCCATACAAATGTCGCTCCCGATTTTACATTTTCCGCTCTAGAAACCCCATATTATACTCGATTTTCTTTAAATTTGGCACAACATCTTATAATCCAACTAGAAACACTTATGCTGAAAGTGGGTAAGATCGGTTCAGATTTAGATATAACGATGAAAATCAGAAGGAAATTGACTTACATTTTTGTAAAAAGAGTTTGAAAATGTTGGTTTCAGAGCCAACTGCAGTAAATTATTTCACAAAAATGGATTCAGTGACGTCATTTCTTGTCCGTTATTCATCATTTAAGCATCATTCGAAAGGTAAGTTTTTATCTGCCATTTAAAACACAAACAATCTAAACATCCAATAGTACGACCAATGAGTTGTTCTAAAACAAGAATAAAAATTTATATTTAAAGTGCTTCCAACGGTCTACTAATTAAGAAAAAAAAATTGAATGAAAATACAACAAAAATAATTACACGGGGAAAACATGATTTTTAGAGGCGTTTTGATTATGGTTTAGCTAGGCCGATCCAATCTTCATTCCTGGCCGGGTGACTAGAGTGATCAAAAACCAGGGTTTTCTATGATGTCGGGTTTTTCGAAAATCGTGATTTTCAAAAAACCGGTTGCTCGGTTTTCTTTTTTTTTTTTAAAAAAAGCAGTCCAACCTGTTTCATTTGGGTTTTTCTTAAAATAGTAAAAAGTAGGAAATTTTGAAACTTAGGATGCATACAATGACTGACCTTAAAAGCCCACCTAGGAAAATTCTAAAAATTAAAAATAAAACTAAACAAAAACCAAAGGTCGATAAATAAATTAATTAGGTAATTTTGAACCATAAGTAACAATGTCTTCAAATTATTATTTAACCTTAGCAAAACCATAATATACGTTACTCTTTCGCCGATTGGTACTACAGCAGTGAGTCATAAAAATTACGAAGACGTCTATAAGTTTCGTCAATCGATGACCGGTATTTTTAAAAATTAATCAATCATTTTTGATAGAGCAGCCATACGTCAACGCCAACAATTTTTATACTGTAAGTTATTTCGATTTCATACAGCCGAAAATACGCCCAAAAAACGAGGGCGAACACCGCCAAAGTAATGTTTGACTTCGGATAAACTCTGGACTAAGTTTTTTCTGAAAAGTGTCACCTAATCAAAAGAGTGGAGAATCCCAGCAAAAACTCTCATTACCAAGTAATGTGGGAAATAAGGCAAAATCAAAAAAACTTCACTACTTATTTTCGGATCCGTTTCTAGTTATTTTTATAAAGGGATTGTAAAAAAATAAGTACTTCCACGCACGCTTGCAAAAAGCTGAGAAATAAGTACTTCCATGCACGCTTACGAAAAGTTAATAAATAAGTACTTCTAAACGAGTTGTAAAATAATTATTGATAACTAGTCAAATAATGTATTACCAATAATGGGCTTAATTAGTGATGAAAACAAAATTTTTATTAAATTATATATTTTGTATCGACTTTTAACAATCTGAATACAGAATTTAGGGCTGTTTTTCCTTAAACCTGGATAACTAAGCTGCGATAACAACAGCACTGCTATTCTCTGACTCACCACAGAAATGTAGAAAATTTATTTTTAAAATCTGAACTTCTATGAAATTTAATTTACCAATAACTATTTGTTTAAACCATTATAAGGAAGTAATTATTTCATACTTCAAAATAATGCAGGGCGTAATGAGCTGTCATTACTAGGTAATGCCAAAAATAATGAGGTGTCATTACCAAGTTATTGCTGGGATTATAAAGTCACACATAAATGGATATTTATAATAATGGAAAAAACGGTCGAGGCCGACATAAGAACCCGGTTTACCAGGTTTTCTTACAACCGCGATTTAAAAAACCCAATGGTCGGTTTCAGTTGAAAAAACCTGTTGACCCGGTTTTCGGTTTCGGGTTTGATCACTCTAGGGGTGACCACGCTAATTTATTTTCGAGCCCATCCTAATAGACATGTATGTACTTCATAAAAATCTATTGTTTTTATAGAAAATTAAAGATTTACACAAATTGCACGTCACAACTGTGAACATATTAATGGAGTCGCCTTCTCATCCCGTCACGGGAACTACAAAAGGGAAATCATAAATATGTCGTCTACAGGTCATATAAATATTTAGACATTTCATTTCATATTCGCTAAAGATATAGGATCCTTCTCAAAACTATCCGATTTGCGTATATATGTCGACACTGTAAAAGCAGTGACAGCTTCAAATAAATCAATAGCGTTTTCGGATAATATCTTTGAAAAAAAACGTCGAAATGATTTTTGTCGATTTTTAAGTTATGAAAAATGCAGTTTTCATCTTCTCAAATATACTAAGAAGTTTAATTTGTTAATCTTTTTGAAACAAATTGATATAAAATATACCAAAAGCAAATAATTTCTGTATTTTCTATTCTGATTTATTGTAAATGCAAAAAATATTTAATTTATATCAATTCAAGAAAAAGGTCAGAAAATAAGCTGGTGCCATATGGGCTTAAGTGAGTTTTTAAACTCTGAAGAAAGATTTGTCATTAATGTAACAGGCCTCAGCTCAGCCAATATAAAACCGAGTTAGATTAATACCATAGTTGTCAAAGCTCTTATTCTAGTTATTAGGTTTCAATTTGAATTGTATCTTGGAGAGTATGCTCCTTTTCGTTTAAAACAATATTAGATAGCATCATTTAAAAGACACCAATTAAGGTGGCCATTCTTCTCATAAAAAATGTTGCATATCGACGGCTTATATTCAAAAGTGGCTATGAACAAAAACATAACTTTTCAGGAGAGCGAAAAAACGGATTTTCTCCTTAATTTTAAGAATAATTATTAATCATTCTTCTACAATTTAATCTAAAGAGGTTTACTGATTGCTACGATTAAAAAGTTTTCGAAATTTCCTATTATTCGCGGATTTTCATGTTTAAAAATGACAACTATGAATGTTGAAATAAGCACATAGCTATTAATGTCCAACATAGCTATTAATGTCCCAGCATTTATTTTCTGCAAATTTGGATATTCTGCAGTTTTGGAAACAGGTTTAATAAAATGATAAACAACTAATAATTATAATGATGTAAAATGTCGGTAATTTCATATATAGTTTATAACCTTCACCAGCTCAGAGAGCACCTGTATATAATTTATAATGACTTGCATTTTACTTAGGGTTGGATTATTTGTGTGCGAGGTACAACAAATGACAACTATTTTACAGGTATAAAGTGATTGTAAAACCATTTCCAATATTAAATTGTTACTGATCAGTTTTATTTAACCCAAAGCTTATGCCAATTTGTGTGAGAGGTCTTGCAATATCGCTCATATTGCAGGTGTATATAACGTCTATGAAAACATTACCATTGTCCAAATTTCAGAGTATTCTGTATAGATGTTATAAAATCTTTAAATTTAAATAGGTTAGAGTGATTTGCGTGAGAGATACGTAAGTCTGTTTTCTTAAGAGCAGAATATTAAAGTTTACAGAAATAAATAAATGCTACCCAACCTAATGTATATTTTGCTTAAATAATTTTGTTTACCCTTTTTAAATTGAAAAAGGAATAATTTTTGAATTACAAATGGAATAATTTTTGAATTACAAATGGAATAATTTTTGAACTTCAAATGAAAACTTTTGAATTTCAAATGGTGTCTTTTTATGATGAGTTTTGAATTGCACATGACGAGTTTTGAATTACAAATGAAGAGTTTTAAATTTCAATGTATTTCATGTCTTTTGAATTTCAAATGATGTGTTTTTAATTACAAATGACGATTTTTGAATTTCAAATGTTGTCTTTTGTATTACAAGTGACGAGTTTTGAATTTCAAATAGAATTTTTGAATTTCAAGTGATATTTTTTTGAATTGCAAATGAAAATTTTGAATTACAACTGGTGAACTTTGAATTTCAAGTTATGTCTTTTGAATTACAATTGAGAAAGGTGTAGACTTTCTGTGAAAAACTTCAGAAAGATATTTTTTCAGTAGTTTATAAAAACAACAATAAATAATCTAAGAAAAAGTAGTTGTTGAAAAATTTTATTTTTTTTTAATTTTTTGTAGCTTGCGATTGCACCATAAGAAAAATAAAAATATATATTTTTTTCATTATTTACTTTTTCTTGGATTTTCATTATTTTTCACAATACCGAATATACCAAATTCGACACATAAAGAGATTTTTCAAATTTTGTATTTTTAGGAGGAAAGTGGGACGAAAGGGGATGCAAATGGTACCAACCAAAGTGTTGCAACTATAATTACGAACTTCGGGATAAAAAGGGACTGAAATAGTAGCAATCAAAACGTTTGAGATAGAAGTGTAAATTAAATTTTCAAATATTTCATATGATAATATTAATTTGTACAAGAAATGCTAGATGCGAAAAATGTTGAAGGCATTTGCTAGTTTTGTATATAAAGCAAAAATAGTAAATCGAAAAATGTTAGTTCAAATTTACCTAAAAAATCGATTTTCCCCAAAAAAATTACTTTCATTATTTTCCTCATTCAAAATCGAATTATTTCCGAATACTAAAAAGTTCCTACAAATTTAAAAGATTCTTTCAAATTCAAGTCATTTAAATAATATAAACTTACCTTTAGTTATTCGTTCACATTGAAATGCAATATTTATGTAAAAAGCAATTCGGAGAATATCAAATTTTATAAAACACTTACCATCATTTTTTCTTTATTGATTTCTAGTATTTCACAACACTGTGCGTATGAAAATCTCCCCAAAATTAATAATTTCAACTTCAACACTAACGGCAACAATGTTTAGCAGCATTTTAATGTTTAACAATGTTTGTGTTGCAGCGAATATTTACGGCAGAGTTACTTCAAAATCAAAAATGTTTAAAACTTTTGACAACTTACCGTTAAAGCTATACCCACTGTGGCCGAAAATGAGCCCAAGCGAAATTCTCCCGTATTATATTTGACCAGAAATGACGTCTTGCCCACGCCAGAGTCGCCCAATAAAATAGTCTAAAAATAAATAATAATCAGTTTCATATTTAAAAAAAATCTCCCTCGCCCCCTACTCACCTTGTGATTCACCGTATCATCGAATGGAGGCTGGTGGTGATGTACCGGCTGCTGATGATACATACCCACCTCGTCGTAATGATACGAACGCCAGCCATCATCGTAGTCTTCTATTGTATAGCCCGCATCCTCCAGAGCATACAATTGTAGGGCTTCGCGTGCTGGCCTGTAGCCTGGATACCCCGTCGGTGCTTGAGATCTACAATATTCTGAGGAGGCCAGAGCCCCATCCCCGTAATAGCCCGAACCGCGTGTTAAACTATATTCCTGCTCCTTGCGACGTCGCGCCTCCTCAATGCGCTTCTGAGTGGTCTCGGGATCTTCAAAGACATCGTCGCTCATACTGCTGGCATCGTCGGGTATTTGTGACATTTTGTAGTCTTCTGGATTATTGGTTGATTGGTGTTTCGTTTCGATTCGATTCGATTGGTTTTTAGTTAAGTTAAACTTTTAAAGTTGTGATTGTTTTGGTGTTTTTGTTGTTGCTTTTCTTTTGTTCTCAATTAAATTTTTTAAATTAACTTTGGATATGTTGCCTTAAGTTTAGAATGTTTTCGTTTTCTTTTAGATTGTTTTAAAGTAAGTGGTGGGAGAGCTTTTTTAAGTTTTGCTTTTGACTTTCGTTAAATCCTAAACGTTTTACGGTTGACTTTGCTTAAGAGTTGCAATAATTGTGGTGTGTGTGTGTTTATAGGATATTTAATATTTGTAGAAGCTTTTAGAGCAGTTTCATGAACATTTTATTCGAGTTAAATATTAAGAGCTTTCTAATGGTAGTTAATATTATAGGTAAAGCTTTTCGTTTTGTCTTTCTTTTATATATTATATTTTTGGTGTTTTGTTGTCAGCATCCTTTTCCGGTTTTGGTCCTTATGTGGTTGTTGGCTTTCCTTTAAGCTTTCAGCTAAAAGCTTTCAGATTCTTGGAGTTGCTAAATGGTAGATGGTATTGTATGAAAAACTGTTGAGTATTTGATGTATTGAAGAGAGTTGCCAGATCGCTCATTGCTGATGTACGTTTTATTTTGAAATTTGAAATGAAGTCGTTATCCCGCTTTTTATATTTATTTTGACTTATTTGCTCCATAATCATGCATGTAAACACAAGTGGCTAAACTTCCAAAGGGATGGGAAGAAAATCAATAAAGGTGTTGTTAAGTTGGTAAACCTAAGAAGCCTTAGGAATTAACTGTCCAATTGAAAACGTATCCTATATATTTGACAAAATGTTAAAATAATTATCGGTATTCAGAAATTAAATCATTTTGTTTTTCATTCAAATGGCTGCCTCGGGCACACCACAAATAATAGTCCAACGGTTGAATAGTTGGAAAAAAAACGTTAGATGGTGGACCCTATATATAAATCTGAACCGATCTGACATATTTTCACAACAGGTGTTACTAGTTTAAATATAAGATGTTTTGCCAAATTTGAAAACAATCTGATAGTATATGTGATTTCTAGAGCGGAAAAAGTCAAATTGGGAGCGAAATTTGTATGGGAGCTATATATAAATGTGAACCGATCTGACCCATTTTCACCATGGGTGTTCCTAGTTTAAATATAAGATGTTTTGTCAATTTTAAAGACAATCTAATGAAATATGTGGTTTATAGAGCGGAAAAAGTCAATTTGGGAGCGAAATTTGTATGGGAGCTATATATAAATCTGAACCGATCTGACCAATTTTCACCATGGGTGTTTCTAGTGGAAAAATATGATATTTTGCAAAATTTGAAGAAGAGCAGAAAAAGTCAAATTGGAAGCGAAATTTGAATGGGACATATATATAAATCTGAACTGATCTGACCTATTTTCATCACAGGTGTTACTAGTTGAAATATAAGATGTTTTACCAAATTTGAAAACAATCTTATAAAATATGTGGTTTCTAGAGCGGGTAAAGTCAATTTGGGATCGAAATTTGTATGGGAGCTACATATAAATGTGAAAATGGTGTTTCTAGTGGAAATTATAAAATATTTTGCCAAATTTGAAGAAAATCTGTTATAATATGTGGTATCTAGCGTGAAAAGAGTCAAATCGGGAGTGAAATTCGTATGGGGACTATATTTTAATCTGAACCGATTTTTTTCAAATTAAATAAAACTTAGTTATGTAACGTTTCGTTTGGTTCTGACTGTAATGCGACCTGTACTTTGATTACAAGAATAGATGGACAGACGGACGGACATTGCTAGATCGACTCAAAAAGTTATTCTTAGTCGATCGGTATACTTACTCTCGATTCGTTTTGGGTGTTACAAACAAATGCACAAAGACATAATACTCTCGTGTACAGGGCCGTGCGCAAGGGGGTTGGTTTGGGGGTTCAAACCCCACCAGAGAGGTTTCGAACATATACTTTTTTAAAACCTTCTAGACTTTCTGAAGCAAAAAATATAGAATTTGTAAGTTCTTTTTAAAATAACTCGTCTGAAATGGTAATTTTGCAGTAAAACACGAAAATTACAAAAAAATCGTGGACACTTTCTTGTATTTCCGACAAAGGTTACGAAAAATACAAACAAACTAAACGAATTGTGCCAATTTCAAGATTGTTTAATGCTAATTTCGCCACATCTTGACATTTGACTAGAGCAATATCTTAAGAAATTTTAATTGTGCACAACAATAAATGTTTGGAGATTTAATAATTTTTTTAGTAATTTTAAAAAAGTGTAGATAAGAATCATTATGATATCAGAATGAAATCTAAAAACATTCTTAATAAGAGCAAATAATTTGCTTGATGATAACCCGTAGCTTAACTATGAGTGCCAAACTTTGGAAAAATTTGTAGTATATCTAATTGGAATGAAATCATTGAAATGCAATTTACCTCTAAATTAATAATTCTTCGTTTCTGCGAAAAAGTATTGGAGTAACCAAAGAATTTTGTATGTAGACATTTTTTACTTATACAAAATATAAAGAAATACTTTAATTTTTAAATAAAATACAATTTGCATTTAGCCCTCTCTGAGTATAGAAGTCGAGTGGGACATTTGTATAAGGGCTATATCAAATATTGACCCACAGATGTTGGGGAAATAATATGGTGTGGCTATTCGTATATTCCGTTTGCAATGCGTGGTTTGTAACATTTGCGATGCGACATTTTTATGGAGCTATTTTCATCACATATGAAACAATAAAGGTTTCTGTTACTTCTAAATGTTTTGAGAGTTTGTAATGATAATACAAATCCATTTTGACAAACGAAGAAAACTGTTTGATATATCGAGGGCTTATATTCATAAGTGGCTGTGAACAAAAACACATCATTTCAGGAGAGCGATAAAACTGATTTACTCCTTAACTTCAAGAGTAATTATGAATCATTCTTCTACAGTTTAATCTAAAGAGGATTACTAATTGCTACGATTAAAAAGTTTTCGAAATTTCTTATTATTCGCGGTTTTATGGTTCATAGCCACTTTTGCACGTTTAAAATTGAGCACTATGAATATTGAAATAAGCACATAGCCATTAATGCTCAAATATATAAATAAGACTTATTGTAAACTCGATAACGTTATTTATGAAATGTTGTGTAGAAATCGAATTTTCTGGGATATTTTCATATGTAAGATTGGTACCATCTTTATCCCTTTTTACATTTTTTTACAAAAAGTGGATATTGCGGTAAGGCATGGTAAAAAAAAATATAAATTGGATATTTTTAAAAAAATTTCATTTTCGTGGCAAATATGATTTTCACACATTCGCACGCCTTAAACTACGCCAAAAACAAGAAAGAAACTGAAAAAGTCGATCAGCCTTTTTAGTGTTTTATAGCGCTTAAAGAGTACTACATTTTAAAAATATATCGTCAGGATCTAGTACAAATTAGTGCAAAATTATAAACAATTTTACACGGAAACGGACGCGACAAGAAACAGAAGTACTTTTGAAAGTCTTTTACAAATATACAAAGTTCAACGTTTTTTTGAGAACTTTGTTTTTCCTTATATACATGTAAATGAAGGTCAGAGTCAGATATATTTTGTTCGTAGATTTATGAAATATGAGAATTATCTCTTAAATTTGTATACCCTACACCACTCGTGGACTAGGGTATTATAAGTTAGTTTCGGGCCAAATGTTTGTAACACAAAGAAATAATCGAGCTAGATCCACCTTTAAGTATACCGATCGGCTTAGAATCACCAGCTGTCTGTCCGTCCGTCCGTCCGTCTGCTGTCCATCTAAGCTTGTTCCCACTCTACAGGTCGCAATTGTTGTCCGATTGTCATGAAAGTTGGCAGAAGTTATTTTTTCTGGCCAAGGGCCATCGGTATTGATTTTGGAGGAAATCGGTTCAGATTTAGATATAGCCCCCATACAAATGTGGCTCCCGATTTGACTTTTTCCGCCCTATAAAGCATATATAGTACCCGATTTTCTTCAAATTTGCCTTAACACCTTATCATCAAACTAGAAATACCTGTGGCGAAAACGGGTTAGATCGGTTCAGATTTAGATATAGCCCCCATACAAATGTCGCTCCCGATTTGACTTTTTCCGCTCTAAAATCCACATATTGTACTCGATTTTCTTTAAATTTGGTACAACATCTTATAATCCAACTAGAAACACCTATGCAGAAATTGGATAAGATCGGTTCAGATTTAGATATAGCCCCCATACAAATGTCACTCCCGATTTGACATTTTCCGCTCTAAAATCCGCATATTGTACCCTTTTTTCTTTAAAATTGGCACAACATCTTATAATCTAACTTAAAACACTTATGGTGAAAGAGGGTAAGATCGGTTCAGATTTAGATATAGCCCCCATACAAATATTGCTCCCGAATGTTTAACCGATTTTGGCCAAATTTTACATTATTATATTTCACCAATAAACAGAGATGGTGAAAGCGGGTCACATCGTTCCAGGCTTCAATATACCCCCATACAAATGTCCTTTCCGATTTAACATTTTTTGTCAAACACATACATTTACAGGATGCAAAAATCCTTCCCGATTTCACTTTTTTACCGAATTAAATTGTAATGAGATAGAAAGTCCGTCCGTCTTTAGCCTTTCCTTACTTGTTTGGGAGATTCCCATATGTCCATACTTTGGTATAACCCAAATGGGGCCCCATCCTGATCTATTACACCTCTAGAAACTACATCGTACATCGGATCTTCAATTTTGCAGATCATGATATTTTTCAACTAGGAATACCTACCGTAACTGAGAAATATATAAGCCCATGTTTTGGACCAGGCCCAAAATGTTGTTATAGGCCCCTTTTGAAATGTCGGTCCGATTCATCATATTACTACTGTATAATTTGTATTTGTCTGTCGGATAATTGGATCAATTACCATAATTTTAACCATATTCGTTAAATATGACTAAAGATTAATTTATAGTAACTGTATAATTTATATGAACCACATAAACTTGCTCCCTTGAAATACCTGGGTTTAGTAATCAAAACGAGGTACATACGCAGGGAGTGGTGTAGGGTATTATAAAGTCGGCCCCGCCCGACTTTAGCTTTTCCTTACTTGTTTTAATTAGGTATACGGACGCGACAAAACGGATGGGACAAAAATTTCCACTGGTAGTACAAAAATTTAGTAATTTTCGTTATAACACTTAAAGTTTTAATAAAAATAAAAGAGAACAAGTTAACTTCAAGTTTCATAATAAAAAAGTTGTCGAAATAAGGTTAACAGCAATTAGTGTGGTCTGATTTCATTTTTTTGGTAGACTTTTTTTAGGAGATTCCCACATGACATTTTTGTTTTATAATTTTTCTCGCGATCTAGATAACGGATCCGACTGAACTTTTGTTCGTGTATTAAGAACCAATGTTGCTTGTAACATATATATAGCCAGTTGCGAAAATCGCTGCTATTGTCGAAGAATCCAAAATTCGCGGTTGCAATTGCTTAAACTTTCTCTGTTCAGGATTCTGAAACTTTTCTGGCACAAATATTCCCCACATGCCAAAGAAATATTTTGGTATTCTCAATATAATAACAAGTTACGCGGGCTTTTCTAAAGATTTTTTTCACAATTTTTGACTTTACAGCCACTATTTATCCTAGTTTAGCCTGATAACTTGGAAACCAAAATGCTATTAATCGCAAAATGATGGAATTTGATAATGCGATATGCCCTAAATCCAGAAAAATGCTTTAAACAAAATCGTTGTAGCGAATTATTTATTATTATTCTTATGTTCATAGCCACTTTTGCAGCACAAATTAACGTATGAGTAGATTGCCAAATCAGAAAAATTAAAAAAAAAACGGCTTTAGAACAAAATTTATTCTCCAAATGTAGATGACAGATGATAAGTGTTCCTTTTAAATGAGCTCGTTGCGCCATAGACTGACTAAACTTCACGAGAAAAATTAAACATTGATTGAAAATTGACTAAAATAATTAACAGAATTTTCACCCGCTTTATTTTTTGTAATACTAGATGAAAACCTCCCCCAGGGGAAAATCCTGCGCACGGCCCTGCTCGTGTAGTGTATAAAAATCCCTCAAGGGTGGGAGATTTTTCTCTAATAAAAATTCAACAATAATACTAATTCACAAAAAAAATCAGCAGAATTTGAAGTTTATTTTTTGACCTGCACAGGTCAGGAATTTATATTCCTGCAACACATTTGGTCATGTTTACCATTCACAGCAACCTGGCAACTCTGCTCCTACAACAAGCACATGGGGATGAATTTCTTTATTAAAACATACCGTTATCAAAAGCTTTTATACAAATTTCATTTGATTGGTGTATTCGTAAACACGTTGGCGTTTTGTTTGTTTTGTTTTCTTTGTTATTTTTTTATAATAAATTTAAATTGTTCTAAACACAACTATTTAATTTTTTATTTATTTAAATACTAATTGAACTATATAACTTTGTAATTATGAATTATATGTTAAATTGCGTTTTGTTTTCTAATGAATTTTCATTGTTAAATTCTCACTCGGTTATTGGTTGGTTTTGGTGTTGTTGGTGTTTCTTTATTTGTTGTTGGTTTATTGGTCCTTGGAACATTTCAACTGTTCTTGTTGTTTTATTAGTTATTGCACGTTTGCACGGTTTATATTGCGAGCGGAGAAAAAACAGCGGTATATTTTCGGTGAGAGAGAAAGGGAGAGGGAGAAGTTTGTGAACATTTAGTATAACTTAGTTGTTTAGTTTAATTTTAGTTGGTGTTTTGTTTAATTTGTAATTGCTTGTATTCTTTACATTTGTTTATGTTTGTTTACACTTATCGTACCGACGAGCGAGATGACAGTTACTCTTTTTTATTGGTTTCTCTGCGGGCCAGCTTTTCTATGTCATTGTTTACGTTTTGGAACGTGTGATAACTGCAGTTGACATATATTTTCTTTTTGTTATTGTCACACAGACAAAGCGCCGGAGAGAGAGAACGGCAGACACAGAGTGTGAGAGTAAGAGTAAGAGTGACTGTGTGAGTGTGAGAGAAAGTGCGTCTGAGTACGTGACATAGAGGGTGCGAGAGTAAGGAGTCAAAGCTAATATATTTGACACACTTTTTGTTGGAATTTTAACGGTATTTTCTTTTTGTTTTGGCAGTATTTTTCTTCTTTGTATTGCAATTGTTATTGTTATGCGTACATACATACATTCCTAGCTGTCTGCTTCTGCTTCTTCTTGTTCGTATTGGCTTATAATGCGTAATAGAGTTCTGGAGTAGGAGACGCGTTTTTCTGTTTTATTGTTTACAGGATTTCGTTTTGCAGCAGCAGCGGTAGCTGAAGTTCTTGTGTGTGTGTGTAGTTTCACTACGTACATATGTCTGTATGTATGCTTGGATTTTTGGCTACTTTTGACATTTCACGTTTTAGATGTCAATGAATTATGGATTTTACACTCTAGACGTAGACGTTTATAACTTGTATATTATTCTGCTTTGATTTATTTTTAATAAATTCCCTAAATGAATATTCGTTACGATTTGGTTTTGTTTTTGCAGCTTTTGTTGTTTTGGTGTTTTGCGGTTACAGTTCCAATCGGTTGGTTTTGTTTTTATTGAAGGTTGGTTAATTTATTTATTCAAAATTCACTAAATATTTACTCTAAATATATGTATATATGTATGTATGTATAGTTATATATTATATATGTATATGTAGGTATTTTATTCGAACTACAAAAATTGGTGTTATTCGTTTAAAACTAAAGCACAAAGTATTTTCGGGGTTTTTGTTTCTTCTTTTGCTATTTACATTCAATTGCTTTTTGTGGGGGGTTTTTTCTCTAAGGAGGAGTACATATGTTTCGGCAAGTTTTTCTATAGCAAAAATTGTAGCAAGTCTTGTCACATCTTCTCAGAATAGTCGTCGTAGAGTTTTCTTAGCACTTATCACAGTATTTACAGTTTGATTTCCACAAATTGTCTACATTATCCGATAGTTTTTGCTGATAGTCACAAAATCGGTTATTTCTTTGACACAAAAATGTCCTTTACACATAGAAGTATGTATGTGTGTGTGTGGGTTTTTTTCCTTTACGCCAACCAACTACAGCAGAACCCCTTCCACTTTTCTATGTCTATGTTCGCCACCCAAGGCATTTTTCAACAATTGCTTTTTATATCTCTTTTAACACCATTAGTATCGTATCCATTCATTTATCATCGGAATTATCCCATTTTCTCTCTCATATTATTTAATAGAATTATTTTATCATTTTTTATTGTTATTATTTGGTTAATTTGTTATTTGTTCTTGTTTTTTTAGGTCTAGTTGTTTTCTCATTTAAATCTACACTGATACTAATAATGCCTTTGACATTTCGGCAATACATTGACCGACATTTGTCTGAGCGCATACCTCATTCAGTCACCTCCGCAAACAATGAGAGTACGTGAACGGTGTTCGAGAGAGCGCGTGAGAGCCAATTGAATGAATGTGATGCAAAAGTAAACATGACAGTGATTTTCCTTTACCGTGGTAGCAAACATACAAAATACGGCAGCTTTGTGCAGCCGTGCCATGTGCCGTTATCTGATTTCCTGTGCTGATGCCAGTGCGAGAGATATAGAGAGGAACTTGTCAGATAGTCATAAATATGGAAGAGTTGCCACATTATATTGGCAATCATGTTGTTGACTGACGTCAATGGCCAGCCGGCGGAATGTGGGAAGGTAAGAGGGCATCTGTTTTATTGAGAAAACGTCTTGAAATACGTACATACATGCAAATGTGCGCACATACATGGATGTCATTTCAAATCTAGTTCATGGATATTTTCTACGAAATAGTTGTAGTCCTTCCAAGCGGCATTACAATCTTGATAGCTGCAAAGTGTTATCAATAAATAGATAACAAATATCTATTTATTTAAACGAAGATAGCTACAATTTATTAAAAACCTTATTCTTTTTAAATCCATGATTTTTCTCTCCGTATATTAATTTGGGACAAATTTCCGTGTGGAATAGTTGGTAAATAAAGAATAACTTTTAAATATACTTTATTAATACTTGCATTCATTTAGCATTTCAAGTTTCCCCCTTAAAAAGAAAAGTATGAATAAACTTAATAAACTAAAGGCGAAAACTTGAAATGTTTGTTAGTGCTAAACTAATACAGAAAGAAGCGGGAAATTTGAAGTTTATTTACCAGATATTCCCCTCTCGTATATCATAGGGTGCTTAAAATTGTATCCTTTGAAACTTTGAAGTCCTTTAAGGGACAATAAGATGAGGAAATGAAAAACTGACTCCCTTTTGCCTGTATTTTCAGATGTATATCATCTAATTAAAGTATAACAATATTTTTATACTATCACTCTACAGAGTAGGAGGGTATATATCATTTGGAGCAGAAAAAAGTGTAACGCATTGAAGAGTGACTTAGGATCCCAAGTATGTTTGGACCAAATCCGTTTCACGACTTTTTAAGCTGTTTGAGCAATGTCCGTCCGTCTGGCTGGTTGTTGTACACGATAACTCTCGAAAGGAGTTAATGAATAAATTCAAACTCTGCACATGGTAATATTTTTTCCAAACTTAGTTTATGTTCGAAAATAGGCGAAATTGTCACGCCCCTTCTGGTACCTCTCAGACAAATGACCCATATTCCTATGACAAAGTAAAACTAATGTAACTTCCACGCGGATCTTTGGAATCAGCTCTATTTTGGTATTTGATAATGTTTTCAAAATCACTTGAAGTGTACTAAATATGACATATTTTGCCACGCCCCTTCCTGTACCTCCCACACAAATCACCCTTAACTACTTAAAATTAAAGCTGTTATAACTTCTATAGGGATGATCGGAATACTGTGAAATTTGATATTTGGCAATGCATTTATAGAGGTTACATTATTATATATGGGCGATATTGACACACCCCTTCTGGTACCTCCCACACAAAGTGACATAAACTTCGGTTACAATAAAACCAATATAACATTCGTACGGGTAGTCAAAATCATTTGCAATGTGATATTTGAAAATGTTTATATAATCACTATAAACATAAAAAATATTTACGCTTTAGCCACACCCCTTCTTGTACCTCCCACACAATTGTCTTTATCCTAGGTCAAATGCTTTATAACTCCCTTACCGTTGCCTGGAAGCCATTATGACTTCATATTTGATCATGTTTTTCCAATAATTAACAAATGTGGAAGCTGGGTCCAATTGGCACAAACTCCCACAAACTTACTCCAGCACTCAGCAAAACTTAAGTCCTTCCATATACATATTCTCTGAGAGTGGGGGTACATATAAGTCGGTTAAGCCGACTGATGTTTTTTTACAACTTTTTCACCGTTTTTGTCCAATTTTAAGTATTTTTATTGTACTTCAATTCGTAATATTATGAGAGATTTGAATTTGGAATGACAAAAACTTGTATTTTTGCAACAATTTTCTTTTAGCGAAAACTTCAATAACTTAGTCAATTGTTGATGGATTTATAAAAAAAACTCCTTACTAAATTTGTTATTTAAAAAAAGTTTACAAGTGGTACGGTTACTAAACAAAATAATGTGCAAAAATATTGTCAAAGTTGAAAAATGCGTCTGCTGGACAAAATCACACAAATTTCTTAAGATCTCTTAAATAAGCTGTATATCGATCGAAAGCTCCAGGTTTCTTCTTTTCAAATCCGATGTGAAAGTGAAAATCATTTGATAACCAACTACGAAAAAAGGTACCGGTTTTTTACCCATAACTCAAGATTTTGGGTGTGTCTGGCAAATTTCAAATACAGATTCATGTTCACTCGACAATACAAGAAAAATAGTATCAATTTATACTTCATTATTTTTTGTAGCACAGTGTTATTCGTTTGTGCACGTTGACAAATTTAACACAATAATCGTTTTTTATTTAAACCACTTTTTGATGAATGAATATTTAATTTTTGTTTCATTTATATGCTATTGTGGTCAGATATTTCAAAGAATACCCGAATACTGAAGAATTATTACAACATTTCTCATCTTTTTGAGAAATTAGACTTCTGTTCTTTAATTTGTCAACATGCACAAACCAATAACTTATATATTCACTGTCATTCGTTACAACTATGCGTATAAGTAATATTATCATTATTTAAAATTGCGTATACGCCATATATGACATGTCTGTTCGATCAGAATTACATGCCGACCCATAATTATCGGCGGCGGCGGCGCAGTTCAAAATGGGTCGGCGGCGGCGGCTTTCGGCTGATTTGTCGGCTCGTTCTGTCATTCGATAACCCCTATTTATTTGACAATTTTGGGAAAATGGAAGGAATAATTTGTATTGGTTTTTATCACCTTTTCTTTTATTTTTTGGCAAGTAGTTCAATATTCGTTAATATTAGCCAATGTTCCCATAATTTAATATTATTATCCCATACAATTATTTTTTGGGAGTGGGAATCCATTCCCAATATTTATAATATGGATGAATTTAATAAATATTTTTGTAATTACACCTTTTCATGTGAGGCATATTTGCCCAGACATCTTGAATATCATAATCTTTCCAATGAATGATAATACTCTACCTACTTTGACACACTAAAGAAGCACAATAGTTGTTTATTAAGGCTGTTTTTCGTTAAACCGGGATAAATATAACAAAAGCGTTAATAAAAATTTAATTTTTTACCCAAAATAAAAAAAATTATTTTTTCACATTGTCGGCAACAACAATATCAAAACAAATTTTCAAAAAAATATTTTCTGTTGACTTTTTCGGACTTATGGTCGATAACCATAAATTTTACCTACACTAAACATTTTTATATTGAGTTAAATTTGATTTTTTCTTAGCACAGCTTAGTTATCCAGTCTTAAAGAAAAACAGCTTTATTGTTATTTATAGGAACACATGGCCACGCGTACTGGAATTGACTTATATAAATGCGACTTTCAAATCAGAATACAATCATTCAACTTTCTATAGACGTCATTATATGTGGGATACCAAATTCAAAGAAAGGTCAATATATTTCACAGTAGTAGGTTGTCTAAGTCGACAGTTATTTTTTCTTTTGTAATTTTAAGTGGGTTGTCTATTTTGGTAGAAATCGGCGGCGTGGTTGAAGTCGATTTGAGCCGATGAAATCGGCGGCGGCGCGGCTTGTGCAGACCCATACGGCGGCGGCGGCTTGTCGGCTTTAAATCGGTCGGCTTGTATCTCTGTGTTCGATTAGGCTTCCTAGCCAAATTTTTGTATGGAATTAAAAAAAAGGCAATGGGTAACAATGATGTCACCTTATGAAGTCTCTTAATGGCAAGCTACTAAGTCTTAGATTTTACCCAAAGACCGTAAAAGAGGAGGAAATGCTGAATACTTCACAATATTGTTAAAAACAACACTTCAATCAAACTATTTGTCTTCTAATTGGCATTCTTTCTCTACAATCACAATAATGCAATAAGCAAAACAAGGAATTACACTTTAAATTAAATTCATTAAAGTACATTTACAATTTTCTAATTTTAATCCAGTTCAATTTATGTAGAGATTACCTCGACTTATTTTAATATTTGTATTTTGCGTATTTCACTGCATTGTTCTTGTAAAACAGTAATAGATATTTAAAAAATTGTACGTAATGGAAAATAGTATACAAATGCACAATCACAATCAATAGAACATGAGGTCTACATTTGTTGTGGACCATTAGTCTAATCAAAATATATATACACAAATCTTAAAGAACTATAATTTTTCAAACCATCCACTGAAAGGGAATTACTGTTGAGACCATTTTAAAATGTTCAAACCGATAAACCATGTTTTTGTTGCAGCTTATATGCCATAAAAATGATCAAGTTTTTCTTTGGAGAGTTGCGTTACTGACTGACTGACTTATCATTGACCAGCCCACAGACCAAACGGCTGAAGCCAGGCTCATGAAATTTTCAGGGTATGATGTTGACGCCGACTAAGAAAGGGTTTTACGAAATTCGTACTTTTAGGGGGTAAAATGGGACAAAAAGAGTTAAACATCGAAGCTTCGTCCTTACTAAACGACAGTAGCTATAAATATGAAATTCGGTGAGTTCCATGCACTGACCATGCAGATGAGCTACAAATAGGAATTTTTCGAAATTTGTACTTTTAAGGGAGGAAAGAGACAAAAAGGGATAAAAATGGTACCAATTTAAGAATTACAGCTAGAATCGTGAAAATCGGTATTTACATTCCTCAGACAACGTAGACTTGCAATATAAATTGATTTTTCGAAATTTGTACCTATAAGGGGTGAGCGGGACAAAAAGTGATAAAAATGGTACCAACTAAAGTATTGTAGCTAGAATCGTGAAATTTGGTATGTAAATTCCTCTCACCACATAGAAGTGCAATATAAATGCATTTTGTACTTTTAAGGGTTGCGCGGGACAAAAAGGGATAAAAATGGTACCAACTAAAGTATTGCAGCTAGAATCTTGAAATTTGATATGTAAGTTCTTCTGACCATGTAGAAGCGCAGTAAAATTGGATTTTTCAAAATTTGTACTTATAACAAGTGAGCGGGACAAAAAGGGATATAAATGGTACCAACTAAAGTATTGCAGCTAGTATCTTGAAATTTGATATGTAAGTTATTCTGTCCATGCCAATTTTTCGAAATTTGTACTTATAAGAGGTGAGCAGGGCAAAAAGGGATAAAAATAGTACCAACTAAGTTATTATAGCAAGAATCGTGAAATTTGGTATGTTAATTCCTCTGATCATCTGTATAAGCGCATTAAAATTAGATTTTTCAAAATTTGTACTTTTAAGGGTTACGAGGGACAAAAAGGAATACTAATGGTACTAATTTAAGTATTGCAACTATAGTCGTGAAATTTGGTGTGTCAATTCCTCTGACAGCGTAAAGCAAAAATCCTAATTGATTTTTCGAAATTTGTACTTTTAAGGGGAGAGCGGGACAAAAAGGGATAAAAATGGGACCAACTTTAGGATTACAGCTAGAATAATGAAATTTAGTATGTAAATTCCTCTGACCATGTAGAAGCGACATGGATTTTTTTCGAATAAAATGCTCTGCGGTTGTAATTCTTTATTTAAAACTGGATAGAAAATGATAAAAAAAATGTATACGACGGGAGTTCGGCTAAAACAGTGCACATCGACAAGCACATTCCTTTGACTGTAGTGAGTGATATGTTTCCAATTCCTAAACTCTAAATTCCAATTACAACTATCCTAAAACAGAGACGGATAAAACTAATGACACGTACCTGGCATTTTCGCCTGCGAAGCAGCGGGTACTGCTAGTGTTTTCATATTTGATCATTTGCTAATTAATACATGATAGGGTGAAATATTATATTCGTATACCCTCCATTAGGGTATTATGTCCTTTTTTAGACCCATCATTTAGTATACAGATCGGCTTAGAATCATTTTCTGGATCGAGCAATGTCCGTCTGTCCATCTATTGCTGTAATGAAAGTACAGGTCGAATTATTGTCCTATCTTAACAAAAATTGACACATGTAAGTTTTGTGGATCAAGAGCGAACGCTATTTAATTTGAAGCAAATCGGTTCAGATTTAGATATAGCAATCTTATGGTACTCGATTTTCTTTAAATTTGGCAACAAATCATATAATCCAACTGAAAATACCTGTGGTGAAAGTGGGTCGCATCGGTTCACATTTAGATATAGCCCTCGTACAAATGAAGCTCCCGATATGACTTTTTCGATGTAAAAACTACGTCTTTTAACAGATTTTTCTCAAGTTTAGCACAACAAATTATAATCCAACATCCGGTGAAAGTGGGTCAGATCGGTTCAGATTTAGATATAGCTCCAAATCGTCTTGATTTTTATAATACATACAAACCACATGATTTTATACTACTTAAGCATATATAAATGAATTAGGCATAATTAAGAACATACTCTAAATATCTCTGTATGAAAACATGAGGAGGGAATAAAAAGCTACGCAAATGAATAGGAAGCTGTTTGAAAATTCTGGATATACGAAAATCGAACGACCGATCAAAAATGTAAATGAGAATACGTTGTTTAAGTAGAACGGCATGCCCAAAACTGAATTGCATGCTCCGAAATATGATCATGACGATTTAATCTAAAAACAAATAGTACTAACAAATTAAAGGGTCTCTCAATTCTACCAAAGCATTGAGCAGTAGTGTCAGATACTACTTCTATACAATAACAAGTATTAGACATCAATAATGCAAATGCAGCATCTTCCTTTTAAATATTAGTACTCTATACTTGGACGTTTTTCAGTTTGAAATTAAAAATTTAGGAACTTATTACTGGGTACTAAAATCTATTCTAAAAAATCCTTGTTAAATTACAAATATATTTTATTTAATATATCTTATATTTACCCTGGGCTGTGCGTCATTCACTCAATTCCTATTACAATCATTAAAGCCAATTTATTCGGCCATTTTCCCCAATAATTATTGGCATTGTTTCAATCATCAGTTCGTCCATAATTATGTTCAACATTTTTATCGCATTCGCATATTCTATTTATAGGCTGGCTTCCTATCATCTCCCCCAACCCACAGGTAGGTTAACACCTTAATTATGAGCCTTTGATTTGTGCCCTTAAATGGTCTTGAATACACTTTCACTTACACACTCACACATTTACATACATACATATGTACATTAACCAACACACAAATACTTACATACATACTAACAGACAGGAGAAATCGAAAGTCGACAAGTGTATGTGCTGCATTGTATCGCTGTTTATCAAACATTAGCCACCCCTCGTCATCATCATCGCCATCGCCGTCATCACCGTCGTCGTTGATTGTCTCCGTACGCATAAAATGGGTGACTTTCTAATTGAATCACACCAGAGGCAGACAGACGTCTATTGTTTTATCAACGACCATTTAGAGCCGGGGAACATGAATGAATGAAAGTGGCCGACCCTCCCGCCCGCCTTCCCTATCCCTGGGCCGATGTGCCCTATCTAACCCAACTGACAACGTCATACATCCGTTTTCCGATATTGGTGCCGACGGACGACACTGGTGGTGCGTAATCTAATCATAAATGTATGCTTGTCAGCGTAAGTGTTAATGGGCGAGTATGTACCCAGTGAAGAAATTCTTACGAATTCGGTTAGAAACCGTTACTTTGTCAGATAATGTACAGACATTCGTATGGGCGGATGACAAGAACTCGGTAAGTTTTGTCTGGGAAATTTCGAATAATTGTGCAGGATTTTTCGACGACTCCAGAATTATGCGATTATGTCTGCACATTCTCCGAAGATATCTTTTGTTTTGGTTTTTTAATTCGAGTTGTATTCCACATTCTTAGCTGTTTTGTCAGAGCTTGATCAGACTTTGAAAAAATTATCAGAATTTCCCTCCGAATTTTCCGCTGAATTCTGCCTGACAAAACTTCCCTACACAATTCGGTCCAAATTCTCGTCAGCCATTCAACAATTATCGGTAAGATGTCTGACTTACGTCGCAACTTTCTGTTCGATTTCTGGCCGAATTCGCAGGGAATTGTTCACTGGGTATACTATAAGAGTATGTGTGTGTGTGTGGTGAGTACGAGTAATAATAGTAGTAGCAGTAGAATTAAAGACGAAAATAGGCAATGCTACACATACATGTACGCTAGACCAACTCATTATATGTGGAGCCAAGAATAGTAAAAAATTGGCATCTTTTCTGATTATTCCAAAAATAATCCAGCCGTTTTCAAACTACCTCTAAATATGGGATTTTTACTCAATATTGAATCCGTTATCTCAAATTTAGGCAAAACAATTAAAAACGGCGTTAAGTTCGGCCTTGCCGAACTTCATATACCCTTCTCCATGGATTGCATTCCATAGAGGCTGTCGATTTTCGTAGAAGTGCAGTAACAATGCAGGAAAATGTAATTTGTTAATACAGCCAAACCAAAACAAATAAATATATTGGAAAAATAATTTTATAAATAAATAAATTTTTTTTATTATTTCAAACCACGCTTAGCGCTACCAAAACGTTTATCTATATATATAAAAGAGTCAGTCACTCAATCACGCGATTGAGTGACTGACTGATCATTCCCCAAACCAAATGACTAGATCTAGCATCTTCATTATGAGATAGTAAGTTATTCCAAACTCTTTTTAAAACTTCTTAAACCACGAAGCTGCGGCTGCCCACAAAGCTGTCTTAATATTCAAAGATTTAACGAACTCACGTCTGTCATTAGCACCAACAAGTTTTTGAACGATCAGTTTACGGTAGTGACATTTGAAGCTCCGAATTACTCCTTGGTCCATAGGCTGAATCAAGGACGTGCAATTTGGTGGGAGATATTTTACTGTAACGTTTTCAGATATCATATCATTTACATCTGGGTGTGCTGGACAGTTGTCTAATAGTAAAAGTATTTTACAGTTATTTTTGAGACCGATGCGCCGTTGATGTTCCTTTGCTTCTGGTACAAAATTTTGATTAAACCACTCCAGAAATAGCTATTGTGTTACCCAAGCTTTCTTATTAGATTTATAAATCACAGGAAGGTGTTCAACGTTTTTTAAAGCTCTTGGATGGGCACTTTTTCCTATTATCATCAATTTACACTTGTGAGTTCCTGCAGCATTTGAACAAACTAGCACTGTGATTCTCTCCTTGGATTCCTTGTACCCTTCAATAGAATATTCATTACCAGTAGCCAAAGAACTCTGAGGCAAACACCTCCAAAATAGACTGGTTTCGTCTGCATTGTAGATCTGTTCAGTTGTAAGTTGTTCGTTTTTAATGATTTCATCCAAGTCGTCCACAAACATCGTAGCAGACTCATAATCAGCACTCTCCTTTTCTCCCGTAGATTTCAGTCGACGGATTCCATGACGTTTTTGAATTTATCCAACCAACCAAATGAATAAGTGCACTCTGAATTCATGTTTAACTTCAAATGGAACATTTTTGCCTTTTCGACAATCATTTCGCCTGAAGTTCAGAAGCAAATTTCAGTTTAAGTTCATACAATATCTCGATTTCAGTTAACTTACCTGAAATTGGAGTTCCCTTAAATCTTTCTTGCCGAAACCATTCATATGTTGCGAAATTAACTTGTGTTTAAGGCCAAGCATTGAATCAGTATCGGAGCAAAATTTTAAAATAAGATCTTTGTTTTTTATTAAATCGGATACAGTTTGAATGCCAACTCCATATTTTTCAGGCAACATTTTAAAATGTACTTTACGTTTTGAGTATTCATTAATCAGCTCCATTTTTTCTTTAATTGAAAGAACCTTTCTTGCTCTTTTCGCGGATTTAGTTTTTGACGGTGGCATGGTGTAAGGAAAACACGTCTTGACAGATCAAATTTCACACTGATGAATGAATATGAAATTTGATATGAAAATTACACTTTCATGAAAAAGTGGAATCACCGAATTTTATTATGAGAGATGTGTGTGTATTATACGAAAAAAAAACAAACAAGCAGTCACATGGACATGTGCATCACGGTTAATAGAGGTAAATCACGGTTAATAGAGGTAAAAAGTCAACCACTCAGCTTCACGGTTAATAGATAATCACGGTTAATAGAGTCACGGTTAATCGAAGTTCAACTGTATATGAATTCTGTATTCAGGTTTGTTGTGAAATAAATATTAATTTTACTTTAATAAAAAGTGAATGTTTCGTTGGAAAAAATAAGCTTAACTAATGGTAAACAATATGCGATTTCCCGTGCTGTCCCGAGATCCCGGGAAATTGGAAAAATTATTCCCGTTTCCCGGGAAATAAAAAGTACGGGAAATTGCAAACCTTACACAGTAATGACCAAACGGCTGGGCCTAGAATCTTGAAATTTGGTATGGGTATTCCTCTTGCGGCATGAAGGCATCCCAATATGTGGCTTTTGCAAAATTCTTACTTTTGGGGCGTTAAATTGGGCAAAGTGGTACAAACAACACGGCTGAAGCTAGAAGCATGAAGTTTGGTTTGTACATTTCTCTTACAGCGTATAGATCAGACATGAAGGGAGTTTTTCGTAATTCGTACTTTTAAGGGGTAAGATGGGATAAAAATGGTACCACAGCAATGAACAAACGGTTGGGTCTAGAATCTTGAAATTTGGTATGCAAATTCATCTTATAGCTTCAATGTGCACAATAAAATATTTTTTAAAATTAGTACTTTTGGGGTGAAGCTGGTAAAAAGAGATAAAAATGGTACCAATCAAACGGATGAAGCTGGAATCATAAATTTTGGTGTGTACATCTCTCAAAATGCTTAGAAACGCAAAATGAACGAATTTTATGAATTTCGTACTTTTAGAGGGAAAAGGGGATAAAAAAGGTAAGAAGTGATTACAATGGTACCAATTAGGAAATTCGATTTGTACATCCCCATACATAGAAATTAAGGGATTTATTTAACAATAATGAGGAAAAGAGGTACCAACAACATGGCTGAAGCTAGAATCGAGAAATACGTTGTATATATTCCTCTGACCTTTAAAGGATTTTTCAAAATTTATACTTTTAAGTCGATCGGAACAAAAATCGATTAAGATGATACCCACCAATGTATCGAATAAGGTGTATACATAATTACTGACGTGCAATACAAATGTTTTATATCAAAATGTGTTCATTAAATGTGGAAGTGGATCACAAGTCACAAAAATCGTACAAAGCAAATTGGGGCTATTAGAAATTTGGTGTGTACATTTCTCCGAGAACGTAGACGCGCAACATATTTTTTTTTTAATTTGTGTAATGAAGGCACAAAAGGGGGTAAAAAACGTACTAACATAAATGAATTTTTAGAAATTTGAGACAAAAAGGGATAAAAATAGTACCTACCAAAATATTGCACTAGAATCGTCAAGTTCTTTGTTCAGAGTTTGAATAAATTTCTTAACTCCTTTCGAGAGTTATCGTGCACACCAACCAGCCAGACAGACGGACGTCACTCCTTCAATGCGTTGTACTTTTTTCTATCCAATATTATATATATGCTCCTACTCTGTATTGTGAAGGAATAATTATCGTACCTTAAGAAAGAAACGTGCAAATAATTTTCTTCTTTATATGATTTTTTGTAAGCATATTGCTTCAATTTGTGTACCTACTTAAATTAATAAGTATAAATGAACGTATAAATGAATGGCACAGTGTAAATAGATTTTTATACACTCCACGAGAGTATTATGTCTTTGTGCATTTGTTTGTAACAGCCAAAAGGAAGGGAGATAGACCCATTGTTGATTATACCGATCGACTTAGAATGACTTTTTGAATCGATTTAGCAATGTCCGTCTGTGTGTCAGTCCGTCTGTCTGTCCATCTATTCTTGTAATCGCAATTGTAGACAGAATCAAATGAAACTTTGCACAACGAAGTTTTTCGGGATAAAGACGAAAGCTATTTAATTTGAGGTTAAGATTTAGATATAGCCCCATACGAATTTCACTCCCGATTTGACTCTTTTCACTCTAGATACCATATATTACAACAGATTTTCTTCAATATTGGCAAAACATCTTATATTTCAACTAGAAAGACCTGTGGTAAAAATGTTTTAGATCGGTTCAGATTTAGATATAGCTCCCATACAAATTTCGATCCGGATTTGACTTTTCCCGCTCTAGAATCCATATATTTAACAGATTTTCGTCAAAATTGGTAAACCAGATCAGATCGGTTCAGATTTATATATAGCTTCTATTCAAATTTCGCTCCCGATTTGACTTTTTCCGCCACAGAAACCGCGTAATTTCACCGAATTTCTTCAAATTGAGCATAATACGTTATACTTGAACTGGAAGAACTTATTGTGAAAGTTAGTCACTTCATTCCATGTTTGTATATAGCCCCGATACAAATATTCTTCTCGATTTGACAAATTGGGTCATATTAGTCCATGATTAGGAAACATACAAAAATCCTTCCCGATTTCACTTTTTTATCAAATTGAATTGTATTCGGAGAGAAAGTGGAGTGTATCATATAGTCGGCCCGGCCGCCCGACTTTAGCCTTTCCTTGCATGTTTTAATTTGTACAAGAGGGGCAAAAATCAATTCGGTGTATAAATCCATTTTTGTCGTAGAAGTAAAAAAGTACGAATTTGGAAAAATCTTTTTATTTTTCGTGTCTTCACAGCCAGAGCAATGTATACGCCGAATTTCATGAATCTTGCTGCGGTCATTTGGTTGGTACAATTTGTAACCCCTTTATCCCATTTTACCCCCTTAAAAGTACGACTTTCGAAAATTTCTTTATTTTACGTGTCTACGCAATTAGAAGGATTTACACACCAAAATTTCATCATTCTGGCTGTAGCCAATTAGTTGGAACCATTTTTATCCCTCTGTTCCCTTGAAAGTACGAATTTGGAAAAAACTTTTTATTTTTCGTATCTACGCAGTCAGGAGAATGTATACTCCGAATTTTATGATTCTATCATCTGGCGTTTGGTTGATACAATTTGTATCACCTTCTCCATTTTACCCCCTAAAATGTACGAATTTCCACAAAACTTTTAATTTTCATTTCATTGTTCTATGTGCAGCCGTTTGGTTGGTGGTATTTTTATCCCTCTATGTCCATTTTACTTCTTAAAAGTACGAATTTGGAAAAAATGCTTTTATTTATTATGCATCTACTCAATTAGAGTAAACATCGAATTTCGTGTCTCTAGCTGTTGTCGTTTGATAGGTACCATTTTTATCCCTTTTTGTCCTATTTCACCCCCTAAAAATAAGAATCAATTTATGGTGAACGTTTATGCTATCAGGGGAATGACCATTCCAAGTATCAAGTAAATATAAACAGACAATATATTTGGGCCAAAGATAGTTTTGGGGTCATAATAAAACAATTTCTAATAAAAAATTCATTAAAATGTGTGAGAAACAGTTCGACCAAGTTATAAAAAAATTACATTTTTTCAATTTTCAAAATTTGAAAAACGTGAAAATCTGTAATTAAAAAAAAATAATATTTTCTCTTCGCATTATGAACAAATACGTAAAAATATGTTTAAAAAACATAACATCAAAAAATAAAAATTGTAATTTTCTTTAAAATCAAAAAATAAGAAAAGTAGTCAATATTGTGTCGACTTCTGAAATATATTCGATTGCCCGATTTATAATGTTATATCTAATATCTCAAACTAATCCTTGGGATTGTCTAATTTCGGTTTTTTACAGAACTCAAAAATGTCTATTAGAACAAAAGTTATTGAATTTTGGCCGATGGATTTTGATTCTGAACCAGCGTAATTTTTGTAAAAATATCGCTAAATGCTCTCACACACCGAAGCTATTTATTTGCAACGCTACGCTTTCTTTTATTTCCGTCGCAATATAAAGCTTTGGTGTATGCGATCCTTCAACCTGCATGTGCGTTTTCTTTCTTTCGCCCTTCCAGAGTTACAAGAAAATACCAATGATGTAGTTATGCCCTCGTGTCCCTCAGAGGGTTATTTACTACACGTCATACACACACACATACACTCGCGCAGAAAGAGGTCTCCCTCCTCCTCATCGTCCTTCGTCGTGTGCGCCCGAAATAGAAGTGCCAATTTTATAGTATTTAATCGAATTGTTTTTGGTGTTTAATATTTGCCGTAGGATATTTCAGCGTGGGTGCCCTTGTTGATACGAGTACCCCAGTGTTTGCTGCTTTAAAAGCTCCTGTGGTGGTACATTAATCCCACTAGAGAGTGGGGGTTGGGTTTGGTGATGTGTTGTTTGGTCGATGACTGCGCTGTGTGCGTGCGTTAGTCGCCGGCGTGATATCAATTTTATGTTTCTTCAGTTGTAAATTTTGTAATTATTTTATACCTAATTTAATAAATCGCTAGATGATGATGATGTTTTGATATTAACATCAGATGCTTTTAAAATATTAAAATCTACAAATATTGAAATGTAAATGTGAAAATGGGGGTTTCTGTCATACTCGGATATGCAGGCTGTAATATGTTTGAGTATTCAGTATTTTTGACTTGTTTAGTATTGTCTGAAGCGGAATCATGTGTTTATACCCTACACCTCCAGGATGGGGGTATACTAACTTTGTCATTCCGTTTGTAACACCTTGAAATATCGACCTATAAAGTATACATATTCTTGATCGTCACAAAATTCTAAGACGATCTAGCAATGCCCGTCCGTCATCGCTAGCATATAAACGAAAAGAGCTAGGACTTCCAAGTTTTCCATAAATGCGTCTTATAGTCGTAGATCGGTTGGGATTGAAACTGGGCGAAATCGGCCCAAAGGGACAAAATTTTCCCTCACAAGGACTAAAATTAGACATAATAACCCCTAATATTTTAAAGTATTTAAGCATATTTTTTCCATATGTCTACTTGTAATTACTTGATATTGGGTATGCGCATTCCCTTATAATAAAAAAGTGCACCATAAAATGATTTTTATTCGTAGGGGGTGAAATGGGGCATAATGCTGCAAAAGGGGATAAAAAATGATAAACGACAACAGCTAGAAACACGAAATTCGGTGTGTACATTCCTCTAATTGAGTAGATACATAATATAAAAGTATATTTTCCAAATTCGTACTTTTAAGGGGTAAATGGGAAGAGAGGGATACAAATGGTACCAACCAAACGGCTGCACCTAGAGTCATGAAATTCGGAGTATACATTCCTCTGACAGCGTAGGCACGAAAAATAAACGGATTTTTCGAAATTCGTACTTTTTGGGGTAAAATGAAAAAAAGGGGATAAAAATAGTACCAACCAAATTGATGCAGCTAGAGTCATGAAATTCGGAGTATACATTCAAATTCGTACTTTCAAGGGATACAATGGGTACAGAGGGATAAAAAAAGTACCAACTAAACGACTACAGCTAGAACGATACACCCCTCTAATTGCGTAGACATGTAAAATAAAGAGATTTTAGAAAGTCGTACTCTTAGAGGGGTAAAATAGGAAAAAGGGGATAAACATGGTACTAACCAAATGGCCGCAGCTAGAATCATGGAATTCGGTGTATACATTCCTCTGACTGCATAGACACGAAAAATAAAAACATTCCAAATTCGTACTTTTTACTTTTACGGCAAAAATTGGTTGAATCATGAAGTTAGGTTATTTTGCACTATGTACCTGAGATAATGGATTTTCAAAATTTGTACTTTTGGAATGAAAATAGAATGGAAATACAACCAATTGTGTGTGCTACAATCAATATCAATATCTACCAATATTTATGGTGTTTAACCTTTTTAAATATAAATATAAGAATATTATATTACATTGTATACATATAATACGCAGATGTGATTTTCATATAAATGTAGATATATGTATATACAACCGATGACAGCATGTTAACGCAAGCACTGCATACAGAAGGATCACTGATGATTTGTCCCTACACAGGACATTTCCATTATCACATTTCCAAAAACAATGATTACCTTCGAAAGAAGAAATTACTTGATCGAATAGCTGAAATTCGAATGTATTACATTCAAAACTCATAGAAAATCAATCAATCGATCTCTAATCAAACAACACAAAAACTAATATTTATTTTTTGAACATTTGTTTGTTTGAAATAATAAAAATATTATATTTATTTATAAAATTATTTTTTCAATATTTGTATTTGTTTTGGTTTGGCTATATTAAAAAATATACAGTTTCCTACGAAAATCGACAGCTTCTATGGAATGTAATCCATGCTGGAGGGGCCAGGCCGAACTTTTCTCCGTTTTTAATTGTTTAATCTTTAATATTTATATTTTTGAAGATTACTGCGTCTTTTAATACATTTGACATATCATTTAGATATACAGTCGAAACTCTCTATAACAAATTTCTTTATAGCGAAGTTTTCTTTATTGTGCATCAATTTTCAAAAAACTGTGTTTCATGCTATTTTTAGTGTATTTTGATCTCATTAAAACGAATTCCCCTATTATAACGAAAAATGTTGCGACCTTACTTAAAGAAAAAAGAAAATTATATGCTGCGTATCGGCAGGCACTTTCTACTGCACCTTTTCTGCAATCTTGCACCAGCATTCACACTGCTAAAGATTTTGCTGTCTGCTAAAAATTGCTGCTGTTGATTAAAATATAAAAATAAGTAAAAAAGAGCGTCCATATTTTAAAAGCCTTTAAGATGGACGGAGAAAACGGGGTTAGCTTTGTTTTATATTATAATAACTTTTATTCCTAAAAGTGATGTTAATAAGCCTATTCGATTGTGCTTACTAGTGATTACTTACGATTAAGAGACTTGATAAGGTGGCATCATTGTTGCCCATTGGTTTATCTTAAATGGATCAATTAAATTAATTTTAGAATGTTTGTTTTCCGTGTAATGAAGCAACATATTATTTTTTATTTATTATTTACGCTGTTCGATTGGGCTTACTAGCTTACAATTAAGAGACTTACTAAGGTGAAAACATTTTTATCCATTGGTTTTATTTAAGTATATCGCATATAAACATCCGGCACCACCTTTTTCGGTAATAAGAGAGCATTAAGCTACTTTTAAGCGAGTAAATTCCATACAAATATCAAGCTAGTACCACCTTACTTGGTAACCAAGAGAGTATTAAGCTACTGTCAAGCAAGTTTTATTCATAATATACTGTCGTTTGTAAACTTTTGTGACATAATGTACATATTTTAATATTCAGATTTCGTCTCACCAATAAGAAACTCAAAAATAGGCTACGACAATTGACGAATCTTATTAGGCCTGTTCGATTGGGTTTACTAGCTTAATTTTTGTATGGAATTTACTCGTTTAACGAGAAAGTAGCTTACTACTCTCTTAGTTATGTTGCCAGATTTTTCCTGTTAATCCTTTTAATAAAAACCAATGTGTAGCCAACTTATCAAGTCTCTTAATTGTAAGTTAGTAAGCGCAATCGAACAGGCCTATTGTGTTTACATGAACACCACAAACATTTCTAAAACACAACCCTGTATTTTGACTTCTGCCGCGATGTGGCATTACTACTAAAGCGAGTATAAATAAATCGATTTTCAAAACCGATTGTAATCGATTACCAATTACTTTTGCAATTAATACTACTATTCGATACTTTTCAACTCATAACTTCAAAAACATTTAATTTAATTTTGTATTGAATGCACAGATATGTAAATTTAATAAATAATTAAATAATATAAAATAATTTACCTCTGCACTTCTGACAAATTCATACAAATTCTATATAGACTAGGAGTATTTACAAACTAAAATTATTGTAAATACAACTTGTATATTATGACGAAAATTTACTCACCACTTTCGTGAACATCGAAAATCCGCTTCATTTTCCCAAATGGATTTCTTATGTGGTAGCAAAATTACGTTTTATTGCATTTTGAATTTGACACCATCACTGTGGCAATATTTGTCAAGTAAGCCCAAATGAACCGGCCTATTATATCAAAATTGTTTATACCGAAAGTAGTTACTTTTGAGTGTAGAGTACCAAGTGATACAGACGGTTTCGAGTAACCAGTACCCATAAACTTGATACTTTCCCAACACTACCAATCACTAGAAAAACACCGACCGACGCGAGTGAAAGACTATCGTAAACATTTTCCTGAAAAAAAAAAATCACGCAAAAATAATTAAGTTTATCAAAAAATAAAATAAACAACATACAGTTTGTGAAATAAAGAATTTATAATTGCAGAATTCGAGCAGTGATTTAATATAAACCAAAAATACAATGCTCATCTCGTTAAGCATGTAGAAAAAATTGTGGAGTGCTACTACAAACATAACTAAAGTGAAAACGAGTAAGAATCTCGTTGGCGTACAAGTTCTCCTAATGAATGTATGTGCTAGAAAGAGATGACAGTATAAATACCTGAAGGACGTTTTGTGTTTTTATTTTACTTTTGGTTTGTCGTGCGTTAGTGTGTTGTTTTTTATTATATGTTTTTATACCATTTACGAGGGAAGACAAAAATTATTTCGTGGATTACGGCGGATACGGAAAATAAAAACAAAACAACAAAAAGAAAATTGTTAACAAATAATTCCGGGAGAAGTGAAGTTAAGTGGGTTTTCAATAACAAACCAGAGAATGTAAATATATGTGCATGCAGCAGCAGAATAAGATAATACTAAATACAAAATTTGTCAAAATATAATTGCATCGTGAGCAAAGTTCAAGGAAGCAAACGAAATACAAAAATTGTTAAACATTTTGATTATTGGATAATTGTTGAATCAAAGGCTTAAAACTGGATAACATAATGGGCAGTTCGGATGATCGGGTATACGCTGCTGAGCGTATTATACAAAAACGTATTAGAAAGGTAAAGTTTATTTTGCATTTAGTTTTTTGAATGAAACTACAGAAGTTATTAATTATATTTTCCAAGCAACAGAATCTTATTGCAACAGCAATAGGTAGTGTCATATTTCATGTTCTCTGTTGCTCTCCGAACACCAGAGACATTGACAACAACAACAACACCATAATCATCGTCTTCATCATTAGCAACTGCCTAGTAATCCTCTTAACATCTGCTGGCAGCTGTTATTTTTTGTTCCTGTTTTATTCATTCACAAATCGCTCGCAAGATGAAGACAACGACGACAACATTTAGGTTCCTGTGTTCTTATTATGTTCGTCGTGTGTCTCGTGCTCCTTTTCTCCATAATGTTTCGTCATCTGCTGTAATTGTCTACCTTTTATATTTTTATATATCATTCACATTATGTTTTGCGGGAAAAACACCTTCCTCTTCTCTTCCCATTACGATACACATTTATTAGGTTCGTCGCACAGTGTTTTGAAAGAAAAAGTGTAATGCAATTAAGTATCATCTGACCATGTTTTAGGTCCTTTAAAAATAAACAAAATTTCCTGAATGGATATGGTACTGGAGAATTGTTGAGAGATGAAATAATAAATGCCTCCATTACATTTGTAATTAATTTTGCATACTATTATTAAATTAACTAAATAAATATAAAATTCAAGAAATAAACAAAACTAGGAAATGTTATTACATTTCTATACTTAGGGAGCCTACTCTACTTAAAATATATACATTGTTGGTGAAGCTAGAAATATGACAAAAAATAAAGGCTACCAAAAATGTAATTGCTATCCAAAATCTATAGCCATGTCCCCAGCGACAATGACTAAAAATTCGCAGGAATCGAGGTAGGGCTTTCAAATATTCCATTTGAATACATTCCATTTATTTTTTGTTGCATAATGTAATACGATTAGCGACGCCGTTACAAAATCTATTTTTCGTAGTTACTTTTGGACGATGTTTTGCGAATTACAAGCAATTCAAAGATCACCGTGCCTAACGTAACCAAAAAATATTTTGTCCCTAGTTGTTAAATCTATTGTATCCGCGATATCTCGAAAACATGTGGTGATGCAGAAAAAATAAAGCCGGTTTTGGAATCTGACGGGACCACAGAATGATTACACATCAGCGTTTACTTTAGAAAAAAGAAAACTAGCTCGATGGATCACTCAGCTCCCTATAAAGCTACCACAACAATTTGGGGAATAATGAAAATGTGCATTTTCTGTACCTTAATTTATATTGCAAATATGTTAGAATTCCATTAACATTACTTGTTTGGAAAAGGTCATTAGTCGATCTTTTCCAACTCTTGTTTATCATAGGCGACCGAATCGTTTTTGTTGCAATGTTAGTCTAATTGGACATTATGTATAGCTCGTCAGGGCGTCAGGCAACTTCTTAAAAAGTGTTTTTCTCATTAGGCAGATTACAAATAAATTATCGCACTTTTCAGTAGGTAAGTGTAAAATCTTAGCAACTCTAAAGTAGATCATCAAAATTCGAAAATTTACAGGCTCCAATTTTACTCATTACAATTTTTCTCCGCTTGGAACCACTGTGCCTTACTCTTCACGTGCATCCTCATTGCGAGAGTGTGTGCGTGCCTGTGTGCGTTCGAGTGTTTGCAATTAATGAGTTATTAGTTTCTGATGTTGTTGTTGTTATTGCTCTTGTGGTTCCTGGTTTTTTCAATACAGCTGTTGTTTTTATATATTCCTTTTAAGGTCTGTTTAAGTTGTTTTTGTTCTTGTCCCTAGCAGACACCTTTTTGTGTTGGCTGACTCCCTTTTCCCAATGTTCCACTTCATTTGTTTTATATGGGTTTGCTCCTGCACGGCACGCTCTATTCTGTTCATTTGATTTTCTTCTTGTACATTTGCTTTTTATTTAAATCGTTATTTTTCCTTCTTATGATTCCCTTTAGTTTTATTACGAAAAAGTGCGCCAATTTATTTTTGGTTTATTGCCCACTTTTCCTTTGGTTGTCCTTTTCTCGTTTCATTCTGTCTGTCTGAGTTGTCTGGGTATGTAGTGTGTGTCCTTTTGTATTTCAAGAAAAGGTGGCGCCGTTTTCATAATTTTAATAATATTCATTCATTCATATTGCCTGGCCTTTCTTCGGAATTTTGTATGTGGGTTATTGTTGATGGACGGTATGCCGGTTTACCTGCATAATTTTTATGGCCTTTTATTGTTAAGATGTCCCTTATATTTGGCACGTTCCCTATTCTCACTTTGGCCAGAGTTGCTACATTTGAAATTGCTTGGATGTTTTAAAACCTAAATTCCGGAAAATTCATTAAAGAAATATCAATTACTGTCTGGTAAACTTTATTGCTCGCGTGAATTACACCAAACTCTGTACTTAGTACCTTTGGTACCTGTAGGATTTTAGAATATAATGGAGCTTAACAACACAATATCTTCTAATAAAACGGGGTCTACTTTTAGGCTAATTTGAGCCATGGGAGTGATTTCCACAAGAAATTTCTTTACAAACTTTTAAACTAAATCGCATACCATTATAACGATTCGTTGGTTTATGTAGCCACACCTCGCCAATTTCGTGAAATAAAGGTAATCCGAGCAATTGTTTATTTATCTAGAATACGTCTGTTCCTACATTCAGGGATGCATATATTTATATCTTCTGTCAGTTTCTATACAAATAAGGTGGAATTTGTAATATTTTGTCCCTCCATTAACCTTTCCCTTTTCCAAAAATATGTTCTTATCTAACATATTTGCTTTCTGAGAAATGAACAGCACAAATTTCATGATTCTACCTCAGTCACGCTACAATTTTATATAGTCATAGCCTTCCTAGGCATACTGAACCATAGAAATAACACTGTTTTCACAAAATTCTTTCTCTTTCCAGGGCGTTGTGGAATATCGAGTGAAATGGAAGGGTTGGAATCAACGCTACAACACATGGGAACCCGAAGTTAACATTCTAGATCGTAGGCTCATTGAAATCTATGAACAAGGCAACAAATCCTCGAGTACACCATCCAAGCGGGGCCCCAAAAAGAAGGAGAAAGAACGTGATCCCGAACCCGAATCCGAAGAGGATGAATACGCCTTCAACGAAGACGATGGTCAGAACAATCATGCCACAACGTCGGCGACAGTGGCAGCAGCAGCATCAATTGTCACAGCATCACCATCAACATCTGCCTCAAATGACACACACCATCGCCATCATCACCACCATCAGGAAAAGGATAAGGACAAGGATAAGGAGAAGAAGCATCATCATCACCACCATCACCATCATCACAGTTCGAAATCGGAACGTTCTTCAAGTCGGCGTTCAGAATCACCCCATACTCATACTGAGAACAAACGACAGAAATCAGATCATGCGTCTACAAATTCCACCTCCTCACTGGCCTTTATACCGGAAGCTGATTCGAATTCCTCCAGCTCAGAAGATCAGCCGCTTAGTAGAAAGGAGATGGTGGGCACCAAACGCAAGGCGGAAGTTTTAAAAGAGTCGGGAAAGATTGGTGTAACCATTAAAACATCGCCTGATGGACCACCACCGACAAAAATACACTGTTCGGTGGATACGGCCACGCCCATATCAACGCCCCTTAAAGCAGAAACTGAACCTCTGTCACCAGAGACACCAGCCTCCAGACCCGAACAGGCCACACCTTCCGAAAAACCTCAACAGTATAATGGCCAAGATGATGATGACGACGAGTCGTCATCTCAGGCCGACAGTCAACATGAAGCTGAAAACAACAATGTACACATTAATAATAATAATAACAACAACAATAACAGCAACAACATCATCAATTCTAATAACAATCAACAGCGCAATCAACATTTGGATACCATTTTCGAAAATTCACCTCCCAAGCAGAAAACGGCGACTCCTTTGACTCCACTATCGCCACAGGCGTTACCACCACGCTTTTGGTTGCCCAGCAAATGTAACATTTCCGATAAGGTCGTCATCACGGATGTCACGGTGAACTTCGAAACCGTCACCATACGAGAATGCAAGACAGAACGGGGCTTTTTTCGTGAACGCGATATGAAATCGAGCGGCGATTCTATAGCCTAAAACCAAAAAGAGCCAAAGAACCAACCAATTGGCCTGAATTGATCGGTAGATCGGTAGATTGATGATGAAGAGAAAGAAAAAGGATAAAGAAAACTTCCTATGAGGCACTCCATGAGACTAAAAAACGTAACTGAACGTAAAGCAGGACTTTAAGTCAAGATTTGCTATATATTTTTATATACAAACCGCACTATTTATTTTTCTAAGCAAATTTTGACCCAAGGGATACTACACTACATACATTTGGTGTTTTTCATTTCTTCCTTGTTTCGTTTTTATCAAACGTACGAACGACGACGATACGACGAAGTGAAAAGTGTGTTGCAAAGTTTGTTGCTTATTGATGATTGATTGTATATATAGTAGATATATAATAATGACAGATTATTTACAAAGTATATACCAGACGTATACATAGTACATATACCTATACCTATCTATATACTTATATATTGACATATGATACATATAACTATATTTTTGTAGTGCTTGAGATATTTACGGAAAATTAATGAACGAATGAAAGAAAGAAAAACAAAACCTTTTCTTCGTTTTTTAATGCGATATTACTTATTTTGATATTTACTTCCGAATTCTCCTTTTTATTTTAAATATTTATTCCTTTTCATTATTTTGAACCCTTTGTCGTTTATCTCTCCCATCGTTTACGTTAATTGTGTACATATATGTCTATTTTTTTAAATTACTTTACTACAACTTTAAGTTGTCTGTCGTCTAACTCTATCTATACCGCCACCTCTTCGTTCATTTCTTTTTAATGTGGTTTGGGGAAAAAGAAATAAATCATGATGTATTTGTTAAGAGCTTAGTTTTTTCTTCTTCTAATAATTATCGCTACTTTCCAAATTATACCAAAAATTATTTCATAAAACAAATATGTAGTATGTATGTATATTCTTTATTGTGTGTATTGTGCAGAA
Organism: Polietes domitor; assembly: GCA_947397865.1. NCBI lineage: Eukaryota > Metazoa > Arthropoda > Insecta > Diptera > Muscidae > Polietes > Polietes domitor. The sequence continues at coordinate 28,790,415 of OX377621.1, read as the reverse complement.
AGCAAAAGAAGATAGACGGACATTTTGTCTCGCTATCAAAGTTTGAAATCGCATTTAGTGGCCGTTAGTATGTAATATGAATAAAAAGGATGAACATGTTCTAGAACTGTTTTTTAGAAACGCAAAGCTGCACAATATGAAATCCAAGAGAATCACAGAATCATAATTTATCAACTTATAATTTATGCTCGCTATATTTATTTACAAACCCAATGTGAAAGTTTTTTTTTACATTTTTAACATTCATCCATTAAAAAATAGTCCATTCCATTTTTAGTTCTCGAAATTAAGCTTTCAAAAGTACACACATTTAAGCAGATGTAATTGTATCAAAATCGATGATAGGAATGGTATGAAATCTAAGTAATAGAACTAATAATCTATAACATATGGCCTATGTTATATAGTTTTTAGTCGCTAATACATTTAATTCCATCCCATCACTTATCTCTCAAGCTGATGTCAGAAAACCTGTTAGAATCAATGAAGTCGCTTCAAACCGCAGCTCATACAGCTAATTATGAGCTAAGGTTGTTCTTGCTAACAGAGCATATTCGTGAAAAAAAGTTACCCCTGAAAGTGAAGATTGATTCGTATTTTGATTATTACTAACATATATAGAGTTTTTACTCAATATCGAATTCGTTATAACAAATGTAGGCACAAGAAGTAACATGCATATTGAAAGTATATAACATACCATGGAACTGGAATATTGATTATATTCTGTAGTTTTCTTTGATATTTTTGTTCGGATTCTTAATAATTTTTAAAGTTTACATACCATAGGCTAAATACTATTTTACTCCAGCATTTTTAATTCTTATGTAAAATAACAATTATCTTATATCAACCAGATTTCCAAATATTTTTCCATTTTTCGTCCGATTCCCATATCAATCCTCATTTTCGGGGGAAAACTTTTAGACTTCATACAAATTGAGACGATTGTACGAACAGGCCAAATTCAAATATGTAGTGTTTTTGAAAATTTTAATTTTTCCATAGATTTACTTTGCGTTTCTAAAATAGTTTTTCCGCACATGAAAGTATGCGATTTGCATTGAAAGAAATCTTACAAATTTTTAGTTGTTTCAATAAAAAAAATGCTCGAAAATATGGCGAAGCTAAAGCAATATTTTAAGGTGTCTTAAATTCAATTTCAAATGGAAATTAGAGCAATCATTTTCTCTAGGCAAAACCAATAAACACCTTAGTGCAGTAAAGAACATAAAACAACAACAACAATAGCCACTGACTAACTCACTCTTCACAAAGAAGCAGTTAAAATCTGAAATCAAAATTTATTATTTCTCCAATAATTGTTGAGTTTAAAAAAGAGTAACACATAAAAAATATACAAATATAAACACAACCCAAACAATGAAAGCTTATTAATTGTTAAATTCAAACTTAGAATACGTATTAATTATCTCAAAAAACAGCAAACAATAATGAATTGCAAATAATTGTGTCAAAGCTAAGTATATTGAAAAAAGGAAAGAAATAAAAGAGAATCATTAAAACGGAAACTCAATACATATTTATTATATTATTAATTAAGCAATAAACTATATATATACATTTATCCCCCTCCTCTGGCTCTAAGGAGGAGGCGCAGCAAGCAAGCATATACAAATATTACAAATTAAAAAGGAAAACAAACAAACTAACAGAACAACACAGAACAATCTTTTTAATACATGACACCAATTGAATGATAAGAAAAGAACAGTGAAAGATGGAAATAAACACGTCGAAGTAAAATGAAACGAGGGAAAATCCATACCTGCTTAATTGTTAAACATTGTTTAATGTTTATTAACATTATTGTTGTACATACATTATTATTACTATAAAGAGAAAATAAAACCAAACCTATGTAATAAAACCACATAACTGCATAGAATATTAAGTAAGGCCCATTTTTTGGTTTGCTCGAAAATGCAACAAATAAAGCGAAACTACCGGAAAATATGAAAGGAAAGAAACAGATGTGAAACAAATGAAAGGATATTATACATACTTTGCCTATGAAGAATAGCTCTTCAATCCCCCAAATTGAATAACACTGTTACTGTGGAATTAATAATCCTCATAGATTTTGGGTTCGTGAAAACAAATACTTTTCTGAAATACCCAGTTCACCATCATGACGCAGTTTGAAATATCTGTTGTGGCTCAAATAAAATCGCTAAAAATTCTTGTATAACAGTGTTATTTACTAAAGCAACAAAACCACTTTACAGTTTTACATAAAGGAAAACGAATTTTCAAATGCCTTTAGCATTTTAAAAACTTTTCAGAAATTGTTAAAAAATCTGCCTCTCAAATCGAATCTAAAGCATTTTGGTGATGTTAACATGTCTGTCATTCAATTCTTTTATTGAATTCGACTCGCCTGAAATTTTGAACGATGAAATTTAAGTAAAAATTATTCGATCGATTCCTGCAAATTTGAAAGAATTGCAACAAAACTATTTTTAATTAATATATTTAAGATTAATTTTATTTGTTAATTTTTAATTTATTTTATTTAGCTGTAATTTATTAACACAAGAACAACAACAATACACTTTAAGCTGTGTAGAAGGATGGATGTTTAGCATCCAAATATAATGTTAACAGAACACAAAACAAACAGACAAACAAACAAACAAACAAACAAAAATTCAATATACAATTAATATTATATATTTGAATGTGTAAATAAATCTCTATATACAGAAAAAAACGAAAAAGAATATGTCTTGTATTTTATTTTATTGTCCCATTTCAAATATGATCTTCTAGGTACTGCCCACAAACAAAAAACAATCATGTGCTTAAATCTCTGTCATGGGTTTCCTCTTTCTTAAAAAAATGAGAATTTTCATTTAATGTTATTTTTTTCGAAATGACGTTGCCGTCATTGGTTCTCCATATAGAGCGATGTTTACCGACTTATTGCGGCTAGAGCTAAACAAACATCAAGCTACATGTCATATGTGGACACAACGCTTGAAGTTGTGAAGAAAGCAAAGAATGGTGAGCGTTCATCAATTGGTCGCCGCGATCATGCGACTATTTCCCCATCGATTACTTTCTCTGAGGCTACGACAAGTCCTTGGCCTACGCCAACATGCCACTTTGGACGAACTCTAAGCCAACATTCGACATGGTATTGCGGGAATAATGCCGAACATATTGGACCAAGTCATCAAAAATGAATCAATCGCTGAAATTATGTAATATTCCATACACAATGACCCAAATGTATCCTCAAAATAAACCCCAATCAATTAGATATTTTCCTATTGTGTCCTATACTTTCACTATTTCGTCCATATCCTGAGGCAGAAATAACACCATAAGACAATTTTACATTATTTATGGGACCTGAACAATGATGCCATACACATATTAAACTAGAGATCTTTGATAACCATTTTCTTCCAAAATCGTATGTGAGCGACATGTTGCTCCAGCAGGACTAGGCTAAGCAGATGCCACAATGGACACTCTGTACAAGGGATTTGAGGGCATGGACACGAGAACGGCAGTCAATGGAAGGTAAAGTTTAAACTGATGAGTGAAAAATTGATTGTAATAAGGTGACTTTATTATTATAACAGATTTAAAATTTTTATTTATATTTTAGGTCAGAAAAAATGGAAAAACGATGGCCGAACGAATTTATCTTGGAACCTGTTCTCAAATAATAACACTATGCAACAAATTGTTATAAACCAAAAACTCAAACGCAGAATGACGTATCCCACACTCCCATAAGTTTTCAGAAGAAGCAAAAAACGTTCAATTGCGAAGTTGGTATTGCTGTCTATATGTGACATTTAGTATGATAGTGGTCTAAGTCGCACTTTATCCGTTTTGAGATATGCAATTGTTTATGTTTGAGTCAATTGAAAAATATTTTTCTAACGAAGCACACAATTTTTTTCTTAGAATATCCTACTACAATATCGCACTTTTATAAATAAAATCAACAACGTTAGAATATCCTACTACTATATCGCACTTTTATAAATAAAATCGACAACGTTGGTATCTCTAAGGGAAGCACTACTTTCAGAGGATGCACTGACTTAAGACCACTTTGATCCTTCTAAAAATTGAAAAAAAAACTAAACAAAAAATATTTTATTTTAATTCGCAAAAGTAATACAGTGAAATTCCCCTAACTCGAAGTCCCCTAACTCGAATTTTTCCCTAACTCGAACTGTTATGTACGAATCTTGGATTCTCAATAGCTTTTTCTTATGTGTTTTTCTCCGTATGTCGAATTTCCCCTAACTCGAACTTTTCTGTAAGTCGAATTAAAAACTGATACAATTTGTGACACTTACTATTTGAGTTTATTCCCGTAACTCGAATTTTTTGTTTTGCTAATTTTAATATTGTTTTCTCGTTAATAAGTAGTACATACATACATATTTTGGTGGCACTTCTTTGCGAAGCCTTTAATTCAGTGATGGCACCGCTCTCTTTTCCTATGCACAGTGCATAGGAATGAAAATGCTGCTTCTGTCACGGAGAGACACATGTACACATCGTGTGGCTTCGTTCGCTGCGTAGTTTTGTGTGTACACTCAAATCAACATGTTTTATGTGTTACTTTCATTTAATTGCTTGTTATACTTTTGAAACATGGAATATTTTTCGGGCGTAAGCCGCGTTTTGTTCTCTGCTGCTTAAAATATGATAGTATGCGTGTGCCCATCACTGCTTTAATTTCTCAACCGTAGGTGGCGACAATATGACGGCTAAAAATTGAGAATTACAGTTACAAAATTGATATGCGAGTTTTTAGAGCTGTGAATTTTAGTGAATCGGTAGCGCTTCAGTCGACAACATGAGTAAGAGAGTTTTAAAAAATGTTTAATTTCCATAACTCGAATTTTCCCTAACTCGAAGTGTTTTGTCGTTCCCTAGGCGATTCGAGTTAGGGGAATTTCACTGTATATCGTTACCATAAATGAAAGAAATCACATAATATTTCATTTCAAAAAAATACCAAAAAAATATATATGGGCATTTCCATGATGTCGAACGTGACTGTCGTACACAATTAAAGTGACGAAAAAGTCAAAATAAAACGATTTTTTACCATATGTCTTATCTTATAGCTTTTAATTAACTGTATAATTGGTGCTAATATTGATTTTGGGTAATGTTTTGTTTTCAAGATAATTAAGAAAACAAGGCATTCGCACACGTGACCAAAACCAAAAGTCGTTCGCGGCAAAAAATTCAAACGCCGATTTCAGCGAATCCTGAGGCAATATTTCAATGTGACCAATTTTAGTACGTTGTGCACTGATGTCTCTTAAAAATGGCTTCGATTTTATCCAAAAATGAGTAATACTTTTTTGTAATTTAATTTTAAGTCCGGTCGAACGTGACATGTCGCACGTGAAATTTTTTACATCATTGTACAGGGTGATTTTTTAAAAGCTAAAGGAAAGTTTTTCAAAAAAAAAACACAAAAAATTCAGAAAAATGAATGAAATCTTTATTTGAATCGATAGTACGGTCCATATAATTTAATGTTTGAAGATTATTTCATGCAAATGTTAACCTTGACTGCGCCTCAAATGGTCCATCCGCTTAGTCCAATTTTAGCATTTCCACGTTTTTGAGTAACAGAGGCCCAATTGCTGCGAACTGCGACGAATTGATAATTGATGGTCATCATTAACACTGGCCGATACAGCTGCGTTATTTTCTTCAGTTCGCGCTCTACGTAAGCATGTTGTTGGTTTAATGTCCAACAATGGAAATTTGGTGCTAAATTTTGTCACAATAGCCCGAATATCCGCTTCAGTGGGTCGCTTAAACTGACCATAAATTGAAGCCCGCGATGAACTTTCTTAATAGAGCACGCATTTTGATAATAAAATTCAATAATTCGTTTGTAAGACGATTCATGGTTAAATTATAGACCAAACTGAAGACGTTTGACGGTGAAACAAAACACGAAACGTGCGTCAGCTGTTTAAACCAGTGTTGCCAAAAATATAATAGCTAAAAAATCACCCTTTATTTATATTGTTTTTCACTATTTACGAAATTATATTTAATATATATATTTTTTAATCAACAGAAGTATTCAATGCATTTATTCTCACATAATAACAGCAAACATTTTTTATTTATTATTTTGTAATATTGCTGATCTTCTTTCAACTTTCTCACTGCCGTTTTCAATCCACTTGTTTACCTCCGTTAATGCTCATCTAGATCTAAACAATAAAAAATATGTATTTTACATAATTAAATTATTTATGTAAGAATTTTTTTTCAAATTTTTACACTAAACATGGTCACAAATTTTCTTATTTTCAAGTAAGTTTTTTTATTTTAATTGTATAAAAATCTCTGTTTGTACTCAAAATTTGAATAACAACAAATGTTGTTTTTCAAAGTCGAACGTGACATCGAAATATGCGATGATGCAAAGCAAAAAGTTTCAGTTTCAGTCGTATAATTTCGTATCCTTTCTTTTTTGACTCTTTGTTCTCCCCGAAAGACACCAAAATACAATGCGTAATGTCTCTCTTTAAGAACTTTTATCAAAACGAAATGTCCAAGAATATATTTATTTTATTTATTTATTTCAACTTGTAATTCAAAGTCGTCGGGCCAATTTAAAACAAATTACAAAATGCATATATAATACTTTTTTAACATGGCTAAAAAAACTATTCAATAATATTGCAATGTATGTAGTATGTATAATTAAAAAACTAAATAAAGATCATAATCTAAGATCTATATACTAAATTAAATAAATGCATATACAGAAATTATTTTGTAGAGCTAAAAAACTACTCCATTTAATAACAGTAATAAAAAAGGAAACTAAGTTCCAAATTATGAAAAATATTGATATATGTCGATATTGATACGAGTAAAGTGGAACTTGCGCGACTTTGTATTTGTATATCTCGAGATGGGATATGAATAAATGTAATATTTGTTTACATTAAATTAAATTTGATTGTTTCTCTATGAAAATATGATAACACAAAGTGTTTACAACAATTTTTAATTGTTTGGTATTGGTTGACCTTACTGTGGAAATGCCCATATAGAAATATCTACAGGTTGGTTGTTTAGAAACTTTATATTGAAATTATAATTTACTTTTTCAAATAATTTCATTTTATGTTATTCAAATTATCTGAATCACTTAAAGTGAGCATTAGAAATAAAAAAATGTCTGTTTACATCACCCCACATCAATGTCAGTGGATATAGTGTGACTTAGACCACTTTCAAACTAACACTAAAGACAATTTTGGTATGCATAAGATTCTTCTTAAAGAAGAGATTTGATCAAAGTAAAGATAAAAATTGGAATATCTCAATTTGTTTTTGGATTATTGACATAGGCCACTATCATACTATCTGGCACATATAATGAAGATCAGTCAAATGCAAAAATAAAAAATATATATAAAAATGTAAATTTATTTATTTAAACCTTTAATGCTTATTGTATTTTTCTGTATACATGTTAATCGTAGTTACTCAAGTTAATTAAACTCAAACTTGATATCGAATACTTTAAATTGAAGCTACCTTTCATTCAATTTCGATTACATTTTGCTATAGCTCTCAGTAATTTTGCGTAATTTCGAAAGTGGATTTTTATATTAAACACAAAAACGGTAATAATATTAATTCGTATTGAAATGATCACTTTCGAGTACACAGAGCTTTGTTTTAGCTATAAAACATAGTTTTTTCAAATGTGGTACACATCGCAGCCTTTCCCGGAAAATAGAAAACATAGTTTTACAAATGTGGTACACATCGCAAATTGTCAATTTTCCGTCTTTCCCATTTTGCGCGTAATTTCGAAAGTGGAATTTTATATTGAACACAAAAACGGTAACACAGAGCTTTGTTTTAGCTAGAAAACACAGCCTTTCTCGGAAAATAAATGCCGAATTCGTGTTTACATTAGGGTAGCTTGGTTTTCATACTTTTCATTAAATCATGCATTTAAGGTTTAAGTGTCAAAATATTGCTACATTATAAAAGAAAATATTTGTATATTTTCGTACTTGGCACAGAAGAAGTCTAAAAGTTTTGTGTATTTTAGTCAAATGTACAGTAATCAATTTTTTCATTTCAGGTGACGCCTTTAATTCTTAAAAGTGACGTCTTTAATTCTGACCATTCGTCCGGCTAGAAGCGAAAATATTTTACATAAACAAGAGGTTGAACATGATTAATATTCTGTGTTTATATAACCAACACTTATTTATTTAATATTTTGCATTTTGATTGAAAGGATGTCGAATGTCACGCCAACCATGAGTATACAAATACGGTTATTATTGACGTCTTAACTTTTGGTGCATTTACGAAAATAACCGCCCTCGTCTAAAATTAATTGTTTCATGTTTTCAATTAATTTATTCCATCTCCGAAGGACTTACCGGTTTGATGTAATTGGATAAGATATAATCAGAACTATGGCTAGATAGATTGAGATCAGATCTAGGGGTAGATATATAGAGAGAACGGATTTTACCTAAATCAATATACATTTTATCTAAAATTACTTAATCCTCAAAGGTCCAAGCTGATTTCTTGTTATAAAATAATCTTATATTTTATTTACTATTATATTTGATTTACTATTATTCTGTTGCCTAAATTTTTCACACTTGGTCCGCTGGATCTTTGAGGTTTAAATCTAGAGTGAATTGGCATAATATGTATTTACTTACACATCAATGTTTGGAAACTATATTCTTCAATAAAAACTCGTTGTTGTGTGTTATTTATTTTAGATTAAATAGATTTTATTTATTTCTTTATCATTTACTTGTTGTTCTTGTTGGCATATAAGTATTTGACAAAATGTATTTTGTTTTTCTTTTTGTCCGTTATCCATTTTCCTTTAATATTTGTTTTAATATTATTGGTATTATCTTTCTTAGTTGCAGTGGTGTATATCATCAATCAATATTGTAAACTTCTATTTGCTATTATTTTTGTTTTATTCATCATCATCTTGGCGTTCGTTCTCAAGTTGAATGAATGTATGTATATATGTATGTATGTATGTTTCTGTGTGGATGTATATAAAGTAACCGATCCTTCAGTATCTCTTCTGTATATAAAAACTGTGGGCGACGAATTTAGTTGCGGGAAAGATGTGGTATAGGGCGGAGAGAGGAGTGGAAAACAAAGTAACTTAACAACAATTGTGCAGAATCTTTCTTACACTTACAAACAAATAATTTTTAGTTTTAAGTAAATTCTATTAAAATGTGTACAGTATCAGGCAAAACAAAAGCAATAACATTTGTTTACAATTTTTGAAAACAAATACAAACCTATACTATTTTGCAAATAGTATCCAATATAGAACAAAATATGTACCTTTATGCACAACATGAAGGATCATCTTGGAGAAACAGAACATGGTGACATGTTCGCATTCTGAAAAAAACTTCCTAAACTCCTAAAATGACGTTCCCAAGAAGGAAAGTGTGGGACAAGGGAGACCCATTATATGAGAGGAGAAAGTTATAACAACAAAAATGTTCCAAATTTTGGAAATAAACATTAAAATTTAAAAGGGGAATTCAAATATCAAAATTTTCATAAAGAAATATTAGGGCGTGATAAATAAAAAGTTAATTTTTTACTCTATGAAAAATATAATTGATCACATTGTCGCGAAAAAACAATATAAAGGTGTGTATTTCAAAAAATGTTTTATAGTAAAATATTTTGAATTCATGTCAACATACAGGACAACGAAATGCGTATATGGTCAAATGTGTGTATGGTTGAGTGTGGTTCTCCTCCTTTCCATTACCAAAAACAAAGATTTTCTTCTTAAGAAGAAATTACTTGATCGAATTAGCTGATATTCGAATGTATTACATTCAAAACTCATAGACTATCAATCGATCACTAATCAACAACACAAAAACTAATAAATAAAATTATTTCTTTTTTAAATTTGTTTTAATACTTGATTCTATAGTGTAGTTTGTTACTATAAGAAAAAATAATTTATTTCTTTGAGTAAAAAAAGCAAACATGCAAAAAAGCAGCCCGAAGTGGAGGTTATATTAGAGTAGATTCGATCCGGTCTAACTAACGCATTTTTAGTTGTCTATTTTATTTTGCATGATACTGTAAAAACCATACTCTATTTTATCATTCCTTGTATTTATGTTCTTAATTTGTGTTTTTGTTATTATTTTAGTTTGTTTAGAGTGGAAATGTTATGCTTAAAAGTGTTCTGCGTTTAGTCGTTTTGAAAACTTAATTAAAAATTAAATAACATTTTTCATTCATAACAAATCAAACCTAAAGGGATTGTGGGTGTTTTACTTCTTCATTCGCTTCTTAATATTCATCCGAATTGCTTACAAATAATTGTTATTGTTAACATTAAGTACTAAATGGTAATTTATCTTAAATTAAATATATATTTTGTCAGTTTTGCTTTGGCAATTTTTCTTCTTTACCTTTACGCAAATTGGTTGTTTTTCTGTTTGAAAATATTAAAATTACTTTAAACATTATAATTGTTTAATTTATTTTAAAAAACTAAATTAAATGTTTTTTGTTGGCCTTTATTTTGTTGTTTTTGTTTTTTGTTAATTATAATTAATGTTCCTTGTTAATAAACTAATAATTATAAATTCGATCAAGGTAATATAACTATATTCATTGAAAGTCTGTGTTGATGGATAATACATACAACAATAGTTTTAAGAGGTTTTGTTTTCTTTTAAAGGATTTGTGTGGTAAAAAAATACATAATAAAAACGAAAATGAAATGTGTTTTATTTAATATAAAATAAAGAAATGCCTATATAAATGAATAAGCAAAGGATTTCGAATTATGAATAACGAAGTTAGAACTTAATGGGAATTTCCAATAGTTTCTTTCTTAAATACCCATCTATGTCATGGAATTGTATATAAGCTAATAGGTCCGGATCTTGGCAAGGTGACCTATTTCTAGCTTATATCCAGCATTATTGAAGTTAAAGGCTTTGTATTACTACTTAAATCGTCCATTTCCTATGAATTTTGATCAAATTTTAAATGGCCATAACTTCTTAATGATTCATGGTATTACAGAAAACTAAAGTCAGATGTATAGGTGTGGTGTTCTACTTTCAAAGTCATAATAGATATGAACGAAAACTGCTTAGCCATAGTCAATTTACCACTGGTATAATGAATTTAGCGAATTCACGTATTTACCATATCCGCTATTACGGAAATGTAATATCCATAGTCAAGTAGACGTTCAGACCTTTCGAATGAGGTATTTTCCCTGTCCATACCTCAATTAATTTAGAAGTTATAAGCTTGGGAACTATTGTACTTATTTTTAACATCAAATTATTGGCTTAGAAAAAACTACCACGACAATAGATGGCGCTGACGACACATCGTTGCCAGTGTTGCCACAATATAATAATTGCAACTGTACAATTGAGTATAACTCGTAAACTAATGAACGGATTGAGACAAAAGAGGACGCATTCGAAAGGTATGGAGCTCAGCTTGAAGTTTAATAGGAAGCTTATGCAAAAACCAGAATGATTAGGTCATGAATTCACTTAACATTTCGTTGCCTTCGAAAAAGCCTACACCAGAGCAATGCCCAACATGGCAGAACATTTCTTAGTAAAATAGAGTTCCGTACCTTTCGAATGAGCCCTCTTTTGTCTCAATATGTTCAGTAGTTTCCGAGTTATAGCCAATTGTATCTGTCATTGTATATTGCCAATTAGTGTGATGCGGCAACACTGGCAACGATGTCACATCAGCGCCATCTATTGAATGCATACTTTTTCCAAAGCCAACATTTCATTGTCAAAAATTGTGAACTAATTGAGGTATTGGCATGGAAGATATCACATTCGAAAGGTGCGAACTTCTACTTTGTGCTCACCAACCATTATTCCCAATAATGGGCATGACAGGGAGTGATTTTACAAAATCCTTTGTATCCTTTGAAATTTCACTGCATCGAAACGTTTGCATTTTACGAACTAAGCCCATTAGAGAAGTAGGACTCCAGACCTAGACAACCGAGTTTCATTTTCCCCACTATTATGTTTCCTTAAGAAGTTATGGTGTTTTTAAAGATAAATTTAAAAGTAATATAAATGGGCGCATTCTATCAATACATTTCCATCCGAGAATATTTTATGTTTATAAACTATATTGAGAAATAAATATCAGAAATAATTCGCTTTATTGCGAGAATTTTTAACGAGAAATATTTATGGTGAATTGTCATTTTGAATTCGATCGAAGGTTGTTGTTCATGATAAAACAATTAGCAGAGACACAACCACACTGACTTTGCCAACTGTGGCAATGGTATTCGAAATTCAGCAGTTTGTCGCTACAAATCAGCTACGAATTTAAATTATTCGAAAATTTAAGTTTAAAAAATGAGAAACAAACTGATATGTGCTGACAATCACACGATTTTAAAATCACACTTTTTTGGCGATTTCCAGACTTTTTCAATATATTTTTTATTATTTTATACTGGATAAAATGAAACACACCGAGTAAGCACAACATTCAGGTCAGTGGTTTACCTGGTTTACCACTTTTTTAACGCAAAAGAACACTTCAAAGCACTAAATAAACGACATTACAATACATGGCTTCCGAGATATAAGCCAATAAAATAACCTCTAAAATAATGATATTTTCAACCATCTCGGTGGCTATGTCAATAAGCAAAATTGACACATGTGGTGTTCACAGAACCGACACGTGACTATTGAGAAGCCAATGCATCCACATCACTGTTTAGTCTGGATTTTAGGCTGGAGGTATCATTTGGCCATGTACTGAAAAATTGGGTTGATCGGATGAGGTACTGCCGAGCCAGTCGTGGTAGTCATATGAATTTCAAACTTTTCAATAAAACCCGAAATTTTAAAAAATAATCAGTACTTCTTTTTTATAGCCGATTTTAATTAAAATTTTAAATGACCCACCCTAAATTAAAGTATTAGCATTATATAGAACAAAATGGAAAGAATTTTTAATTTTTATGACCCAGAGGAAATTATAATACATAAAAATAAAAAACCTATATTTCAAATAGATGTTTCTAATTACCTTATGGAAAGTCCCAATCAAATTAAAATGCTCTCAATTCAATTGACAAATATGAGAAATCTTTAATGGAAAGGCTCTGCAGCAGCTATGATACAGGGTGGCAGATGAATACTGCTACCATGCTACTTAATGCTGCTGTTAAAGGACTTATTCTTTGCAGAACTGCATCGAAAGTGAATCCCTTTCAACACTGTGTGGTTTCAACAGGATGATGCGGATGTAATTAATAATGAATTTTGCACATACGTCACCGGCTATCGTCATGTCATTTAAATTCTTTTATTTTTAAACCCGTTAAAAAGGTTTAATAAAAATGTATCGGTTGTCAAATGAACAAAGAAAAAGTAATTTACATGAATTAAACAAAAAGTTATTTTAGTTTCTTAATGTAGTGTCATTCATCAGTCACCCTGTATAATCAATACTCGTCTACATCTGTCGACTGAAGTAATGAAATACAAATTTATTGACTCATACACACATATAACTCTGCCGGCTTTACCATTTGTTCTGACTTAAACTGCGTTTGTTTAAGATAACACATTTCAAAAGACTTTTGTTTATTTAAAGTTACTCTTGATTTGTTCATTAGAAAAGAAAAAAGAATAAATGGGGGAAGTTTTGATGATAGCGCCAACTGCAATTCAAAAGACCAGAATATCACAAGAAATCCAAAATGGAGTTTTTGGTGAGCATTCAATTTTTGATAAAAATCACAAATTGCCAAAAATGGCGACTTTATTAAAGAAATTCAGAAACTTCTTAAAACATTTTTTTCAAAAGACAGTCCCAATTTTTCGACCAATGATGGAACCATGAATACTTTATAATGTAATTACATCTTTTAATATGAAAATAAACCAAAATGTTTGTATTAATGAAATTCAAAAAGTTCTAAACACTTTTTTTTCAAAAAACACAACTATTTTTCACTGTGCAGTCCCCATTTTTCACCCAATGTTGGAACGATGAATACTTTAAGTAACTGCAAAATTTGAAATTATCCTGATAACCAAAAAGTTTTTTATATTATTACGATTTTACTCCTCTTGGAAATTTATGAAAAGTGATGCTACGCCCATTTGAATTTCAAATGACGAAATGCAGATAAAATTTGGAAACATGAAGCCACAGCAAAAGGCAATGCAAATTGTTTTACAGGACTAATAACGACGTTTTTAAAATGTTTCTCCAATGAACTTCAGATTACAACTGAATAGGTGGTTGAACGAAAACAAATATTCAAAGTTTTTAATGTGAAACTTATGAAATGTTTGAGGAAATGACTGAGATGTATTTTTGCCATTAGCAGTAAACTATTGTTTTATATAGTTGATATAAACCTTAACTTTAGTAGTTTGAGTTTCTAGTTTGATGTTTCTTTTTAAATATTTCCAAAAAGTGTGGTGTGTTTGCTGTGTGATGGTGTGACGTGGTGATGTCTGTATAGATTTGTAAGGTATAAAATTTAGTGTTTTACCAAATGTCTTTTTGCTCTATATAGCTATTCGTCCTGTAGATAAAGTATGAATGTTGTGGCGGCATACTTAGCCGATATCGGCATGAGTCTAGTGTTAGTTTATGGTAGGGTGTTGGTATGTATGTTTGTGTATAATATCAACATCTTCTTAATAATATATATTTTGTTTTTACTTTTATTATAGCAATATCATTTACTGTGGGTAGTTTGCCATATCTTGTATGTATGTCTCTCTAGCAAAGTTGTCTATGTGGGGTTTTGGGGTTTGTTTTTTAAGTCCGGGTGCAGTGTTTAAAAGTTCAACTGAAAGCTAAAGTGAAAACTGAAAATAAAACAAAATCTGGTTTATATTTTTTAAGGTATATTTTGAAAATATCTTCTTTTTGTATTTATGTATATGTATATTTAACATTTTTTTTGCTTTTTGGGGGGAAGTTTTCCAAACAGTTTAACTATTTTTCTTTTTCTCTTCTTCTTTGTTTTTTTTTTTTTGTGGTTTTGTTTTGTTTTTTATAATGCAGACTTTTGTTAAGGTTTATATTAAATAATTAATATTTAAATTACTACATTTATTTTATACTTCTTTATATGTTTGTGTTTTTTTCTTTGCTTTTCTTGTTGTTCATAATAAAATGTTATTTTATTATTTTCTCTGATTTTGGTTTCAACATTTCATTAAACGTTTTTTAAAAAATTGCTTTTTTTCTCAATGTTAACATTTAGGTTTGTTTGTTTTCTTTTCTTTTTCATGTATATGTATCTAATGTATATACTATATAGAGTTAATAAATCTTTTCAATTCATTATTTTTTTTTTGGTTTTTCAAAAAATGTATGGTTTGTTTGTTTAGCAACAGAAAATAAAAATAAAACTTAAAAAACGAGTTAATAAAAAAATGTTTAAAAATTAATTTAAAAAGGGAAAAAACTTAAGAAACAATGACTTATATAACTACAACGTCTTCTGGGTTGGTTTGTTTGCTTGTGGGTTTGTTTGTTCTTATTTGGATTAAATAAATTACTTTTACAACTAAGTTTATATAAAAAATTTAAAAAAAAGAAATATACATCTATACAATTTACGAATAAAATTCATAATAATAAAAAATAATATAAAACACAATTTTTTACAGGGTGGTTTCTTCTTCTTGGTCAGAAAAAAATACATAACTTCATCCATCTTTCGTTTAACGTATTAATAATAAAAAATAAACAATTATTATCCCGTTAATATGTCTCTAAACAACAATTGTAATTGACATTAAAATACAGCGAAATGTTGTTAACATTTCTTTTTTTTTGTTTTTTTTACAAAAGAAAACTAAAACAATTTCAGGTTGTGGTGCTTTTGAAAATAAAAACTTAACAATTTCGAGTGTAATTTCTTAATGATTTCGATTTAGAAAAACGTTCGATTTCTATGCTTGAGATTCATGGATTTTCTTTTTGTAAAACAAATACTTTTTTTAGCTTTTCTGTGTCTAAGAACTAACACCTCCACCATTTTCCGTATGCTCCAAGACGGTATAGGTTTCGGTTATATCGGTGCCGGTTAATTGTAAATCTCCCGTGGAATGAGCCGCCGGTGGATGCGATTTGTGGGTGGGCGATTGATTGGGCGTCGAGGCGGTGCTTTTAGGTTTGCGAAACCAATTGCCCAATCTTCGCCGGCCCAACGAGCCCGTCTGGCCGTCCTGATTCTGTGCAGCCGCCTCCAAACGATGGCTGGATTTCTTGGGCAACGTATCACTGTATTTGAAAGATTTGGCCGGTGACTCGGGCACCGAACTTTCACCCGAAGTATTGGTGTTGTTGCCATTGTTACAACCACCACTGTTGGCGGTGAAATTTGCCTCATAAAGAAACTCTTTGAGTTTCTGCTGTTCATTTTCGGCTCCCTCATAGTCCGACTGATCGGAATAGTCTCTCTCCTCGAAGGCATACTCGAAACCGGTCATCTCGGATATGTACAAGGCTTTGCCACCAAATTGCCGTTCCAAGGCCAAGGTATTCAAAAATCTGTGCTTACGATTGGCCGAACGGAAACTGAAATCGAACCATTTATCGCGGGCCTCACAGTAAATTCTCAGCGAATTCTTGATGGTATGGCCAAACATTTTGCCATCGCGTACATTCACCACCCGGCAGCGGTCCAAGAAAATGCGCCCCTTGTAGATGAAATGGGAACGTTTAATGATATCCCTTTTGCAGTACACCAACTGATTATCGAACAAGAACAGCGTACAGCTGCTGTTCCAGAGATTTTGCTTTTGTCGCGTAGCATCGATTTGCACAAAGAAACGGGTGCTGTGCAAATGCAACGGAGGACCCTTAAAGTTTTGGAAACTGGCCTGGTGGCGGGCTATTGTCTCACTGTGACGTTTTCCCTCGTTGACGGCTTCCGTAATCGACTTCATGGCATCCAAGGCCATGTCAATGGTCTCCGTGGTATCGGATATATCCAATTGACTAACATCGATTTGTTCGTACTCCTGCAGGCTGAAAGGGGATGGCTCCGAGCCCTTGGCCGAGGTCTTTATGATCTCTCCCAGGTGCAGGGGATAACGACAGATGCGTTGCACTGGCGCCAACAAATGGGCGGAGAGGGGGAGTTCAGCTAAGTTTTCGGATTCGCGACAGCTGGAAAAAATTGAAAAGAGAAAAAAATGGTTAGAAAATGATTGTAGTAAAAATGTATAAAAAGCTATGGAAAAACTATAGTAACGGAAAACATTCGGAGGATTGAGAAAAGCTTCAGAAAGTTTGTAGCAATAGACCATACAAAAAAAGGCTTCCGGCTGCAGGAAAATTAATTGATTTATCAGAATAAGTTAAAACGTTCGGATGATTTGTAAATAATCTTTCAATCAGAAAAATCTGAAGGAAAGTGTCTATATTTCTTGTGTTCATGTTGTTATTAGCTAGCATGATAACGAAGAAAACAATGCCTTTTTGAAAAGTATCAATGGATATGTCTAGAAGTTATGACCCTCCTTGTAGATGTAAAAGAAAATTGTTTACATTTTTAAAAAATCATGTAATTTTCGTTTAATGCGAAAAAACTCTTTACAATATAGAAAAGAGAATGCTGTGTTTTATATTCTAAGAGCTGGCATCTTAACGAAGAAATCAAGGCCTACTTGAATAAAATCTTTGCATAAATGTAGAAGTTATGACCCTCCTTGTAGATGTAAAAGAAAATTTTTACATTTTCAAAAAATCATGTAATTTTCGTTTAATGCGAAAAAACTCTTTACAAGATAGAAAAGAGAATGCTGTGTTTTATTTTCTAAGAGCTGGCATCTTAACGAAGAAATCAAGGTCTACTAGAATAAAATCTTTGCATAAATGTAGAAGTTATGACCCCTCCTGTAGAAATACATATCGCATTCACATATGGAGAAATCAATTCCAGCCAAACCTTCATTTGAGGGGTCATAACTTCTACATTTATGCATAGATATTCTTCAAATACATATTTATTTCTTCGTTAGGGTCATAGCTTTTAGAAAATAAAATAACATATGTTGTTTTCTATTGACAATCGATTTTTATAGTGCCAGCCAAAATAGTTAGTTATTTAAACAAAAAAATTAAAGAACATGATTTTTTAAAATTCTGTTACATTTAAATAAATTTAAAATTTTTTCTTAGATATTCTTGGTATGTTAGGAAATAAAATTCTTTTTCTATATTTTTTCTATTTTTATGCGCTTTTTCGTGTCATTAAAAAAACGATTTAAAAAACAATTTGTTCTCAATTTATGGGGACTGTTTCTAAGTTTCTTTTTCTATATGAAAGTGATTTTAATTCAACATAATTCAAGCTTAAACTACCAAAATTATGGTACAGATATTAAAAGTACCTAATTTAGAAATTTGAATGTTGTTTATTTTATGGAACAGTATGCTTTAATGCACCCAAAAAATAAATTTTTTGGTCGCGGTCACTATCATGTTTAATTTTTTGTTACATAAATTCCCCAAAAATACAATATTTCCCAGGCCAAGCATCAAATTGAAAGATCTAAATCGCCAAAAAATCCAAGCAAAATTCTTCCTAGGGATGTATATTATACCTATCTCCTTATCGCCATGATTTTCCATTTCCTTAACAGTTCTATTGTTCAAGAAAAACATTTCCATTTGATACTTACTTATCTAATATGGTGCGAGCATCCTTAACCCTTTCGTATGATTCCAATTCAATCAAAGCCCTTGGATACGAGTTGCAGTATGTGGAATAACATAGAAATCCTTTGTGCTAAAATGACGAAAGAAAAACAATAAAAGTTAATAAGATCGTCCCAAAACAACACCCGATCATGATGACTTACCATTTTCAAAAAGACTTTAGCCACTTGATTCTGTTCGATACCCTTGCGCAAAGCCTCTAAGAACTTGCGTTGGAATTTATAGATGGCCGTGATATTGGAGAAAATCAAACGTATACTGTTGGGTGAGAAGATATCGATACGTTTGCTCATAGCGGGGAGATAGCTGAAATGGGGGAAAAATAGAAAAAAATGATTAAAATACAAATTTTAAAAAATCACAACAAAATTTAAAAATAAAATAAAGATTGAAAATTAAAAATCAAAAGAAAAACAACATTTCCGATAGCCCTCAAGTATGCAACAGTTTAAGGATTTCATTTTAAAATTAATCGGAAAGAATTAAACCAATTCAGCCATATGTTTTCAATTTTTCTATAACAATTCATTTGCCCGTTTAGAATTTTAGTTTATATCTATATTGGGAGGAGTACAGCTCGCATATAATTATTTATTTGTATTTTAAAGACAAAAAACAATTGATGTACAAAAAATAACAAGCAATGTTGACTTAGTGTTAACCCTTGTCCAAGCATTCATTGTTTGTTTCCCCATATCCGTTGGAAGTTGTGAGTGTGTGTATATATTGATACTTATTACATCCTTTGTTTTCCCCTTTTTCTTCTTTTATTATCTTTTCTCTCATCTCTGTGGTTTGCATTCTTATTTCAATAACAACAAAAAAGCCAACTTACCCTTCACATATGGCCTGCAATAATTTGACATAGTTAACTTCTGTGTCCAACAGCTCTTTCACAGCACTGCGACGCAATATATCCGCACTGCCCATTATAACATTAAGGCTTTGTGATGTTGATAATATCGTTTGGCCATTGGCTGTTAGCGTTGATGAGGTTGTGGTCATCATGGTTGAGCTACAGCCATCCTCATGCTGCATTGTATCGTCATTGTTGCCCATGATGGTGGTGGTGGTCGCGGTCAGCTGATCCAACGATGAAGGTGACGATGATTCAATTACAATGGTTGTGACATTATGCTTATCGATGACGGTCGTATTACAATTGTCCTCCGAACTGGTGTTGGCGGGTGTGCACGGCGCACTGGACGATGTATTCAGCATTTGACTATCTGTGACCGTTTGTGCCTCATTAATTTGCATGTTCATGTGCTGCTTCTGTTGGTCCTTGTGCCGTTGCTCCTCGTCGGCCATGTGGCGCAGGAAGAAGGCATCGCTGTCCGGTGAGTGGATGACGCGCACAAACTCTTTGGGAAACCAGCCCAATTCCGGATCTAGAATCTCCTCCACCAGACTGGCATCCTCTTTTTTAATGCGACCAAACCACCAGGGGCCGATTTCTTTGCGCAGTATTTCAATTAAAGTGCCCTTTTCCAAGCCCAACTCTTGTGGGCCGGCAGCAGTGAAATTGTACAAGACTTCAGCATAAATGGGATAATATGTGGAGGCTAAAGGGGGAGGAAGACAACAACAACAAAAAATCGATTAATTATTGAACTTTAATCTTTTTTCCTCTCATACAAAAAGGAAACAAAAGATAAGGCAAACTATTTATAGTGCACAGAGGCGGGGAGAATGCATTCAATTTAAGCTTACCTTCTTCATGTGAGGTTACACTATCGCTGTCACTGTCATCTAAATCATTGCGTGTCATGCCACACGACTCCAGACCATTGGGCTGGCTCAGTGACCGTGTGGGCAAGGACTCGGGTGCCTCGCGTTCTCCATTCATATCCATACGTTTTAGGATTTTGGTTTTGTTTAAGGCTTCCGATACACTTTGATCGGTTATAGAGGTTACTTTGGCGGAGTTAGTGCGGCGCACTGTTCTCAATCTTAGGGAATTCTGCAGAAGAAACAAAAAATAATTAATAAAATATATTTTTTTGGTGAAGAAAATGATTAAATTAAACTCTAAATGTTGTCCATTCGATTTTAAATATTAAAAAACTACTTTTAGTTGCTTCCCTGAGCATTAACTAACATACATGCAACTATATCACAATTCAGAAAAGCCTTTTTGAAATGTGAAATGTAATAATAATTATTTCTTTAATACATTATAATATTTTCATTTATATTTATAAATATAAAAAGAGAACAGAATAATCTTAAATAAATACAAGAAGGTTTTTTCCATAGAGATTATGATCTTTGCTAACTTTGAAAACTAATCTTTCTATGTTGCCTACTATTTGACTTCATATATTGCGAAAAAACTAAAGCCTACTTTTAGTCGCTTCACTGTTTTCTTGTGCATAAACTGTCTCTAATTGCCTCTTCAATTTTAAGGAATTTGAGAGAAGAATCGCTTTAATAAAATATTGGAAAAATGATTGGAAAATTTGAATTGAATTTGACAGAAAGTTTGAATCCTATTTTTAGTTATATATTTCAAAGATAATTTACTTCTTCAAACGGGGATATAATGATATTTCTCGTAGGAACGATTAAATATGTTGCTTTTTTCCATTTCTTTAAACGAAACTTTAAATTTTCTCTACTATTTGTCCCTAAATATTGCGCACAAAACTATAGTCTACTTTTAGTCGTTTATCTCTATTTTTTTTGTTTTGCCTACTTTCAGCCATAAACTATGCCCTGCAACTAAATCATCCTTTCGCATTGCATTTCATTATGCTCTCAACTTACCAATCCTTCTTGCTTGCGACCCATCAAACCAACACCATTAATCGAACCATTCAAACAGCCACCAGCGCCACCGTTGGCCGCCAAGGCACGGGCATATTGTTCATCATTTTCCAGTTCAATTTGTATGCCCGAATCACCGCTATTACATTTATCACGACGATTGTATTTTGTCTTGCGACGTTCCTTGGATGAACGCCATACCAATGGGCCAAATCTGTATTTATTACTGCTGGCATCGGTAACATCCGTCGTAGTCGTCGTCACCATTGGCATTTCTGTATCGGGCATTAGGAAACCGGCAGCAGCAGCAGCTGTTGTACTATTGTCACTGGCAGCTGAAATTGCTGTACCTGTCGCTGATGCCTGCTGCTGTTGCTGTTGGTTTGTGGCTGCCGTTGGCTGATGCTTATTGAAGTTGGTTAGAGTACGTTTGAATTTCTGTAGAACTCCAACATTCTGCGTGGCTGTGGGTACTATGATGGGATGAGCTGGAACATTATTTGTGGTCGTCTGGCAATCTTCATGACTAGCTGTGGTGGTGATGGTGGAGGCGGCGTTGATGGTGGTGCTGGTGGTTGAGGTGTTGGTATAGGATGAATTACTAGATGGTACTCTTTGGTGATGATCTCCCGTATCGGTTAGGGAGGGACTGGAAACAGCACGCATTTGATGAGACTGCAAGTAAAAATAGAAAAGTGGAAAAAATGTCATGCTGAGTGATTGCAGAAATAAAATGCAAAAAAGATAAAATTACATTCTTTTTTAAATTACTTTTTTCATCTATCTACTTTTTGCTTGCTTGCTTGGTGGCTTATCATAATTGGATTTGTGCATTTTGTTGCCACAAATGAGTTTGCGACGAACGACAAGCAGGTGACTTGATCGACGAAAAGAGAAAATTGATTTATCATGTTGTGGCGGCAGATATACTTTTGATTGAGGCCTGATTATATAGCGAACTTTATTATTGTTTTTTATCGATTATTTTCTGTGATACGAGAAATGATGCAATTCATATCATAAAACATAGGGAGATGGTGACAAAAATGAATGAGGAAGAATAAAATGCTGTTAATGCAATTAAAACCAGATCGAAGGAGTCAGTCAGTCATCTATAGTTGTAGCAATCAGATTAAATTGATGTTTGTACCATTATAAACCATATTTTAAGGCGAAAGAATAAAAATAAAAAACTACTGCCTAGTTTTAGGCGTAAACTATTAAGAACATTTTCAACTTCGTAAAGTTGCAGTTGTCCAGATTGTTAGACTTTTGAAAAATAAAGGCAGAAGAATTAAAAATTAAACTAAAATTTTATTTCAAATAAATAAATAAATAAATAAATAAATAAATAAATAAATAAATAAATAAATAAATAAATAAATAAATAAATAAATAAATAAATAAATAAATAAATAAATAAATAAATAAATAAATAAATAAATAAATAAATAAATAAATAAATAAATAAATAAATAAATAAATAAATAAATAAATAAATAAATAAATAAATAAATAAATAAATAAATAAATAAATAAATAAATAAATAAATAAATAAATAAATAAATAAATAAATAAATAAATAAATAAATAAATAAATAAATAAATAAATAAATAAATAAATAAATAAATAAATAAATAAATAAATAAATAAATAAATAAATAAATAAATAAATAAATAAATAAATAAATAAATAAATAAATAAATAAATAAATAAATAAATAAATAAATAAATAAATAAATAAATAAATAAATAAATAAATAAATAAATAAATAAATAAATAAATAAATAAATAAATAAATAAATAAATAAATAAATAAATAAATAAATAAATAAATAAATAAATAAATAAATAAATAAATAAATAAATAAATAAATAAATAAATAAATAAATAAATAAATAAATAAATAAATAAATAAATAAATAAATAAATAAATAAATAAATAAATAAATAAATAAATAAATAAATAAATAAATAAATAAATAAATAAATAAATAAATAAATAAATAAATAAATAAATAAATAAATAAATAAATAAATAAATAAATAAATAAATAAATAAATAAATAAAAATGTCAAAAAATAAATAAAATTAAAAATGTCAAAAAATAAATAAACTTGTAACGATTTTAAATAATAATTGCATCCCTAAAAGTAGACATTAATCATTAGTAATACTACTTAACAAACATTTTGTGGCAGGGTTGCATATAACATTTCCTCGCGTATTCAGGGGTCCTAACGCGAAAAATATATCATATTTTTCTGGAACTTTTTAAATTTTGATTATTTAAATTCAAATTTTCGTCGAGTGTGATAAAGAAATTGGAATTTTTTATTTTTTTAATTTATTCACACGAAAAATACAGACAGAAATTTATTATTATTTGTTTCATAGTGTCATATTAATATATATAAAGCTGAAGAACTACTGATTACGTTAAGGAGGGATTTCTCCGCAATATGAATCACGAATCTTTTAAAACACAAAACCTCTGACGTGCTTAGCGTCTCGCAAACATTTTGTAGTATTTATAAGTGTATATGAGTAAATTGACATTATTAAAACAAAATCAATATATTAATTACTTAACCAAAATTACTTTTTAATCTTATCTCCCCGGCAAGCGGCCAAGACATATTTGCTTTATGATGAATTAACAAAACTTTGGCCCAGGCCAGACCATTCTATGACTGCTGCTGATAACAGTCGAGCAAATCATCCGACAATAATATCACATTGACGTAAAATTACCCCAAACACGAATAAAAAAATAAATCATGTCAACCAAAATCATAAAGTTCTTGCATCATCAGCGTGTATTCATGTATTACCATTCTCTGCTTTGCCGAACCATTATGACGCTTGCTATAACAGTCACTGGCTATTAGCCAATTTAGAGATTTTTTCGAATAACCATCCGCCGAAACTGGTCCAGTATCGAAATCCCAAAATTTAACCAAGCCATAGGTGTCCATAAGAGTGGGTATAATGATTTTCTTCATGGTGTTTGTGTTGTGGAATGTGGAATTGTGTTTCTCAAAAACTGCACTACTCTGCACTGCACTGCACTTTGATCGCTTCGTTTACATATCAGAACGAAAACAAGTTCTAATTTTCCCCCGGTTCCGTTTGGCAAAAATATTTTCGTAATTTGACCACAAAACTAAATCGAAAACTATGTTCAGGTGTAAACACAGACACTGACACACACACACGAGCGCATACACGAGCAGAAAGACTCAAACGAACGAATGTAGGAATAAAATCTTTATTAATAACAGGTGTCAACTAAAGCAACGATAAATATTAACTGATTGCTTTAGAATTTGAAAAATGCCGATAACCAACGAGAACACTGCGCGAGTCAACGACTACGGACATATGTATATATGTTGAGAAAACCCCCACCAAAACGGCAACAACATGTATGTTCGAATATAGAATCCAATAAAAGGCCAACAAAGTTTACCCTTTCCACAACAGCAGTCAGCAGTAGAAAATGTGCGAGTATCTCATATCACTTTCAATTGAGCGTTTTCTCTGTTTCTGTATGGCAGAATTTAGAAAAAAAGTGGTTTTTGTCTAAGGTAACAAGTATGACACAGCCGGCTCCCATGGCTCATATGAACGCAACATAAGCACGGAGTTGGTATGATCAGCAATGGGTTATATTTTAAAACAAAAAAAGATTCTGTGTTGACATCACTGTGTAAATTAAGCCTAATATGCTAAAGTTTATTGCCTAAAAGTATACCCCAGGAAATAAACACTCAACATTTCCTGGGGTATACATTTAGGAGAACTGATTTAATTAATAATTAATGCCTAGTTTTAGGGGTAAATTATAAAAACCTATTGAATTGATTAAGAGGTTGAGATATTATGTCCGGTGTGACCAAATAATTAGTTAATTGTTTTAGAGATATGGGAATAAATTCAATTTCACTGTAAGTTTTCATTGATCCATATAAAATACTTGTAGGAAATATGACAAACAATCACAATAATGTTTAAATAAAACTTGCGTATCTCTGTATCTAAACCTGATTGAAAAGCTAAGAGTGGCAGCCATACAGTAACTTTGTGAGTATTTTAGGGCGAAAGAATTTAAATAATAAATTTTGCCTAATTTTAGGAGTAAAATTCTAAAAACCTGTTGGCTCAGAAAGTATGGTAGAAATTAAATAAATACAAATAGCAATAACTATAGTCTTTAGATGACCCATAAAAATTTTTGAGTAACAATAAAGAGTGAAAATAATTATTATCAATAATATTACAACTTATTTGAAAAACTAAAAAGGAAGCTATTATTTTTCAATCAGAAACTGTTGCCTGAATAGAAGGAAAATTCCTACCATTGCCATAATATCACATGTTTCATACTTTTAGGATATCTAATCCACACTGGGAAAATATTTCATAAAAGTAGATAAAATCCACGAAATAATACCAGCCCAAAGTGGGCCTTACAAGTCAAAATATGTGAATAAATAGCCGCGGTATTGGTCGAAAATAAGTAAGCAAATGTCTGTGGAATTTTAGAAGCAATTACAGGACTTTTATTTCAAATGTATTTAAATTTAGATGAAAGTGTTGATTAAGGGAATTATTATTTATTATTAAATATTTAATAAAAGTAGATAAAATCCATGAAATAATACCAGCCCAAAGTGGGTCTTACAAGTCAAAATATGTGAATAAATAGCCACGGTATTGGTCGAAAATAAATAAGCAAATGTCTGTGGAATTTTAGAAGCAATTACAGGACTTTTATTTCAAATTTATTTTCGTTCTAATAATTTATTTTCGTACTTTTGCGTGTCATACAAAGGCGATATGGGTATCAAATGAAAGAGAAGAATATCTGTTAAAAATACTTCTAATTTCATGTTCGTAGCTGAATAAAATTAGCATTAACAGCTACGCCAAATTTTCCCTATTACAAAGTGAAGTTTTAACAATTTTTAATTTAAAGGGGAAATTTGAATAGATTGTTAATGCTAAACATATTTAGGTAGGAGTATGAAATTAAAAGTATTTTTAAAAAATATTCTTCTCTTTCATTTGATACCCATATTGCCTTTGAATGAAACGCAAAAGTGCGAAAATAAATTATTAGAACTTCTACATACTTTTGAAATATAAGTCCTGTATATATATATATTTGGAAACAAATGTCCAGCAAAAAGGAGAAAATATCACCAAATAGAAGACTGAGTACACAGTTCACCTATATACGATGTCTAGTTTCACGTATATATGGTCTTGTTCAGCTGCAAAAAGTACTCAACTTTAAGGAGAATATGAAACAGAAAATGTTGCTTGCTTTTAGGTGAAAATAAAACAGAAAAAGTGCTTGCTTTTAGGAAAAAAACAAAACAGAAAATATCTCTTGCTTTCAGAACATAAAACTGATTGATTCGAATCAACGAATTTTCACAAAAAGGTATTAAATTTAAATAGAAAATAGAACAAAAAATGTTGCCTATTTTTAGGCGAAAATAAACAGTCATTTTTTATCATTTTGCTGATTATGAGGCATGGATAAAATTAAATATAATATAATAATTAATGCCCCGGTCATTGTTAACCACAATTTCCCTACCGCCCCTCCTGCAATCATTTACTTATCTTGGGCAAATTCTCATAGAACCACTTTACCACAAGGCGTTCCTACGTTCGTTCAAATGAGAACTAAATTTAAAAACAGAAAACAAAACAACAAAAAACACAATACCAACAAATAATGATGATTGAGTAGGTATTAGTTTGCACGACAACAACATTCAACATACATGTATTTCAGAGCAAAAAGAACGCTTTATATTGAAAAGCGATAAGATATGCAAACAAAGTGTATTAAGTAAAAAAAGGGGGCAAATAAACTCAGTCAAGTCCATGGCGGTTGGCTGTGCGATGTGGGCAGGGTGGGTGAGTAGCTGCTCATGTTTAATCACGTTTCATCAATGCATCCCATTGAATGCAGTTGGTTAATTGAATGTCTTTTTTGTGTGTGTGTGTGTGAGTGTTGCTTTTATCGACATCGTTCATTACACATCGTTACAGCAGTGGACAGACGACAAAGGCACAGTAGCCACCACGCCACTAGATGCGATATAAACGAGTGGTATCTACAAGATATCGATGAGGAGATACACGCCACCCCGCCAACACCATCATCAAGAGCTGCAAGATACGACGAGCATGATTAGCTTTGTTTGGTTTTTGGTAAACTGATACGTTATGTCACTACTACGCAATGACATCATGTTCGAAGAAGCTTTTCAATATCCGTTTGTGTTTCCCACTATGTACTATCTTCATGTTTTTGCCACTATGGTTTCCTGTTGGTCTCCCTCCCCAGCAACTGGATGCCGTAGACATGTTAAACTGTTGGCTGGTAGTTGGTGGTTGATTGTTGTGTTTGCTCCAAAGGTTTCTATTTCTAATAAGTTTAATTATTATTTAATTTTTTTCTCCTCCTCTTCTTCTTCTTTTTCTGTTCGTTGTTCATGTAATGCATATGGTACATACGATATCTTATTGTTTTACTTTATGAACCGAGTTTTTAAACAATTATTTGTATTATATTACATTTACCTTTTGCTTTTGTATGCATTGTCTCTAATTAACAGATTTCTGAACGTGTTTTTAATTGAAAAACTTTTGCATGTGTGTGGTGTGGTTTGAGGGTCTCATGTGTTTACTTTGCGATTGTTTACAAGGCATCCTGAAAGTATGCTTTGCAAATGGTGTTCAGAGTTCCGTTGAGGATAAACAAAGTTAAGTGCAACGATAACAACGACAAAGTGCTAAGGTGAATATAATCGCAAAATCTTTGATAAAAAACGGAATTTATTTGAACTAAAGCTATAGCAAACTAATACATTTGGAAGATAAATAGAGCCTATATGAAAATGTATTTAAATTTAGATGAAAGTGTTGATTAAGGGAAAGCACATTAAGGAAAATTTTAAATGGAAATGTTTTAGGCGATATAAAATTTTGTTTTGATTTTGGGGGGAAATCCACGAGAGAAAATAAAACAAAACAGTTTGAATAAATTATTTAAAAAGGAAATTGTTGCCTACTTTTGTGGAGGAAAATGTGACAGCAAAAGTTGCCGGCTTTAAGGTAATATTAATTGTGAATTTGGAATTTAATAAACAAAAAACTAACCTCGAGCTTGAACAATTATTATTTAATAGTTAAAATCAGAAAGTTGAAACAATTAAAAATGGAAAAATTAAAAGTGAAACACGATATGTTCAACAAAAGGAAAATTTTTAAACTAATATCAATCGAAATTTTAAAGCGTGAAATGACGAAAACAATCAAGAAAACAAAGCTTTATATCATGAAAAAAAAACTAAAAATCGACCATAAGAAGAAATAGGAAAATTTTAATATTTTAGGATATTTTTCTGAAAATAAAAATATTGCTTGATTTATAGGGAACAAACTGAAAAATTTCTCAAACGAAAATTTTTCTTAAAAATTAAAATTTTTATTTTTTCTTAAAAATTTAAATTTTTAATTTTTCTAAAAAAATAATTTCTAATTTTTCTAAAAAAATAATTTCTAATTTTTCTAAAAAAATTAATTTTATTTTTTCGAAATTTTAAAGCTTGAAATGTCGAAAAGTATCAAGGAAACAAAGAAGAAAAAGGAAAAGAAAACTTTTACTTTAAGAGGTACATTTTTAAAATAAATTGCCTGAATTTATGAAAAAGGATATTTTTCTGAAAATAAAAATGTTGCTTGATTTATAGGGAACAAACTGAAAAATTTGTCAAACGAATTTTTTTTAAATAAAAATTTTTATTTTTTGATTTTAACTGGGACCAAAAAAATGCAAACGAAAAAACTAAAACATTTTTATTTTTTCTTAAAAATTAAAATTTTTATTTTTTCTTAAAAATTAAAATTTTTATTTTTTCACATTTAAAATTTTTCTAAAAAAATTTAATTTCTAATTTTTCTAAAAAAAAAATTAATTTTATTTTTTCTTATAAATTTTAATTTTTCTTAAAAATTTTAATTTTTATTTTTACTTAAAAATTTTAATTTTTCTTAAAAATGTTGAATTTTCGAGAAAACATATTTTGCCAAATGAGAAAGCATAAATACATAAACTACTTTTTCTTAATAATTTTAAATTTATTTTTTGTAAAAATATTGACAGAAATTAATTTACGGGAAAACATATTTACCCAAATGAGAAAACACACATAAACTTAGAAATTTTAATTTTTATATTTTTAAAATATTGACAGAATTTAGGGAAAGATATATTTTTCAAAATGAGAAACTATTAAGTAACTGTTTTATTTCATTACCTATCATCACCAGTCAACATTGCAAGGCCTGGAATATTTAAAACAAATAAAATTAAACCCCCAGGGAAGTTTAAGCACGGCCAACTACCGCAAGTTTTAACCACCACAGTTTTAACAAAATCAAGGACACTAAAGTAACCTACAAACAAACGGCCAGCCAGACCATCATCATCTTCTACTGGCTCTGTACGGTTTTCGAATTTTAATTAAGCAACAATTAAAATTAGTCCTCCTCAATAAAAAGAAAAAACACAAAACTGCCATAAAAGTCGCAGTGACATAACTTGAAACAAAATCAAGCCATTAAATTGTAAACGCCGACATAAACATAATTAAACAATTTCATTATCAAAATGCCTTTTTTATAATTGTTTTTTAATTTCTATAAATTAAACGATTACCCAAAAAAAAAAAACAAAAGAAAAGAAACCTACATTAGAACCTGTTTATTAAATGGTCGTTCTTAACACCATGAAATCATTTCGGAAAATTCAACATAAAACACCTCCTCTAACACAACTAGATAGATCTATGTCATGATTCCTACTCTACCTGGGTTTTTATGACAAAACCATAAAAAGATAAGGGTTTCGGCTAACTACATGAAAAGTTATGACTTGATAGACGGGCAGGCGGACAGACCGACGATATGTGTGGTTGAATGTATAAACATTTTCAGTTCATTTGTTTTATTTGCTTTATCGCTTTTTCCACTCGACATTCGGTGGTGATATTGCTTTTTTATGGCGATTTTTCCACGCTTGTGTTCGAACACAAAAATGCAAGTATTTGCTTTTAAAAAATTATATCAGCTGGAAAAAATGCACCGTAAAAAAGTGTGTCATTCGCGGAGACGTAAAAGTGCAAGTGCTTTTTTCGCTCAAGTCATAACAGGGGGAAATGTAAATGTAAACTATTAAAATGAGCAGTATATTTGTTTTTGTTTTGTAGGTGGGAGTGGTGGTTTAAAAAAATCACAACACATATCTTGAAACTAACAGAATTACAGAGTAGTTATTAGGGTTAAAAAAACATAATTCAAAAAATAATAATTGAGAATAATATAATATAGTTTTTTCACTTTAAATTATAAAGTTTTCTAAAGAATTAAATAGAACTAATTGTTAAAAAAATGAGAGGAAGAATTTATTTAGAAAAATTATTATAAATTATTAAAAAAGCATTCATCATTTCCATTGAGCCAGATTATATGCAATCGAAGGATGAAGTTATAAAGAGCCTAAAAACCCATTGAGAATTGACCAATAATCATAAACTTTGTATATGTTAAGGCTGCGATATTAAAACAAACACTGCTGTATGCTTTTAGGCTGACTCAAAGATAATGAAAAAGGAGCGAAAATAGTTTACGGCAAATAGGGAAAGAAAACTACATTAAATATAATTTCAATTCTTCTGATCTATATACAGGTTTTATGTGATATTATACGTAATGATATATATTGATACAAGAGCCTAAAATCACACTCTGAGAACTGAGAACATTTTTTAAGCTTTAAAGCGACTTTTCTGAATTTTTTGAATTTCTTTAAATTTCAATATTTGACAAAAACTGTTTTAACTTTTCATACTTTTGTTCTAAAAATACTCAACTGAATCAAATAATATATTTGTTGCCCATTTTGACATAAAATTGATGCCGTTTTGGTATTTCAAAATGGTACATAAAAATTAAAAATATATTTATTTTTTTAGAACATTTTCGCATTTAGAAAAATCATTAAATACATTAAAATAATTTCCTCTGAATATAGTTTAATCTTCATAAAAACTTGGTTAACCTTGGTTAATATAACGAGGAGCCCAAAGGTATGCTTTGCACTCAGTACATTAAATAAATAATAATATTGTTGCATATTTTGAGGCCATTATTAAAAAAATCATACATTGCATATTTTTAGGGATAGAAAATTAAACTCGTTCGTAAATAATAAATGAAACATCTTCATTTATAATTGGATGTTATATAAAACAAGGGGAGGGTGAAATCGATATCAACTTCCTTAATAATAAACACATTTTAATAAAATCTAAAGCTTTTCAATATTGGGCTCCCCTTATTCCATTGAAGCGTATGTCCATTCATGCATCCGTTCTCATTACTTTAATTAATGCAAGGTGTCCTCGTCATCAATTACAACTCCTACTCCTACTCCTTCCTTCATTCCTTCCTCCTTTCACTCTTCCGATATAATTTAATGACTCCAATTAATAAATAAATTTTCACCTTTTGGAAATATAACTACAGCGGGTGTCGCTGGAACAGAAATTCCCCTTAGTTTGCACAATACGACAACGGCGACGAGTGAATGATTACTTAGGCGATCTCATGATGATGATGATGAGTTTCATTTCTCTTCACTCTCCCCCAGCCCCACCCGCACTCTTCACTTAACAAATTAACACGAAACCGTCATTAAGTAATTGAAGCATTTTTGGAAAATTGCAAAATCTGCAGATATGAATACCATACAACAACAACAACATGGCAAACTGTTAAATTAAAATATTGCCCTACACCTCTCAGAGGGGGGTGGGATAAATATGGAACAAAAGCAGAACCATCAGATAAATTTACCTCCAGTAACACACAACGCAGTATGAAATATTCTTAAGAACACATGGGGAATGGGAAGTGTTTACAAATTAATTTGTTTGTGTCGATGATTTTCTATCCCATCTTAATTATATAATAATTACGCCATAATGCCGCTAATGATTACACACGCATGCACACACGTACAGTTTTAAATCGAAAAAATAAAACTGAAAAATTGTGGTAATTTTATGGTCTTTGCCCGCGCTTATATGTATGTGTGTGTATCTGATTCTTAGATCGTATTGTTGGTAATTTGTAATTATAAACTCAAAACAGCTGTACGCTCTGCGTTCTGTGTAATGGAATCGTTTCTTAGAAGAATAATTATTACAAAAAAAATCATGTGTGGTGGCGTCTCTCCCCTCCCTCCTTCCTTCTCCTGCTTCTTTCATCTTCACATCACGTCTCTTTTTCTGTGTTTATTGACATTGAATTTCGGTTTAGAGGTTGTTAAACTAACCAATCTAAGGATTGGTTTAACCTTTACATAGTCATCGTAATGATTTTTATATCAACGGCAAAGTTTGATTACTTTTTGATAAAATGTTTGCTAAAGTCTTTAGGTTTTTTTAAATATCCTCGAATATAATTTTCTCTGCCGCTCCGTCATACTCTGGCGTTTTTAATGAAATTTATGTTTGGCCAAAAAATGCGGGCTTCTTAAACGAAATAAATGAGCGCATAAAACTGAGTTATAAACCAGCTGCCACATTTTTTAGTAGCATTTCCAGCATACTTCGCCATTTACCGTCATTTATGGCATGGCCATGAGAAACATTCATTAACCCCTTAAGAGGACAGCCAAATAAATATCATTCATGAGGGGTAGGAACTCTGAGAAATTCTCAGAATATGAAACATCGTCAAACCTATGTTCTATGTCTGAGGCCTTGGAGCAATCACTAGTGGTTCCTGCTCGGGCGCCATAAATGTTATGAATGGCTTACTTGACAATTTTGAGAAATCTGAGAAATACGTTAACACCGTCCAACCAATGTTCCATCTTAGGCCACTACAGCAATAACTAGTGGTTCCTGCTCGGGCGCCAAAAATGATAGTAGACTATTTGACTATTAAAATGGGATTAACGGAGAAAAGATACCACTCTTTCCTTCAGAGATAATCTATAGAAAAGCTGTGTACTCCGTTTTTGATTTGGTGATCTTTTCTCATTTTTACAGGACTTTTAATTTACAAAGGATATATTTGTCTGAATAATTTATTTTCATACTTTCGATAGTCATACTCTGGTGACATGGGTATCAAATGAAAGAGAAGAATGCCTGTTAAAAATACTTAAAATTCCATGTCTCTATCTGCATTAGTTTAGCATTAACATCCATTCCAAGTTTCCCTCTTAAATAGTAAAAGATGAATAAACTAAATAAATAAGGTGGGAACCTGAATTGTTTTTAATACTAAACTAATACAGACAGAAGCATTATATTAAAAGTATTTTTAACAGGCATTCTACTCTATCATGTGATGTCCATATCGACTTTGTACGACTCGTTAAAGTATGAAAATAAATTATTTAAGCATCTACAAAGTTTTTTAATTAAAAGTCCTGTAAAAAGGAGAAAGGATCACCAAATGAAAAAAGGAGTACACCAATTTTCTACATGCGATCTCTTGTTTCATATTGTCTTGCTCAGGTCCAATAAAATAAATGTAAAATTGTTGCACGGTGCCAACAAATAAAACTAAGAGCACCAGAGGTATCAATAGTGAGTCCTGCTCGGGCGCCAAAAATGATGGTTATAAGTTCTATTGGCAATCTTAGATTTTCGCTAGTGTTAACTAATCTGCTAATAGTTGGAAATTCAGAAATCTCCAGAGGGCAGTTCCTGTTCGGGCGCCAATTGTTGTGATTTATTTTGAAAAGTTAAAATGTTTGTTAGCTAAATAGTGGTTCCTGCTCGGGCGCCAACAGATATATACTATTTGGTAATTTACTAATAGAGAATTAATCTATTCTATATCTTTCACTGAATTTCTCAAGTTGCCCCAAATTCTCTTTAAAAAATCGCCATAATCCATGGTATCCAGCAGTCATCTACATGAAATCATTTCGTTGACCTCTTAAAGGTTTAAGAATTCATCTACAAAAGTAGAATAAATACACTCTCAACATTAAAGGAAACTTCGGAGAAGGCAAAAAAACGTACCGAAATAAAATGCAGTTTATTTTTAAAGCATGAATGAATGGAGGCCAGGCGGCAGTGTGCTCATGGTGTGGGACGGACGAACGGTGGTGTACTCTTTTGTTGATGGTCAAAAACAAGTGGCCTGCTGAGCATTGCCCCGCACTACAATGCCGTGGCTTGCAACAAAATGCCGCTGGTGCCGTGCAAGAAATGCGAACAATGCAAAAACTCATATTTCAGGTTCATTCACTGAATCATCGCATTTTAACAAAAACGCAAAATAAAAATTTCATGAACATTATGAATGCACTCCAACTTGCCGCTCATAATTCCACCGCTTACTTCTAGCTCTACCATTTGTTGCATTCAAAACAGACCTTCCTCTTTGGCATGGCATGGCTTAAACAATTTGCTTTTTTTATGGTTAAAACAAAATTCCTTTGTCTGAGCAGCAGCACAAGAAAAAAATCGAATAAAAGTAAAGAAATCGTTGATATTAAGTCATGCGTTGGATGGATTACGGCAAAATATTTGAAAAAACCAAAGTAAATGTAACTTGAAGAAATCTCATATGCGGAGATTTTTTTATTGAGTTCATTCAATTCATTCATATTGTCTAGTCTGCCTGAGCCTCCTCCTTCATTCATTGATGATTGATTCAAAGAAAAAAGATGTAAAAAAATTATGTATATTTTTTTTGATATTAGAGAAAGAAGAAGGGGTTGGTTGCTTGATTGAGGTTTTAAAATTGATACTTAAGGAAGAGTTATTTTTTATGTTAAACTTTTTTAGTTGTTGTTCAAACCTTTATAGGTTTCTTTGTGATATGTAATTGTGGTTTGCAAGTGAAATCAATATTGAATATTTGTATACTTTCCTGTCTGTACGTACACGAGTACTTACAGACATAAAATAAAATATAACATAAATAATATGACAAAACTAACCGCATGGATAGTTTTTCCTCCTACCATGCATGCAATTGCTTTGCACGCTGATGAGTTCGGTTCGGTCTTTGACTCCCAATAGGAAGACACAGAAAGACTTTAGCATACCGAAAGAAATTGAGATCAATTTCTTTCTGCAGATTTGATGAAAGAAAAGGTATAATAAGAAATGTAGGAAAATATTAAAAAGTGATATCATAAAAAAATCATGAATGAATTCAAATCAAATAATTTGAAAGTATGGATTCAGTCTGCAAAGATTTCCACGGAAATAAAATGGAAATTCAGTGAAAGAAATCACGATTCTAAAGAAATACCATACCAACGCAGAAGTAATATTTTTTAATTGTCTTTCTTTAATTAGGGATTTCTTTGGTTTATGCTCGGGCGCCAAACATTTATAATGTAAAGCGTGCCTGGGTGCCAACGCTATTTTACACTCTATATCTATATATGTATCTATAGGATGGGCCATTTAAAATTGTAAATTTGAGCTACCCATTACTTTGACTTTGAAAGGTAGAATAACATTCATTTTATGTTTGACATTTGCTAAATGGAACGCTATACGCTCGAACAAAATTGTGAAATATTAAAAACTTTCTTCCAAAGTAGTGAGTGTTTAACGCAAACTGTAAAAAATTTACGAAGAACATTTTCGAGAAAAGATCGGCCTTCATGAAGTCCATTTTCATCTCGGTGGCTATGTCAATAAGCAAAATTGCCGCATATGGGGTTCAAAGAACCCACAAGGGACTATTGAGAAGCCAATGTACCCACAACGAGTCACTGTTTGGTGTGGATTTTGGGCTGTACTGAAAAATTGGGTTAATCGGATGGGGTACTGCCTAGCCAATCGTGGTAGCCATATGAATGATATTGTGTTCCATTATTAACTGACAAAGTTTAACCTTTCCAATAAAACCAGAAGTTAGAAATATAATCAGTACTTATTTATAGCCGATTTTAATTTAAAGTTTTAAATGGCCCACCCCATATATTTATTTTTAACTGGTAGTTAAATTTTAAAATAACCCATATTTTTGACTTGTATGATTTCTGCTCGGCCGCCACAATTTCGCAATTTAGTGCCTGCTAGGGCGCCAACACTCTTCCACACCAAAATTTATTTGTTTAATTGGTATTTAGATGTTAACATTTTTGGTTTGTTCTCGGTTGCCAAATTTTCGAAATTTGGCTGTGCTCGGGCGCCAGCTCAATTCCATACCCAAATGTTCAAATTTATTTTTTTTAATAAAATTTCTCATATATCGATCATTAAGTCATGGGTGAGAGCAATTCATACTAATAACACTTTTTTATCTTTGTTTTAATTTACAACATCGTTCACATCACATTGGGAACGATGACCAATAAGCCCAAAGGTATCATAAACGAAAAACTAAAATTTAGGTCACTTAAATGTCACTTTATTAAGTATTCTCGGTATTAAAACACCTGGATGTGAGAAATATCCTTAAATGCAACAAGGACTTGTTGGCAAACAAGCAGAGTGAAAGGCAGATTAATAACTTATGCAAAGGAGTTTTTACAAACAAAACCTTTTTAAAAGGACTTGCCAAAGCATTACATGACTCTCTATCTCTCCCTCTCTCTCTCGCTACATATGGAACACAACAAGACGTTTCATTTTCTTAATAAATTTCGAAAAAAGGAACATCTGCTGGCCTGGCGTTTGTAATCATTTTGATATTCGTCGTTTCAAACAAGAAACGGAAATTTGATATTTTTGTTCCCATTTTTTTCTTGAGAAGATAAAATGTGAAAAAAAAACACCAGAAATTGAAGATGATTTTGTCGTTTTACTTTCGTTTTTTCTTCTGTGTGATGAGAACGAACTTCTCGACTGACAAATGTTACAAATCATTGATGGGCTACTTGAGATTAAAACAAAGAAACAAAAATCAAATGAAATGAAAACATTCTTCTTATGAGCCTCTTGAAGAATGTGCAGGGAAAATTTATAGGAAGTGAAAGTGATTTATTACAGTTCTCCGGCCGAGAGCACGGAGGCAAGCGAACGCTATAATACCTAGGAAATTCTAGATATGTGTGAGGAGATTTCAGACACAAAAAATATATATTAGAAAAGCGGTCATTAAAATTACGATGTGTCTAAAGAAATAAACTTAAGATTAAAGCATGTGTTAAAAATAAACTCACTGAAGATTACCAGAGCTGTACAGCTTGACTTAGTTTCAAATTAAGCGAGAAAAAAACGCAGAAAAATGAGGATAAATTGTGTGTGTGTTTTTTTCGAACAACACCAGGGGGTGCCAGCAGCTGGGTGGGAAGGGGAGGTGAATTGCGGTGGTTCATTTTTGTTGAGATATTTTTAAAAAACCCATCAGAAAAACGAGGGTAGATCAATGATTCCAATATTTATTAAATGAAGCCGAAGAAAAATTTATTTTTTACAGAGATTTTATTTCAAAATTACAAATAACAGAGCCAAACGAGACATTTTAAGGGAGTTTTAATTTTTTTAATCTAAAGTGACAATTTTGCGATGAGATTGGAAAATTAAAAAAAAAATACGAATAATTCTTTTTTTAGCGAGATTTTTTATTCTATGTGTGCAGGGAACACTTTTGAAAATTTATTCAGTTGATTTTAAAGGAAAAACGATACGAAATTTTGGCCTAGTAGGCAAAATTACCTTAATTGAGGGGTTATTGTTGAAATTATGAAAGTTGTCCGCAGTGCAAATCATGATGACATTTCACTTTTGACTTAAAATTCATCAAAACAGATAAAAATGATAAAAGAAAGCAAATAAAAAAATCTCCAATTTTGGAACACATTTTCCCCAATTTCGGAATTCGGGTATTTTTTGGACAGAATGGAAAAACTAGCATTTTTTAAATCGATTTTATCATTTTGAAAATGTTTAATTATTTGTTGGACCTCAATTCGTAAAAATATGAGATATGTGAACTAGAGTTGATTTTAATTTTTTTTATTGAATACAAATTTTTACCACACTTTTCATACGACCCTACAAATCATGATGACATTTTACTTTTGACTTAAAATTCATCAAAACAGATAAAAATGATAAAAGAAAGCATGGCGATCAATTTAATAAAAAATCTCCAATTTTGGAACACATTTTCCCCAATTTGGGAATTCGGGTATTTTTTGGAACGAATGGAAAATTTAATTATTTTTTTAAATCGTTTTTATCATTTGGAAAATTATTAATTATTTGTTGGACCTCAATTCGTAAAATTATAAGAGATGTGAACTAGAGTTGATTTTATTTTTTTTTTTGGTTGAATTCCAAATTTTACCACACTTTCCATACGACCCTCGCCTTGGCTGAGTACCCTGCTTTTCATAACATTCTTGGGTGCGTTTGTACTTGTCCTTTTTTATGGTTAAGTTTAGAGCATTGTTATTCTGTTTTTTTTTATAGTTGATGTACTAGATGTTGTGGCTGTTGTCTTGTATTCTTCTACTTTTTTTGTTAGATTTGATTGCCTAGCGTGTGATGTTGTTATTGTTTACCATGTTGCATTGCAGGCGTTGAAAACCATATGCTAGGGCGTGTCTCAAGTGTAATGCTTGGAATGCCTTCAAATTACACACACGGAGAGAGCGAGTGAGAGTAGGGGGGGAGGTCGAGGGGGTGGTGGTGTTGTTCTGAGAGCAAAACGGAATACAAAGTTGTTTGATGTGTTGTTAGTTACGATACACCCAAAGCTTTCATGTTGTAATTGTTGTTTGTGATGACAGCTTGAAAATTACGTGAATGCCTGCCGAAGCATCAACGAGATGTACAGGGGTGCAGGACCATATGGTGGGCGGGCTGGCGGTTGGTCGCCAGCCAACATAATTGTAACAAGGTGTGTGATGGTGGTGGTGGGTGTGGGTGTTTGAAGGTGGTTAGAAGGGATCCCACTGAAGAGGTCATAGAACTTTTTGCTAGGCATCTTTTTTGGGCAGGAAAATAAATAAAAATAAATATATTTCAAAGTAATCACTCACATTACGATTTGATAGGTGTCAAGCAACATGCAAAGTTTTGTGAGAGTGCAGGGTTCAGGGTGGGGAAAATGCAACACGAATTAGATTTGGAAAATATTTCTGAATTTGAAATGAGTTTTGTTTCAATTTTTCAACATGAAAATTTAGAGAACGATTTCCCTAATAAATTATGAAAATACTATATAAGGTGAGCCTTGTAACATTTTAAATTGGAACTACCGTTTACATTGACTTTGAAAGGTAGAATAATATTAATTTTTATTTATATTTTCCGGTTTATATTTGAAATTTGCCAAATGGGACATTTTACGATCGAAAAAAATTGGGAAATATTAATAACTTACTTCCAAAGTAACGAGTCTTTAACACAAACTAAGAAATTTACGTGAAAATTTTCGTGTTTTCAGATAAAGCTCATTTGCATCTCGGTGGCTATGTCAATAAGCAAAATTGCCGCATATGGGGTTCAGAGAACCCACACGTGACTATTGAGAAGCCAAAGCATCCACAACGAGTCACTGCTTGATGTGGATTTTGGGCTGTACTGAAAAATTGGGTTGATCGGATGAGGTACTGCCGAGCATATGAATGATATTGTGTTCCATTTTCATCTCGGTGGCTATTTAAATAAGCAAAATTGACGCATATGGGATTCAAAGAACCCACGCGGGACAATTGAGAAGCCAAAGCATCCATCACTGTTTGGAGTTGATTTTGGGCTGTACCGAAAAATTGGGTGATCGGATGAGGTACTGCCGGAGCCAGTCGTGGTAGTCATATGAATGATATTGTGTATAAAATGACAAAGATCAACATTTCCAATAAAACCAGAAATTTGAAAAGTACTGGTTATTTGGTACTTTTTTATAGCCGATTCTAATTTAAAATTTCAAATGACCAATCCTGTATTTCGGCTATTTACACTTGAAAAGAATTTTGTTTATTTTTCTTGGGTTTCTAAAGTAGTTTGGATATTTGTAAAGTAAATCGAGATAGAATCAAGCGATTTGGCGACCTCAAGTATATCACAGCAGAGATCACAAAATACGCAATAAATATTGTTAATCTCATGTTGAAATCAATTGGTTGGTTTAAGTAGAAAAATATAGAAAAAAACTTAAAAGAATAATTTTGAAATCTAGAAAGATTAGTTCTTCCTTTACAAACATATAAAAGAATTCTGCATTAAATTCCGTGACTTTAAAAATCCAAGAAAGTGTCATCAAATTACTAATGTCGAGAGCAATTATTTATCACAAAACCCAAAATGTGTTTAAAGAAATGAGTGATTGTAAATTGCCATGCCTTTGCCTAAAAATAAAATTTATTTGGGCCCACAGTGCTCACGGAAAGTGAGAGTTTTAAAGATTGTTTGTCCTCTCTTGATAGTTTATTTTTTTCTTTTTTTTGGCTCTAATCTTTCGAAAAAATCCCACACGACCACAAGTGCTGTGATAACAAGCACTTCATATTTTCTTTAGCCGGCCACAATGATATGAATACTTTTTTCAACTTTTCTGAGATATCCATAAGAAGAAGAAGAAAAGAAAAATATTGAAAAAGTACACATTATCCAAATCCAAATTATAATACCCAAAATCCCTAAGATTGTTTCCTATTTTGTTTCGTTGTCGGCATAATCCCCCCCTCTAAAATCCTTTAAGATATCACTTCGAGTGTGTGCGTGTTGTTGAAGGATTTGTTTTGTCCCTACACAAACACACATATCCGCCTGAGGTAACTAACGAGGAGACATCCTGTTCCTAGGAATTCGAATTGAAATTCAGTGTTGAAAATATTTAAAATGTATGTTTTTAATACATGTTGCTGCATTCAAAGGAAATTGAAAATGAAGCCTTAAGGACGACTTTAAACAAATACCGCCACAAAGAAAGAAAGCGAAAAAAAAACAAATACACCAACCCAATGCCTTAGAGAGAAAAGACCCAAAAACAGCCCGGAGTAAAGTGTATGTGTGTATTTATTTGGAAATTCAGATGGATTTGTCGATAGACAATGATATCGATGAAAGGTGCGTGTGTATACAAGAATAACAAAAAATGCGGAGGAAAATGAAGAAACGGATATAAAAATAGATAAACATCAGAAATTATTGTATACAAAAAACACAAACACACATACACATATGTACATATACGGATACAAAATTTCGAATGCCAACTGCCTGCCTCTAGTCGAGTTAAATGGCGGGGCGATATGAAAACACACCCATAGCCAGCCAGCCAGCCACCAGACGTCACATATTCCCCATATCCGTGCATTCGTTCGCCCCGTTCCTGGCATTTCTTTTCGGCAGATAGAAAATTTATAAATACCTACAGACATTCAAATAAATAAACATTGACTTGCTGCTTGTTCCTAGTTCAGAGAGTTCAGAAAACTCATTAATAATCAACAACAGCAGTCAGTATTAGTCGTGGTCGTAGTAAACCCCAGTATTCTGATGTATTTAGTAAGTCTGAACGTTCCGTCCCGCCCCGTCCCTCTGTCCCTCCTTATGTCTACCCAATGGTGTTGAGAAATATTTAACTTTCGACATATGCCGGTTTTCGTTTCTTTTCGCTTTTACCAAAAAAATATAATCAACATGAACATGAATTATTATGAAGTAAAGGAGCGAGCGAGCGAGCGTAACAGAACTTCTGTTCCTGTTTGTTGCTGGATTCTAGCTAAGCGTTGAAGGTGGCTGCCGGCATACATTAAGGCCAGCCGGTTTAGGCCTAACCAAGTTGTAGTTCCAAGTAAACTCTTGCTGTATGTTAATAGGTCATAAATTAAATCGAAACACAAAGAACATGGTAATTAGATAGTGATGGAGGGAGTGTGTCCGGGGGATAAAACGATGACCTTGCCGATAAAAATGTTTTTGAGGAAAAAAACGGAACCTTTTTAAATCCCTTTTAGTTTGTGGTGGTTTCTACAAATTTATCTCACCGCAAGTGTGGTTTAATGTAATTAAATTTAAATATTTAGAGAACTACATCCAAGAATCATATGATGACTTATTTTTAAAGATTAATTCATTAAAAAAAATAAATAATAACATGAGATGTGGTTTAGATCTGAAAATTAAAACGCTATACACACTTTGACTATATTCATATTTGATCATCATGTGAAGGGACAAACCATCAGTGGCACTTCGATATAGAGAGCTTGGTGTTACAATGCTGTCATCAGCCTTATATATATTTATATAAGCCACATTGGGAAAATTGTCTGTCTTTTAAGTCCTAGAAAAAGCAATGGAATTCTATAAAGTTGTAATATGTTCCCAATTTGAATTTTGAGAAATCGCGTCTTTCTCTTTCCAATGCCAAGAAAAAATATATTCTTAATTTATTAAACCAAATCCAAAAACTTACCAAATTTGTCAGGAATCCATTACGCACACCAATGACACTAATGCCATCATTTGTAGTCGTGGTACGAGGGAATCTGTAAAAGAAAAAAAAAAAACAAAAGAAATTAGTAAAAATTCACTTCAAAATATTCACTAAAAACAATTAAGAAATGGTTTATTTGCGATAAAGGATTGAGAAACAAATAAAAACTAAAATACTTTTTTGAAAAAAAAAATCAAATTCCCCGAAAACTGAAAAAGGCGTGTTTCCCGCCTAATCCTTGCAATCCTATGCAACCTTCTACAACTTCCTCACAACTAAAACTGAAGAAAGGTTAAATAACGTTGTAACGCTCTAACAAAATAAAATCATAAAATTATATATCCCGACAAACAAAAGCAACATTCAAACAATAGAGCAAAAATTGCGTCCGAGGATTAGGCTAGTCCGTTTTAAAAGGGACGAACCTCACGTAAAATTGCAACATAATACAGATATGGTTTTACCTGTGCATTTTACAGCGAATTTATGAGTGATTTCCCTCCATAAATCTTCATCCGCCAAAAGACAATCGGACGGCAACAACCACTTTTGTGTAACCATGTACTTGAACTCGAAAATAGAAAATGAGAACACCACCACCTCACTCACTCGCTCCATAAACTGTACTGCAAAACGGATATTTGGCACTACGGGCGGGAATAGAAAAATTGGGAAAAACCTTTACAGTTGTGAATGCACACAAGAAATGAATGGCCAACAGGTAAACGAATTTGGGCAGAGCAGACCTTAAAGATCAACTGGAATAGGTAAAGAAATTTGTCCTCGGATTAAATATGCAGACGCGCCTTTTCAGATGTCCTATGTCATCAACTTTTTAAAAAATCTAAGGCGGCGGCTGTGGTTTAATAGCGGAAACGTGATTATTTTCAAATCAGACTTAAGATAGCTCAGACGCGACTTACAGTCAGACAAAGTATCGTTGAATCCCTGGATTGAATGGAGAATTTTGTGTAGACCTGATGATGGTAGTCATTAAAAGGAATGTCCTACCAGGACAAAGGATAATTTCAATTCATAGAGATAATTCAATTCAATAATTCATTCTGGGTATAAAGTTTCTGAGGAATTAGTTTTTGAACCTTTTTATTTTAATTCAATTAAAAAATAATTAAATGAATGGAAAATAATTAAAAGGAAAAATAATTAAATAATTGCAAAATAATTAATTTAACTAAAAAATAATTAAATTAACTTAAATAAAATAGATATAATTAATATATTAATTGCATAACTCTGAAGGGCCAACATCAATTAATTTTTTATTGAGGCCACGATTTTTTAATAGATGTAATCATTTTTTAATTGAGGCAATCATTTCTTTAGACAATAATTCGCGACAAGGCAATCAATTTTTCAATCTAATTAAATTCTCAAGGAGTTAATTACTTTTGAACTGATAATGAGTCGAATTTTTTTTAATTACGCCAATTAGTTCATTAATTATTTTTTTTGAGGCAACTAAATTTTTAATCGATGTAATTATTTTTAATTGAAGAGCCAATATATTTTGCAATTAATTAAGTTTTTAATTGAGGCAATTATTTTTATAATCGAGACAATTAATTTTTAATTGATATCGATTGTGACAATTAATTTTTTAATTGCTACAATTAAAAAATAATCGCTACATTAATATTTAATTGA
The DNA here is from genome assembly GCA_947397865.1 of Polietes domitor. NCBI lineage: Eukaryota > Metazoa > Arthropoda > Insecta > Diptera > Muscidae > Polietes > Polietes domitor. The sequence goes on along the minus strand of OX377621.1, from coordinate 28,745,682 downwards.
GACAATTAAATGATGCTAATTACTTTTTAATTGAAGCAAATATTTTTTAATTAATTAATTTTTTAATTACGACAATTAATTGTTAATTAAGGCAATAATTTTTTTAATTTAATTAAATGATAACGCATCATTTTTTTATTTGCGACAATTAACTGCTAATTGAGGCAATTAATTTTTTAATCGAAGCAATTATTTTTAATTGAAGAATCAATAATTTTTGAATTAATTAATTGTTTAATCGAGACAGTTAATTTTTAATTGATATTGCTGCAATTGGTTTTTAATTGAGATTATTATTTTTAATTGCTACAATTATTTTTTAATTGAGACAATTAATTTGAATTTGTATGTCGGAGCAATACATTTTCAAATTGAAGAAAATATTTTTTTAATGATGCTATTAATTTTTTAATTGAGGCAATTATTTTTTAATTAATTAATTTGTTAATTGGGACAATTAATTGTTAATAAAGGCAATATTTATATCGCTACATTAATTTTTAATTGAGGCAATTAAATGATGCTAATAACTTTTTAACTGAAGCAAATATTTTTTAATTACGACAATTAATTGTTAATTAATACAATCAATTTTTTAATTTAATTAAATGATAAGGCATCATTTTTTATTTGCGACAATTAACTGCTAATTGAGGCAATTAATTTTTTAATCGAAGCAATTAGTTTTAATTGAAGAGTCAATAATTTTTGAATTAATTAATTGTTTAATCGAGACAGTTAATTGTTAATTGATATTGCTGCAATTATTTTTTTAATTGAGTTTTTTAATTGAATTTGTTAGTCGAAGCAATACATTTTCAAATTGAAGAAAATATTTTTTAAATGATGCTATTAATTTCTTAATTGAGACAATTATTTTTTAATTAATTAATTTGTTATTTGGACAATTAATTGTTAATAAAGGCAATATTTTTTTTAATTTAATTAAATAAATTATTTTTTATTTGCGACAATTAATTGCTAACTGAGACAATTAATATTTTAATCGAATCAATTATTTTTAATTGAAGAGCCAGTACATTTTTAATTAATTATTTTTTTAATTGATATTAATTGAGATAAGTATTTCTGTAATTTAAAAAATTAATTTTTTAATTGCCACAATTAATTTTTAATTGAGCCAATTAATTTGTTAATCGAAGCAATACATTTTCAACTTGAAGAAATCATTTTTTTAAGTGATGCTATTAATTTTTTAGTTAAGGTAATATTTTTTAATTAAAACTTCGTTTTTTCTGGATCACAGTTTAAGAAGTTTGATATTTTTTAAAATATTTTAAATATAGTGAACATCTTGATCAAATTCCCATGAAAAATTCGACTTTTGTTTTTCTTTTCCTCCTGTAGAGACGAAAGGACTTGTTTTTGAAAATGGAAAGTCTATTTAGGATAACAAATGTATGCGATAAAATATTCGTCCTTGAACAAATAAGTTAATATGCATATCCTACATATGTTTAGGAAAAATGTTGTATAACTCAAATCTAATCCAAAAATATTCAAGATATTTAGACATCACGGACTTGATTTAACGCCTAAACTAAAATCACTAGAATCCAATTAACACCAAAAAGGATGTGCGCCTATAACTATGAACATCCTAAAGTCATAAACCTTCAAAAGTGCTACATATGACACTCGAACGAACAAACTAACCTTTTGACACTTCAGACAATACAACCGCAGTGTGATTTTAGCCAACTACAGAGGAGCCAAAGAAAATAGTTGGCACTGTGATTTATGAGCAATGAGAAGACAGGATACCACATACGAGCATACATATGAAAATTTGAATATACGTAAAAGGATTTTTCGTATACGAAGAACCATAAAAAGGACCACCCATCAATGCAGCGAATTTGCCATTAAATGAAATACTAGCACACACACACACGCACGCATACATATATCCTCTTTTATCCTTACACAGTATGAATTCTTATTGTCAAGAGTTTTTGTGGAAGGCAAAAGAATGCTGGCGATGTGTGGAAATAATTTCCAGGAATTTCCTTATAGTTATACAAACATGGCTACAACAAAAGAAGATTGTAGATCTGCTGCCAGCTGTTGTTGTATTCGGTAATTACTGTTGAAACTGTAGCAGAGGTGGTGTTACAGTTTCCTTATCCTTCTTCTCCTGCTTACCGGCCTGCTGAAACTATTTCCAAGTCTACAAATGCGTGTCGAAGATAAAGATGCATTGTTCTTTGTTCGGGGCACTATAGAGATTTTTTAAATAAAGAAAATTGATAGAAATTCGAAATGAAAAATTGTGGAAAAAACACAAACGATAAACCTCTAGGAATGTAAAGACGAATAAGGAAGAGGAGGTATGAACATAGTATTTCGTTTTAAAGATTGACAGGTGATAGTTAACATTTCAGGTTTTTGTGTTGTAGTTGAGATTTTCTTCTACTCCCCGAGAGTATGTAGGTTTAAAGGGACGAGCAATGTAACATGTACACAAAATTCTGGTAATTGGAAGGCCAACACATGATGGAGTATGAGGAGGAGGAGTGGACTGATAGATGTCTATCGGACAGATTATTGGATGCACACATGCATGCGGTATGTTTTGACAGGAAATATTTATGGTAATACTCTAACAAAACAAAAGAGCTTTTGTAATTATTACAAAAATATGTCAGAGATTTTTTTGGGAATCTCACAAGAAGAGATCAAAGATTATGGGAAGGAAGTGCATTTCAAAGAATGAAACTCTATCAAAAGCAATGGTTTGGATGAATAGCTAATGGGAAAATTATAGAAAAGAAAGAGAAACAGAAATGATTGATTATCTTGGGAATTAGGTGTACCTGGTGTAAAATTTGATTTTTGGAGATAAACGAAAAACAAAACTAGGCTAACATTTCACATCACAAGAGTTCACAGATAAATAGAAAAAATATAGGCAGGTACATATATGAAAGTATTTACATTTACCCAAGTAAATAATAATAAATTATGAGGTTCATTTCTGTAACGCATCTTATCTTGTTGAATTGTGTGAAGTGCAACCCTATGTTGGGCGCCATTTGTTGAATTCTTGGAATAGACACCGTTTCAACCCTATCACTGATCACAGATCAACTACAAACATAGAAAAATAAACACTTCAAAGGGATGTTTTCAGGTATATATCTTAACCAAAATTTTCGAAGCTGGAGTTTACAAAGCGGTTTTAGCTCAAATTTAAATTTAATTTGATATACAATTAAATGGGATTTTTGAAAATCAAATTAAAATAATTCAAATTGGAATTATATTTTTTACTGTCATATCAAAAAAATATATATCAAATGTTTAAAGTATTCTTTTACCTTGAAAATGCGTCTTATAAAGTTGTGATAAGAATAAATCTTCAAATCTTTAGTAAATTAATATTTTACCATAACATCTCAAAAAATCAATCTATTTGGAAACCCAATCGAAATTAAGATGAATATACTCGAAAGTAGAAGTATTTTTATTTTGAAATATTTTTACAAATTGGTAATTGACCCCCAACCCACTCATCAATCTCATCGCCCACATTTTTAATAGTATGAGAGATGCGTTAATAGTTGCAAATCTTTCAAAGATTGTCGAACGTTGCTTACGAATAAATGTAAAAAATTAATAAAATATTTTAATCGACTCATAACTTTGATGGAAAAGATGGTGCCATTTTGTAAAATTATGTTCAATCTCCAACAAACAATGTGGAACAGTGTAAATTGTCTCAACCTTTTCAGCTGCTCTATACTAGGTGGTGGGATACATTCCTTTAGACTATGTTGATCGCCACTGTTGTTGCTCTTGAAAAATAAGTATATGTGCCGAATCGATAGGAAAAGGAAGATCTATAACTTTGGTGAAAAGAAAAAACTCATTTCCACAATTATACATCCAAAAATGCCGGAATGTGGCATAATTTTCAATCCTCAACAATAATGTAGAGTTGTGTTAATAACCTCCTACGTTGAGCGCCACTTTTGCATTTCACAAAAAAGTAAAGATACGATTGATCCCCAGGTTTTATTCAGGAAAGATTGTGCCATAATTTAGATGAAAATTTTACCCCCTTCAGAACAATTATTTTTAATCTGCCATAATAATGTAGGACAGTGTCAATAATAGTCTAAAGCCAGATTACAGATTATCCGTATTTGCAGCCCACGTTGGGCGCCACAAAAATTTAAATAAATTAAACTTTCACCCTATCAATCCTTAAGAGCTGAGTTGTTATTTTTTAATCCAGTTTAAAACTGTTCTGTATTAGAAGTCCAACGTTGGGCGCCACTTTTATATAGAGCTACCTTCAGCTTCAATCTATTCATTAAATTGCATTCCACAAGAGACCATGAACACTACAAAACCTTAGAAAATTTAATATCTATTTAAAAATATGAAAACATAAAATATTATTTAACTCTCAGGAATGCTAGCTATTCATGCTTAGGAATGAAGTCAAGTCAATATGCAACAAATTTGCGAAAGTATATAATTTGAAACAAATTCATTATAAAACATAAATTAAAATTATTTTTATATGTTTGTTGTACTTGTAGGCCACGTTGGGCGCCACAAAAATTAAAATAAATTAAAGTCTCTCCCTATCAAACCTTAAGAGCAGAGGTGTTATTTTTTGATCCACTTTAAAGCTGCTTTATTGGTCTATTTTAAATTGATTCCCACAAGAAATCATGAATAATAGAACACCTCTTACAATTTAATATCTATTTTAAAATATGACAACAAATTATATTATTTATCTTTCCGCAAAATGGCTTTCAGAAAGACTTTATTTTGGAGTAAAGAAGTCAATATGCAACAAATTTGCCAAAAACTATATACTTTGTGACAAACGTTTATAAACATACATTAAAATTGCTTCAAACTTTTCATATTTTTTATGAATTAAGCAGTTTAAAACTATTATTATAAGTTAGCCGGCAAATATTTATATGTATATTTGGGAAACACATTTTTTTCATTTATAAAAACAATTACTTGTTGCAATTATTTTTCGATTTAGAAAAACAATTTTGACCACAATTTCTGTTAAAAAGATATCTGTGGTCTGTCGTTATTTTGAAGTTTTCGGGGTTTGTTTCAAATTAATTAATTTAATTGCATTCAATGGATAAAATGTTTTATTTTTTATAATAAATTGACGATTTTCGCAATTTAAAAATATTGGTTTCGTTTTATTTTTATTGTGAAAATTCCGAAATTATCACAAAAAAGATAATTCTGTTTGCCAAATTTGTTAATTGCTTTAATTTAGTTAATTGATTCATTTAATTTTGGATAAAAAGTTTTAATTTTTATAATAAATGGGCAATTTTCGCAATTAAAAAATATTAGTTTCGTTTTATTTTTATATTGTGAAAATTCCGAAATTATCACAAAAAAAAATAATTCTGTTTACCAAATTTTTTAATTGCTTTAAGTTAGTTAATTGATTTAATTAAATTTGTTTGTTAATATGACAAAATTGACATTTTTATAATTGCATTTTTGATAAAATGAATTTGATTTTTATAAGAAATTGGGGATTTTCGCAATATAAATATAAAAAATAAAATGAAACCAATCAAAGTTAACTGATTTAATTGCGTTTGTTTAATTGAAACCAATCATAGTTAATTGATTTAATTAAGTTTTTTGTTATTATGACAAAATTTACAGTTTTATAATTTAATTTTTTATTAAAAGAACACTATTTTTGTAGCAAATTGGGGATTTTATTAATTTTTTAAAGTATATACCGAAAGTCCAACGAAAAAAACATACACTTGTTAAATTTTCATTACGAATTATTTTTTTGCCCACTTTTTCTTCAATTTCTTTACAGTCCTCACATGTATTCTGTCTTTTTTTGTAAATTTAATTAATTTTGTTTTTGTTTATTTTTCATTTTCTTTGCAATCATCACTTTTATTGTGTTCAAGTTTTTTGTTCTGAGTAATCCATTTAGTTGTATCCTGTTACACAAATATATTCTTGATAATTTTAATCCATTTCGATGTGTTCTTTGAAATTCTTTGAAAACATTGAACTGATTTTGATTAATTTTGAGTCCAAATAATTGCACACAAGCACAGGAGCAAAAGAAACCCATGATTACCTTGGACGTCGTTGCATCGCCGAGGCAGCTGAGGCCGATTTGGCCAATAACGAGGCACGTTTTTTGGTCATAATGGTTAGGGGAGACGAAGTCCGTGATGTCGACGATGAGGGCGATGTGGATGTGGACGTTGAGAATGAGGATGACAGTGATGAGTCCTCTGTTGTTGTTGCTGTAAATGAGACACAGGATGCTGTTGTTTCGGCTGCATCAATTGTTGTTGGCGTAATCGCAGATGTCATTTTTGCACATGTTAACGTATATGAACCTTTGCGATTTAACATTTTACGTGAATGTACAACTGTCACAATGACTTTGTTGCTGCTGCTGTTGTTGTTGTCGTTGTTTATTTCTGTTTCACTGTTATTACCACTGAGATCGGTGTTGTTGCTGTTACTATTGTTGTTGTTTAAAAGTGTATTGCCGCTTAAAATGTTACTACGGTTTTTTTTATTCGAACGTAAAACGTGTATCCGTCGCAATTGCCGCCGTATTGTAATACGGTCCCGATAGGTTACCATAATAAAATTGCACACCGTGGAACATCAACATCAGCAAGTGATGGGAGGAGACACATATGTATGCATGTACAACAAGTGTTTGCAACAAGGGAAATCTTTTTTTGTTCACTTTTTTTTTCTCTATAAAAATTTCATTAAATGCATTTTTATTTTTATTTTTACGTATATTACGGAGTTGCACTTTTGCGATACGCCGATATGAGTGTGTATGTTGTAAGTCACGCGCGTGTATTTCGGTTTTACGATTTCATTTCATTTCAGTTCAGTTTCGGGGTATCGTTTCGTTACGGTAATCCATTCTGTTGATACGACACGTACCCGGAGACGTTTAGAGTAAGACTAACAAAACATTGGTGGATGGCGTATAAACAGCTATAGGATTTTTTGCCTCTGTGGTATTGTAACTCGGATGGATGGATGGATGTATGGCTGAATGTGTTCGTAGTAGTCAGCCAGAGTGTGTGTGTGTGGTTGTGTGTTCGAAATAACCAAAAAGACCCTTAATGAAAATACAATGCACACACACATACCCCGCCGCTCACATTAAAGACTGAACATATGCAGATACTTGTTCAACAAAAAACAACAATAAATGAGGATGGAATACAACAACACCGCCGGCGAAAACACTCAAAGTGAGTATTTTTTTGTTCATCAACTTCAAACTGCCGGCTTCTCTTACACTCTCACACTCTCTCTCTAGATCTGTGTGTGTTGTTCGCTCGGTTGCCAGTTATTTCCTTCATTCACAAAAGTGGAAGGAGAAGCTACACGAAGAGGAGGAGGAGTAGGAAGAAGAAACAAAAACTGAAGCCTAAAGTTAGGGTAGGTAAAGTAATGACAACTGTCGGGTAAAGTGACACGGATGGACGGACGGACGTATGGACGGTCGGGCGGATGGAAGCACAGATATACCACGACACAGTGGGGTAATATGGCTCTTATTAAACTAGTCTATCAGTAGGGTTTATTTACCCAATTTGATGGCAATTTTAAAAACTCTTAGTTAAATCGGTGAAGTTAATATAAATTAATTTCGCCAAAAATAATTTACTGCACCAGAAAATAGAGTTAATAAATTTTCTATGTATAAAATCGAGTTCTATCATCGTATGTAGAAATTCTAAATTGCTTCTATACATTAGGGTGGATCATGAAAATAAATTGCTGCGGTCAGCCTTTAGAAATGAAGATCGTAGTGTTTAAACATGATCAGCAAAATATTTCGTCGCTGGGTCAAGCCGTCTATGAGCTAAACCTCCTGAAAAAAAAACTCTAAAAATAATATTTTTCCTCTGTACTTTTTTATAAAAAAACGCACACACAAAAAGTATAAACGTCCAATAATTCTACCAATAAGTTACTCAAAGACAAGAATCAAAATTTATATTTAAAGTACTTTCAAGGGTCTATTAATTCAGAAAATAATAAAAAAAAATCATTATAAAAAAGTACACGGGAAACATAATTTCTAGAAGCCTTTAGCTCACAAACGGCTTGATCTAGCAACGAAATATTTTACAAATCATCATTAAACAATCCAAGCATTATTTTCGTGGGGTGACTGGAATTTTTTCCATTTGTCTCGCGGACATCTATTTTTTGTATTATTTCGTACAATTTTAAAATGTGTACATTTAACGCCAAATTTACAATTTATTAAAGCTTTGTAAAACAAATTTTGATTGTAAATAAGTTTATTCCAATTTTTTAATTATGCTATTTTGATATTCTCTTAAAATACGCCAAAATAGCCATAAATCTTAAAAATAGCCATATAGCTAAATCAAAATTAAAGCAGCCACACCTTTTAAAAATCCCCACGCCTGACAGCCCTGAGTTTAAGTGTTTTCGACATCAATTTTTGGCACGATATTCGGGCCTAGATTTTCTCTTAGAAACCATGTATTTGCTGAAACTTTTTTGCTCTAAAACACGATGAAAAATTAATTTTTAAATTTTGATAAAATTTATTTTCCGAATTAATTATTAATTAATTATTACTGCTTATTTTTCACATGTCGTAAGCTCATAATAAATTGGATCCATTAGGGTTGCTTCAATGTGGCGATCTGTATTTTGAAATAACCCCAAAAGTTATCATTGTTTGAAGTGAACAAAAGGTGCATTCTAAACACAATTTTTTTTTCGAATATAAAATTTTTTTTAGATCTGTAAGAACTTTCATTTATTTTATTATTATTTATATCAAGTTCTCCTGATGAAGGAAATTTTGCTTGGTAACATATACCATGGCCATATACGCATTTCATATCCAGTGTGGGGATAACTCTTCAGTAGACCTTCTGCATAGAGTACTCGTGCCTGTATATATTTATCATTCTGCAAATTTACTTCTGCATATATTTGTGTACAACGTAAGAGGCTCTATAATTATTAAAAAGTAGAAAACAGTTGAACTGTGCTGTCCTAAAATATTATCTACTGAAGACGGTGATTCGACGTGACAAAATAAAAAGTAAAGTCAATTTTTCTTATTATTTACAAAAACGCGATAAACTATTTTTATGAAAGCTTTATTTAAATTATTTGGAATAAATTAAATATAAATTTGGAATAAATAAAATATAGATGCAAAATGGTCTTGAGCCAGGACAATATCCCAGTTCAAATCGAATTATTTGGAATATTTTTAATTTGTTTTACAATTCGGCGAGTTAATAAAACCTTTCATGTTTTTATAAACTATAATATGGATCGTGGTGTGACAAATCAAACATTTGTACTAAATTGATCTTTATTATCTATTCATTCATAATATTGGGGTTGGTTATTGTTGTAACAAATATGTTGACATATTGATCTCTTATGACAAAATAATTGTTGTATCATTGCTCCATGAAACAACATTTAAAAAAAAGGTAATGTAATGTAAAAAAGAATATAAAACATGAATGCAACATAGCTGTCCATGTGATCATCATTGTAACTAAGCTACGCTTTGGACTCTATAATTTAATTATATTTTCGTTTATTAATACAAGCCATAAACAATATTTTTTCTGGAGAAATGTCAAATCTTAAATAAATAGTTTTTCCTTTTTATATATTTTATAAACAAAAAATCAGTTTCTGTAATCTAAATTTATAAATATTTAGTCTAAAATTGAAGGTACATTTTCTGTTTATAAAAAATGAATAGGAAAACATATTTAATATTTAAGTTATTTAGTAAATATTTGAAATTTTTCTGTAAAACTAGAAGAAATTTGCTTGAAATTAGAAAAAAAGATATATATATATATATATTTGTAACTCATACCAAAAAAAGTAAATTTTTTTAAATACCTTAGACAAAAATACTTTATTTTCGATCCACCCTAGTGTCTAAAATTTTTTATTATTTTTTAATCCAAAACTACAGCTTTATTTGCTTTAGAAAAAATACATAATTGGAAAATTTCATAAAAATGGGAGAAAAGAGCAAAATTTCTATGATCGCTTCACATGAAATTATTCATATACGTTCCTTATTCAATTTTCCTGCGAATGTGTCACAGATTTTTACATATTATTGTAAAATTTTATTACATATTCCTATGTTAGCTAGGTAAATCCGCAATGGACGAAAAATGAAATTTGTATTAATTAGTAGACGAATTCCATGTTAAAATCAATTTTAAAGGTCTTCCGATTTTGAAATTATTTTTAAAAATTTGGAAAACTGTGGCAACATTTTTTCATATTATTTTTGTAAAGGAGAATTGTTAGTTTTTACCGAATAAAAATTAGCAAACAAATAAATAAAAAATTAAAATATCTGTGTTTTTATTTAAATTTTACAAATAGTTACATTTATGCTGTTCATACATACTTTGGTAGGGATCTCAATAGTAGTTTCTGAGATATCAGTACAAATGTACAAATATACCGAAAAGTATTGAAAATATTTTGAAAGAAAAAATCATATTTTGTTTTTTAATTGGTGAACTGATTTAAAAATTGCACACCAACAATTTAGGAGCTATAAAATATTTTAAAAATTATACTAAATAAAATACTCAGACGAGTCCTGTTACAGTTGAAATCACCGAAAATGTCATTTGCCATATGATAGTATCGCTTTTAACGACAATCGTTTATAACGACCGCATCTCTCCGGTCCCTTGAGTGTCGTTATAAGCGATTTCCACTGTATTTTATAGTGGGACATTTTATGGTAATGCTGGCGGATGTTTATGTTTTTTCCGCCACTGTGCGGAAGAACCAAACACAAACACACACATCGGCCAACCAACCAAGAAATATACATCCATATGTATGAACGAACATCCGCGTACATATCACACACAAAGTACACAAAGAGTATGAGTAACAAACAGCACAGCAGAGTAACGCTCATGGCGTTGCTCGCTAGCTCCGCGCTCAATGCTCTTCTTTGTGTGTGCATTTTGAAATGCGAAGTTTGGAACAAATTTCTTCTTTTGACTTGACACAAACAACTGTCATTTTCAATTTACTTCGTAAGACTAGCGCAGAACAGTTGCTCCGCTACTGCAGAGATTCATTTTAGGCGACAATGGCAGTGGTGGTGGCAGGGTTTGAAGTTGTTGCTGCTGCAGCTAAACTGACAGATACTCTTGTAATTTATCACAAGAACCACCACAGCAACGATCGACAAAACTGCAAAATCGACAGAAAACAATTTTAGTATACGAGTTCATATGACACAGTCAGCGCTTCGCTAGAAGAAAAAAGAAACAACCAACGAACATACACACTGGCCCAAGATAAATGATTCGGATGCACAGGCTTCACATAAACTTCCCATTTTTCAGGAACAGCTGTTCGAGAAGGGATTGAAACGAGAATTCGTCCGAAATTTACAACACCACTTTTCACTATGTCCATGAGATTCTCATGGACCGATACTATGTATCTATATCTGTTACAATTTTCGGGTGTTATAAATCTAATGGGATTATTTACACAAAACCCTGTAATTCAATGTCAGGCGAGGGGTGGTGGGTTGTTTGGCTGGTACAATGTTGTGTCATGGAGAAGTGGTGTTGATTGTTGTGTCATTGATAGTCATATGTTGACAATTGGGAAAACCACCAAGAAAAAGGGGTGACGTAGTATGTGCATTTCAATTTTTAAAATCCTTGGGGTATTCTCTCTCCCCCTCCGGGCGAGAGCGCAGCAAGCAGTCGATGATTGCGCCCTCAGCGATTTTCTCACATCGGGGGGAAATTCATTAGAAAGCCATCAAAAATTGATTTAATTTTAAATAACAACCGCACTCATTGGATTCCACCGATTCACACAACCCACAGCACAATAATCATGATTTATTTGGTTAGACAACGGCGACAACACTCCAGTTGATGACATTTAAAATACACACACACATTTGTTATAAACATTTCAAATGAACTTGAAAGGGTGCGGGAGGAGGAAGCTGTAGATTAAATCTCAAAGAGACCGTTTAAGTAGTTTTCATGGTTGGAAATTTGAAACAGTTCACCAATTCCACCAAATATATTTTCTATTTCTGAAAGTCGATTTTTATCATATTTATGTGACAAAAAAGGTCAGATGTTTCTTGTGGAGAGAGATCATTAGATTGGGGTATTTAATCCCTAAGGATTTTAAAATTTTTCTTTAATATGGAACTACTAAATGGAAGACGTCGCTGTTTTGTCAAATCATTTCTCTTTTGTAAATAAATACAGGAAATAGGGAAAAATATGAGTATTTTGACTAAAATTTTATTGAAACTTATGTAAAGAAAAACTGAAATAATGTACACAGAAAAGAATAATGAGCCGCCAGCAAACTGATTTGTTTAATCCATAGTATTGGGGGAGTATACGAACTTTTTAAATCTTCTAAATTGTCATTACTTGAATGAAATTAATTATTGAATTTATTAATTGTCACAAAATTAATTATTTTTTTGGGACAATAAATTTGGTTTGTTTGAAATCAGTTTCCGCTTTTACAGTGTACTTTTCTCATGGTTACACGCAAAACAAGAAATCGTTACCCACAAACGAAAACTAAGACAAAAGTATTTTGTTTGCGGAATGTGTTTGTTGCAAACGATTTGTGTTTAGAAAAGCTAATTTATATAAAACTACAGCCTCACAAAACGACAAAGAGATACGCTTCTTGTTCTCTCAACTATCTTCAAAATTCTCATGTTATGTTTAAAGGCACTTTCTAATAATTTTATCTTTAATAAATTTAAAATATAAGTAAATTTATTAACAAATTATATTTTAATTTAATTATATAAAATAATTATATATATATATATATATATATATATATATATATATATATAAATTTAAATTAATAATTTTAATTTGGTACTTCCAAATAAAATTTATCATTAATAAATTAATATATATATATATATATATATATATATATATATATATATATATATATATATATATATATATATATATAAATAAATAAATTATTAGTAAATTAAATTATATAACCCCTAATAATAACCCTCTAACCGGCATTTTTTTAAATTAGAAATATATGTTCAGATATTTTTTCTGGGATAATTGTGCTAAAATAAACTCAGAAAAGGTATCAGAAGTCATTTGCTAATTTAGTTTTAGAGCCAGATGATAATAGGCGAGGAGTGTCTCGCGTCATCTACAAAAAATGCACATTCACATTGTTGAAAATAGATAGTGGAACCTTTTCAAATAATATAACACAATTAGATCTGGACCCAAAAATCAGTATTATTTAGTTTGAATTCACACAAAATTTCTCAATTTTTCTTTTTTCGGACTTCGTACACAAAACTGAAAATAAATCTAAACCAAACATTATAATGTGTTTGGTACTTATACAAAAGTGTTATCATGTCTGTTGTTCGAAGTACCATTATAAGTTTGTTTTTCTAAGAATAAGCAATTATTGAGTAAATTCGAGATTTGTCCTGCTGGTTAGAGGGTTAAACGTCGCTCGTTTGTCATAAACGTAAATTATGAAAATTTTGATATAATTCGCGAGAAATGTTTTAGCTGCTACTGTAAAAATATGTTTGCAATAAACGGCATTCGATCATTTATTCTTTGCGTGAATGAATTAAAAAATATACGAGTAAAAAGGCGATAAGTTCGGTTTTCCATATATTTATCCATGGCACAGATACAAAAATATTGAATATGAAGCAGACGTCATCCAGTCTTTCTGAGGAAATTTGTTTCCTATCTGAACCGATTTGCAATTCCAACCGATCAGCAACCCTTTTAAGCATTTATGCGGAAAATTGGAAATCACTGGTTTAGATTAGACGGACAAGACTAGATCATCTTAGACTTACTCTGCTTTAAGCGGTGTCAATCAAGGTGTTTTGAAACATAAAAATGACAAAATGTATGTATATTAGGATGTGTCATGAAAATAATTTGCTGCGGTCACCCCCATAAATGAAGATTGGATCGTTTAATGACGATCTGCAAAATATTTCATCGCTGGGCCAAGCCGTTTGAGAGCAATTCGCCCCTGAAAACACTTCTAAAAATCATGTTTTTCCAGTGTATTTTTTTATGTTGCATTTCTGCCCAATTTTTTCCTGAATTGGAAGCTCTTTAAATATAAATGTTTATTCTTGTTTTAGAATTGGATGTATTATTGGATTGACTTTTTTCTGTGACAGCTAAAAACTTATATTTCTGGGAAATATTTTGTAAAAAGTAAAAAATAAATAGAAGAAACCAATACCTTTCAAAATAATGCCTGAATATCGGACGAAAAAGTACGTGAGTGACTCCGTTTTTGTGAAATAATTTAATACAGGATATGGATTTTCAGAACCAGAATTTTCGAACTCTTTTTATAAAAATGAGCGCTACGATGTCAATTTCATATATATATATTATTTGATTGAATTCTAGATAGAAAGGATCTTTGCGAATCCGATTGATAATAATATAAAATAATAATAATATCTGTAATCCTTTTATATCCAGAAAAACTTTATAAAGGATCTTATTTATTGGCATTTGGCAGTACTTTAAATCACGAGAGCTTCGTCTAAATCAGAAGTAAAAAATATCTTTTATCATATCCTTTCGTATTGATCCGTGACAAATCGTCTGACAGAACCCATTAAATACATATTCAAGCTCTATTTTTCTTTCTTTGAATTATTCTTTATTACAAATAGCCAAGTCAAGGAAAACTTCATATAGGCTCTTATTTATTTATTTATATAGGGTGATTTTTTAAGAGCTTGATAACTTTTTTTTAAAAAAAAACGCATAAAATTTGCAAAATCTCATCGGTTCTTTATTTGAAACGTTAGATTGGTCCATGACATTTACTTTTTGAAGATAATTTCATTTAAATGTTGACCGCGGCTGCGTCTTAGGTGGTCCATTCGGAAAGTCCAATTTTGGCATTTCCACGTTTTTGAGTAACAGAGGCCCAATTGCTGCGAACGGCGACGAATCGATAATTGATGGTCATCATTAACACTGGCCGATACAGCTGCGATATTTTCTTCAGTTCGCACTCTACGTAAGCGTGTTGGTGGTTTAATGTCCAATAATGTAAATTTGGTACGAAATTTAGTCACAATAGCCCGAATAGCCGCTTCAGTGCGTCGATCAAACTGACCATAAAATGGAAGCGCGCGATGAACTTTCTTAACAGAGCACGCATTTTGATAATAAAATTCAATGATTTGCAAGCGTTGCTCGTTAGTAAGTCTATTCATGATGAAATGTCAAAGCATACTGAGCATCTTTCTCTTTGACACCATGTCTGAAATCCCACGTGATCTGTCAAATACTAATGCATGAAAATCCTAACCTCAAAAAAATCACTCTTTAGTACTGCCTATAAATGAAGAGAGTTTCGTCTAAATCAGGAGCAAAAATTATCTTTTATCATATCCTCTCGTATTGATCCGTGACATATCGTCTGACAGAACCCATTAAATACCTATTAATGCGCAATTTTTCTCTGCTTGAATTACACTTTATTACAAGTAGCCAAGTCAAGGCCGTCAGCTTTTATCACCAATTATAGCTACTAAAGCGAAAAGAATGCAAATGAAAAACTTAGGACTAGCAACAAAGGGAAACTGACTTGATTAGAGTGTTTAATATACTCAATACATGGAAAGTTGCCTGAAAGAACACAGAATGTACAAATTCAAGCTTCACATGCTTGAATTGCACTTTACTTGAAGTTCATCATCAAGTAAATGTTTATGAATGCAAATTTATGATATTTAAAGTTGTAAAATATGTCTTTATTTTTGAGCAATATGAAGACTACACCCTGCCATAAAATGCACTTTATTTTTGGACTTGAATTGAGCTGTGAATAAAGAGCTCGGCTCATTTTTTAGAACATAAAATATAACTCAACAAGCGAATTTTATTAAGTTTGCAATACAAAGGATTTTTTTTTTGTTGTAAATTACACTTTACTTTTTAACTTGAATTATGATTACAATTACAATTCAAGTTACAATTCATTGTTGGTACTTAACCAGTTTGTATCAGAATTGAAATTCCTCTTTGTTTCGCTGGATTTGAGATTTATTATTTCTAGCTTTATGCTGGAATCTGTGGACCTTTGTCAGCACACTGTAATTGTAGAACAATTCCGGCAAGTGAGTTTATTTTTTAAAATATTGTTTCTAATATTTCCACTCAAAGTTTGGGATCAATCTGCTCTTATTAAAAGAGAATAATGTTCATAAAAATGTTTAAATGAAATCTAGGGATAGATTGCAGAGAAGCCTGACTTTCTTAAAAATTATTTTACGGTTACCCTGTATCATCAGGGCTGAAAAACCACCACCACCATAAATATCACAATAAAGTGTATATATTTTTACACAAAAAACTAATGTTTAAAAGGTTCTTAAATTTTGAAAAGAGTTATCAAATATATACCGAATTTCAAAAGGATTTTATCTTCTAAATTTTGTAGTTTTCTCCATGAATATAAAAGTAAAACGCAATTACGAATTTCAAAAGGATTTTATCTTCTAAATTTTATAGTTTTCTCCATAAATATAAAAGTAAAACGCAATTATGAGTACTTCCTATCCAAGAAACAAAAACAACATGTTGGAGTGTTAATGGAACTGCCGGCATTCCTTTACAGCATCCGAAAGTCCTCAACGAGATTTCTGTTAAGTGAAAACATACACTTCGTATTTACTCTATAAGCCTATGACAACAACCACTTCAAGAACGAAAAACAAAATCAGCCATCATTTCCTATACCAGCCACTCCAGCAGCATCAACTTCCTTCCTAGGTTCCTTGGGCATGTGGTGCGAGCGAGACTGCCATTTTAAATTTTCAAGAGGAAACGACAACACATTGCATCCCTCAAAAAGGACCCTCTCTTCATAGCAAAACAAAAATACATATCCGGTACTTGAAAATCAACATGAAACTAGACAAAACACACCTGCAAAATTGCTGTGTACGAAAAACGTATATATTTGAAAATGAAAACTCTCCCTTAAAGGAAAAATTGCTATGGATTTTAATGGAGGCAGCCCACCATTCGCATCCATCCATTTGGAACTCAATATCAAATTACTGTGATTTTTTATGGCGTTTCGTTGTATATTCTCATTCTCAGTTATGTGAAAATCACAGAATTTGCAAAAGGCAAACTATCCTATGCGAAGTAATTTAAAACCGAATCGGAAACACATGTGGAAGTGATGTGCTCTGCAGTGTGGTTGGTGGTTATGCTGTGCGTGGGTTGAGGATGAAGGAAGATGTAAATGTCTCTCAGATGAAAATGTACGCTTTAACATGGAAATGTTTACATATGGCCGGAGTTGTTTTTGTCTGTCAGTTTGTGACTCTGATGCGGGGGAATGTGAAAATGTTTCTTGTAAAATTCTTAAACATTTCATTCAAGATTTTTATGTGGAACAACATATTGCATTTAATGTGTTTTCGGTGGAACAATGATTTAAATACGAGGGAAGGATGACAAGTCTAGGCGGAAACAAACACAGTGCATAGTCTTAGGAAAAGGTTTGGCCAAATTGTTAATACCCTGGAAATAATAACAAAAACACTTGCAGGACATTCAAAGATAGGAAATTCAGTTGAACAAAAAAATTTGTGTACAGCCCAATAGAAGGCGGAATGTAATTAAATCCTTGGGAGGTGATATATTATAGACTTGCAAAATTAAGCGATCACAGCATTATACAAGCCCAAGCATAAGAGGTAAGATGCAATTTGTTTGTTGTTTTCCAATTAAACTTAAAGTCTTTTTATGAAACAAATTTTTTTACGCAGATTCGTCATTTACTTATGATGTTGAAAAGCAGCTGCGAAAACCTTTTACAGGGTGGAAATCATGATAGTGATAGTCTGCAGACAAGTAATAAATGTCACCATGCCATTTGTAAACAAATTTCCATTCTATTAAATATAGATGCAAAAAGGTCTTGAGCCAGGACAATATCCCAGTTCAAATCAAATATTGATTACAGGCCAAAAAAATACAAACGAAAAAAAAAAACTAAAACATATTTTAAACCTATTACAAAAAACTAGTATAACTGATCTTGAATTATAACACCGTCCATATTACACTTGAACCGTATGTAACTATAGGCGAAATGGAGTTAAATGGCGTTTTTAGTTCTACTTTTCCTCATCCTGTTGCCCTTAAAAAGACTACATATTCAAAAGGAAGTCCAATTCAAGTCCAAAAGTAAAGATAAACAGGTCTTTTCTCCAAAAATTACAAAAACCTTAATTACAGTCAGTAAAGAGACAGAAATACAAGCTGGATAACAAATTTAAGTGTAGGACAAGACAAGTTCGTTAAAAGCATATTAATGAGCGGTAATTTAGGAATGAAAAAAAAATATAGCAGAATTCAAAGATCACAGCACAATTCAAGTGCAAAACTCAAATGATTTTTTTACAGACTCCAAATATATTTATATGCTCCAAAAACGAAATGAAATGGTTGAATTTCTTTCCAAAAATTAGGTTTATATAAGACTAGGGTTTGGGGTTTCCCGGACTTTTTTCATTTCCCGGGAAAACGGGAATAAAAATTTCATTCCCGGGAATTCCCGGGAAAAATAATTTATTTTAGGTATGTCCAATATGACTTAAAATGTAAACATCTAGTAACGGGTGTGCGTTTTTAACCTATTAACCACCATACACGTCGGTGTAGACTATTTTAAGGTTTTCGTACTTTTTTGAAAACTTTTAATATGAATGTAATTCCTGATTATTAAACTATAGGCCTGTTCGATTGGGCTTATTACTTACTCGCTTAACAAGAAAGTAGCTTACTACTCTCATAGTTTTGCTACCAGATTTTTTTGTTGATTTATTTAAGAAAAAGCCAATGGATAAAAATTTTGCCAGCTTATCAAGTCTCTTAATTGTAGGTGATCAAGAAGAACAATACAATATAATAATCTAAAAATGAATATTTTTTATTCTTGCAGTAATAAATAATAATAGGTTAAAATACTGACATATTAAACGACTTTTTTGTCAAAATATTTTACAGATTATTCTTCATGTTACAAATATTTTACTCCAGACCAATCGTCAGAATTAAAGGCCCCATAAAATTTGACATTTAAATCGCAGACACAAGTGACTTACACCTACACTAGATTAAAAAAAAGATTCACTAGACAAAATTAAAAATGATTAAGGAAGGTTAAAGTCGGGCGTGGCAGACTATATGATACCCTAGCCTTAGTCATTATTGGAGCTATATATAAATCTGAACCGATGAGATCCACTATCGTCACAGATGTCTTTAGTTGAAATTTGAGCTGATTTGCCTAATTAGAAGAAACTGGAGCTATATATATATCTGAACCGATCTGACCCATTTTCACCAGAGCTGTTTCTAGTTAAAATTTAACTTATTTTGCCACATTTGAAGAAAATCTGTTAAAATATGTGGTTTCTAGAGAGGAAAGAAAGTCAAAGCGGAGGAGACATTTGTATGGGATCTATATATAAATTTGAACCGATCTGGCCTATTTTTACCAGAGCGGTTTGTAGCTCAAATATATGGCATTGTGCCAAATTGGAAGAAAACCTGTTGATATATGTGGTTACTGGAGCGTTGTTCAAAATTTCATTTAGCTCTAAAAACAATTGCGACCTGGACTTTGATTACAAGAATAGATGGACAGAAAAAGTGATTCTAAGTCGATCTACCGATCTCGTTTCCTTTTGGGTGTTACAAACAAATGCACAAAGCCATTATACCCTGTGGTGTAGGGTATAAATACCGCAGGATATATTTCTATTCATATTTGATTTCCCTAGAATGTTTCCAGGTGAACCTTAATTGTATCCCAATTTTTAACATTTTTTTACTGGTTTCATATGTAAAGTAAATTGTCATTTAAGAAGATTTTCACCTTTTATTTCTTCGATTCTTCTAGGAAAACATGAAATTTAAAGTTTAACCAGCACAAGGGTTTAAGTATTGACATTATGTCAGCCATAGTATGATATTTTTGTTTCACAATAAAGATCATGCAAAAGTTTGTATGTAATAATGACCATCAGTAGTGTAAATATTTAAAATATATCTAAAATGTCCAATTTATATAGTAAATCTAAATTAATGCTCAAAATAATCAATAAAATTATTTTTAACATTTCCGGTATTCCCGGGAAATTAAAAATTTTTTTCTGGGAATTCCCGTTCAAAATTTTTCGGGAATTCCCGGGAAAAACGATTCGGGAATTCCCGGACCCAAAACCCTATATAAGACTCATTCTGTTTACGATGCAAATAACCCCATATTTCGGTTTTTATATCACCTTTAACCCACTGAGAACCAACACTAGGAACAAAATGTTGGCCCTTAATGGGTTAGGAAGTTCTAAAAATTGCAATTGGTTATCAATACCTCTCCAACGAGCCCCTAAAAACATAAATCGAACTAAAAATGTAGAAGTTATTGCGGTTTTTATAAAAATGCATCAAAAATTTCACTAAAATAGTAAAAATCTGTTCTTTATACTGGGTCATATTGCAAGTTTTTAATATGGCTTGATAAGGCTCGGCTTGGTTTTTAATTTCTAGCGGTTTTTTTCTCAATACCATTCTCATCGTGAATTTTATTCGAAAAAACCCCTGATTTATAGAGGTTATTTTGAACGCGTCCAGCTCACGAACGGACAATGATAAAAGCGAAATATTTTGGGAGAACACATAAAACAAACCAATCTTTCATTCTATTTGGGAACATTTATAACTTTTATTTTGAAGCCACTCTACTATATATATATTATTTATTATTATATATTATTTGTTATTTCAAATACAGTAGACGCTCGCAAATTAGAATCGCTTTGTTTTTGAGGCAATTCTAATTTCTGGACTTTTTTTTTAATAAAAAATAAAAAATCGATTTAATTTAATTCCAAAAACTAAAATAAAACACTTTTAAATTTTTTAGTTAAATTTTATTTGATAAAAACAATAAAGAACGTAACAATTCAGTCCAATACATTAAATGTATTTTTTTTAAATTAAAAATATGGAAATAAAAACAAATGGCAACAAAACATAACAATACAGTCCAATTACATAAAATGTATTTTTTAAATTAAAAAATAAAAATTTTTAAATATGTATTTTAAAAATAAATAAATAATAAAGTTAAAAGTTATAGGAGGGATAGACTGCACAATGGTCAAATTTACAACTTATCTTTGTTTGACATATAATCTGTTATATTTGTTTGTATTTTTGGTTTCGTCGAATCTGAAATATCATTACGGAGAGCCAAAAGATTGCTTATGTGATTAGTGGAAAACAATTCACTGTCATTGCACCATTTTATTAAATAATTTACGCTTCCAATGACTGTATTAAGAGAGACAACTGGTGAGACTTCAACAACATCGTCTTCGCTGTTCGGAAATTAGAATTCGAATTTCAGAGCGTTTAATGTATTGCAAACACTGATTCTAATTTCTGGACGTTCGAATTACTGAAAGCTGTAATTTGTGAGCATCTACTGTATATTTATATGCTGTAAATCCTAAAAATAGCTACTCCTTGTCCCTAACGCTGTATTTACAGCATTTTCGGGTTTCATAAAAAGCCAATGCATCTTGGGTTGCCTACAATTACCCAACTTATCCGGCGACCTCTGATGACATTTAATGTGATTTCGCTGGAATAGAAAAACTCACACTCCCGTTCGGCTGCTTCTGCTTCTTCATTATCAACTAAAATCTCAACCATAACCAGACAGCAGATTAAACAACAAACAATTGGCAGCTGCTCCTCATCAGCTTGCCATGGATTCAACAACAAAAAATAACACTTGTTCGAAACTACAATCCTTAAAAACGCGCACAAGTGTCTGTCGGTCTGTCCCTCTTTATTTGGTTGGCTCTTTGTATGGACGCGCACACACACACTCGCACACCATTAAATGCATTAGACATGATTTTTTATTGTCTTTTGTTGTGAGGAACACGCGCCACATGCTCTGGAACCCCTTGTAGGACAGCTGTCTTTTTTTATTAAGCAAATATCCAAGCCATGCATACAACACCACCTTGGATTTGAGAAGAAGTACTTCTTCTTCTTTTTCGGCTAAAGGGTCGCTCCTTTTTACGGTAACCATTTTTTGTCCAAACATTCAGACACACACCGGCTGTGTTGAGCCAGAGTAAGGCGGTACTTTGTTAGAACCAGAAAAGAGCCTTACTCCGCCAGCAGTCTGTTCAACCAACTCCTCTTTTTCGCTCTTTCTTTAAAGCCAGCAGATGTTTTTAGTTTTTTTTTCAATTTTTCAAAAATTTCTTTCTTTTCTTTTCCTGTGCGCAATTAATGAAAACTTCCCCTGTTTTGAGTTAAACCTTCAAAAGATTTGAGTTTGAGTTTGAGCTCGCTCTTCCACGCTCATTTCCACCAGTAAGCGAAGGATTTCCTCTCCATTTCAAATTTCATATTTTACCTGTCCGCTGTCCGAGTAGTCATCTTTATCGAAATATTACCTGTTGTTCGACTTTTTTCTATTTTCTAGTTTTATTTGTTCTTCGGTGATAAGCCATAAAAAAGGTGTTACTTCTATAAATCATAAAATAATTATAGCGCGCGTATTGTTTTCAATAGGTTTTGAATGATCAGTTATGGGGTTTTTTCTTTGATATGTCATGTCCACCTCGTCGTACATATGTGGAAACCCCTCGGCCAGCGGAGGAAATCCATTGTTTGATTTATAGCACGCCATAAAAAAACCTTCATCAAGCGAAAGTGTTTGAGGAAATATGATATGTTATCACAAGCAGAATATATGTATGCCGGGGAATTCGGTAGATGTAGAAGAATTTCTAGACTATCAAATGGCAGTACATCTAACAGAAGAAGTATCAACAACGTAGATTAACTTTAAAGATAATAGGAATTTTTTTATAGCCAATAATGAATTTCCAAAATAATATATCATGCTTGATGCAGAAGAGGAAATGTTAAAACTTTTGAAGAACTATTCAGGTGTTCCATAAAATTTGGATTGTTTTCCATCTTAAGTTCGGGAGACAATGAGCATAAACATTTTATGAAACCAAAAAATCCAAAGCCGAATCCATTGAGAAACTCATACCAAACCGGATGATTTGAAACACAGAGAAGAACAAGGGAAAATAAATAGGTCTATAAATTATTTCTCTCCCTACGATATGATACCAAAGATAGAAACGCCACGGTTTTGGGTACAATTAGATTGGAAAAAGATCAGGATAATATTCATTCCCAAGGCAAGAAAATGTTGTAAGCCCTCTTCGTTGAAAACTTATGTTTTTTGTACAATTTGTTATAAAAAATAAATAAAGGGATCTTTCGAATGATGCCAAAATTATTAAAATCGGACAAAAATGACGTCACTGACTCAATTTCCTTTCTTTATGTAAACGTAAACTGTAAACGTTCAATAATTCGATCAATAAGTTGGGTACCAATAGATTGGAGAAAGGTCAGAATGAATATTATTCCCAAGGCAAGAGAATGTAGTAAACCGTCTTCGTTGAAAGCTTATGCTTTAAGCTTTGGTGTGAACTATTTGTTCCGAGGAATCTCTTGAAATCTTCCTTGACACTTTGTTTCCAGGTTGTAGGAACAATTAGAACGGCAGTTTCGAACAAAATACCTGACCCAGGTGGCATGCTTTCAAATACACATCGAAGTGCAGAGAACTTCACAACGCCATGGTTTTGCGTATCAAAGGATAGGAGAAAGATCAATCCCAAGACAAGAAAATGTGGCGAACCTTCTTCGTTGAAAGATTATGAGCCATCAAGATCCTCTGGTTTGAAGGAGGGGGACGGTTTGTGGTCTCTTAGTTCCGCCGAATCTCTTGAGTTGATCCCTGACATTCAAATTCCGAATCAGCTAATACCAACCCGGATGAGTTGGACCACTGAAAAAGACAAGGAAATATAGGTCTAGATCTATCATGATCTATAATGATCACGATACATTTAATTCCGCCGAAACCCTTGAGAACCAAATTGAAACTCACTTTCCAGGTTGTCGGAAAAAGAAGGTCGACCAACTGAACGAGTTAATATCAGCCCGGATGATTTGAACCACTGAGAAGAAGAAGGAGAGAGGACGGAGGAGTTGATCCCTTACTCTCAATTTCCAGGCGATAGATCGAACCATCTAATACCAATCCGGATGAGTAGGACCACTAATAAGAACCAGTAAATATAGAAAGTTTATATGATGGTTATTTGGAGACGGAGGGCGACAAACTGAACGAGTTAATATCAGCCCGAATGATTTGTAGCACTGAGAAGAAGAAGAAAAGATATCTCAGTTCATTGGACCACTGAAAATACTGATAGAGTTAATATCAGGCCGGATGACTTGGACCACTGAGAAGAAGATGAAAGATGCTACTAATTAGAGAGAGCCTTGGCAGAAGGTGATATTTTTTCTTAATTACTTATCAAGAAGATGAAAAAGGTGATATTACTTACCAACGCAGTAGGAGAAGGAAGGCTATGCGACTTCTTCTATTTATACCAGAAGAGTTCCATTGTGATATCACGGGTTTTTACACCTCTCAATGGAACTATCTTGTGCCGCTCATGAAACATTTGGCAATTCACCCAAGTCTTCAAAGCTGAAGAAAACATCTTCTAGCCGTAGACTGCTAGGGACAGAGAAGATGTTCGATGCTCTCAATCTCCTACTCGGTCTTACAGCTCCTACAAAATCTTCTCTGGGTATGTGTGCCGGCCAGTTTACAGTTTCCTACGACCTGGCACTCAAATAAGATGAATATAGATCAGTTGTGGTGATAGTCCAACTAACCGAGTATAGTAGATGACGCCAACGATATCGATTGGTGTCTAGTGCTACTGTCTTCTAGTTATAGTTTGATAGAGAAGAATACGGTGTTCTAGGCTGACAGATTCGAGCTGAGTTTTGAGCTGAATGTAGAACCACCAAGTTCACTGTATAATTAAATGTTCTCCATGATCGTCACAATTCAATCATAATCAATATCCAATCATAATCATAATCAAAAGTTTGCTTGGACCTGAATGCTATAGTTATTTTCAATGGAGCTACCGACATAGTGTATTTCACTCATGGTGACACCTTTGACCATTGACGAGAAATCATAAACTCTTTATTGGAAAAGATAGAATAGGTAAGAACGTCAGTTGTGAACACAACCGACAAGTTCACTCGGGGTAAACTAAATTCGGTCCATTGTGATTCCCGGAAGTGGCATGTATATAAAAAGGGTTAGGTTGTGGAAGAGAGGAAAAAGTACATAGGTAAGAGGAATTGATGAATGATGAGATGATCTCATGTTATAATCTTTTCTCTAGGTTTATTGAACAATAGTGTAGTTTAACTGTAAGAACACTGAGTATCCAGTCAAAGAGATTGAGCTATCCTACAATTCCTTTTTATTGATTCCCATCTCAAATTGCATTCTCTTTCTATTAGTTCATCGACGTAATTTGCATTTTCCACGAACGGAATGCGTCCAGGGTCGCGGTTTCTATTGGAGAAGATAAGGAAGGTATCTTTGCTAAGGCCAGAATACGATACACGAAAAGTCAAAAGCCTTCATTTATGTGTTCGTCAGCTCCCGCTATTTGACCATACGAAGGATGTAGGATTGATCATTGAAACAAATATTGATAGGTTGCGCATCTCAGTCACCTTCTGCATTTCGACCCTTTACCACATTTTGGAGAAATATTCTCAACAAATTTCTTCGCACTCTAAGGAAACTTTCGCTAGGACAAAATGGGACAGAGGAGAATATTGAAATCGACTGCAAAAGGGAATGTAAATTTGTTTATGATTGGCTTCTAGCACAAAGTCCTGCTTGTTCATTTCGGTTTGCCAACTCCTGCAATAACTTTCAAGATGAATTCTTGGCAACCTAAACATTTCCATTTGGACCTAGGAATTTCAGCAGACTACCGTCTCTTTCATATCTCAATACATCTGCTGTCAAATGTCAGGGGTCTTTGGCAAGTCTTGTAGACTAAGTAGTCTCTCCGAAGTCACTTTGGACAAAGGCTACTCGTCTGCCGTCGATATATGCTAACATACAGAAAGCCATGTCTAGAAATTTTTAGGAGCGACTGGAATCGCGATTTCATCGCCGTGTCAGTGGTCAACACAGTCATTCATAATATATGTCAACAAAATTCTTATTCACTATTTATTTAAAAGAAAAGAATGAGCTGAATGATGTTTGTATAGCATATACCTCCTATGTGGTATTTAAAATTAAAAATTTAATTATAGATTTACTTCTGGACAAACCACAGATTTGGCCATAAAATTACTAAGCAATCAGTCATTGTCGAGCGTGTGTGTAACATGTTCTTCTAATACATAATATTGACTTACAAAAATGTAGTCATATAGTTTTTTATAGCCCTAAAGTCGCAGGATTAACATTTTTGTGGCTGACGGCACAATTTATTTTTCTACCACAAACTGACCACCAGTGAACAGTCAACAGGTTGCAGGTTGTTGTTATCCTCCCCGTGCTTGGTTGCCGTAGTTTATGAGCTCCTTAACTTTTAAATAAATTGTTGCCTCTGAATTCTGTGAAATATATATACATAAAAAAATACAAAAATCCTCGCGCCAAGATACTTTTGTACAATAGCTTGGCATAAAAAGAAAGAAGACCATCATGATATGGATATTTTTCTTACGTTTTTTGTGTGTGTAAGAAATAAGGAAAATAGTTAGCGGCAGTATATTGCGCAGAAATTCCTTTGAAATAAGTCTAAGGCAGGTAAGGAAAGGACTACCACCAACAGGTATCAAAATTTGCAAATGTCACTCTGGGCAGTCTGGGCCGAGCGTACGTCTGCCCAGCCATCCATCCAAACAACAACACTCGTTCGGCTGTGTCTGTCCGCCCTTTCGACGTTAAAGACCTTAAACAGGTTTCATCGTTGAACAAATTACCTTCATCAAACTACACAACGAAGACAACAACGTTCAAATCGACCCATCAGACGAAGAACATGGGAGGCTGGCTGGCGGGGACATACGGTAATCATAGTTGCAATGTTGCAACAAAATGCTGTACGCCGCAACACAACGTAGTTGTTGGGCTATTGTGATGATTGTTGCGAAAAAGTGCGGGAATTACTTACATTCATACACTGGGAGATATGAGGCATTCCAGGACAGATTAAACAGTTTTTGGATATTACTTTTCTAACAATTTCTTAGTTTTGGTGGCACTCCGGAAAAAGCATCTACCTCACTTAGACCAGAAGAGGTTAATATCACTCGAAAAAAAATATTATATAAAAATGGTGGGATGATAATATTTGAACGCACAAGAATTAAATTTTTAATTAAGTTATTAGATTTTTTAATAGAGACTGAAAATTAAGTCCATAACATTACATTTGTAATTGAGACAATTATTTTCTATAATCGATATTAATGCAATTAATTTTTTATTTGTCTCAATTATTTCTTTAAATGACTCAGTTATTTTTTAATTAAGTCCATTATTTTTTTAACCAGACTTTAATTGAGACAATTAGTTTTTAATTGAGGTATTTAATTGTCTGATTGTGACAATTAATTTTTTAATCAAATATTTTTTTTAATCGGAGCGATTAATTTTAATTAATCAAATTTTTAATTTAGACTTATCATTTTTTTATTGATTCAATTATTGTTTACTGGAGTCCATTAATTTTTAAATCAAATCTAATTTTTGTTTAATTTATTTAAATATTTCTTTACTTGATGCAATTATTATTTTAACTAAGACAGTTAATTGATTAATTTAGACTTTTGATGTTGTTAAGACAATTAATTTTTAGTAATCAATTTCTTAATTGAGGCAAAACATTTCTTAATTGTGTTAATTGTCACAACTATATAAATTTGGTTGGAACCTTATTGGGTCCTTAAGACACTCGACCTTCGATACATTACCCCTTGTGCCCGCATGATGAATGAGCACTAATAACAATGTGTCCTAATGTAAACCACATGTTCGATTTAACACGGAATGATTACTATAGCGTACGGACAACATCTTTTTTTCTGGGTCGTACGCATTTAGACGTGAGTGAGTGAGCGAGTGTGTCTTGATTGGCGGCAAAAACTAGAAGGACGAATGAATAACGAACAATGGCTAGTTTTTTGGTCGTTATGTTGCCCATCTTTAGGTTCACAACAAAATTACAAACACACATATGCATTGCGTTCTTATTTCTGGGTTATTGTCCATCATCAGATCTTGCTGGGCAGGGACGAGTAGAAAAGAGGGAGAGAGGGGAGGTGACTAAGAGTAGTAAAATGTTGCAAGAATAGTAACCACATACGGCGGTCAAAATTGCTTAATCCAAGGATTTAAATTTTTAAACGTTTGCAACCGATGCAGCGGCAGCAACAGCCGTTGGTTTTGTTCATTCTACGGCCTCGCCGTTGTCCTCGTCCTCTGCCTCACAAGTCAAACCGCCTGCCTTTCCTTTATTTTCCCATGCCAAGCCAGCCATCCAGCCTGCCAGCATTCCATGCCATTGCCATTCTTTGTGCAAATAGCCTGAAATGTAAGAAAAACACGTACGCACGACCAGGAATTCACGTCGGCCGATCCACAGGAGAGATGTGCGGCGGTGCGTAGCACATACAAGCACCGGCGGAGGTGTAGAAGGAGTTTGAGGCACCACCAACAACCAACACGGATGCACAACATCAAGTTTTGTTAATTTGTGCGATGGCATTGTCTGCTGCTGTGCGAGTAGTCCTTAAATACAGGTGGGAAATATGCGCTTGTACATATGTCTGTCTGTCTGTTTGTCTGTTTTTTTTTCTTCTGGTCATGTTATCTCTTCCTTACATTTAAGCATGGAAGCGCAAATGTGTGAAATTTGTGTTTTCAAACAAAATGACAAACAGTTTTCCCCGCTCCTCCGCTGTTCTGTTCATGTGTCGGCGCGGCGTAAGGATTAAATGCCTGCGTGGCGGTGTATTCACGACGCCCATGTTAGCGAGAGAGTCTTGGGAAATTTGGAAAAGTATTAAAGGTCTCAGGTATTTTCTTCATTCTTTCCTTCATGGGCAGGAGGAGATTATAAACAAGAATATGGGTAATTTTTGCTTTGAATGTTTGTATTTCCCCAAAACGCAATATTTTACATGTGCACCGAAGGACTTTTGCCGATCTTAATGAACAGGAAAGTACAGGGGAAACATATGAATCAAGTAGTAACAGGAAGTTACATTTATTTATTTGCAGCAAAGGCAAATTTGAAAAATCCTTGCGGAAAAATATTATACCTGACGGGAAAAATTAAACAAGAATTTCCCTTAAAAACAGAAGCGCCTTAATGTGCAAAATACTATAAAAAATATTCGCAATTTTGATACAAAATTACGGTTGCTTGGTGTTGTTAATTTCAATCAATTTTCCAGACATCGTTATCCTTTGATTTTCTTAAAAAAAAATATCTCAAAATACTAGATTTGTTTCAATTACACAGTGCTACAAAAAATAATGAAGTAGAAAACTCTGGGTAGTGATATTATTTTTCTGGTAGGTATTGTCGGCTAGAACAAGAATCTGTATTTGAAATTTCGCAGACACTCCCAAAATCTTGAGTTGCGGGTAAAAAATCGTATTTTTTTCGTACATTTGCACACTTATAAGACGGTAACATAGTTGGTTATCAACCGATTTTCACTTTCTCTTCGAATTTAAAAGAAGAAACCTGGATCGATATATAGCTTGTTTAAGAAAACTTAAGAAATATGCTTGCTTTTGTCCAGCAAATACAATTTTTTAAATAATTTTTAGACATTTTTCAACTTTGGCAATGTTTTTGCAAATTATTTTGTTTGGTAGCCTTACCAATTGTAAATTTATTTAAATGACACATTTAGTACGGAGTAAGACGCCGTTTTATATTTACAAATCCTTTATATTTACAATTCCTTTTTATTAATACACAATTTTTGCAAATATACAAATTTTGGTCATTCCAGTTCACTTTTCTAATAAATTTACGAATTAAGGTTCAATAAATTACTTAAAATTCCCCAAAATACGTAAGATTGTGTGTAATTCATAAAATCAATACAACAATTTTTTAAGGATATTTTTTATATTTTTACTAAAATTAAAATTATCGTCGTAGGCACCTTTAATATTTGTACTCTTATTTTGGATATATTTCTCATGATTTTACGAATTGAGGTTCAGTAAATTACTTAAAATTTCCCCAAAATACTTAAAATTGTTTGTAATTCATAAAATCAATACAACTATTTTTTAAGGATATTTTTTTATATTTTTACTAAAATTAAAATTGTCGCCGTAGGCACCTTTAATATTTGTACTCTCATTTTGGATATATTGGTCCGATTGTACCCTCTAATATGTCCACTTAAGGTAATTATGATATCTACAAATGTTGCTAGTTACACTTTCACATAGAGCCAGTGGTTTAGAAACAGCCAACAAAAATTTGGGAACAAATTATTTTCTAAAAAAATATATTTTTGTTGACTCACAAAAAAATCATAAAAAATAGAAAAAAAGCCGGAAAGCATATTTTGTTTTATTTTTTATTAGCGAACATTCTAACGCAAAAACTGCATTTTATATGTAAAAAATATATGGATAAATATAAAAGTTATGAACAGTTTAGAAGCAGCCAACAAAATTTTGGGATAATTTATTTCTTTTTCGAAAAAGAATCTATTTTTGTTGCCACGAAAAAAAATCAGAAAAAATTAAAAAAAAAGTCGAGAAAAAATAATTTTTTTAATAGCTAACATTCTAATGAAAAAACAATGTTTTTAAGTAAAAAATCTATTGATAAATGTAGAAGTAATGATACTGTATGTAGACGCAAAATTATTAAAAAATCTTGATTTTAAATTTTTGTTTAAATAGCGCTAAAAGTCCTATTACAAATTATTAATTTTTGCAATAGCTGTTATCTTAACGATTGAAACAATGCATTTTTGAAGAAAATCTATGAATAAATGTAGAAGTTATGACCCTTGAAGTAAGTGAATTAAAAAAATTGTGTGAGAGAGATTTTTGAGTTTTGTAAAAAACCAAATTATATTAACAAAAAAATATTAACATTAAAAATCGGGAAAATCGGATATATTTAGAAATCGGCCCAAAGTTGACTACTTTTCGTATTTTTCGATTTTAAAGATAATTAAAATTTTTATTTTTTGTGTGTTTATGTTTTTTAACATATTATAACGTATTTTTTCATAATGCGAAGAAAAAAATTTATTTTTTTTTTGTAAAGGGTGATTTTTTAAAAGCTATAAGAAAGTTTTTCAAAAAAACACATAAAATTAAAAAAAATGAATCGATAGTACGGTCCATATAATTTAATGTATGAAGATTATTTCATGTAAATGTTGACCTTGACTGCGCCTCAAATGGTCTATTCGCTTAGTCCAATTTTGGCATTTCCACGTTTTTGAGTAACATAGACCCAATTGCTGCGAACGGCGACGAATCGATAATTGATGGTCATCATTAACACTAGCCGATACAGCTGCGATATTTTCTCCAGTTCGCACTCTACGTAAACGTGTTGGTGGTTTAATGTCCAACAATGTAAATTTGGTGCGAAATTTAGTCACAATAGCCCGAATAGCCGCGTCAGTGGGTCGATTAAACTGACCATAAAATGGAAGCGCGCAATGAACTTTCTTAACAGAGCACGCATTTTGATAATAAAATTCAATAATTTGCAAGCGTTGTTCGTTTGTAACACGATTCATGGTTAAATTATAGACAAAACTGAAGATGTTTGAAAGTGAAACAAAACACGAAAAGATAATAGGTAAAAAATCACCCTTTATAACAGATTTTCACGTTTTTCAGATTTTGAAAATTGATAAAACGTAATTTCTTTTTTTGACTTTGTCGAACTGTTTCTCATTTTACATTTTAAGAGATTTTGCACTCAGATCTTTTTTATTTGAAATTGTGGTTTCTTAGCTTTATTATCACGCCAAAACTATGTTTGTACTAAATATAGTTTGTTAGTAATGAATATTGTAAAAAATATCGTTTTTGAACAATTGTCTGAATTTGGACCATCACTACTTTTTTCCTTCAAAAGCCTTTAATGAAATGTATACATATTTGGAAAGGTTGAAGGGTTCCCAGTTTTTGAAGAGCAACTTTTTCCTGCACAAAAGTGCACCCTTGGAAGATAGGATACATTTAGTGCAAAAAGTCCGATTTTTTAGTTCCAAAACGCAATTTAGTCTTTTTCCTCTCATTATCTTGTGAAAAGCTATGCAGACAAAAAGGTGAGTAAATTTCCTTTATCCTCATGCCAAATTATAAAAAAATGTTTCTTCGCATTATGAACAAATACGTTAAAATATGTTAAAAAAATCATAAAAATAAAAATTTTAGTTTTCTTTAAAATCGAAAAATACGAAAAGTAGTCAACTTTGGGCCGATTTCTAAAATATATCCGATTTCCCGATTTTTAATGTTAATATCTCAAAATAATCCTTGGGTCCTTGATTAATTTTGGTTGTTTACAGAACTCAAAAATATCTACTAGAACAAAAGTTATAGAATTCTGGCCGATGGATTTTGATTCTGAACCACTGTGAACCGTACAACTAGCAAAAAGACGCTTTGTTTTTAAAACTCCTGAGTTATTGAATTTTTTATTATTACTAAATATATGAAAAAAATACAACTTTTCATCATTGCAGTTCACATCAAAAGCGAAAAAGAATTACTTGATTTTCCAATTTTCCCAAAAAATACCTGAAATCCCAAAGTGGGGAAAATGTGTTCCAAAATGGGAATGGTCGCCATGATTTTTTTTAACATTTTTATCCGTTTTTATGAATTTTGAGTAAAAATACTAAATTTACCATTTCCCCCCCCAAAAAAAAACCCGAAATCCCAAAGTGGGGAAAATGTGTTCCAAAATGGGAGATTTTTTAAAATGGTCGCCATGCTTGTTTATACCATTTTTATCTGTTTTGATGAATTTTAAGTATTGAAATGGAGTGACCAAAACTTTAATTTTTGCAAAAATTTGCTCCTAGGCCATCTTTAAGAAAATTAAAAACCATTTCGTGGAATTATCTTCCAACATATCCTCAAACCTTGCAATGTTTCCAGAAATATTGAAATTTATGCTGCATTTGTATTAAAACCATAGGCTACAACAAATGATGAATCTTGCCAGGACCCGGAAACATATGGCGTGTCGTCCACAAAATATTTCGAATTTTTGTTTTGTTTTGTTTAAAATTAAATTAAATTCTGTGGTTGGCTTCAGTCCAACAACGAAATATTTACTCAACATTATTTAAAAATAAACATTTGCAAAAGTGGCGGTGCTGCGTTGCATTGCCATTGTGGTTTCGGGAGGTTGGTTGCAACTCTCAAATGAATATCAAACATTTTGGCTTTGGCAAACTGTTGTGAAACTGTTTTGGTTTTGCATTCTGGCGTAGCTAGTCATAAAATTTATCTTTATGCTCCAACTGACTGACTGACACTTTTGTCAGACATTCTCACTGGAGTTGGAGGGGCCTGACGCACTCGTCGCATATATTTTTGTTTAAATATTTCTACAAGAGTTGAATAGCACATACATATGTTTATGTTTAACATCCCTGAGAGGAGTTGAAGGAGTTTTTGTGATGGTTTTTCAATCTTTAGACATGCATATGTCGCTGTCGCCGTTGCCATTCACCGCATATGCGGATAAGGACAGAAAAAAAGGAGGTGGCAACGGATTTTGGCAGCGCGTACAAATAAATTTTATGCACACGTTTTTGG
Source organism: Polietes domitor (assembly GCA_947397865.1). NCBI lineage: Eukaryota > Metazoa > Arthropoda > Insecta > Diptera > Muscidae > Polietes > Polietes domitor. The sequence goes on along the minus strand of OX377621.1, from coordinate 28,711,695 downwards.
TTGTGGTTTGGGTTATTCGCGCAGTTGTTTTGTTCTCGTGGTCTGTTGGTTGGCATAGAGGCTTACCGAGGCAACAGAAGGATGCAGGAAGTCTGAAGTGTTTGTGCTATGATTCTTCCAGGGGGAAGTAGTCGAGATTCAAATCATTGCTTTTTCCACGAGTCCATTAGCAATGGGTGTTGTGAGAGTGGTAAAGGATTTGAAATGCATTTCAAATCCATGACGAATGTCAGAACGAACAAGTTAAATCTTTAAATTTTCTATGGGAGTAAAGCAGCATTTTTTCCTTTCATATAAATGATCATAAATCGATAACATAACACCCAAAGGGAAGGATAACATAACACCCAACCAATATTATAATACATTATTTCCGCCCGTTCGACTGTTTTTCTCCATATACTTAAGGTCTAAGCTGAGATTGTAATTTGCATGGAACCTTTCTTAGGTTTAAGGTGTTTTCATTAAGCGCATGTGAAAAAAAATTGTAAGTATTACCAAGTTTTTGAAAAATCGTATCTTTCACAAATAATAGGCCAAAATTCAAAATTTTAGCAAACATTTTTGAGTTTTGTAAAAAAATGAAATTAGACAAGGACCCAAGGATTATTTTGAGATATTAACATTTTAAATCTGGTAATCGGTCTTTTTTTAGAAATTAGCACAAAGTTGACTACTTTTCATATTTTTCGATTTTAATTAAAAGTATTTTTTTATTATTATGGTTTTTACAAATTTGTTCATAATGCGCTGAAAAATTTAAATTTAATTCATATTTCAGACATTGACATTTTTGAAATTTTTTTTGACTTTGTCGAACTTTTTCTCCCATATTTCACACTCGAATTTGTTTTATTAGAAATTGTAATTTTTAGAGATATTCATGACCCTGTTGCTCAAGTCAAGCTGGATCTCAATAAAGGTTTGAATGATGTTGGTTGTCAGAGACTTATTGTTGCCCAGAGGAAAAATCGGGGACTAGTTGCGCCACCATGTTCGAATCTCATGTCATCCAACCAAACCAGGCTCAACAATGGTTTCGCCTTTGGTCAGATCATTCTTGTTTTGAATGGCTCCCAACAACACCGTATGTCCAAAATCCATATCAAAAAGATTTCCCCAAATTCCAGTTCAATTGAGTTCCAAAAAATACTTAAAAATCGTAAAAAAGATAGAAATTTTTACAAAAAAATGCCCAAATTCCCAAAGTGGGGAAAACTTTAGAATTTAGGTCCAATAAAAATACTTAAAAATCGACAAATTGATAAAAACGATGAAAAAAACTTGATTTTCCCATTTTTCCAAAAAAAAAAAAAAAATACCAGAATTCCCAAAAAGGGAAAGATTTGTACCAAAATTGGGGATTTTTTTATTTAAATGCCTTTTTTTGCCATTTTTATTTCTTTTGATGAATTTTGGGTATGAAAAAATAACTTGATTTTCTCATTTTTCCAAAAAAATACCAGAATTCCCAAAAAGGGAAAGATTTGTTCCAAAATTGGGGTCCAATAAAAATACTTAAGAATCGACAAATTGATAAAAACTTGATTTTCCCATTATTCAAAAAAAAAAAAAAATACCAGAATTCTCAAAAAGGGAAAGATTTGTTCCAAAATTGGGGATTTTTTTATTAAAATGGCCGCCATGCCGTTTTTTACCATTTTCATCTCTTTTGATGAATTTTGTGTATTTTTATTGAACTTCAATTCGTAAAATTTTGAGAGATATAAACTGGAATAAGTAAAACTAGAATTTTTGCAAAAATTTAGTATTAAAAATATTCAATAACTCAGTCAATTAAGCGGCGTTTTACTCCTTACAAATTGCGTTATTTAAATAAATTTAAAATTGGTTAGCAAACAAAATAATATGGAAAAACATAGCCCTGTTGAGCTAATCACGCAGATTTCTTAAGTTTTCTTAAATCTATCTATCGATCGAAAGCTCCAGGTTTCTTCTTTAGAAATGTGATGTGAAAATTGGTTGACATCCAATTAAGTTACAGGCTTATAAGTGTGAAAGGTACGAAAAACCCGGGTTTTTACCCGTAACTCAAGATTTTGGGAGCGTCAGGCAAATTTCAAATACAGTTTCTTACTCTACACGACAAGAAAAATAATATCACTTCCAAGAGTTTTCTATTTTTTTTTTCTTTTTTTGTAGCACATCATCATTAGTAGGTATCATCATTCTAGTTTCGAATGGCGCCCAACGACACTGCCTAGCTAAAATCCAAATATCAAACAATGTGTGTGACCAGAGGCGTTAAAATGAACGTTATTTAAATTTCATGCATGAACTCCAAAGTAGCACCCAACATATTTTACCGTTCTCAGACTAAAAACAGTTATCAGGGCCTTGAAACGATTCCCCATTGTCAGTCACTGCCTTACAACTTTCTTTGCGAATGGCGCCCAATGACGAAGCCTAACCAAAATGCACATTAAACAGTAAATTTCACCAAATCAATTATATTCGAACTGTCGGAGACAATTAGCACGAAACCTGCTGCGTCATATTGCGACATCTTCAGGCCAAACAGTTATCATGGCCCAAAACGATTCGTCATTGACTGGTCACTTTCTTTTCGAATGGCGCCCAACGACGAAGCCTGACTAAAATCCACATGAGATAGTAAAATTCTCTAAAAGGATTAAATTCGTATACTCTGTACTAATGCAGGGTCAGGGGCCCAGTGTATTATCAGCGACAAAAACTCCCAAATTTCAGGCGCCCAAATCTCGACATTACTGATTGAATTTTGCAAATAACATTCCTATTAAGCATATTCTAAAATATATCGCCAATATCGGGGCTAAATTTAGCTGTGGATGCATTTAAAGTTCACAAATGCTAAAATAGATGAACATTTGATCATAATATTTTATTGGGATGTATCTCGGAAACCATGATCTTGGGGTGTTATTTTAAATTTAAAATAGTGTAATTACGTTTTTTTTTTCTTTTAGATAGTGGTTTACCTGAAGATTTTATTTATTTAGTATTGTTAATTTTCTACAGCATAAAACTATAAAATGCGCACCGTTGCCTCGGCATTTACAAATATTATTAAACAATTGTCTTATTTGTTCATTTCAAAAAGAATATTCAGCTTATAGCTGCCCACATCGATTTAATTACTGAAATGGTAAAACCTTTTAAGTCAAAAATGTAGCAATACTTTCTTCCTTGTTCTCTGTTAATGTATTTTGGAAAAATTATTTAAAGCATACTTTAGGGATGTAAGGTTTTATGGCATGCGAGCGCATGTAAATTTTGGGCCCTTAATTATTAAGGTTATTTATAAAGTTATAATAGCCGTTTGTCATCGATTAAAAAAATAAACTAATCTTTAACAAAAATTTCGAAAATCGTAATAAACAAAAAAAATTATTTGGGCGTTGGGCGTGGCACTGACAATTTTCATTTAATTGTGGACTCAAATGAAATCTCTGGTAATGATTTGTATTAACATATATTTTAAAATAAGATTTTTTTGACGCTTTTTCATTTCAACTTACATGAGAGGTAGGCATGGTTGTGGGCGGATTTACACAAACAATTGTTTTTGATATAATTTGACGATATAAGGGATGTGGGCGAAATTTCAAGGTTCTAGCTTTATTCCTTTTAATTTTTGCCGCAGCTTATATGAAAATATTCCACTGTGCGGCCCCCTGATTGTCCCTGCTAGAGAGCTTCCAGTCAGCAGTTAGTGTGGCAGACAACTGCAAGTAATTTCGCAACGAGGTCTGATCGGAGTCCATAATCTGGTACCACGGGTGGTCATTGATTCTCAAGGGACGCTGGTCGTCGCATAATTATGAACCCAGAAAAGTTTCGGCTTGATGTGGATTTGCGTATTAATCGGATGCTACGATCCATAGAATATAAGAGGTTCAGATGGACCTGGGCTCTAACCAAGGATGGGGAATATGTCCACACAACATATGCTCATTGATACTTTGATTATCACTCGACTTCTTCTTCTTCCCAATAATTTGCACGAACACTTTCGACGCAAAAAAAGGTGATTCAGAAGGTGATTTTTTGACAAAATGATTTGGTTAGTGATCTAGACGAAAAATCCATCAAGCCTGGGATGGAAAAGGAAAAAAGGCGGTTCGCCGTAGATAGTCACTGTTTGTCCGTTTTCGTATCGAATGGCGCCCAACGACGTCGCCTTTTCAACAGCTCCACCATCTCCAGTAAATTTCTCCAAATAATATTCGTACTGTTGAGGGTTATTATCTTCCCATTACATCCATACATCCTTCAAGTATTATATTCATTTATTATATTCCATCAAGTTCAGGATGGAAAAGTCAAAAAAAAATAGTTCGCCATAGATAGTCACTGTTTATCCGTTTTCGTGCCGGATGGCGCCCAACGACGTCGCCCTTTCAACAGCTCCACCATATCCAGTAGATTTCTCTAAATAATATTCGTACTGTCGAGGATTATTATCTTCCCATTACATCCATACATCCCTCCAGGATTATATTCATTTATTATATTCCAGGGAAATAGAAAAATCCATTGGAAAAGGTATGCTTAAATCACAGAGTTTCCCTCAAAGAAATTTGTAATTGAAAATTATTCAATAAATATGCTAAAAATGTATATTTAAAAGATTGTAGTGTTAATCTTAGTAAAATTTAATTATAACAATTAATTATCCAAAACTTTTTGGGGCCATATCCATATTGTGCATGAAAGTGCAACGCTGCTGCTCGGCGCCACATTCAATTTCCATTTTTACCACCACATATTGTTGGTGGTGCTTTTCATATCGAAGCCATATTTAATTGATTTACTCTCATAAACTACATAAATGCAAGAACACATGGCATAGCACGGCACAAGATAAACAAAGAAGTGTATATTTAATGGCATAGTACGCTGTTGTTATTGTTATTGTTGCTGTTGTGTTGTTTTGTGTTGAAAATCATCAAATAATTTTCGCATTGCATGTTTGGCGTCATTAAAAATTACCATTCATATGTGAAATTCAGTCTAACATTGATTTTCATTCTTCTCTATCATTTCCCCACACAGACGGACGGCTGGTGGTATAAACGTGCCGAGCAATTATCTTTGTTCTAAATACGGCGGCGGCCTTTATTCAGTGGAGAATTGTGTTTGCAAATAGTACGAACGAGCCATGTTAGCTCCGCTGAGCCATTGATTGCTGCGGCACGGCACCATCACCGCCACCACTCACTGAGTGGCACATTAAAGTCTTTTGCTAGAAATTTGCCAAACAAAACACACAGACACAGACAGATTTCTGATCTGAATGAAGAACAACAAAAATCTCTATTCAGCATCATAGTCATCAGCTCGCCAGGCATCAGCAGATCGCAAATCACACATCAGCCTAACACATCACAACACAACGTAACACCACATCTCACTTCGCAGAGCTCCAGCCAGCCAGCCATGCCACATGCACCACACTCATTTCTATTCAAGTCATTCAAAATAGAAAAGAAATGATTCCAATGGAAATGTGATTTGGAAGTGAGTACGGTGGTTTCCGAGGAATCTATCTGTTGGAGACGGAATTTTTGAGGAAATATTAAAATCGTACTTCTTGGAATTTCAGTCTTGGATCTAGAGATTATAATAATGGATTGAGTTTCGTAGGAATTAAGGATTAACGATTAGGCCACATTATCTATCAAACATTGTATCATTGTTCGTTAAATGACGCTAGCTTCAGAAGTGGGCTAAGATCGTAGATAATCAAGTCCTGAAATGAATTTTAAACTCAGAATACTTAATTGTAATCCTTACACAATCCCTAAACGCTCTGATAAATTGTCGTCTGAAGTGGTATAGTTTCATAGCCATATATAAAAGCCAGTTAAAAATATATGAAATATCATACATTCCTGAGATTAAGATGGTTTTTGAAGAGGGACAGTAGTCTCGTAAAAGGTAAAATAATTAAATGAATTTATTGCGGATTCAAATTACTTAATCATTAATTAAATCACTGCCGGGCTTAAAATAATTCAGAAGTGGGATAGCTCGAGAAGAAATATATTAGTTCAGAATATTTAAATGTAGATAGATTTAGTGACTGAAAAAGATTCAAATGTGTTATACTTCGGATTGTTTAGTAGGTATTCCGGATTCAGTAAAACCAAATCGTAAACTTAAATTCTAATAAGATTACTAAATATCAAATAAGCTGTTGGGAATAAGTGCCTTCAGAAGTGGGATAGCCTAGTCGAAAAGGAAAATAAAACCAAAATCAAGACAGTTCATTACATTATGCTTAGCTCGAGGAGAAGGAAATTAGTTCAAAATATTTAACTGTAGATCCAGTTTGTCCTATTCTCCGATGAAATTAGTCACTGAAAATTATTCAAATGTGTCAGAAGTGGGATTGTTTGGATATTCAGTATTCAATATAACCAAATAATTAATTATAGTCTAATAGGAACAAAAATATCAGAAATGTTAATGCACGACTCTAGGGATTGAAGTGCCTTCAGAAGTGGGATAGCTTATAAAAAGGACATAAAATCAATGCAGTCCATTAAATTATCTTTTAAAAGAAGTATAACATATGTATCACAATGAAGGTATGATGTTGAGAATTAAATTCATACAGAAGTGGGATACGACAATGAAAAGGAAAATAGTTCAGAATATTAAATTGTATATATTTTATTCCCAGTCCAAAATAGCAGTAGTCAGCGAAAGTGATTAAACTGAGGCCTTAAACTTGTGGCTGAGAATTGTTTCGCAAATATTCTGAATTCATGAAACGACATTCGTCGAAAGAGTTAATTAATAAGATTATAGTTGGCATCTTCGAATAATGACCGGGATCCAAAATGAACTCTGGTTCGTATGAGAGATATCCTCATAGAAGAAGGTGGGATTGAATGAATTTCATGGAAGTAGGATCGCGTTGCATTACTTGAGACTTGTTTAACGTGTTAGTTATCCGAGATTAACATTGGATTGCATTTTAGAGGATAATTCTTGAAGCCGAACAAGATACTGTTGCTCTAACTTCTACTATCATTCTCGAGGTGCGCTCCAGCAATAGTTATTAGTTGAGAAAGAAGTAATCAGAGCCAAATAGATAAAAAGGGGCCTGAAACTTTTGGTTGATCTCCTGTCAGAAGTGCGATTGTTTCGCCAAAATTCTGGATTCCATATTAGACATTCGAAAGAGTTAATTAATAAAATTATAAATAAAAAATAATATTAAAGAGCAACACTGGTTCGGATGAGAGATATCCTCATAGAATAGAATTTCATGGACGTATTATCGCATGCATGAGTCTGTATTTTTAAAAGCTCGGACAGGATAATATAGCATTGTCTCTTGCTCTCATCCTCGTAATGCAGCTATAGCTGTAGTCATTACATTAGATACTCGAAATTAATATAATGGTTGAGAAAATACCGATAATGACTGAATTTTGGAGGATAATTCTTGAAGCCGAAGAAGCATATGTTACACTTACTACTATTCCCTTTCTCGATTTCCAGTTCCAGAAAGAATGATTACTTGAGAGACGTTATAACTATCCTTTTGCAAAAAAGCCAGGAGACGTTATTTGCGTAATTCTCGTCTGGAATTCGGCAGTTCTTTGAAGGGACCCATCTTGTGATCCGGAAGTTGTGAAAAATTGGATCTTTATTAATGAACTTAACATGGGGTTGTCATAGGAAGGAAGTCCTTCTTTTTTGAAGCCATTTCATAATATTTTATGAAATTTTTATTTTGTTGTTGTTCCTCTCATAGATGCAAAGAAGCCAAGTTGTATAACAACTTAGGATGTAGTACAAATTTGCTTCTTGTGGAAGTGTGAATAGTTAGATCAAATGTTAATGTAGTTATTAGGAACCGCATTATAACTACGTCAATGACTCATATTAATAATAAAAATATTATATGGGTTCGAGAGCAGCAAAGCTGACAAAATAAATTCTTCGGAAGGGAAAAAATGTTAATACAATTTGTGGAAGTTTATAAAAACAACTTTCTGAGAAGAGGAAAATATGTTCATTAGTCGATGAAAGTGTTTGAATAAGTTTAAAGTTACAATTTAAAATGACATTAGAAGTGGGACTGTAGCATAAAATTTCTGAATTCAACACGACTACAGACAAAGTAAGTCAGAAAAATAAAACAATAAATTTGTTAACCAATTAGAATGTTAAATGTTATAGTCTTAAAGCATGGATATAGAGGTTAAAACTACGTCAGAAGTGGGATAAGATATTAAAATAAGATAAGATGTAAAAATCCTAATTTTCGATAACATTAGTCGATGAAAGAGTTTCAAAAAAGGGTAACATCGTGATTAGACTGACCTCAGAAGAGGAACTGTAGCATAAAATTACTAGATTCAACAATTACAACAATGAAGTCAGAAAGAAGTGCTTATTGTATCGCTTTGAATCATTATGAATCGCTTGGAATTTTTAATGTTATCGTCTTAAGGCATGCATATCGAGGTTAAAACTACGTCAGAATTGGGATTGAGTTCTTCTTTTCGAAACTAAAGTACCGATGAGATGTGAATATTATTAAAAATCCTAATATCCCATTTCAACGAACACATTAGTCTATGAAAGTGTTTCAAAAATGGTTAACATCGTGATTACACTGACATCAGAAGTGGGACTGTATCATACAATTTCTGGATTCAACAACTACAGACAAATTAATTTCGTAAAACGAAAGAAAAAGATGTGAATCGATTAAAATGTTGTCTTAAGGCAAGGATATCGAGGCTAAAATTGGATCTACAATGGGATTGACTCTTAGAAATTTTGTTTTGAATAAAAACAAAACAGAAATGGTAGTTTAAATAGCACAAAACAAACAACGATGGATCTCAAAAATGTAATGAAATAGAATATCGAGGTTAAAACTATGTCAGAAGTGGGATTTATGTCTAAAAATTCAGTATTTATAAGGATAGTTAATATTTTTGTATTCATAGGAGGACCTTAAAATATCATAGTGGATCTCAAAATTGAAATTAGATCAGAAGTGGGATTGTCTGGTAGAATCAAAGAATCAACGAATCATTTGATTTGGTATGACTATTAACTATCATAGGTAAGAGTTTAAAATTAGAAAAGTCAGTGATCCTGTAAAATTTATGTGTTCCTTAAACCAGAGCCCTGACATGTCCTTGAAATGCCATTTCAGTTGCAGTTTTGTCTCAAAAAATTAAGGACAATTATGCTGTTCACTGTGAAAGTTGAAAAATTCCATAACAAGTTTTAAATATCATTAGGAGTGAATGAAGGACAATGGTGATTAAAACGAATGCCACATATATCTGGTATAACCAAGGACAAATATTTTAGTGTATTATTAAATTATTTGCTCATACACATTGCTAGTTGGCGTTAAGAGCGTTTATGTTGACACATTTTGCAATACAATACAACGCAATTTCCACATCCATTCCAGGTGGCATGTGGAATTAAGCAAAACTTCTCAGCCGTTGAGATCATGTACTCAAGAAGGACCATTGTTGTCAGCAGCAGGTATGCCAAAATGTTAGCTGTGCGTGCCTCAAGAAACAATTTGTATATTTTGTAAAACGAAGGCGTTTTGCAAACGCTGCTGGATATATCGGCTGCTATTGACTTTGAAATTATACAAGGGTGTTGTAATCCAGGACCTCCCGCCTTGCGTTGTGCAAAATACTGGATGAACATTGAAGATTTGCGTCACAGAAAGCAGTAAAGCTCCGGTTAAGCTGATTACATATAAAAGAAACCAGAACACAATACATTGGTTAGGCTTTGCAATTTATAAAATGAGAATGCCAATTTGTGAATGAGTCGTTGAATTTCTATATAATATCCAAAACAGAATATTTGGTTTTCTATTCTAGGAATTTTCCGAAATATATAAATTATACTCCAATGTTACCACTGTTTCCTCCACCAAACAACATGAATGAATGCACAGTCATTAAAGCATAGCTTTTCCCAGTAATGCTACTCCTGAATACCGATGATGCCCGATGGCTGAGGGTTTGGAGGCAGGCAGACAGGTTGATGTTGATGCTGATGCTGGTGACGACGACAACGGGCTGAATATAAAACCAACATTAGTCGGACGTGTGTGTGTGTACTGATGAAGTGATACAGGGAAGCTGCTGCTGCTGCAGCAGCATCAGTTGCATTGCACAGAAATGACAGTAAAATTTCATAATTGCACATGCGGCAGCAGCAGCAGTATTTATTCATGCTTTTAGGCTCCCTCTTCGCCACCACGGTTGTATGCACCACAACGCAACGCATCGCATGGCATTTGAATGCAGGAAAATGCTTCTAGAATTCAATATGAAATGGGAAACCAAAAGCACACATGCAGAAGTACGGCGTACGAGGACCTTGTGGAAAGTCAGGCAACAATGAAACTAGGAGCAAAGGAGGTGGAAGCTACTAATAAGGCTGTTTTTCTTTAAGACTGGATAACTAAGCTTCGATAAGAAAAACCGAAATAAAAAGTTAAAATTTCGCTCAAAATAAGAACTTATTTTTTAAATTATAGCCAACAGCAATATTAATATAATAATAATATAATTTTCGAAAAAAATATTTTATATTAAAAGTATTGGACTTAGCCTGGATAATTATCCAGTATAAGTCAAATTTGTGGTTATCGAGGCTAAGACCAAAAAAGTCAACACAAAATATTTTTTTTTTTAATTTGTTTTGATGCAACTATTTATATTTTAGTTGGCGACAAAGCGAAAAAATATTTTTTTTTATTTTGACCAAAAAAATAAATTTTTAATAACGTTTTTCTTATCGCAGCTTGGTATCCCGGCTTAAAGAAAAACAGCCTTAATAATATAATTTGTTTGCAAACATCAAGATATAAAAATAGACTAAATTAGTAATTAAAAAAGTAGAGATTTATATGAACATTTAGAGGTGAACAACAATTTCTATATTTCTATACATAAGTTTTACTAAAATTTTCGTCCAACTCTCGTCCCTACACATGCATGTCAATGTTGTTGTCCACAAGAAGAGGAGGGAGTTTTACACATGCATGTTGCTCTCGGGGAAATATGGCCCATATATCAGAGTGGAGATATAAATTTCAAATTACTTCTTTACATTTGGTTAGGTTTGGCATGGCATTCACAATTCACGCCGCACTCCCCACCCACAAATTTCCCGTCACTCTTTATTTGAGGAATAGACATTAGAACAGGAAAAGTGCATAAATTCGCCACCGCCCCCTCCTACTTTTGTGTTTGTTGTGTGTCCACCAGTAAGTCAGACATTTTACTACCCTTCCTTTCGTGCATGTGCACAAACGCCCATACTTTTGATCATTACTGTAATCTGCAACATAACCAGATGGTACTTTATTCACTCATTTGGAGGGTATTAAGGCATGTTATGTGATATGTATGATGGGCCATCATGCATGTTGTGTTGTCGCTGCTATAGCTGCCTCTTGCTACTGCTACTGTGACGCTGTTGCAGAATCTGCAACTCTTAGGCGAGGCGAGCTGTGTTGCTGTGGGAGTGCGTGCATGTGCATCAACAATTTCAACATTGTAACAAGACATAAACACTTTGCACAGTGTTGCAATGCTAAAAATGGAAGATGTGGAACAAATGACAGATTTGATAGGAATAAAATATGTCGAAGAATGGTATAAAACCTGATTATCTTTCCTAAAAAGTTTTTTTTCTTTTATCTACTACGAAAAAAATTTCAGCAACAAAGTTTGCAATCTTTCTAAACAATTCTGAATCTTGTAATAAATACCGAATGATTTTATGGATTTTTATATGGAAATTTTCTGATATAATATTTTAACTAAGTTTCCACAAATCCGATACCGCTTTCATGATCCAGACATACCAATCTATACACATTTAGGAGAGTTACTTCCTAGTCATCAAATTGATATTAATTTCGAATCGGAGAAGGCTTGATGTATGCAACAACCGCCAATGAGTGCTTCAGGTAACTAAATATTTCCTTGAGATCAAAGTCTTTTTCTATCCATGTGGATAAACCGGTCGACATTTATTTTTGAATTAATTTATTAAATTTCAGCGCCAAAAGCATGGGCGTACGAAAACAACAATTATTACTTACGCTGATATCATGTTATAGCGATATCATGTTATAGCGGAGGATAGCGGCGAAATTTCCAAATATCCAAATATTAACCACTTGTTAAAGCACTGCGAAAAACTCTGGGAGGTGATATTATTTTTCTGAAATCTTGAAATCTTGCCTGTAACTTAGTTGGTTATCAACAGATTTACACTTGCTCATCGGATTTGAAAAGAAGAAACCTTGTGCTTTCGATGGGTATATAACATATTTAAGAAAACACAAACACAATTGCATAAACATTTTTTAATTATTTTTCAACTTGTAAATTTATTTAAATAATACATTAAGTAAAGAGTAAAACGCATTTTCCCCACTTTGGGAATTCGGGTATTTTTTTAATGATAAAAAGTATTTTAATAAAAAATCCGCATTTTTCGGAAGACATTTTCGCCACTTTGGGAATTCGGGTACTTTTTTGGAACAAAATGGAAAGTAATGTCTTCTATGCTTTTATCATTTAAACGAATTTTAAGTATTTTTATTGGACCTCAGTCCGTTTAATAATGAGAGAGTTTTCTACTTCATTCTTTTCTGTAGCACAGTTTAATTTAAATGAGATGTAAACATGTAAAGCTTTCGAGATACACGTCAAACTAATGGGAAGTAAGTAAACAGAAAACAAAATTAAAAGATCACTTTCTGAACATCAGCCCGAATTTGATATTGCCCAAGGGTCAACAAACGCTATATCGTTATGAAATTCCAGCCCAAAATCCATGGACGTCCCAGAATGGATAGAAAAATTTGTAGTTACACTGTTGTAAAGTTGTAGCAACTCCTAGAGGAGGATAGCGGGGAAAACTCCAAACAACCACCGGTGACATCAATCTCTTGATAAATATGTAAATTAATGACAAACTATAGCGAACCCTAGCGGAAGATAGTGGCGAAAATATATTAATATTTACCATTTTCGATAAAGATCATATTAATGAGATAATAATGATGGAAACATGCAAATCTATCGACACAAACGACTAACTTCTGAAAAGAAATCGGCATATAATATTTAAATATTGCCACCTAATATTGCTTCCAGTTGTTATAAGAACCAGACAAAATAATGGTTATAGTTAAAGTTAGTCTTTGCGGAGGACTAAGCTACTTGAGAAAGATGTAAACTAATGACCAATTGTAGCGAACCCTAGCAGAGGATAGTGGCGAAATATTATAATATTTGCTCTTTTCTTAAAACAATATAAATGTGATAATATCGATGGAATTTAAAAATCCAACTACAGGGAAGAAAACAGACGTCAAAATCTTAACTATAGCGAACCCTAGAGGTGCATAGTGGCGAAAATATTGTTATATTTACACTTTGCCTTAAATATCATTTGATAATGAGATAATATTGATGGAATATAAACGCCCAACTAGCGGGAAGAAAACAGTCGACAACATTTAAATTGCCACAAGCTTTCCCACACTGTGGAACACAAAAAATAACAAGACTCTGACAACGGATTCTGATAGAGGGAGTGAAAAAGGAATATGCGTGTATCGGCGTTTTGAAACTTTACGTATGGTGGTGATTTTAGAGGGTGTGAATATTTCCCCCTTTTTTCTTATGATGAATCGGCATAGGAAACCTTGTGATCCTTACATTTATGTGTTCACATAGGATGTGTTCAGTAATATTACAAAAAAACCGTACGAATAACATTTTCGTGGAACATTTTAACCCTCTAGCTTCTAAATATAGCGGCCTTTTTGGTCCCTTTTGTTGAAAAAGGGTAAAAAGTAACGGGTCAAAATTATCTACAAAAATATTTGCCATAGTGAGCCTCAAAACTCAACCTAAATGCCAGAAATAAGTACAACTTATTCCTTTTGGTCCCTTTTGTACAAAAGGATAAAAAGCACCCCTACAACAGCGTTTTAACGGGTCAAGATGTTCTGCAAAAATATTTGCCATAAAATTCTACTATAAATACTGAATACACCATCGCTAAAAACTCAATTTAAGTGCCAGAAATAAGTCAAAACTTAAAATTCATTTTAGGGTTAATTTCGTACTTTTGTCGAATTGATGCTAAAATGTCCCATAAAACAGAATTTTAGGGGAGTGGTCTGAATGATAAAAATATTCTACGCCAAATTTCAATGTAAGGGCTACAACAACAAAATTAAGAAGCTGTCGGTATATCTTCTACATAAAACGTGAGTAATTTATTTAATAAAAATAAGTTAAAGTTAGACCGTTGAATGTTGAATTTTCAGTTTTGCCGAAAATGCCTAATGGTTGTGAAAAATATGATTAATTTTTCTATTTCTGCGGCAGAACCTTATTATTTTGCAAAAAGTTTCATTTTGTCCCACAGTGTAATCAGAAGAAAAATAGTTGGCTACAGTTGTAGCGACTCCTAGCGGAGGATAGTGGCGAAAAATCTAGTAATATTAACCTATTCATAAAAATTTGTTTTACCGATCTCTAGCAGACGTTAATGGCGAAAAACATCTTTAGAAATCACACCGGCAATATTTAAACATTCTATCAAGATCGTTCAAATTGGTAATAAAGTTCGACTTACCAGTCTGTTCCTAACGAGAATAGACAGAAGTCTTCACTACCCATTTTTTACATTATTCTTAATTTAAAGTCACTGTGCAGCACTGGTTGCATTGACACACACACAATGTGTACGAGAATACATGGCCATATTCCTGGTAGTCTTGTCTTGACAGTGTATGCACTAGACGAGCGAGCGAGCGAGCTCCCGAAATGAGGCCATTCTGCATGATTACACATTATTCTCAAATAAGATAATAAGCTTATTAACTGATTACCCGCTTAAGTTAAAGCTGCTACATGTTGCAAGAAGTGCTGTGGTTGTTGCACACAACTCTGCTGTTGTTGCTGCTGCCAGTAAGTCTTCCCTGATGGCTGGAAGGCAAGTGATAATCTACAGGAAATGGATAAAGAGTGTAAACTGAAATTCTCATGATTATTACTTTACATTCTTGCTGCTTTCGGCTTCTTCTTGTTCTTCTTTTCTTTTCGTAGCTTTTTGCCAAAAGGGGGAACGAACGACAACATTGAATGCTGACGATTATACATGGAAATGTTGTTATTTGAGCTCCTTTTATGCTGTTGCAGATTGCATTTTGTAATACGCCGTGTCCGCAGGGAACGGGAGGGAGATATAGAGAGAACGGAAACTGGTAGCTCTGCCATTAGAGTAGTTGTGTGACGAGGGGACGTTCGTATTTTTTAAATGAGATTTTTTGTTGTTAGAATCACAAAAGAAAACGAAAATTGTTGCTATCGATTAGATTCCATTCAGACAGAGTGAAAAAAGAAGTACAAGAAAAGAAAAGATAAGATAATTGCTGTAACGAAGTAATTTTCCGATAATCATAGCTTGACATTGGATGTCACCACAAAAGGGGGAAAAGTTTAACAGAATTTGGTCTTAAGCTACTAAAGACGAATACGACGGCTCATTGTGGCAGTAATTGGACGTTTTCTTTAAGCCAACTAAGGCGATTTGAAAATCATTGCATTTACACAAGGTGCGTCAAACACATGAGAGCTTTTGCGGGGCGATGTGTTGATATTGACGACATGGTGGCTGACAGTTCAGGGCTGTTAAAAATGGAGTTTCGTTCTGAAAAACAATGAATTTTCCTTTCAGAGCAATATGTAAAGGACCTCGCACAAAATCATATTCAGCGTTGAGCTTAATGGCTTTGCTAAACGTCATGATTGTCGCATTTTGTGTTAAGCAAATCCACGAGTACTAAAGAATAATTAATTTTCCTTGCTGAGCAATATGTAAAGGATCTCGCACAAAATCATCTTCATACTTGAGGCTCATTTTCAGCATAATGACTGTGGTAAATGTCAAATTGTAATGTCTGAATTTTTTTTTTAAATTGTGAAAGTTGATCGAAGGAAATCATCCTCAGCGTTGAGCGTCATTTGCAGCTCTATGGCTTTGCTAAAAGTCAAAATTGTCGTATTTGAATTATTTTAGTAATTATTAATGTTTCTCGAATAAAATCATCTTCAGCGTTCAGGCTAATTTTTAGCTCTGTTCTTTTTAAACGTAAAAATGGTCGTAATTTGGGTTAAAAATCTAAAAATTATTTCTCATTTTCACCCATTTTCAGTTTGATGATTTCTTAGTCGTCAACATATTCGAATTTGAATTATTTACAAAAACTAATCAAATTCATCTTCGCGTTGAGGACCACTTTTAGGTCAATGGCTTTGTTAAATGTCAAAATTGGCTCATTTGGGATAAAGAAATTCACGAATGGTTTCTCAAACAAAAATCATATTCAACAATGAGGATCGTTTGATGGCATTGTTAATCATCAAAATTGTCTCATTTGAAATATTTAAAAAAAATATGCTGATATCTCGAGCAAAATCATCTTCATCATTAAGGCTTATTTATTTCCAGCTCTATGTCTGTGTGACGTTAAAACTTTAGGATTTGAATTTGAAAAATTGAGCATCGAGGTTTATTTTTAGCTCGATAAACGTCAAAATTTTCGCATTCAGGATTCAAAATAAAAATCGAGTGACTTTTCGAACAAAACCATCTTCATCTCTATTAAGGACATTTTCATTTCGATGATCAACATTTTCGCATTAGAATTATTTGAAAAAAAAAAAATTCAGAATTAACTTCGCGTTGAGGCCGATTTTTGAGTTTATGGCCTAGATAAACGTAAAACTTGTCGCATTTGGGATACAGAAAATATACGAGTGATTTCTCAAACAACGAAGATCTTCAACGGCGAGGATCAGTTCTCAGTTTGATGGTTTCTCGAGCAAAATCATCTTCAGCGTCAAGGCTTATTTTTAGCTCTATGACTCTGTGAAACATTAAAATTTTCGCATTTGAATTATTTTAAAGAAATTTGCATTGAGTTTTATTTTTAGATAGCTTTGTTAAATGTCAAAATTGTCGCATTCAGAGTTCAAAAAAATCATCAAGCGACTTTTCGAACAAAGCTAACTTCACATTTGAATTATTTAAAAAATAATCAGAATTAACTTCGCATTGAGACGTTTGTTAAACGTCAAAATTGTCGAATTTGAGATACTGAAAATCACGAGTAATTTCTCAAACAAAAATTATCTTCAGCGACGATGATCAGTATTAAGCTCAATGGTTTTGTTAGACACCAAAATTGTTGCATTTGAATTATTTTAAAAATTATGAAGAGTTCTCCATCAAAATCATCTCAGAGTATAAGCTAATTTTTAGCTATACTGCTTAGTTCATCATCAAAATGGTCATATTTGGCGTTCAGAAAAACCACAAGTACGCAAATAGTACGAAATTGATCATAAAATGAACTTTAAGTTTTGAGTTATTTCTGGAATTAAGGTTGAGTTTTATTGTATTCAGAGACTTATAGTAGAATTTTACGGCGAATATTTTAGATTTGACCCGTTAAACTCCTGTCTTAGGGATGTTTTTACCCTTTTTCACAAAATTGACACAAAAGACCCATACATTGAGGACATATAGGGTTAAAATGTTCCACACAAATGTTCCTCGTAGTGTTTTAAGTAATATTGCTGAACACATCCCATACTTAAAATGTAAGGATCACAAGGTTTCCTATTCATCATGATAATATGCAATAGACGCCCCTTTCTAAAATGACCACCATATTCTTTTCGATCAGAATCCGTTGTTATTTTCGAAAAAGTTTCATTTTCCATTTTGAGCTCTATAGCTTTGTTAAAAATCGAAATTGCCGCATTTGGTATTCAGAATATTGTTGAGAAACGAATGTCATGCGAATGCATGGTTCGAATTTTGGACTGGAGCCTTCATCGCAGAATTCTTCAGCGCAAAAGGGGCAGTTCATCCAAAAACAGTTAATGATCCTGCAAGATATGGCGATGTGGATGTTATGTGCTTTCAACAAAACGGAGTCACATGTCATATCAATGAGAAGTAGTCATCTATGTCATGTGATTCAACGTCGGCGAATTTTTCTCCTTGGCCTTTTTCTAAGGTCTATGTTTTATCAAGACCTAAAACTATCAAGTTAACTAAAACACACGCCTTGAATGAGGAAACTGGTAACAAAACTCAAACACAAATTAGGATTTCCAAGTCATTGCAATTTTGCTGGATGACATACATGTACGTTCCTTGTGTTAGGTCTTGTATCAACACCCTTGTGTGTTATCATTCCCCAAATTCCCATAAGTGGTGACTGGAAGCGCCACAAATCCCTCCACATATCCGCACCACAAAATCATCATCTTTATAAGATTACAACAAGCATTCAGCGTAAGTGTGCTGCTTACAAAAATATAAATCATTATAATGAGATTTTCGTTGTTTATTTTACAAAGTGGTCCCCACCAGATAATCTACGCGGGTGTAGAGCAAGCAAATGCCGCCAGCCTATTTCCTGGTCATATTTTATTTTACAAATATTAAATTTTACGCTATCGTCGAACTAGAAATTCCCAAAAACGAAAAAAAAAAAACAAGAAAAACTTAAAAAACAGCCGAGGATAATTTAAGAGGATGTGAGGATATTACCCTCCCCCACCATCTTCAGGGAATAGTCGGCGCTTGTAGGCGGCGTTAAGATAGTAAGACCGTCACATATTTTATTTTACAAATATTAACTTTTACGCTATCGTCGAACTAGAAATTCCCAAAAAAGAAAAAAACAAGAAAAACTTAAAAAACAGCCGAGGATTATTTAAGAGGATGTTAGGATGATACCCCTCCTCCACTTCCATGGAACACTTGGCGCTTGCAGGCGGCGTTAAGTTAGTAAGGCCGTCTCCCCCCAGCAGGCAACGAAAATCACACCACAGTGAGACCCTCTATGCGCCAAACTAACAAGAACTATGTAAATACATACACATATGAGTATGGAGAAATGTATATATTCCCTGATATCTAGACATTAGTTATTCACGAAGAACAGAAAGAACAACAAAGGCAGAGATTTCACGAGTGTTGACATTACCTAACACCAGAGTCAACACCACTAGCAACAGCAACAACAACACATATATTTATAACTAATGATGGCGTCAAAATCGGATCCTTTGGTGTTATGCGCCGCCATACATTATGGTGAGACAGACCATAACAAAGTTTGACTTATAAAGTGTTGCAGATACAAACATAAGTTACTCACCAAAATACCCGGTATAGAACGAACAAACGAATCACGGAGTAGTGAACGAGGGTAGTGCGATAATTGTGGTAAAGCTGAATTGTGGCCAGCAATAGATCTCACTAGACCAAATATAGTAATGAGATTGTGCAAGAACTTGAGAGAATAAATATTAATGACAATCATCGACAATCAAATAAATTAAGTGCTGCAGCGACCCTGGCGGAGAATAGCGGCGAAAAGCTCTGAGAGAAATATGAAGTCAAGAACGTTGCAGCTGTTGTTAGAATTAAAGCCACCGAACGTGTGAGAAGAGTAATAACACTCATACCTGGCGGAGGATAGTGATGAAACCCCTAATTAAATTATGTAACATTGTCAGCAATGGTTCCCACGAAGTAAATAACTTTAGAGACGCGTACTTCAAGAACTGCAGCTACCCTGGCGGAGTACAGCGCCGAAACTCCACTACCATTGCAAAAAATTGCTCGAACGAATATAACAAGTCTATATTCTTTAGGTTAGTTTCTGGTGTTGGTTAACTAAATTCGCAGTTACGGCAGATATATGTACTTTAAGTAGATTTCATCTTCGCCAACACATTTGCTCCTTATATTCAAAAAAATTTCCTTTGTCCTGAGATCCAGACGTTATACCTAGGTAGCGGTTAGATCTTAGAGATAAAAGAGCTGTGCGAAGACTTACACCTGGAAAATGGTATTTGAAAATTCGAACTACAGCATGATTATCGATCCCGACCAAAATTCCGAATGGAATAGAACATAATCTTAACATGTATATCCATTCTCATTTAATACTTTAACGATTTGCAGCTTCGGTCACAGCTTTTCTCAGTGAATCCGGCTACCAAGAGAAGAAAGGGTCTGCATTTTAAATGCCCGTATATAGCCCCAAATTATACAATTAATAGCGTCTAACACCTTCTTTAGGAAAAAATACCTAGGAGATTATATAATTAGGAACATTGAAGAAATTGTAACCCGCACCATCCATGACCTGCTGAGATTCTCGAAAGGCCTGGATTGGATTATGGGTGGTTTTTGATCTACACTGATGATAACAATGAATCTGGCACCTATCAGTAAGAATGAGAACCATAAGGTATGCCAATGTCAAGCTACCCAGTGGTACCCTCGAATTATTCATAGGCCATAACAATTACAAGGAAGAAAGAGCATTACTTGACAACTGCACAGTCAAACTTAACTCGACTTCCTAACTCCTTTCACTTACCTGACACCTCCTATTCCACCACAACCCCCATTCCCACTTTTCCTCTACCCCCTCACCTCCTGTCCCTCCTCCACCCTCACCTCACCCACTCATCTTAATCATTATACATTTCAGGTACAAGGATAAGTACAATGGATCCAAAAGGGTATCCGAGTGCACAGATTGCGAAAGCTTTCTGGTCCTTTAAACCAAACCAAACACCTTCTCTCTCTATGTCCGGAGTACGAGACTTGAAAGACTTCTCAAATGAAAGGCCACTTCCTGCTGGTACACAATCCCAGAGGCTTTGCTTCGAGTCACATGGTTTATTAGGAGTTCTAGCGACGAGGAAGAGTAACCCTTTCTTTCACTTGAAAGATTTCAATTTGATCTATTTTGATTTCAATATTGAAGTGCACTGTCTTTGGTACTCATGTCCAAATATTTTCTTAGAAGTTATGGGGTCGAGGAGGTGGAGATTGAGTGCATATCTTTGTACGGAGGTCAATCTAGCTTTACTTACTCGAAATATTTCAATTGTTTTTGTGGATTTCAGTACTGAAAGAACACTTCTGTAATACACATGTCCAGAGGCTCGATGCACAGCAAAGGGTTTTCTTAGGAGCTCTTCTGTTTATGTTTTTTCTGTTTCTGTCGATCACCGGTCCAGCTACCTTCTTTCACTAAAAAATGCAATTGTCGAGGTTGAATTCAGTATTGATTTTAGGTACTTATATGACTTTTGTATGATTTCAATATGATCTGTTTTGATTTCAGTATTGAAGTGCACTGTCTTCTGGTACACATGTCCAAATACTTTCTTAGAAGTTATGGGGTCGAGGAGGTGGAGATTGAGTGCATATCTTTGTACGGAGGTCAATCTAGCCTTTCTTACTCGAAATATTTCAATTGAAACTGAAAGAACACTTCTTTAATACACATAACCAGAGGCTGTGCATCGAGTCAAAGGGGTTTTTAGGAGCTCTGGGGACGGGGAGGATATTGTTTCTGTCGACCACCGGTCCAGCTACCTTCTTTCACTTAAAAATATGCAATTGTCGAGGTTGACTTCAGTATTGATTCTAGGTAATTTTAGGACTTTTGTAAGAACTGTGGGGACAAGTAGACGATTGAGAACATGATCGAATGCCTTCTCTGTCTCGTTCTGGAGGGCGAGCTACACTGCTTCATTCGAAAGATTTCAATAGTGTGTTCGTTGATTTCAGTAATGCCTTCTGGTAAAGATGCCTCTAGGCTATGCATTGAGTCAACGATTTTCTTAGGAGCTCTGGGGACGATGAGGAGATTGAGAGCGTCGACCACCTTCTCTGTGTCAGTCCGGAGGCCACGCTACCATCTGATGTTTTTGGATTGACAAAATTTGAGAAACGTTTGACTAAGAGTACGGATCTAATACATATGACAACCAAATCGAAGCGACCCCCGGCGGATGATAGCAGCGAAGCTACCAACTAAACTCCCTTCCATTGCTATCAGGCGAAGGATAGTAGCGAAACTACCAAATTAACTACCATTATGATGAAGATTGTTATACAAAGTCCTCGGATATAATCTCGAATTTTTGGAGTTTCTTCCCTTCGAATAAAGTTTTGAACTCAACTAGTAAAATAACCTGATTGTTTGGATGAAGTGTACAAACTTATAATTCTAAATTAAATTCTAAAAATCCATACCTTGTTTAGACTTCACCAAACCACTCATTCGACCCCCGCTCGTCGTCGAGCGCTCTACTAAATAATAAAGTGTCTTAGGTCTGGTCTTGTCCGTATATGGCGGATCATTATATGTATGGATACATGTAGCTCGCACTTACAGCTGAGCTGAGATACATACATACATGTGATGTAGTAGAGCCGGCAACCAGCACCGGCCTTCAACTAGCAATCGCCAAATGGCGGGCAACATACTTTTGTACAACCCAAAAACCAACACAACACAACATAGCAAACAACTTCTAGATAAAGCAATGCAAAGTAAAGTAATGTTACCATTATAGGAGCCACATAGCGATACGTAATAACGTCACACCAACCAGTCCGTCCAAAGAAACCTCCATATATGTACGGACGTACATACGTAAGAGTCACAATATATAAGTGTAGTGGCAGCAACAAATCGTATTTGTTTAAACAAGAAAAACATTCCGTTTCGTTGTAGTTGTTTTGTCGTTTCTCTATAAAAGAATAAATAATAACATCCAGTGGGGTTCAGTTCAGTTCTATACAGTTCACATTGGCTGTCTAGTTCCACTGTACTGTGTGGCGCACTAAACCACAGCGTGTCTATGTATGATGTTATGCTGCTGGAGTACGTACGAGGGCTATTGGAAAATTGTCTAGCTTGGAAATTCTAACATTAAATGTAAAGCTAAGTGGCTGGTGTCTTAACTGCCAAAATCAAAACCAAATATCTATACATCAACTGTGGATCCAATGGATTGCATTTTCAATATCTGGGATATGCTACAATAGAAACTCCTCACAAGAAGATTCCGAGTTCTCATCTTGTTGGTTTGAGGAATGCGCAGTCTCTAGCGGATGATAGTGGCGAAAATTCAATTCAAAGCTATCATAGCTTGTAGCAGATGGTTAATTTAATTCATAGGAGTTGGAAAGTAACTCCGGATACCTTAGAAAACTTCAGAAGTAGCCAGTCATCAACTTTAGATCCACCGAGGAGGAAACCTGTGGATATTCGTCTTCGTTTTGAATTTAAAGCTGACCAAAGTCAAAACTAAACATACTTCAACTTTGGATGCCATGGATTGAATTTTCAATATCTTGCATATGTTCTTCTCATAAAAAAGATTCAGAGTTCTCCTCTTGCTTAGCTGAGGAATAGAATATGATTTTTCCACTTGCAGCGCCTCTTGCGGATGATAGTGGCGAAAAACCTTTCCACCATTGTCCAAAGGCGAAAAGTGTCATCCAAAAATCCACAGGAAATTGGTTCTACGAAATTGTACACGGTCCATTATTTTTCTCTTCGTTTTGAATTTAAAGCTGATCTCTCATATGCCAAAGTCAAAACTAAACATACTTCAACTTTGGATCCCATGGATTGAATTTTCAATATCTTGGATATGTTCTTCTCATAAAAAGATTCAGAGTTCTCCTCTTGTTTAGCTGCGGAATAGAAGATGATTTTGTTCTCTTGCAGCGCCTCTTGCGGATGATAGTGGCGAAATTCAACAGAGAGTTCATTTTCCTTCATAGGAGTTGGAAAGAAACTCCGGATACCTTAGTACACTTTAGAATTTGGTGGACACCTGTGGATATTTTTCTCTTCGTTTAGAATTTAATGCTGGTCTCTCATAAACCAAAATCAAAACTAAATATCGTCTACACTTCGTTAAATCCCATGGATTGACTTTTCAATATCTTGGATAGTAAAAACTCCTCAAAAGAAGATTCAGAGCCATCTATTGATGATGTGAGGAATAAAAGATGATTTTTTCCAGTTGCAGCGCCTCTTGCGGATGATAGTAGCGAAAATTCAATTCAAAGTAATCAAAGCTTGCAGCCTACTAAGGGCTGGAAAGAAACCTTGGTTGAGGAAATCCACAGGTTCTTTTTCTTCGATTCGAATATAGAAATTATGAATTATAATGTTCACGTTTTCACGTTTTCCCGCGGTATAAGGTGCATGATAACCACGTCCAGGGTTGAGAGATTAAACCCTTATCAGAAGATAGATATGAGTAGAGTTCTCCAGACATTGATCTCAGAAGACCAACCAACTTTCTTCCAGAAAGTTTCCCTGCCAACCTCGTATCCCCGTTACGAGGCGAATAGTAACATGTTTAGTTAAGATTTTATCTAGTATGTTATGCCTGGTGCCCGTTGTTATTCTCATTTATTTCATATAGAGTGTCGTCATATTATTATTTGCCACTTGAGGCACTTACATGAGAGTACAATTTTATTTTGTCAAACATTGACATTTGTAGTTCGATAACACATTGGAGTGTGAGGAGTGAAGTACTTACATATACGTTGGATATAAATTTACTGGACGGCCAGGGATAGACAATCGAACGGAATGCCACAGAGAGTGCATAAATTCCGCCAACTAAGAATTTATTTATTTAGTTGTGCTGTGGTTTTGTGGCACACAAATGATTGGATGTTATTACGCGGCTATGTGACATGAGGCCGGAAGATATACCATCAATGTGTCCATTTATGTGTCCTCCTTATGTTCAATAAACGGATAAAATGTTAGAGTGGTGTTTGATGGAAAAAAATCTTTTGGCGGGATTTCCGAATGATTGTGAGGAAATTAAAGTTTGAAGATTTGTTTTTTTTGTACCATTTCTCATTGGCGGGCAACCTAGAAGCTCAAGCGGAACTTACTTTCGTTGTTAAACTCCTATCGACATGTAAGCTACAGTTCAGGCAGAAGGCACTAGTGTTGGCAAAAAGCGGATGGGCTAACCTAGACGCAACTTATGATATGAAGAGATCGTTAATTTTAGTATTGAAGCGATACTGCCTTTTAGACAGAGGCTGGACATCGAGACGAAGGACTTTCGCAGGAGTTGTGAGAGATCGAGAGCTTCGATTGCCTTCTATGTCTCTGTCCGGAGGCCGAGCTACCTGAATTCACTCGAAAGATTTCATTTGTATTCGTTGATTTCAGTACTGAAGAGGCACTTTCTTCTGGTACATATGTCCATAGACCATGCATCGAGTCAAATAGTTACTTAGGAGTTATGGGGATGAGGACTATTGAGAACGTCGGACATATTCTGCCTCTGTTCGAAGATCGAGCTATCTTGTTTGACTTGGAGGGTTTCAGAAAAGAAGGAGCACTTCCTTCTGGCACACATGTCCAGAGGCTATGAAACGAGTCCACGGGTTTCTTAAGAGCCCTGAGAACGAGGAAGTGATTGATTTCATCGAACACCTTCTCTAACCCTGTCCGGAGGCTGAGCTCCTTTCTTTCACTTGCAAAAATTTCTATGGTTTCCGTTGATTTCAATATTGAAGGGGCACTACTGCAGCGTACCCAGAAGCCAAGGTCTTTCAAGTCAAATATTTCTTAAGGAGTTGTGGGCAGGAGGAGGAGATTCATAGCATCGAACACCTTCCACATCTTTGTCCGTAGGTCGAGATACATTCTCTCACTTGAAGGATTTTAATTGTCTTCCTTGATTTTAGTATTGAAGGATACTGGTTTTTAGGAGATTGAGAGCATAGACCACCTTCTCTGTCCACAGGTTGAGCTACCTTCGTTGAGTTGAAAGATTTCAGAAATGAAGAGACACTTCCATTTGGTAGACATTCCCAGAGGCTTCGCATCGATCACATGGTTTATTAGGAGCACTGGGGGCAAAGAAGAGATCGAGAGCATCGAACACCTTCTGTCTCTATCAGAAGCTGCCTTCTTTCACTTGAGCTGCCTTCTTTCACTTGAGCTGCCTTATTTCACTTGAAATGAAGGCGCATTTACTTCTGCTACACATGATTTCTTAAAAGCTCTGGGGACAAGGGAGAGAGATCTCTGTCTCTGTCCGGAGGCCGAGCTACCTTCTTTGACGTGAAAGATTTCAAATATCTTCGATGATTTCCGAAATGAAGGGCACTTTTTTCTGGAACACATGTCCAGAGGATATGCTTTGAATCAAAGACTTTCTTAAAAGTTCTGGGGACGAGAAGGAGATTGAGATCGTCGAACACCTTCTTCATCCGGAGTTTGAGCTACTTTCTTTGACTTGAAAGATTTCAGAAATGAAGGGACACTGACATCTGGTGCACATTCCCAGAAACTACGCATCGAGTCACAAGGTTTTCTAAAAGCTCTGGGGACGAGGAAGGATATTGTAGTCATCGGTTATCTTCTCTGTCTCTGTCCTGAGGTCAATGGCCTTGTTTTTACTTAAAATATTTCAATTGTTGTCGTTGATGAATAATTTTGTACAACATGCCCAGAGGCTTCGCATCGAGTCACGTGTTTTTTTGGAGCTCTGGGAACGAGCAAGAGATTGAGAGCATCCTACATATTCTCTGTCGCTGTCAGGTGGTCGGTATACCTTCTTCCACTTGAAAGACTTCAAATGTCTTCATCGACTTTCTGTTGCAAATGACCAGAGCTTATGCATCAAATCAAAGTGGTTTCTTAGGGGCTCTGGGAGATTGGAGAGGTTTGTCCCGAGGTCTTTCATTTGAAGGATTTAAATTGTTCGTCGCTTTCAGTATTGCTTTGACTCAAATACATTCTAGGGAGCTCTGGGGACGAGGAGGAGATTCAGAGAATCGAACATTATTTCTATCTCCCTGCGGCTATGGCTAGTAGACGTTTAGTAACACTTGGTTCTATTTTGTACAAGGTTTAGGCGACGTCGGCAAGACAAAGTGTTTTGAGAGTCGCTTAGGTTGGTTCCCTTGAAGGGCATGATATCACAAATGACCACTTCTGGTCTCAGAAAGCAAGATATTTACTTTCTGACTGCCATCACAACCGAAACTAACCACTAGAGAAGGGTATTTTGCGATTGGCCGAGAGTTATTTTCAGTATACAGAAACATTCATCATTCTCTTCAATTAACTATTTAATTACCATGACAACAAAAATAATTGAGAAATCTATTGTTCATTGGTTTAACGAACATACATTTTATTTAATTTCTAAATACATTTACAGGCTTATGGTCGATTATTTCTTTACAGGCCACAATGAATACTCATCTTGATCCTCAGCGGATAGAGGGCTACAGCCAAACACTCGCCTGAAGGTAGCCGAATGCCTTACCGGTGTATTGACCCTCGCGCAGGCATCATAGCTATGAAAATCAGCCATGGGATGATAACTGCAGAAAGTCGAACAGAAATTATGGGCATAATTCAAAAAGAACACCTTCTCCTTGGTGAACTTCGATTTGCGCAACACAACCTCTTGGGACAAAACCTGCGGCTGCAACTCAGCAAATGTGTCATAGGCCAACTGTAAAGCAGTCAAATCATCAATGACAGGATTCTTGGCATCTTGCTCCTCTTTGGAATCATCAGAAGACGTGTAGATCTCATTATATATGGACGATTTGTAGATGCCATAGGCATCGATTTGCACATAAAGCGAATCGAAAGCTTTGCTCATTTCATGGGCCATTAGGTAACCCAGCGAACTGTATGTGTAGGTGTCGTCCATGCCATGTTGATAGAATGGCGTCTGGATCATGGTCAAAGGCAGGAAAATTATGTTAAGTCTGGGATACAAGAAGGGCAGGTGATAGGGATAATCTTTGTTGGGGCCCTCAAGCGAAGGCCTAAAGTCCAAATAGTGCAGGGAGTTTCGATTGTATACATTCGTCAGCGTAGAATGTAGGACATTGAATTGGAAACGCTGCAATCTTAAACGATTGCCGTAGTGCTCTGAGGACAGCAAATTCAAAGGTTCATAGTATTGGTCCAGTTCCTCCGCGGACTTGTCGAATACCAAGAGCTCGAGGCTATCTAGTTTGGCTTGCAAATACTGCTTAGCATTGGTTGATAAATGCTGGGACTTGCCAATCAAACTGCTCTTGAAGTTGCTTTTGAGATTTGCGAAAAGACGATTGATGACGGGCACTGAATGCCGCAACTCACCATGTCTCCGGCCATAGATCCACTGCAGGGCCAGCGGGAAATTGTGCCTTAAATTTGTGGCCGCCTGCGCCTTATCATGAATGCGATCCTCCTCCATTAAATATATCAAGAATTTGATTTGTATGTAGTCACACACGAGGTTATTGTCAAATCTATTCACAAAATCATATATCGTTTTGAGGTACTTGAAGCTTTGCACGTACAGCTCCATGTTGGGGTCCAATACGTTTTGATTCAAGAGTACTTTCAAGTATTTATTTAACCACGGCATTCTCAAGTCCCGGAGGGTTACCAAACCCGACTCGAAATTGCCACCAGTTTTTATATCATACAGCGTGTACTTGAACTCATCACCTTCCTCGGTTTTGACAAGATCCAAAGTCAGGTCTAATAGTTCCATTTGAAAATTGGCCAAAGTTTCCACAGTGGTCTCGTTCAGAATATCGCCTAGGACGTAGACTTGTTGCTCAAAGTCATACAGAGCCGTGAGCGCAGGCCTCTTTAATTCAATTGCTCCCCTAAAGGGATTATCTTTGCGCTGCACTATGTCCTCCTGCAAGAATATATCGTTGAAACCAAACCGGCGCAACATGGCCAACAATTCAATCCACTGCATGTCGCCCCACCGATCTTGTGTGTGATCATGGTTCTCCTTCAACAAAGGCCACTTGAAGTTTTCATAGACACTCATCCATTTTAAATACTCCAAGGGTTCGGTATTTGCCACTTCCATGTAGGACGCATAGTAGTTGTATATTTGCCTCATGAATTTGGGTTCACTTATGCGATGCAGCTCATCGAGCATTTCCAATGTCTCATTGTGTACCCGTTCCTCCAGCCTCTTGATGTTCTCGGGACCATCCCAATTGTCACAGGCGTATTGATAGAAATTGCCACAAGCCTTGGCAGATGGATTCAGAGCTACCTCAATTTGCTGGAGACGTTTTTGGTCAAACGACAGATTAGTGTTGGCTGCAGAGGAGCCACACATGCAAATGAATAGAAGAGCCAGGGCGGCCAAATAAAACATCATTTTGACGTACTGCTCTCCGCTGATGTACGCAAGATAAGCGCGACTTTGCAACTGAACTTTATTTCCATTTGTGATGACTGACGAATGACATAGAATTGATTAGACTACAAAATTAAAAACATTCTTCTTATCTCGGTGGTCTCAATAAGTAAAACACTGGACTGCAAAATATTTTTTTAATGAAAGTTCTAAATAAATAAAAGTTATTACAAAATCTATACAAAAAGTGAATTATTAAAAAAATTAACGCAGAAATACAAATCGCCTTTAAAACCAAATTTTTAATTTTGTACGTGAAGCAGGCATTCATACGAAGAAACCAACATATTTTCGAAGAAAATTCAATTCACAACAAAAATCTGAAAACTATGCAGGCCAGTGCTATTGATTGAATTTAAGTTGGTATAACCTTTTGTTCATTCTCAACATACAATCAATGATGCTCTGCCGATAATATTGCAATATTGAATTTTTGTGCCCTACATCATGAACGGAAAGTATATCGAATGTCTCAATGCGTTTGGAACATATTTCAAAATTGTCCACAGTACATAGGAATTATATTGAATAGTCGATTTGGTAAATGGAAATCTTAAAATTACAATATAGAGGGGTGAGTATTTGTGGAAAAATTTACTTAATTCCTGAAACTGAGGTAGAAATTGTCTCTCTACCTTTACTTAAGATGCGACAGATGATATGGCCCTACTATTAGTGTAATACATGGCGAAGGGTGTACAAGATTCAACGTGACCAAAACTTTTGTAAAAAAAAAATAAATAAAAAACAAGTAAAATGCGTTAAGTTTTGGATAAATACTCAAATAATAATTTCATAATTTTATTGATTTCATAATTTATTAATTTCACTATTTTATTGCAGCCGTTTGTTTGGTGCCTTTTTTATCCCCTTTTGTTCCATTTTCTGCCTAAAGTACAAATTAAAAAAAAAATCCCTTAATGTTTCGCGTCTACAAAGTCGGATGAATACATACACTGAATTGCATGATATCAACGTCAGTGGTTTGTTTGTTTTTCCTCTATTTTACGTGTTTCTAGCCGTTGTCGTATCATTGGTACCATTTTTATCCCTTTTTGACCCATTTTCGGACCAAAGAACAGAACATCATATACGAGGGTTATTTCAAAAGCAATCGGTTGAATTCAAAATCAAAAATTTAAATTTAAAAATTAAAAATAGAAAATAAAAAAAAAAATAAAATAGAAAATTGAGAAATGAAAAATGAAGAAGAAAATTTGAGAAAATTGAAAATTAAAAAAAAAACATAATTTATCATAAATTCAACATTTAACCAGTAAGGAAAGGCTAAAGTCGGGCGGGGCCGACTATATGATATACTCCACTTTCTAT
Organism: Polietes domitor; assembly: GCA_947397865.1. Taxonomy (NCBI): domain Eukaryota; kingdom Metazoa; phylum Arthropoda; class Insecta; order Diptera; family Muscidae; genus Polietes; species Polietes domitor. The sequence continues at coordinate 28,681,177 of OX377621.1, read as the reverse complement.
CAGAATACAATTCAATTCGGAAAAAAGTGAAAACGGGAAGAATTTTTGTATGTTTCCTAATCATAGGCTAATATGTCCTGTTTCAATTTGTCAAATCGAGAAGAATATTTGCATCAGGGCTACATCCAAACATGGAATGAAGTGACCCATTTCACAATAGGTCCTTCCAGTTCTCAATTTGAAGTAATTCGATGAAAATATGTGGTTTCAGGGGAGGAAAAATCAAGTCGGGAGCGAAATTTGTATAGGAGCTATATATAAATCTGAACCGATCTGACTCATTTTCATCCTGGGTATTTCTCATGCAAATATAAGATATTTTGCCAAATTTAAAGAAAATCTGTTAAAATATGTGGTTTCTGGAGCGGAATAACTCAAATTGGGAGTGAAATTCGTATGTGGGCTATATCTAAATCTGAACCGATCTGGCTCATTTGGTGTGTTTCATGGGTGTTTCTAGTTTAAATATAAGATGTTTTGCCAATTTTGATGAAGATCTGTTCAAATATGTGGTATCTACAGAAGAAAAAGTCAAATCGGGAGTGAAATTCGTATGGGGGCTATATCTAAATCTGAACCGATCTGACCAATTTTCACCATAGGCGTTTCTAGTTGAAATATAAGATGTTTTGCCACTTTTGAAGCACATCTGTTAAAATATGTGGTTTCTAAAGCAGAAAAAGTCAAATCGGGAGTGAAATTCGTAAGGGGCTATATCTAAATCTGAACCGATTTTCTTCAAATTAAATAGCGTTCGTCCTTATCCCGAAAAACTTTGTTGTGCAAAGTTTCATTTGGTTCTGGCGACAATTGCGACCTGTACTTTGATTACAAGAATAGATGGACAGACAGACAGACGGACGGACATCGCTAAATCGACTCAAAAAGTGATTCTAAGTCGATTGGTATAATTAACAATGGGTCTATCTCGCTTCCTTTTGGGTGTTACAAACAAATGCACAAAGACATAACACTCTCGTGGAGTGTATAAAAATTCCAAATTGAAAATATCAAAATTTGAAAATTTCGAATACAAAATTGAAATTAAAAATAATTTGAAGGGTAATTCGTGGTGTATGATGTACAACATGTGTTGAGTGATGGAAAAGAGATTCTTGGTGGTATCCTGATCACATACGTGACAGTCGTACGTACGTTTCAAAGGGGTGAGATACAAAGAGGAAACTAAGTTGTTGAGTGATGGAAAAGAGATTCTTGGTGGTATCCTGATCACATACGTGACAGTCGTACGTACGTTTCAAAGGGGTGAGATACAAAGAGGAAACTAAGTTGTAGACAGATTTCCATCAGGATGATCCAGCAAGTGTTGCTGTTTCGTATGAAGTACACAAACTAAAGAGTGATTTTTTTGAGGTTAGGATTTTCATGCATTAGTATTTGACAGATCACGTGGGATTTCAGACATGGTGTCAAAGAGAAAGATGCTCAGTATGCTTTGACATTTCATCATGAATCGTCTTACAAACGAACAACGCTTGCAAATTATTGAATTTTATTATCAAAATGCGTGCTCTGTTAAGAAAGTTCATTGCGCGCTTCCATTTTATGGTCAGTTTAATCGACCCACTGAAGCGGCTATTCGGGCTATTGTGACTAAATTTCGCACCAAATTTACATTGTTGGACATTAAACCACCAACACGCTTACGTAGAGTGCGAACTGAAGAAAATATCGCAGCTGTATCGGCCAGTGTTAATGATGACCACCAATTTTCGATTCGTCGCCGTTCGCACCAATTGGGTCTCTGTTACTCAAAAACGTGGAAATGCCAAAATTGGACTAAGCGGATGGACCACCTAAGACGCAGCCGCGGTCAACATTTAAATGAAATTATCTTCAAAAAGTAAATGTCATGGACCAATCTAACGTTTCAAATAAAGAACCGATGAGATTTTGCAAATTTTATGCGTTTTTTTTTAAAAAAAAGTTATCAAGCTCTTAAAAAATCACCCTTTACTACTTGACAACCAGAATAATGAACGATAGCGCCACCTGTACGTGAATGTTACCGTATTCATATGTCATACGTACATCAGCTGACGTCGATCATATGGTCGATCTTTAACCTTCCAGCATCAGCTGATGTCAATCATATGGTCGATCTTCAACACTTTCATTTAAATATATTTTCGTTTACTAATACAAGTCAGAAACAATATTTTTATACCCTCCACCTCCAGGATGGGGGTATATTCACTTTGTCATTCCGTTTGTAACACCTTGAAATATTCATCGGAGACCCCATAAAGTATATATATTCTGGGTCGTGGTAAAATTCTAAGACGATATAGCCATGTCCGTCTGTCCGTCTGTCTGTCTGTTGAAAGCACGATAGCGGTCGAACTAAATGATCTAGGAGGTTCAAATTTTTCCTAAATGTGTCTTATGGTTGTAGATCGGTTGGGATTGAAAGTGGACGAAATCGGCCCAGAGGGACAAATTTTTCCCTCACAAGGACTGAAAATACCCCTAATATTTAGAGTATTTCAGCATGTTTTTTGAACATATTAGTTTGTATTTAGTTGATATTTGCAATGCGCATTCCCTCTATAGCATAAAAGGGCACCATAGAGTGATTTTTATTTGTAGGGGGGCGAAATGGGACAAAAAGGGATAAAAATGGTACCTATCAAACGACAACATATAGAAACACGAAATTTGGCGTGTACATTCCTCTAATAGAGTAGATACATAATATAAAAGTATTTTTTCTAAATTCGTACTTTTAAGGTGTTAAATGGGGATAGAGGGATAAAAATAGTACCAACCTAACGGCTGCACCTAGAATAATGAAATTCGATATATACATTCCTCTGATTGCGTAGACACGTAAAATAAAAGAACTTTCCAAAATTCGTACTTTTTGGGGTTCAAATGGAAAAAGGGGATAAAAATAGTACCTACCAAATGACAGCAGCTAGAATCATGAAATTCGGAGTATACATTCCCCTGACACGAAAAATAAAACGTTTTTTTCAAATTCGTACTTTCAATGGATACAATGGCTACATGGGATAAAAATAGTACCAACTAAACGAATACAGATAGAATGATGAAATTCAGTGAGTACGTCCCTATAATTGTGTAGATACGTAAAATAAAGAGATTTTAGATAGTCGTACTCTTGAGGGGGCAAAATTGGAAAAAGGGGATAAAATTGGTACCAAAAAATGGCCGCTGATAGAATCATGGAATTCGGTGTATACATTCCTCTGACTACATAGCCACGTAAAATATTTATTTTTCAAGTTCGTACTTTATTTTGTTGCTTTTACGACAAAAAATGGTAGAATCATGAAGTTGTCTTATACTGCGTACGTGAGAGATAAGGTATGTTCAAAATTTATACTTTTGAAATTAAAATAGGATGGAAATACAACCAACCAAACGACTGTAGCTGAAAGTACACTCTCTATCCCCCAATATTTTGGGTATTTATGATTGCTCCCTTGTATTTACTTTGTGAATTGAAGTATTGAAGGTAGCCTTGGCTTATTAATTAAATTTCTTATTTTCATACAGTTAAAATTTGTTGCGGACATTCCTCTTGTAGCTTGGAAGCACCACAAAGAAAATAAAAGTTTTAGCGGGAGAAATGGGACAAAAAGGGATAAAATATGGTACCAATGATACGACAACAGCTAGAATCATGAAATTTGGTGTGTACATCCCTCTAATTGCATAGACACGTAAAATAGAGGGATTTTTCGAAATTCGTACTTTTAAGGGATATAATTAAAAAGAGGGATAAAAATGGAACCTACCAATCCGCTGAAGTTGAAATCATGAAATTTGGTGTATACATTCTGACTATAAAGACTCGAAAAAGTTTTTTTTTTAAATTTGTACATTTGGGTGGAGAATGGGGCGAATGGGGAATCTTTAAAATTTATACTTTTCTTATCACTTTGTCTGTATCTGGAAATGCTTCTTTCTAATGGCGACTGACAATCGCATAATATTAACGCATGTTCACTTTCACAATTTCAGCATTTTATTTATATATAGTAGTCGATTTTAAACAGTGCGCATAAGTATACATTATAGTTTGAAATAGTAAACAAATATAATAATGTGCATACAAATATCACAATTTTCGTAATATGGTACTTCTATGTAAAGTCGACTTCCTTTAATCTGCTGGTAATACTGTGGAATGCACTCCGTGGTGGAGGGTATATAAGATTTGGCCCGGCCGAACTTAACGCCTTCTTACTTGTTCAAATTGTTACTTTCAATTCAGACTAGTTGTGTGAATTGTCATATTCATAATTTTTTTTTCATAAATACATACATATTTCGAATATTGCTGTAATACGTCCTCGTTTCCAGTGGATCACCACAATCAATATATGGTTATTGAAACTTACCTGAAAAAGCAAAAAAAGAGAGAGGAAACAAAATTAGAAAATGTCTATAAAAATGTTCATTTAAATCGATGGCGATTGATTTACAAAAAGTATTTATATCTATATTTATAAAAGAGAATGCCGTCCGTGTGAACACGCAAAACTTTATAACGGACCGTCTGATTTTCACGATTTTGGGCTTGATGAATTCGTGTTGGCCCAAGGAAGGCCATAGGATGTAGGACAATTTCCAGAAAAATATAAAATCCGGGAAGATTTTAACGAAAATTTTACTGTTTTTTTTTGTGAGTTTAATTGGAACCTATATATTACAAACCACGATAATATCAATATGAAACCTGATTTTAATTTTACCATTTGTATTTTGCCTGGCGAAGCGGGCGGGGTTCAGCTAGTATTTAATAATTCGATGTTTTGTCAAGATGGCGTTTCATAGGATGTGAAACCTTTCAAACATTAATACAGTTTTCTCGGCTTGCTGGATAGAAATTCCAATTTCCATACTTGCTTATTGCGGTACTACTATTTTAGGAGATTGTTTTTAAATTATTTTTTTGCGTTTGGTGAATTCTTTTATGCCAAAAATAAAAACTTTCAAATAGTGTAGCTATACATATTGTAATTGGGACGTATTTTCAAAGATTTAAGTAAAATCTACATTTTTACAATAATGTACGAATATTTTTAGTCAATGTGATGTCAATTTGTTGAACTTTGTCATTGTAGTGTTGCAATTAATAGGCAAACCATTATTGTTTTCTTTGAATAATAAAACACAATATCAATAAATAATCGGAATGAAATATGTGGAATTAATCTTGGATGTTGTCTCATATTTCCAGAATTCAATCGCCAACGAGTTTAGGAAAATAAATATCCATTGCTGTAATATCTTTATCCAGTAATTTATCCAATGATATTTCCAGTTTAATGATACTTTTAGAGGGATCATCACGACGCTGAGTGATCCCTTCATGAATGACTATATCGCTGAGGTCATATTTACGCAACCCTGCCATTATTTCAATTCATGCCATACCCCCCATCGTTATTAAGTTACTGTAGTTCCGAGTTGTTTTCCATCTTCAAAGGCCACTTGAAGTTTTCATACACGGTCATCTATTTCAGATTCTTTCTCAAGAATTTCGGTTCACACAATGGCGAATCCTGCCAATTTCATCCTGTACGTTGGCTTAAAGTTCGCTATTAGCGCTGTGCCATATTGGCTAGAGAAAATTTCAGAAAAACTTTCGCAAGCTTCCGCATTTGGTTTCATACTAGCTTCAATATGTTGGAGTTGTTTTTGATCAATCCATAGACTAGTGTCGCAGTAAATCGAATTGGCTAGAAGAGACAGAGCCACAAACACTTGGACGTGGACTATATTCATTTTGCCACAATAAAGGCCTTATTTTCCTGCTAATGTTCACAAGATGATTGTGATTTGGCGACTGAACGTTGTTTATATTTATGTTTAATTTGAACGGAAATGGACTACGAAATAATATAAAATTATTGCCTTATCTATGACCATATAATAACACTGGCCTGCAAATATTTTTATATGTATACTTTTTAGAGAGCAGAAATTATTGATGAGAATTTTGAGTATAAGTAGTGGGAAGATTGTTATAATCCGAAATTAAAAATGTGGATTTCAATTTATTTTAAAGATTCCCAACTTTTCAACATTTGAATCTTAAACAGATGGGACGTAGAATGTATTTACAGATGTTGAAGAGCAGGCTTTGAATACTAAGTAGACAATTCATTAGCACGTTGGGCGCCATTCTGTTACATTTAACCTATCTTTTTGAATGTCAATTGATTTATTTTGAATTAATTGAAATGTCAAAGCTGTCGCGTATAGAATAGTACATTTTCAAATTTATATAAATAAATTCCTCGTCTGTTTTTCATTTATTTTTGAAATATTTTTTTTAATTTTATTAAATTTACATTGATATTCACAAAACGACTATATTTACATGTACCTAAGATTTCTTTAAATACCACTTTATTTATGTGTCAGTGTAAATCTAAAAGTTCTTAGGCGGCCACAATGTGTAGTCGTCTTCGTTTACTTGCTGCCGGCAACCAAATGCCTGATTAAAAGCCCCAGAATACATTACCAAGTAAGTGAGGCGTTTGCAAGAAAAATCCAAAGTAAAACAAAAATTGTAGGCATAATTCAGAAAGAAGACCTGTGCCATAGTGAACGTCCTGTTGTGCATATTAAACGTTTCGGTCAAAACATCAGGATGGAACTCAGCAAATGAATCGTAAGCCAATTTCAAACCGGCGATATCATCGATAACTTCATTTATTGCCTGGACATCTACATCCAACTTTCCAGAATCCAATTGGATTTCATCATTTATCGACGACGTATTACTCGAATAGATGCCATTGGCATCGATCAATAGGTAACGCGAATCGAAAGCTTTGACGATCTCCCGAGCCAAGAGGTAACCCAACGAACTGTATGTATAGGCAGCGGTCAGGCCTTGGTGGTAATAGGGATCCTGCATAATTAGCCTGGGCAGGAATATAATGTTGAGTCTGGGATATAAGTAAGGCAACGGGTAGCCATTAGGTGTGCCCGGAGGCCTAAAGTCCAAATATTGCATCGCACTGCGATAGAACACATTATCAAGGGTAGAGTGGGAGACATTGAATTTGAAGCGGTTTAATCTCAAACGATTGCCATAATACTCGGAGCAGAGCAAATTCAATTGCTCGTAGTACTGATCCACCTCCTCCGTGGACTTGTCGAACACCAGTAGTTGGAGGCTATCGATTTTGGCTTGCATATATTCCAAAGTATGGACCGAGAAATGATAGGCATTGTAGTTCAAGTTTGTGCTGAATGTGCTCTTCAGATTTGAGAATAACTTTGTGATAACTGGCACCTCCTGTTCCAATTCGGGATGTGTTCTACGGTATAACCATTGCATGGCCAGAGGAAAATGATTGATTATATTGCCCACAACCAATAGCCTGTAGTAACCGCGATAATACTCATCCTCCATTAAGAATAACAAGAACTTCAGTTGTATGTAGTCGCAGACCAGGCGATTGCCATAATCGCTCACAAAGTCATACATACTCCGCAGATAGTCGACACTCTGTACGTACAGCTGCATATTGGGGTCCACTTCGTTTTGGTCCAACAGCACCTCTAGGTATCTATTCAACCAGGGCATTCGCAAGTCCTGCAAAGTAACCCTAGCCTCATCATCATTACTCTCCAAGATATTGGCCTCCTCACTATACTTGGAATGGTAATATAATGTTTTGAAACTATTTTGGAATTTATCCAATGTTTCGAGAGTTTCCTCGTCCACGCTTTCCGGTATTAAATCATCCAATTGATGCTGCAAGCTATCCGCTAGCGGAGCTCCCAAAGGTATTTTCAATACCAGGGCACTTTTATAGGGGTCATCGTGACGCTGAGTGATGTCCTCGTGAATGAATATATCGTTGAGGCCAAATTTACGCAACCTCGCCAGCATTTCAATCCATTCCATACCGCCCCATTCCTGATTGTGTTTTTGTTCGTCCGCGGAGTTTCCCATTCCCAAAGGCCACTTGAAGTTCTCATAAACGCTCATCCATTTCAGATACTCCAACGGTTGCACCTCTTCCACCTCAGTATAGGAGACATAGTAGTTGTATATCTGCCTCAAGAATTTCGGTTCACTATAGTGATGCAGATACTGCAGAACCTGGTCAGTTTCATTTTGTTCGCTGGCATAAAGCGAGCTAAAGTTCACCGCACGCTCTGTGTCCCATGGGCCGCAGGCATATTCCGCAAAATTCCCACAAGCCTCTGTGTCCGGCTTCATGATAGCCTCAATTTGTTGCAGGCGTTTTTCATCTATCAATTTTGTGCTGCTGGTGGAGCAAATGAAATCGAATAGAATAGTCAGAGCCAGAGCCACTAACACTTGGCCGTGGACCATATTCATTGCGGCGTAATGAAGGTCTTGCTGTTTTCCGCTGACACGTTCACAAGATTATTGTGATTTGGCTACTGAAGATTGTTTACATTTGATGTGAACGGCGGAATAGACGACGACGAAATATTACACAAAGATTGTCTTATCTATGACCGAATAATAACACCGGGCTGCAAACATTTTTTCAATTTTTTCCAGTGAGCCAAATAGGAACAAGAAACTGAATACGAAACTGATTGAATAATATTGCAAACATTATCGTTGTTTTTCAGTGATCCGAATAGAGTGAAGATTATTGATGGGGTTTTGTGAGAATAAATGGTTGGAATCTGATAAGAGATATAAGCTATTATTGAATTGTTTGAAATAATTTATTTCTCAACCTTTTATAATACAAGATAACCATCAGAAATAGCCACATTAGGGTTGGAGATTCTCCATAAGATTACTGATCTTTTAAGCCCTTTGAAATCCACATACATAGGTGAGGAAATATATCAAAAAGTACTCCATGAAGAAGTGAGAGAACATTTTGGAGCAGTTCACATATATTACAGCTTAGAGAACTCTAAGTGTTGATACAAGGCTTCCAATATTTATTACTGCTCAAGTTCTTTAAATCGGTCCACATTTTCAATATCATGTTAAATTAATTGGGTCTTTTATTTTCTTTAACAATATTTGGAACAAAATAATCTTTCTAGAAAACTTTAAACTATTTTATTAGCAAATTGACTAAAATTAGACAAATGGATAATAAGGGTGTCCCAAGAAGAGCGCAATTTTTTAATTTTAAATAAAACACAGATATTTAAGAAAAAATCGTGAAACTTTATTATATCGTAAAGTAGACAGAATGAGGTTATGTATGGAACAATATATCGTGCAGATGGCCGCCGCGGCTTTGCTGGCATGCACGCGATCTTTTAATGAAATTTTCAATGACCGTTTTGCATGAATGCTGCGGTATTTCATTAATGCAGCGTCCAATTTCGTCTTTTAAGGCTTGAGTCGTCGTCGGCTTATTCGCGTAAACCATCGACTTCAAAAATCCTCAAAGAAAAAATCTAATGGTGTTAAATCGCACGATCTAGGCGGCCAATTCTGATCTCCAAAACGCGAAATAACACGACCGGGAAATGACTGATGCAGCAATTGAATTGTTTCTCTGGCTGTATGACATGTGGCGCCGTCTTGTTGGAACCACATGCCCTCCACATTCATTTCTTCAATTCTAGGCAAGAAAAAACTGGTTACCATTTCACGATACCGAACACCATTGACTGTTTGCGATTGACCTGCCTCATTTTCATAAAAAAAGGTCCAATGATTCCTCCAGCCCAAAAACCACACCACACAGTGACACGTTGAGGATGCATTTGCTTCTCGTGAATCACTCGAGGATTTTCCGCACCCCAAATGCGACAATTCTGCCTATTGACGAAGCCATCAAGATGAAAATGGGCCTCGTCACTGAAGATGATTTTATCGGCAAAATCAGCATTTTCATGTTGTCTCTCCAATACCCAATTAACGAACTCCCTTCGCTGTCCATGGTCAGTTGGCTTCAGTTCCTGAGTCAATTGAACTTTGTATGCATGAAGATGCAAATCTTTCGTCAAAAAGTGGATTTGGAGACACCAATTTGCTGAGCTCGGTGTCGAATTGAGGTGGATGGTGTTTGAGCGACATCATCACGTACAGCTGCGACATTTTCGGTCGATCGACCTGGTCGATGGCGCGTTGTTGTCTTTACATCACTAACAGACCCAGTTTCGGCAAATTTATCCATTAATCTCTTTACAGTTGACTCTTTTGGAGCATTATTGTGACCCCAAATTGATCGCAATTTGCGAACTGTAGCCGCAAAACTTTCACCATTTTGGTAAAACAATTTCACAATGAGAATGCGTTGTTCATTCGTGTAGCGCTCCATTTTTACTAACCTCGTACCTTCTACTAACAAACAATAACAATTGTTCAAATGTCAAACAATGACACTTCGAATGTTGCCAGATTTAAAAATTGCGCTCTTCTTGGGACACCCTGAAGAAAGGAACGTAGTGTTTGCTCCCGGCACTTGTAGTGGCTTGTAGAGCTGATTCTACAAAAATTAAAAGGAAATAACCCTTTCTACTCTGAGATTGCTGTAGAATACCAATCGCAGATAAATAGTTGGTGTTTGACCAACTGATGTTTGCTTGCTCCCGGCACTTGTCGTGGCTTGTAGAGCTGACACTACTAAAATTTTAATTATAAATTAGGTATTAACACACTTAAAATGAAGTCTTACATACAAATCTAAATCTAAAGTAAAAAAGAACTATCCACACTTGTGTTCTACTCTGTGAGTTTTACCAGAGTAGAAATTTCTACCGGGACTATCGAGTTATCACAGATACATAGTTGGTATATGACAAACTATTATTTGCCTCGGAAGACAAAATCTCCTGGATTACATATCCTTCGAACCAAATCAGCTCTTCTATAAATCTACCCATTAGTCCAAGTGCTTAAGCAGACATAGGTTCTGCAGGAGTCGTCCCAGCGCTTTGGAAAAATTGCGAATATACAAACTATACCCAACAAATTTGAGACAAATAACCCTGCTAACTACTGCCCGATAAACCACCATCTTGTGAGGTATTTAGAAACCAATAACTTACTTACTTGACTTGACTTGATGACTCTACTATCCGAAAAGTGGAATCTTTTCCATTCATCACCAGCTTGGTGAGAGTTAGGTCTTTGCTCTAGATATCTCCAAGGCCCTTGATAGGGTCTGGCACGACGCACTCATATCAAAGCTTATCACTTTTGGTGTTGGTAGTGACATCTCTCTATTTATATCGAGCTTCCTCAGAGATCGCACTATACGTGTTGTTGTAGATGGGTTCTCATCCGATGAGCATAGTTTGACCGCAGGAGTTCCACAGGTCTCTGTCTTTCCGCCTCCCTTTTTCTTATTTTCATCGACGACCTATTGGATCGGACTTCGACTCCAATCTACCCATTCTCGCGGATGACATTCATTCTCATTCGATCATGGACCAAGTCGTCAAGAAATTGAAGACAAAAGGCCATTGATCGATTAGGATTTACTGGCCATCTCCGAATGGGGATCTTAGAGTAGATCTTAATACACGTAAGACACAGTGCTCCTTGTTGTCTCACAAACGATTCACTGTCGTCGATTTCAATGAATGGTGTACACAAAATATGTCTTCGATGTGTCGAAAGAAACATTCAAGTGCCTAGGGTTTTTAAGCGGTATAAGAATTACTTCACTCCCTCTGATCTTCTCAATATCTACACTAACTACATCGGACCATATATGGTCGGTGCTCCAGGATCTTCCCTTGAGCTTCTTGGTGTTTCCCGTGATCACCGTCGTAATGTCGGATGTGTGTCGTTGTTCGATCGATACTTTTATGGCGTTTGTTCTTTGGATATTCGTGATCTAATTCCGCCCATGAGCGCCCCGGTAGTCGAGTTAGTAGCGTGCTCGGTTATCAGCGTGGGGGTCGTGGGTTCGATTCTCACCAGAGGCTCTGGTCTGTCGCTGCAATAACTAGCTGCAATGGTCTTAGTCACCCCGGCTCAATCCCTTGACCCAAAATTAGAATATAAATTTACTTTGTATTGTAATTCATAATAAATAAATAAAATAAATTCCGCCCGTGAGAACGTTCGGTAGAGATACACAACTTTCCAAGACTTCCACCCATTTGTTGTCGATTAGACAATACTTCATTTTACTCCCGCCAACGCAATGCGCAACATCCCCTCAGTGTTAGTCCAGTGAAAAACTACTAAACTTTTGAAGATATGAAACTTAAACAGATGGGATGCAGAATAGATTTATAGATGTTGAAGAGTATAATTTAGAATGCGAAAAAGATAGTTCGTTACACATACTAAGTATAAACCTTGGTATTCCCTTCAACGTTAAACGTTGGGCGCCATTCTGTTACATACTGTCTTATCCGCACTGAGACTACAATTATATTTGTGTTGCTCAGCTGTCAATACTATCGCTGATGAAGTAGAATCCGAATCTGAATGTAGCAATTACAGAATAGCCTGAGTTTCCCAGTTGTCAGGCAAAATTTGCAGGTCAGTAATTGATAACCTATTGGGAGCTATGAATCTTAAACACATAGAATGTAGAATAGATTTTGGGGAGCACGCATTGGAAGGCTATTATTTACTACATACTTGTGCGCAAACGCCACGTTGGGCGCCATTCTACTGCAATCTCTCCCAAACGCACTGACCCTGAATGTTTGATCACTTTTGAGTAAAACCAAGTTAGCTAGCAATTTCAGCCGAGCAAACTTTGCAGGCCAGTATACTTAATAAACTCTCGAGCATGATAATCTCAATTTATTGTCAAAATCGAAAAAAATCTGCCGGATCATGCGAAAGAAAGAGGAGCGAGCCCAAAATGCTTATCAGCTTTGCTTAGTTTTTGAAAACTATTGACGACGAGAGCGATTTGAAAAGTATTGTGTCTTAATATGAAAAGGCCATTGAGAAAATTGATTCATCGCACAAAATTCAGATTTTATTTAACATATTAATACTTATAATAAATATTTTACTATCAATAATTTTACTGACAGCCAAAAGCTTCAAGAAATGGCTGTAATTTCTTTAATGGTATATTGACCCGATTGCAAATAGTATGGCAGTATGTTGAACAGAAGAGATGAGCATAATTCAGAAAGAAAACATTCGTCATTGTGAATGTCCTGTCGTGTATCGTAACCGGTTGTGTCAAAACATCCGAGTGGAACTCAGCAAAGGTCTCATAAGACAATTTCAAGCCGGCGAGGTCATCATCGGCTGCAACAAACTCGGTTGGTTCTTTTCCTTTGGACATTTTTGTAAATTTGCCATCATCGAATTGCAGGTAAGGCGGCCTAAAGGCTTTGATGATCTCACGAGCCAATAGGAAACCCAGCGAACTGTATGCATAGATGGCGCCCATGTCAGGTCCATAGAAAGGATCTTGAAGCATAGCCAAAGGCAGGAAAATAACATTGAGTTTGGGACATAAAAAGGGCAAAAACTGAGGGTGATCGTGTGTTTGGCCTTCGACGGATATAAAGTGTAAATGCTCCATAGAATTGCGCTGGGCTACTCTGGTGAGGCAAGAGTGGGAGACATTGAAGTTGAAAAGCTGCAGACGTAAACGATTTCCATAATACTCCGAGGAGAGCAAATTCAAATGTTCATAGTACTGATCCAACTCCTCCGCGGATTTGTCGAAAGTGATGAGTTCGAGTTCGCCCAATTTGAGTTGCAAATATTCCAAAGCTGGGGCAGAGAAATTATGGACATTTTCCAACAAGGTTTTGTTGACCGAGCTCTTGAGATTTGAGAATATTTCTGTGATAGCCTGCACATCCTGCAACCGGTTAGGCTGTAGCCTGCTGTGGATCCACTGCATAGCTAGAGGAAAGTGATAACTAGTAGCTTCTATACCGCCGCCATAACCATAATCGTTGGATCTCTCAAGATTCTTTAAAAATGTTAAAAATTTGATTTGTATATATTCACATACCCAACGATTGTCGAATTTATTCACAAAGCTATGGATACTTTTTAGATATTCAACACTTTGAACGTACAGTTGCATGTTTGCATCCTCAATGCTTTGGTTTAAGAGCACACTCAGGTATTTATTTAACCAAGGCATTTGCAAGTCCTCCAGGGAAACTAACTTCTCTTCAGTTTTGGCCAAATCCTCGGCAAGTTTGAGGGACTCTCTTTCAAAATCGATTAAAGTAAGCATTGTCTCCATGTCTACATCCAAGATATAGCGGAGTTGTGCCACATCCTCCGGAATTCCAACTCGATGGAAATTCAGCAAAGGTATTCCCAATTCAATTACATATTTATAGGGATCATCTTTAAGCTGTATGACGTCTTCCTGGAAGATTACATTGTTGAAGCCAAATTTGCGCAAAGATGCTAGCATTTCCAGCCAATCCATATCCCATGGCTCTTCTGGTTCTTGTTTTTGACCGGTCGCCAAGTTGTTTCCCATCACCAAAGGCCACTTAAAGTTCTCATAGACGCTCATCCATTGCAGGTAGGCAACCAAGGGTTCCTCATTTCCCAGATCCTTGTAAGACTTATAGTAGTTGTATATTTGTCTCAAGAATTTCGGTTCACTATAGTGATACAGATAGGGGATAATGTTTTCCCCTTCAATCTGAACTTTCTCTTCCAGCCTTTCCATGTACGACTTAGAGTCTATGCCCCTTTTACCACAAGCATATTGGCTAAAGCGCCTACACTCATCTCTATAGGGATCCATGCTACTCTCAAGCTGTTGGAGTCGTTTTTGATCAAACGACAGATTAGTGTTGGATGTGCTTTTGCAGCAGATCACATTAAGTAGAGAAGTCAAGACCACAATGATTTGTTCGGGATATGTATTCATTGTGAGAAAAGCCTATGTCTTATGTTCTCAAGATAATCGCTGCTTTGCCACTGAACATTTTGTATATTGTGTGTGAATGGAATAGATTATACCAAAATACTGTCTTATCTGTGACTTAATAAAGAAGCACTGGCCTGCAACTTTTTCATTTCTCATTTGTTTGTTTGCTCAGTGACGCATATAGATTTGATTTTATATTTTAGATATAAAAGAAAGTTGTTTATCTCATATTAAGCAGATAAATGAATCAGCTTAGTAGTCACGTTGGGCGCCATTCTGAATTGAAAATTATTTAGAACATACTGATCATAGATTGGTTGGGACAGTCTTTAAGCTTATATACATTTTTCTATTTTCATATTTTGCACTTTCATGTTGGGTGTCATTCCATTACTTTCCCTCATATTTTCGCTGTCTATGATTTCGAGCGTGTCTGAGAAACCGCAAGTTATCCAGCGCGTTCGAAGAGTGCTAACGTCCAGCCTCTCATACCTGAAAAAGATGAGGCAAATAACCCTGTGAACTAACGCCCAATTGTGATTTGCTCTGCGCTCTCCAAGGTTCTGGAGGGTATGGATAACTACCATCTTCCGAGGTATTTAGAGATCAATGACTTAATTAATTATTGACAATACGACTTTCGTAGGAATCGATCTACGAGGGACCTGATGACGTTGTTGACAGAACAAGTTTGGATAGATAAGGTTAGAGCCTTTGATAGAGTCTGGCAGGGCTCTCTCATATCAAAGTTTATCGCTTTTGGTGTTGGTAGTGACTTATTTCGAATTTACATAGAGCTTCCTCAGAGATCGCACTATAGGTGTTGTTGTAGAAGAGTTCTCATCCGACGAGCATAGGTTGCCAACCGCAGGAGTACCACAGGACTCTGACTTTTACTTCCTCCCTCTGCCTTATTTTCATCGATGACCTTTGGGATTTTATTTCGACCTACTCATTAATAGATGGGTTCTCATCCGACAATCATAGGTTGACCAACAGCAGGAGTACACCGAACTCTGCCCTTTCCCCCTTTGTCTAATTTTCATCGACGACCTTTGGGACTGGATTTCAAAATCAATCTATTCATTAGCGGATGACAGTGGCCTCTGTCACTCATACTTATTCGATCATAGACCAAGTATTAAAGAAATAGGGGAAAAAAGGCGATTTATGAATGAGAAACCTGGTCAGAATTTATTTTCCATTTGTGAATGGGGTCTCACAAACTATTCAGTGATCCAATGATGTCGTCGATTTTTACGAACGTGTAGATATTGAACAATCGGATGCTCTTAATGTTCTAGACATGAAAATATAATGTGATATACGCTGGACAAAACATGTATTTGATGAAAGAAGCATTCAAGTCTCTGGGTTCTTTAAAGAGTTGAGAAGTAATTTTCTCCCTCTGATCTTCTCAACTACCTACATCAGACCAAAGATGGAATACAACTATATTAATATATGTATTAGATGGAATACTAATACATATATTGGTCGTGTGCTCCCGGATCTTTCCTGGAGCAATTTGACTAAGTCAACTCCTATTGTCTCCCTTGATCATCGTGGGATGTGTGTTTTCATTTATTGTTGGTTGCTCCTGGATCTTCCCTTGATCACCGAGAGATTTCTGTTCAATCGATACTTTCATGGTGCTTGTTTTCGGGTATTCATGATGTAATACCAACCGTGAGAACGTTCGGTAGAGTTCGGCGACTTTCCAGGAACACTCACCCAGTTGTTATCGCTGTCCCACTACAGGTTGGATCGACTACCGGCATATATAATTCCCGCCAATTACGATATTCAGAAAATCAAAACTGATGCCAACAAATACTCCTCCCTCTTTACCCCTTCCAGTACTTTATCATCCTTCCAATGTAATTCACTGTATATGTAGGGTACATCCCCTGGGCGTTGGTTCATTTGAAAATCTGGAGCAGAGTCTATTCAAATTTATTCTAATAAAGATGGTACCAGGTCACATATTAACAAACTAAACTCACAATCCACATATCCCCGCATATAATGGCATATTTATTAAATTTAACGTTGGGCGCCAATACATTTCATTCCGCCATGTTCGCGCTGAGTCTGAATTGGACTCTTTATGAGATATCCAGCTGTCAGCTCCAGAACCTATTCGAATTTATTCTAATATAGATAGAATTCTTAAGAAAACAAACTCACATTCCTCTCTACACAGACAATCACATGTTTATTATATTTGACGTTGGGCGCCATTACATTACAATGCGCCATGTTCGCGCTGAGTCTCAATGGGACGGTTTCTCATAAACTCGGAGTTACCCAGCTGGTGGTAATCTAGAGCAGAACATATTCATTTTCTCTCTAATATATAGAGTGGGCCAAGTAAAATTTTAAATTTTAATTACCTATTACCTTGACTTTGAAAGGTAGAATAACATTTATTTTATTTTCAGGTTTATGTTTGACATTTGCAAAATAGGACGCTTTACGCTCGAAGAAAATTGGGAAATATTAAAAACTTAGTTTCAAAGTAGTGGGTCTTTAAAGCAAAGTGTAAGAAATGTACGTGGAAAATTTCCGTGTTTTCATATGAAGCTCATTTTCATCTCGTTGGCTATGTCAATAAGCAAAATTGCCGAATATGAGGTTCAGAGAACCCACATGTGACTATTAAGAAGCCAATGCATCCACAATGAGTTACTGGTTGGTGTGGATTTTGGGCTGTACTGAAAAATTGGGTTGATCGGATAAGTCGTGGTATTCATATGAATGATATTGTGTTCCATTATTAAATGACAAAGTTCAATCTTTCCAGAAATTTGAAAAATCATCAGTATTTTTTATAGCCGATTATAATTTAAAATTTTAAATGACACAATCGTCTCTCCATAAATAATTGCATATTCGTTAAATTGGACGTTGGGCGCCATTCCATTAAATCTATGCGAGGATTCCGAAGGGGACGGTTTCTGAGAAAACCTGTGTTATCCAGCTGCAAGCTCCAGAGCTGAATATAATAACGATATGGTACCAAGTGATATATTTTCTTAAAAAATAAACTCGCAGTCCTCTCCTCTTCACAGACAAATATGTTTGTTTAAAGAATTTCATATTTCTGTCATTTATTTATTATATTTTATTTTAACTTTTTTAATTTAATTTTTATCTATTTCTATAAATCTATTTTTTCTTTAAAGGCCACAGCAAATGCTCATCTTCATTGGACAGTGTGCTGCAATCAAAAGCTTGATTGAATTTATTAAAGTGCATCACCAGGTATGTAACCTGTGGGCAATAGAAACTGAAAGAAAAACAAAAACTATGAGCATAATTCAGAAAGAAAATCTGCTCCATTGTGAATGTCCCATTGTGCAGCATGTTCAGCGTTTGTGGCAAGACATCCGGATGGAACTCAGCAAAGGAGTGATATGCCAATTTCAAAGCGGCAATATTATTGAAAACGTCGATATCTCTCGAATCTATCTTGTCCGTTTTCAAATGGATCTCCTCATTTATCGACGATCTATAGATGCCATTGGCATCGATTGCCAGATAGCGTGGATCAAAAGCTTTGACGATCTCCCGGGCCAATAGGTAACCCAGCGAACTGTAGGTGTAGATATCGCTCATGTCATGATGGTAGTAGGGATACTGCATAATAATCCGGGGCAAGTTAATAATGTTGAGTCTGGGATATAAGTAAGGTAGCGGAGAGCCAATAGGGGTATTGGCGGGCATAAAGTCCAAATATTGCAGAGAGCTTCGAGAGAATGTGTTCTCAAGGGTAGAGTGTGAGACTTTGTATTTGAAATGGTTCAATCTCAAACGATTGTCATAATACTCAGAGGAGAGCAAATTCAATTGTTCATAGTACTGATCCACTTCCTGCGAAGATTTGTCGAATATCATCAATTCGAGGCTATCAAGTTTCACTTGCATATAGTCCACAGTTGAGCTCGTGAAATTATGGACATTGAGGTGCAAGGTTCTGCTAAATGTGCTCTTGAGATTTAAGAACAGACGTCTGATATTCGGCACTTCCTGTTCCAACTTAGGATGGGTTCTCCTATAGATCCACTGCATGGCTATGGGAAAGTGGTGTATAGTGTGATCTATGGCCAGGCGACTTTTGTGCAGGCCATCAATTTCCATTAAAAATATCAGAAACTTGATTTGAATATATTCACAGATCAGGTGATTGTCATAGCTGCTCAAAAAATCATATAGATCGTTAAGGTAATCGGCAGAGTGAACGTAGAGCTGCATGTTAGGATCCAAAGATGTTTGGTTCAAGAGTATCCTGAGGTACTTATCCAGCCAAGGCATTTGTAGGTTCGTCAAGGGAACTATGGGATTTTCACGCCTAGTCAGGATTAATAAATCATTGTCCTCTTTAAACCACTTTGACCGTGAAATGTGTCTTAGTAGCTGCTTTTGAAAGTAGTCCAAAGCTTGTAGAGTATTATCGTCCACAGTATCGGGTATAAAATAATCCACCTGATATTTCAGGCCATATTGCAGATGAGCCAGCAAAGGCATTTTCAATTCAATTACACCTTTGGACGGATCATCTCTGTGCTGGGTGATGTCTTCTTTGAAGAATATATCATTAAAGCCGAATTGCCGCAACATGGCCAGCAGTTCCACCCATTCCATTTGCCATTCCCTGGGCGGAGTATGTACCTCTCGCTCGGAGGCGTTGCCCATCACCAAAGGCCATTGAAAGTTTTTATAAACCCCCAACCATTTCAAGAACTCCAAGGGTTCCACCTTTCCCACATCCATATAAGAGAGATAGTAATTGTTTACTTGCCTCAAGAATTTCGGTTCACTATAGTGATGCAAATATTGGAGTACATTTTCCGTTTCATCATGAATGGTTTCGAAGAGATGGTTAAGAGTTGCCGGCGTCCGTTTTTTATCCCACTGTCCGCAGGCGTATTCGGAAAATGTGCTACATGCTGGCGCTTCTGGCTTCATGCTAGCCTCAATTTCTTGGAGTCGTCGTTGATCAATGGACAAATTAGTGGCGGATGTTCTAGAACCGCACATACAATTAAATAGTAGAGTTAGGCTCACAAACACTAGGCCTTGAAGATGATACATTCTGCCGGAATAAAGGTCTTGTTATTCGCTGATGTTCACCAGATAATCGCGACTTTGTAACTGAGCTGTGTTTTTACATTTCAATTGAGCGGAATGGGGCGGAAACTATTACACAAAAGATGTCTTATCTCGGAGGAAATAATAGCACTGGCCTGCAAGTTTTCTTCTATTTTTATATTATATTTTTGGGAACAAAACAATGGTACCAATACCAAACGACTGAAGCTAGAATCATACTTCAAACTGCACAAAATACTTTTTATGGGACTCGTACTTTTTAAGGGTTAAGTGGGAAAAGGGATAAAAATGGTACCACAAAAACTGGACGAAATTTGGTGTGTATATTCCCCTCTGACTTCACAGACGCGAATTATAGACATTCTCTTTGGAACTTGGTAGTTTTAAAGGGTAAATTTGCGCTGATGCAAAATATATAGTTTTTTTAAATTCGTAGATTTAAAGTGTAAATGGGAAAAAGGGATAAAAACCCAAAAACGTCTGAAGCTGGAATAAGGAAATTTTGTAATATTTGAACTACGTAGACGAGAAACATAAAGCGATATTTCAAAATTGTTTACTTTTAAGGGGTAGAACGGGGCAAAAGGGAATAAAAATGGTACAAAATGTCTAAAGCTGAAATCATGAAATTCTATTTGGAATCGAATTAAAGAGATTTTTTAAAAAATCTTATTTTAAGACATTGAGGGGCAAGCATTTTTTGGGCTATATAATTAAAAGCAATCACTGTCGTACGGAAACGTACGACGTGGCACACAATGTGTTAATGGGGAAAAAGGGATAAAAATGGTACCGAAAAACGGTTGAAGCTGGAATCTGAAATCATAAAATTTGGTGTGTAAATTCCTCAAATGGCAGAGACGCGAATTAAAGAGATTTTGTCAAAAATCGTATTTTCAAAGAGTAAATGGGGAAAAAGGGATACAAATGGTACATAAAAACGGACGATGTAGGAATCATAAAATTTGCTCTTGAGATTTGAGAACAGACGTCTGATAATCGTTGCCTCCTGTTCCAACTTAGGATGGGTTCTTCTGTATTCTGTATGTAAATACAAATTGCATTAGACACGAATTATAGGGACTTTTTCGAAATTTTAGTTATAAACGGTTAGTGAGAAAAAAGGACAATAAATGTACCTAAAAACGGTTGAAGATGGAATCATAAAATTTGGTGCTTACATTCATCTGTAGATACGCAAAAAAAACAAATCTTTCGAAATTTATACTTTTAAGGTGAAGTGGGACCAAAAGGGATAAAAATGGTACCAACAAAGATGGTGCAGCTATAATCGTGAAATTCGATGAGTACGTTCTCGTATACGAACAGTAGAAATTAATTTTTCCAAATTTGTGCTTTTAAGAGGGAAACGGTGCAAAAAGGGATAAATATGGTGCCAACCAAAAAGGTGCAACTAGAATATGGAAATTCGGTGTGTTCGTCACACTTGCTAAGTAGACGCAAAATATAAAAGAATAATTAAAAGGGGAAGCGGTACAAAAAGGGATAAAAATGATACCAACCAAAGTTTCGAATCTGGAATTGTCAAATTCTTTATTTACATTCCTTTGGTCACACAACTTAAATTTGTCCAAATTTCTACTTTTAAGGGGAAAGCGGGATAAGAAAGGGATAAAATCGGTACCAGCAAAAGGCTGAAACTCAAGTCATGAAGTTCGCTGTGTACGTTTCGACTATGTAGACACGAATCAAAAATAAATTTTTGGGAAATTTTACGACAAAAGGGATAAAAAATTTACTAACCGAAGTCTTGCAGCTAGAATCGTGAAATCGTATATATACATTCAGTATATGTATATTCTTCTGGCAACGTATACGCGCCACATAAAAAGATTTTTCAAAATTTGTACTACATATTAAGGACAAAAGGGGATAATGGGATACCTTCCAAACTGTTGCAGTTAGATTCGATAAATAATTGTACCATCGGAATTGTTGCATCCAGAATCGTGCATCACACTGACAACGCAGATGCTCAGCATGCAGACAATTTTTTTTTTTCAAAACTTTCAGTGGTTAGGCATAAAATGATTTACCATAAAAGGGTTATACTTAAACTGGGTCATTTTAAGGACAACAAATTTGCAAAATGGGTCATTGGGAGCAAAAACCAGTAGAAATACTAGCTTATTTGTATAGAAAATTTTAGATATGCAAATTTTTAGTGTTTACATTTTTTATTTTTCCAGAATGTATAGCAAGATTCTACAATGTTTTGAGAGAAAGTCTATTCGAATTTTTTTGACACATCACTTGACCAAATCAGCTGCAACTAGTCCGTCCTAAGGTGTATGCTTTCGGTAAAAACATTTTTTATATTATTTCATAGTAAAGGTCATCATCGTTAGCTTGTATCTTAGAAAAAATGTTCGAATCTTATGTGAAAACATGTTGCGGTTGTATTTTTCGTTTTGTTGGGGTGTATTGTTGCACTTCACTTTTATGAGACAGCCGGCTTGTCCAGACCAGGTCCCCCTTTTTAATTTATAACCATAATAATTTCAACTTTTTTTGTTTTTGAAAATAGTGTTTGTTTTTGTGAAACAAATTTCAAATTGTCTACATCGTTGTTTTGAGAAGTAATAAATCTATATAAAAACGAGAGACGTATTTAATTGATGAACCCATAAATTATCGTATAACACTCCATCTACATTCACTCGTCCGTCCGTCCATCAGTCCATCCATCCTTAATGAATGACGAAGAACAGCCGCCAACACCGACGAGATGGCATCGCCCGCATATTCTGTTCCTCGCAATTGATCATCATCCTCCCAGACTACTACTGCGACAAGTATTATCTGCGAGTTCGGATCACAAAATACAGCAACATAAATCGATATTAAACAGATGTGTTTTTTTTAATAAATTCCAAAGTAATAATCATAAAAGATAAAGAGATGGCTTATTAACAATAAAAGATCCCTGCAGAGGAGACACAGATCGGGCGGACAGAACAATTGCAACACGCAACATGCACGCATCGCCACACAGACAGACACAGTGGGAAACATCAGATCGGATGCTAATGTTCTAGCAGGGAGTTCTTTCTTTAACGTTTATGGCTTTTTAATTATCCCATCGTTAAACATCTTAAGGAGGAGTAGCTGTATAGGAGGTACGAATGATAAGGGTGGTAAAATGTGGAATATACGCAAGAAACCATAACTTCTACATTTATCCATTGATCTTGAATTTTTCTTAAAGTAGACTTTGTTAAATAATAAATAAATAAATAAATAAATAAATAAATAAATAAATAAATAAATAAATAAATAAATAAATAAATAAATAAATAAATAAATAAATAAATAAATAAATAAATAAATAAATAAATAAATAAATAAATAAATAAATAAATAAATAAATAAATAAATAAATAAATAAATAAATAAATAAATAAATAAATAAATAAATAAATAAATAAATAAATAAATAAATAAATAAATAAATAAATAAATAAATAAATAAATAAATAAATAAATAAATAAATAAATAAATAAATAAATAAATAAATAAATAAATAAATAAATAAATAAATAAATAAATAAATAAATAAATAAATAAATAAATAAATAAATAAATAAATAAATAAATAAATAAATAAATAAATAAATAAATAAATAAATAAATAAATAAATAAATAAATAAATAAATAAATAAATAAATAAATAAATAAATAAATAAATAAATAAATAAATAAATAAATAAATAAATAAATAAATAAATAAATAAATAAATAAATAAATAAATAAATAAATAAATAAATAAATAAATAAATAAATAAATAAATAAATAAAAACCAGTTTTCAAAATTGTAGACAGTAGGGTGGATCGAAACAAGATAATTAAAAAAAATATAACTTTTTGATCTCATACCAAATACAATTATAATTTCAAGCAATGTCCTTCAGTTTTACACACAGGTTTTTAAATCTTAAAAAAATTTACTTCATTTCATATTTATTTTTTATTTATATCATAAACAGAAAAACATACCTTCGATTTTTTTAATATAAATTTTATTAATAGATAATAAATAAGAGGTCAGTAAGACGCTCCATAAGGTTCATGATGGTGTTCCTGGTACTTACTCCAAAACAATTATAAACATGATTGCTGTCGAAATTAAAAATAATTAATATAAACAAATAATAATTAATATATATTAATAATAATTATAATTATATATTAATAATAATTTATATATAATGATAATAAATATTTTAAACTGGGTTTAACAAAACATTTATTGAATTGAAGATGTGCCCGACTAAAATGAATATTTTTTTAGTTTGGGCCCAAAATATTTGTCCATACGTGTCCATTAATTATTTATATTAAATATATAACTGTTTAAAAGTAAGTAGCTTAAACTCCACCAAGGAGTGTCTTAGTGACACTATTAAATATTATTAAAATTTTTTTATTCAAAAATCGAAGATGTAGTTTTTGTTTATAGAAATAAAATAAAAACAAATAAGAATAAAATGAAAAAATTATGATTTGACAATTTTCTGTAAAACTACACTATTTCTAATTTAAATTGAGAAAATAAATTTAGAAGTTCGGAGATGTAAATTGAAATTGAGATAATAAAACTTGAAATTCTGAAAATAAAAATTTAAATTCAGAAATGTAAATTGATATTGAGAAAATAAATATTGAAATTCATAAATGTAAATTTGGCAAATAAAAGTCGAAATTCAGAAATGTAAATTGAGAAAATAAAAAACGAAATTCATAAATGTACATTAAAATTGAGAAAATAAAACTCGAAATTCAGAAATGTACATTAAAATTGAGAAAATATAAATTAAAATTCAGAAATGCAAATAGAAATTGAGAAAATTCAAATTGAAATTGAGAAATATAAATTTAAATTCAGAAATATAAATTGAAATGTAGAAAATACATATTGAAATTGAAAAATGAAAATTGATATTGAGAAAATAAATATTGAAATTCCGAAATGTAATTTGAAAATCAGAAATATAAATTGATCTTGAGAAAATAAATATTGAAATTTAGAAAATCAAAATTGAAAAATATAATTTGAAATTGAGAAAATAAAAATGAAATTCAGAAAATAAAAATTATTATGTATAAATTGAAATTGAGAAAATACAAATTCAAATTATTCATTCAAAAATGAATGAAATTCAGAAATGTAAATTGAAATTGAGAAAATAAAAAAAATTAAGAAATATAAATTGAAATTGAGAAATATAAATTGAAATTGAGGAAATAAAAATTCAAATTGAGAAAATAAATACTGAAATTCAGAACTGTAAATTGAAATAATTGAGAAAATAAAAATATAAATTCAGAAATGTAAATTGAAATTGTGAAAATAAAACTTGAAATTCAGAAAATAAAAATTTAAATACAGACATGTGAACTGATATTGAGAAAATATATATTGAAATTAGAAAAGTAAATTGTAAAAATAAAAATTGAAATTCAGAAATATAAATTGATTTTGAGAAAATAAATATTGAAATTTAGAAATAAAAATTGAAATTGAGAAAATAAAAAATTAAATTCAAAAAATAAGAATACAAATAGAAGTTGAGAAAATAAAAATTCATATTGAGAAATGTAAATTGAAATTGAGAAAATACAAATTAAATTTCAGATATGTAAATTGAAAATGAGAAATATAAATTGAAATTGAGAATATACAAATTGAGAGTGAGAAATGGAAATGGAAATTGAGAAATGTAAATTGAAATTGAGAAAATAAATTGAATTTTAGAAAATAAAAATTTAAATTCAGAATTGTACATTGAAATTGAGAAAGTTAAAATTCAAATTGAGAAAATATAAATTGCAATTGGGAAATTTAAATTTGAAAAAATATGAAATGAAATTGAGAAAATAAAAATTGAAATTCAATATAGGAAAAAAGACAAATTTTTCAGCAATTTTCAGGAAATTAGACAAACAAATTATATTTGTATCTCATATCACAAAAGTTATTTTTTAATTTATCTAATGAAAGAAATACTTCATTTTCTATCCACCCTAGTGTCTAGAATTTCATATTTTTAAAAATCATGAAATGCAGTCTTCTTCGCCATATCGAAAAGTACATAATTGGAAAACTCCATCAAAAACGGAGAGAAAAAGAGACAAAATTTTTGTGATATCATCACAACTAATCATAGATAATGACATTTAGCTATAGTTTAATTTACTGCAATCTATCTGTTTCAAAACCCTAAAAATACCATTCATTTTATTACGTTTGAGAAATGAAAAACTTTTCATTTCACCCAAAAAACATTTCGGCATTTTTTTACAAATATGGGCGGATTTTACCAAATTTTAAATAACCACATTTATAGCAGCTAGTTTAAACTTTTCTTGATATTATCGCTTATTTTTTAAACTTTCGTACTTTTCTACCGGAAAATAGAATATAAAATGAAAATTTGCAAAAAAAGGCAGTGCCATATGGGCCTAATTGCATCAAACGCCTGTTCTTCTTGAGCTGAGTTTTTTTTATTTTCCAGACATTTCATACGACCTTCGCACTTGCCGAGAGTTAAGAGTTTTCACAGTTAGGAAAATTAGTGGGTTTTATGATAGAAAATCTCCCGCATTGCTGGATTTTTGTTTCTGAAAGCAACAATCAGATCTTGGACAAAACTAGAGACGAAGCAAACATTCCTTGAATTGTGATAAACATCTTCAAGGGTTTTTCAATGTTCAATTTTCCAATTTTCTGTATCTGTAGGTTTTTGTGAAATATCATACATTTGATATCACATTACCACGATGATGACGAGCGACCACTTTAACCTTATAAATTCATTACCACTGACTGACAGACTGATGGACTTGGATGGCTATTGTTTTCTTCATCTTCTGCACGGGCAACTCCTCATATTACACTGCGCATCGTGCGTTCGTTCCATTGTCTGGCTCACATTGGGTGTTTTCAAAACATAATTACTTTTCCCAGTGTCCGGTAACAGGGTTTGTTGTAGCAATTCGGTGTTTTCTTCCCTAGTTTATGGGTGGCCTACAACAACAGTTCCTCTCTTTCACTTTTTTATGGACAAAATTTTCTAAAACATGATTTTCGTTTTTTGTTAAAAAAAAATCAAAGTGACTTTAGCCGCTCTGCGCTGTTGTCATTTGCTCGGTGTCATGTGAAGACACCACCACCATCATCAGCCGCCGCCAGCCACTTATTGTCGAGTTTATTGCCCATCACACACACTGGGTGAGGAGGCGAGACCCTGTCAAAATGTTCTTAATCGTTGACAATTTACTCACGCATAGAACAACAAGTCGCACGGGGAGAGGTTTGAAAAAAAGATGACTTATCACTCACTCTCTCTCAGGCACACACACATTATTTTTTTCTAGGTTTGTTAAGAAGGCTCATCCAAATCCCGCTGTTCCGCTGTTTGTTCAAACTGTGCCACATTTTCTTTTAATTTAAAATTTCTGCTCGTGGAGGTTTTTTCCGGAGAATTTCACTGATTAACGTCATGCTAAGCACGCGAGAGGTGTTACTCATGCTTTTTAGATAGGCCAACTAATGTCAAGGAAAAGGAGTTAAGTGACATATGGCCGCATCAACCCTTTGCAATTTTCCATGGTGTTAAGAAGCCAAGATGAAGAAATCTCCCGCTGTTAGTGTGAAACGAAAGACGACCTTCTTTTTTAGAAGTTCCTAAAGGTCGGAAAGGAGTTTTTTGTTTGTGGCAAGGATTAACTTAGATTTTTGTAAAAAAACACTCTTTAACATAAGTTAAATTTTACATTATGTCTAGGGAATGTTTGCATTTTTCCCCAGTTAAAAATTATAACGTAAAATATGAACTCTTTCAAATTGTTTTTTTTTTTTCTCAAGAAATTCCTCAAAACTAAAATGTTAATTTTTTTCCTCCTTTAATTCTTGGGAGTAGACAGTAGAAACCGACTTCCGTAGTGTTTCGTGCATTATTTGAAAATTTTTGAAAACTACTTTTGACATACATTCATTCATACATGTACGAACGAACGAACGAACGACGATACAATTACTCGACATATTTCTACTGAATTAGTTCTTAAACACTGTCTGTCTGTGCTTACAAACATAAATAGAATACGAGAATAAAAATTTATTCACAAGATTTGTGTGCTCTTCATACACAGAAAGAATTATTTTTTTTTTTTTCAAATTATTTATCGTTGCGTTGCAATTGTTGAAAATTTATAAATTTTGTTAAAAATATCAATGACGAAAAGACAGTTATTTTTTATAGAAACAATTAAGAATTAATTGATATTTGATACATTTGTATACCCCCAACTAAGGATGGGGGTATGTATATTCAACTAAGGATGGGAGGTCATTCCATTTGTAGCACCTTAAAATATTCATCGGAGACACCATAAAGTATATATATTCTGGGTCGAGGTAAAATTCTAATGCGATCTAGCCATGTCCGTATTGTCTGTTGAAAGCACGATAGCGGCCGAACGAAATGATCTAGGACATTAAAATTTTCCCTATAATTGTCTTATAGTTGCAGATCGGTTGGGCTTGAAAGTGGGCGAAATCGGCCCTAATATTTAAACTATTTAAGCAGTTTTATAAAACTTCTGATTTATATGCACCTGAAATTTATTGCGAACATTCCTCTTGTAGCGTAAAAGCACTAAAAAGTAAAAAAACGTTTTAGTGGTCGAATTGGGGCAAAAAGGGATAAAAAAGGTACGAATGATACGATAACAGCCAGAAACATGAAATTTGGAATGTACATCCCTCTAATTGCGTAGATACGTAAAATAGAGGGATTTTTTTCAAAATTCGTATTTTTAAGGGATACAATTTGAAAGGAAATTTGAAAAGGTTTGCTGAAGTTTAAATCGTGAAATTCGGTGTGTACTTTCATCTGACTGTGAAGATGCGAAATAAAAAGGACATCTTTGTACTTTTAGCCGGAAAATGGGGCGTATGGGGATAACAATGGTACCAACCAAACGGCTGCAGCTAAAAATAACGAAATGCGGTGTGTACATGCATCTGCCTGTGAAGATGCGAAATAAAAAGGATTTTGTCGAAATTTGTACTTTTATGCGGAAAATGGGGCGAATGGGGTTACAAATGGTACCAACCATATATAGGGTCCGCCAAATAACTTTTTTTTGAAAATGCTATAAAAAAAAACTACTGAATATTTTCTCAAATTTCTTTTTTTATTTGAAAGTACAATTTTTCCGGTTAATAATGGAAAATAATTTCATTCAAATGGCTGCTGAGGGCACCCCACAAATAATAGTCCAACGGTTGAATAGTGGAAAAAAAACGTTAGATGTCGGACCCTATATAATAATTAAATTCAGTGTGTACACTTCTCTGACTGCGATTACGCGAATAATAAAGAAATCGTCCTATATTCGGAGAATCAGGTTCTATATGGAATTAAATTTGGGTGCAATCAAACGATTGTAGCTAGAATCATGATATTCAATATTCGTTGGTCTATGTAGACGCGGAATATAAGAGTTCGGAATTTTTCTAAATTCGTACTTTTAGAGTCAAACTGGAAAAAAGAGTGAAACTGGTACCAATAAAGCGGATGTAGCTAAAATCATGAAATTAGGTGTGTACATTCCACTCTGAAACATATTGGATCTTCAATATTACAACTTTTCCTATCAAAATGGTTTAGACATTTAGGCTGTTGTTGGAATCAAGAAATTGCCAATGGGGAAATCGGTCTTGAGGGAAATTGTTTCTAACTAATAATATTTAGGGCACATTTTTGAAGATTTCTGACCGACTAATAACTATATCAATATTTATATATACATAGTAGAAGACTATCAATTTTATAATAATGTAATTTATGTAATGTCGACGGTCTCCAATTTACCGATAATACTGTGGAGTACACTCCATGGAGGAGGGTATATAAGATTAAGCCCGGCCGAAATGCATACATTTCAAGAAACTTGAACCTGTCTCAAGACTAATTTACTTTTAAATATAATATAAATATTTTTACAATTACAAACCTGTGCAACAATTATTGAACATAAATTAATTTAATAAATTTCATTTCATTTAAATAATTTCATCTATTAACACGTAGGCAATGTAATAGATTCGCACCAGAAGGCTTGATATGTCGCTGCAAGAAACTAGCTTAAATGATATATGTCAATCGGATCCATCTCTGGACCCTACATTTATTCAGAGATTTTCTGCAACCATGACTTCTTTACTTCGTTAGAATGCTACAACAAATTTTCAATATCTGACTTTAATGGATTTTTATCGTGTCAAAAAGACAATATATTAAAATTAAAAAAACATGATTTTATTTTACATTTATACTTTGATATTTTTCATTTGTATTTCTTATTTCGGATCCTAGCTTTAAAAATGTAATAAAATATTTTTTTGTTTTTTTTTTCGTACCAAAAAAAAAACAATGTTATTCTCAATTTTTTCGATTGTTTCTAAATCACCACTTTTATCTATCATTTTATTATTATTAATTATCATTTTTGGGACACTCAACTCAATACACAAAATATAAGTAATAGGTCTCACACACATTTTTTATTTTTGTGTGTAATTATGCTACTATGTCTGCACTTTCTCCGAAGAGGTTTTTATTCGAGAATTATGCTGTAAATTTTCTGTTCTATTTCTTCATCAAATTCCTTCAAACTGAATACTTCGTGGAGAAAATTAAAAATAAAGTAACACTTAGAAGTGGTAAAAAAAAACTTCTTTATCCTTCTTGAATACAATTCAGTAGACTACAAGTTCGGCCGTTTTTGCTTAAGTTTAGTGAAAAACTTTGTGTAAAATACAAATAAGGGAGCTCCGGCCTGATAGTCTATTTTGCAAAATATAACTAAACTAAATAAACAAAGGGGATTTAAAATGGTTGCTAATGCTAAACTAATACAGATAGAAACATAATATTTAAACTATTTTTAACAGACATTCTTCTCTTCTACTTGACATATAAGCGGGTAACATAGGGTGCGCAAAAGTATTTAAAATAATTTTTGAAAAGTTGTATCCTTTGGAATTTTGAAGGCTGCCTATAGGTTCAGACGTATATCATCCGGTTCAAGTGCAACGACTTTTTTAAAAAATTGTCGTAATAAATAAATAAAAATTAAGGACACATTGATTGTTTTTAGAAAAGTCTAAGAATTTTCGACAGTTATGGCTAAAGTGGGAGATTATTTTCAGAAATGTTTGAACATCTTCGGCTATTTTGTCAGATTTACATCAGAAATAGGATGAATAGAGCAGCAAATATTTCAAATTTGTTAGCCCTTGAATAAGGTCGTCATGGACCAGAGATCATGATAACGGTAGTGTGCATGCAAGTAATACATGCCACCATTTCATTTGTAAATAAATTTACATTCTATAAAAATACAAAATAGTTTTGAGCCAGGAAAATGTAATAGTTTAAATATTATAGATTATTTTAAGAAAATCTAAATATTTTCGGCTACTTTGTCAGAGTTTGTTTCAGATTATTTTCAGAAATGTTCAAACAAATTCGGCTATTTTGTCAGAGTACAGCAAAATTGTGTGAGCTAGAAAAGCAAAAAACGTCAAATTATTTTTAGAGATGTCTGAACCTTTTCGGTCTTTGCTGTAGAAGGTGTCAGATTATTTTAAGAAAACTTTAAAAAATTTCGGCTATTTTCTCAGAGTTTGGTATTTATACGACCTTCGGTCTTTAATATGAACCGTCAAAAAATTGATCAGAATTTACAAATCCTGACAGAAATTTAGGCAATATATCTTCCAAATTTCCCCAGACAAATTAGTACGAATTTTTCAGATTATTCTTAAAAATCAGATTATATTTAGAGATATCTGAACCTTTTCGGCTCAGAATTCTTGAAAGAGAGCGTCATATTTGTTAGACTTTTTTAAGAAAATCTCATTCATTTTCGATTATTTTATCAGAGTTTGACCAGACTTTGATGCGACCAGTCGGAAAATTTGTCAGAATTTCCCGCTGATTTCTGGCAAAATTTGGAGCACAAATCGGCATATACTTCCGAATTTCCCCAGACAAATCAGTACGAATTCTTGCCATGGCTGGTTGGTAACTTTCGTACGAAATACGACAGATGTCGGCATCAGAATCAGAAAATTCTGCTAGCTTTGTGACTAAAATCGACAGAAATTGTTCTCTGGGCAAAGAGAGTGTCCAGTTTCTTTAAGTTGTCTTCCGAATTTCCCCAGATAAATCAGTAGCAACTTTCTACACGAAATCCGACAGACATCGGCAACTTTTGTCGTCTCTCCGACCAAATTCGGAAGAAATTGTACTCTGGGCAAAGAGAGTATCCAGTTTCTTTAAGTTGTCTTCCGAATTTCCCCAGATAAATCAGTACGAATTCTTGCCTTGGCTGTTTGGCAACTTTTGGTACGAAATCCGACAGACATCGGGAACTTTTGTCGACTCTCCGACCAAATTCGGAAGAAATTGTACTCTGGGCAACGAGAGTGTCCAGTTTCTTTAAGTTGTCTTCCGAATTTCCCCAGATAAATCAGTACTAATTCTTGCCATGGCTGGTTGGCAATTTCCGGTACGAAATCCGACAGACATCGGCAACTTTTGTCGACTCTCCGACCAAATTCGGAAGAAATTGTACTCTGGGCAATGAGAGTGTCCAGTTTCTTTAAGTTGTCTTCCGAATTTCCCCAGATAAATCAGTACGAATTTTTGCCTTGGCTGTTTGGCAACATTCTGCACGAAATCCGACAGTCATCGGCAAATTTTGCGGACTTTCTGTCCAAATTCTAAAGAAATTGTTCTCTGGGCAAAGAGAGCGCCGGGGCATTGCATTACTTTAGTTATGGTGTTTGTATAATTTTATGCTGTCCTAAGATTTTAGAACACGCTACCTTTTTCTGCAATTACTTACTCATACATACATTGTTTATGACAACATCAAAAACAATTACGAACAATAATTCTTACAGTGTAAATAGGAAGGCACAGTGGCATTAATAGCAAGTGACTCATGGCTTTCTTCCATGAGTACTGTCCGTCCGTCTCTCTCTCTATTTACAAAATTGCAGTGGCGGTGGCAAACAGCCTTAGTACTCTTTCACTTTGTGTCTGCGTTGTGATGATGTTGTATGCCACGCCACGCCATGCTACGCCGTTGTTGGTCGTTTCATTCCATTATCATCGCCGGTCGTCGGTCGTTATGATTAGTGATGTGATGTGATGGGTTTTTTATGGTATCGTTTCGGTCGGTTGATGGATGGCTGCCCGGCTGGTTGGTTGTTAATCGGACTGGGGTCTACTTTTGTTTACTAATTTAATTTATTTGGTTGCACTGCCTGCACTCTCGGCTTTTCTGGCTTCACATCGTTGTAGTTTTATTTGATTTGATTTGTGTTGTTTTTTGTTCTTGTTGTGTGTGCTCCACTTGTTGTTGTACACTTTGCCTGGTGGCTCGCAGCCCGGCCCACCATTCATGACGCTGCAGTCTTGCGTTGTTGCAGTTCGTTAAATTCGATTCGTTCGACGGCGATTCAATTGAATTTTTCACGTTCGTTCGTTGACATTGTTGTCAATCTGCGTCATAATGCCTGCCCGCTGGCCGTGGTTCGAGTTTCAGTTAATTTTGCATTGCAAAGCATAACATTTTCCAGTTGCATGTCTGTTCGTTCGATTGTTTGTTTCCTTTTGTTTTTAATATGTATCATTCTTGCATTCATTCAATTCAATGGCAGTCACAGTCATCGCCAGTGTCGTCGCCAGTTATTGATTAACTGCATCGATCGAACGCCGAGCACAGACCGTCCGACCGACCACCTGCGTGGTTTAGGTAAGCCGTGGCGTGGCTGATTGTGTAATCACGATGATGACAGTACGAAAAAAAAGCTCATTCACTCGTGTTGTAAATGATTTTATGGTGGATTTGAATGTATAACAAATTTCGAAAAGGGCAGTGATAAAGAACTTTGGGTTGTTGTGCAACAAAACCAACACTGGGTGAATCATAATGTGTCAGTGCGTTCTGAAGCAACTTCAGAATCTTGCAACTTTTTAAAATACAATGTCAGTGATTCATTTCAAATCTATAAATCAAATACACAAAAAAATCAAGCTAAATAGGAAACTTTTACGATCATAGGCATATAGCCCAAAAGTTGTCCAGATCAATACCATCCATTGAATATGTCTGTTTATATTTGCTTGATATTTGTGTATGCGCATTCTCCTTATAGCAAAAACGTGCACCATAAAGTGATTCTTATTTGTTCACCCCCTACAAATAAGAATCACTTTATGGTGCACGTTTTTGCTATAAGGAGAATGCGCATACATGGGGCAAAAAGGGGATAAAAATGGTGCATATTAAACGGCAACAGCTATAAACACGAAATTCGGTGTGTACATTCCTCAAATTGAGTAGATACATAATATAAAAGTATTTTTTTCGTACTTTTAAGGGGTAAAATGGGAATAGAGGGATAAAAATGGTACCAATCAAACGGTTGTACCTAGAATAATGAAATTCGGTGTATACGTTCCTCTAATTGCATAGACAAGTAAATTACACGGATTTTTCAAAAGTCATACTTTTTGGGGTTAAAATGAACAAAAGGGGATAAAAATAGTGTTAATCAAATGACCGCAGCTATAGTCATGAAATTCGGAGTATACATTCCTCTGATTGGGTAGACGCTTAAAATAAACAGATTTTTCGAAATTCGTACCTTTGGGGTTAAAATGAAAAAAAGGGGAAATTCGGAGTATCCATCCTTTGACTACGTAGACATGAAAAATAAAATGTTTTTTTTTTCAAATTCGTACTTTCAAGGGATACAATGGGTACGGAGGGATAAAAATTGTACCAACCAAACGGCTGTCCTAGAATAATGAAATGCGGTGTATACATTCCTCTGATTGCATAGACAAGTAAAATATACGGATTTTTCAAAAGTCGTACTTTTTGGGCTTAAAATGAAAAAAGGGGATAAAAATAGTGCCAATCAAACGACCGCAGCAATAGTCATGAAATTCGGAGTATACATTCCTTTGACTACGTAGACACGAAAAATATTTTTTTTCCAAATTCGTACTTTCAAGGTATACAATGGGTACGGAGGGATAAAAATTGTACCAACCAAACGGCTGCACCTAGAATAATGAAATTCGGTGTATACATTCCTCTGATTGCGTAGACACTTAAAATAAACAAATTTTTCGAAATTCGTACTTTTGGGGTTAAAATGAAAAAGGGGATAAAAATAGTACCAATCAAATGACCGCAGCTAGAGTCAAGAAATTCTGAGTATACATTCCTTTGAATGCGTAGACAGGAAAATAAACGAATTTTTCGAAATTCGTACTTTTTGGGGTTAAAACGGAAAAAGGGGATACAAATAGTACCAACCAAATGACCGCAGCAAGAGTCATGCAATTCGGAGTATACATTCCTCTGACTACGTAGACACGGAAAATAAACGAATTTTTCGAAATTTGTACTTTCAAGGCATACAATGGTACAGAGGGATAAAAATAGTACCAACTAAACGACTACAGCTAGAATGATGAAATTATAATTGCGTAGAAACGTCAAGGGGGTAAAAATGGTACCAACCATATGGTCGCAGAAGGAATCATGGAATTCGGTCTATACATTCCTCTGACTGCATAGACACGCAAAATAAAAAGTTTTTTCCCCAAATTCGTACTTTTTCTTTTACAGCAAAAATTGGTTGAATCATGAAGTTAGGTTATTTTGCACTATGTACGTCTGATAATGGATTTTCAAAATTTGTACTTTTGGAATTAAAATAGAATGGAAATAAAACCAATTGTAGCACCCATTATCTACCAATATTTATGGTATTTAAGCTTTTTGAAAATATAAATATAAGAATATTTATTTTTTGATTTGAACTAAATAATGGTTTGAAATAATTAAAATATCATATTTATTTATAAAATTATTTTTTCAATTTTTGTATTTGTTTTGGTTTGGCTATATTAAAAAATTATATTTTCCTGTAATATTACTGCACTTCTACGAAAACAGACAACCTCAAGCCATGGTGGAGGGTATATAAAGTTCGGCCCGGCCGAACTTAACGCCGTTTTTACTTGTTAGTAATGGCGTAGTTTCTACTTGTCAAATGTCAAAGAATAAAAGCTTCAAAAGTGACAGCTACCGAAATACCAGGTGATTCAAAATAACACCTGTGGTTGGAAAACCCTGTATATAAATAACTTAGAATTAATATCGGGAATGCCATAAAACCTTACATCCCTAAAGTATGCTTTAAATAAATTTTCCAAAATACATTAACAAAGAACAATTAAGAAAGTATTGCTTGATATTTGGCTTAGAAGGTTTTACCATTTCAGTAGTTAAATCGATGTTTGCAGCTATAAACAGAATATTTATTTGAAAATGAATAAATACGACAATAGTTTAAAAATAGTTGTAAATGCCGAGGCATCGGCTCGGCCTCGCGAATATATTTTTATATTGTAGAAAAATAACAATACTAAATAAATACAACCTTCAGGTAAACCACTGTCTGAAGAGGAAGGCAAAATGTTATTACGCTTTTTTAAATGCGAAATAAAACCTCTAGAGCTCCTATTTTCTACGAACTGCACAAAATTTCAATACGATACATGATTTCCGAGATACATCCCAAAAAAATAACTTCTATTATAATGAAATTTTCAACTATTTTAGCATTTATGAACTTTAAATGCAGCCATAGCTAAATTTAGCCGCGATATTGGCAAAATCTTTTAGAATATGCTTAATAGGAATGTTCGTTGCAAAATTCAATCAGTAAAGTCGAGATTTGGGCGCACGAAATTTGGTAGTTTTTGCCGCTGTGCGGCACTTTGCTGCTATAGAGCTTTACGTTTTAAAGCTTTTGATCTATGGAAGTACCATATAAATACAATTTAAGATTAATGCCCAAAAACTGAGGACTAACGCCCGCTCTCATATCGTATTTAATTTTGAGTGTTCCTTAAGATGAAGGAATATTCCATGCATTTGTACAGTACCAATGCTCTGGGATTGCCACAAGGAAATGCATACGCCGACGTACCACCATTTGATGGAGCAATAACCGCTCATCAAATGAGGGTGATATTTGCCTGAATGGTCTGGGACATGTCAAAGCGCATCGTATCCTTGGAAAGCAAGAAACACAGCATCTCTGCTTGGAAACGAAGAAACACAGCAACTCGGAATGATGGAACCCTCCTCAACACTCCATTGACATGTGCGACCGACCAGCATAAATGCAGTACTTTCTTGATTAAAATATATGCAGCACCCCGCAGGACATTTTTCCGCTTTATACAAGAGAAAGAACAAAAATGAAGAAGTTAAAATTAAAAAAGACGAGGGAAATGAAGAAGAAAAAAATATTTAAAATATGAATATGACTGAATATATATGTGTTTGTCCTTAACGACGACAACACTTTGAACATTCTTTCATTAATATGCAAAATGCAGGGCGCGGACAACGCCACCACTACCGCCACCACCAGCAACTTGTGCAACATGCAGCAAAAGCTGAATGTGGTAGCTGTGTTATGAGTGCAGCAGGGCGCCTTCCTTTGCCATGATACATGTCATGGTTAAAAGTGCATCATTTCAAGTGCAATTCAGACGAGAATGCAACGATTTCCCCTCTTCTTTTGTTGCACTTCGCCTTTGTTTGTTCCAATACCAGTTGCAACGACCAGAGTGACATGAATCCAGGGCATGAGTCAAGGACGTGGGGGTGAGGCATGTGGGAGACGACTCAGACACAATGCTATAAAAAACAGAGATGCATAAAAATCATAATGATTGAATGATCAAGTACAACTCAAAAACAAAAAACGAGGAAATCATTTCAAAGGAAGTCACTCAGTCAACTCTGCAGCGACGATTCTGTGTCGTATGTGCAACACAGAGAGTGCAGCAAAATTGATTGCTAAGGGCGGCGCGAGTATGCACTGATGCTGTTGCTGATGATGACGACGATGACGAAGTGATGTGTGTCACTGACAAAGTGAAGTAAATGCAACAAAATTGTTGTAATTTCTTGTTGACATTTGCATATGCGTTTAAAGAGGAGAGGGGAATTCTGCGTTACAGAAAATATGCGTTTCCATGTTTCAGTTCCATTTTTATACTCCCCCATTAACAAAATGATTCACTCATACGAGGGCGGGTTGGAAAATATGTCATTAAGAATGATGAAGAAATATCGAAATTGATTAGAAGAAAATTTAATTGATTAGAAAAATTTTAATTAATTGATTAAGGAAATTTATGATTTATGAAAAAGTGAATGATAACATTGTGCTACAGAAACAAGAATGACGTAAAAAAACTCTAGGAAGTGCTATTATTATATCGGGAAGGTATTGTCGAGCAGAACAAGAATCTGTATTTGAAATTTGCCAGACAGCCCAAACATTCTGAGTTACGGGTAAAAACCGGGTTTTCGTACCTGTGCACACTTATAAGTCTTGGTTCTCAAACGACATCATTCGATTATATATAGATCATTTAAGAAAACTTATCAAATCTGTTGCTTTTGTCCGACAAACACCAAACTTTGACAATATTTGTCCACATTATTTTGTTTGGTAACCGTACCACTTGTAAATTTATTTAAATAACACATTTTGTGAGGAGTAAAACGCAACTTTGCTTTTAAAAATCCGTCAGTAATTAACTGAGTTATTTAAGTTTTCGTTAAAACAAAATTGCTGCAAAAATACAAGGTTTCCAACTTTGACAATATTTTTGCAAGTTATTTTGGTTGGTAACCATAACACTTTTAAATTTATTTAAATAACACATTTTTGTAAGGAGGAAAACGCCACGTTGCTTTTAATAATCCGTCAGTAATTAACTGAGTTATTGAAGTTTTTGCTAAAACAAAATTGTTGCAAAAATACAAGGTTGTGGGCATTCCAGTTCAAATCT
Organism: Polietes domitor; assembly: GCA_947397865.1. Classification (NCBI taxonomy): domain Eukaryota; kingdom Metazoa; phylum Arthropoda; class Insecta; order Diptera; family Muscidae; genus Polietes; species Polietes domitor. The sequence goes on along the minus strand of OX377621.1, from coordinate 28,642,247 downwards.
CATAATTTAATAATTGAAGTCCAATAAAAAATGCTTAGAATTAAACACAAAGAAAAAAACAGTGAAAAATATTACCAAATTTTATTTTTTTTCCCCAAAAATAAAATACTCGAATTCCCAAAGTAGGGAAATTTTTTAGACAATTATTTTAGTGATTTTTCCAACTTTGACAATATTTTCGCAAGTTATTTTGTTTGGTAACCATGCCACTTGCTTTTTGTTTAAATAACACATTTAGTAAGGAGTCAAACGCCACTTTGTTTTTAAAAATCCGCCAAAAATTGGCTGATTTAATGAAGTTTTCGTTAAAACAAAATTGTTGCAAAAATACAAGTTTTGGTCATTCCAGTTCAAATCTCTCGTAATTTTACGAATTGAAATGCAATAAAAATACTTAAAATTCAACAGCAAGATAAAAACAGTGAACCAAATTACCACATTTAAATCTTTTTTTTTTTTTAGAAAAAATACTCGAATTCCCACAGTGGAGAACATTTTTTAAACAATTTTTAGCCATTTGGCAACTTTGACAATATGTTTGCACTCTACCTTGTTGGGTAACAATATGTTTTTAAAAGTCCTTTAGTAATTGATTGACTTGTTGAAGTTCTCGCTGAAACAAAATTTTTGCAAAAATACAAATGTTGGTCATTCCAGTTCAAATATCTTATAATTTTACGACTTCAAGTCCAATAAAAATGCCCAGAAAAACGGATATACCAGATTTTCATTTTTTTTTTTTCAAGAAAAAATACTTAAATTCCCAAAGTGGGGAACATTTTTTAAAAAATTTTAGCCATTTTTCAACTTTGACAATATTTTTGCGCATTATTTTGTTCGGTTACCGTACCACTTTGAAATTTATTTAAATATCTCATTTCGTAAGGAATAAAACGTCACATTGTTTTTAAAAACCCATTAATAATTGACTGAGTTATTAATGATTTTATTAATATTACATTTGGAAAAAATACCAGTTTTGGTCATTCTAGTTCACATTCCTTATTATTTTACAGTAAAAATACATAGATCTCATCAAAACAGATAAAAATGGTAAAAAAAAACATGGCGAGCATTTAAAAAAAAATCCCCAATTTTGGAACACATTTTCCCCACTTTTGGAATTCGGGTATTTGTTTTGGAAAACAAGGTAAATCTAGTTATTTTTCATAGTATTTATCTTTTTTAATGAATTTGAGGTATTTTTATTGGATCTCAATTCGTAAAATTGTGAGAGATGTGAACTGAAATGACCAAAACTTGTATTTAAACAAAAAGGTATTAATAACAAGTAAGAAGGCGTTAAGTTCGGCCGGGCCGAATCTTATATACCCTCCACCACGGAGTGCATTCCACAGTATTACAAGCAGATTAAATGATGTCGACTTTACATAGAAGCACAGTACCATATTACGAAAGTTGTGATATTTTTATGAACATTACTATATTTGTTTACTATTTCAAACTATAATGTATACTTATGCGCACTGTTTAAAATCGACTACTATATATAAATAAAATGCTGAAATTGTGAAAGTGAACATGCCCAAATATTAGGCGATTGTCAATCGCCATTAGAAAGAAGCATTTTCAGATACAGACAGAGTTATAAGAAAAGTATAAATTTTAAAGATATCCCCATTCGCTCCATTCTCCGCCCAAATGTACAAAATTCGAAAAAACCCTTTTTCGAGTCTTCATAGTCAGAATGTAGACACCGAATTTCATGATTTCAACTTCAGCGGTTTGGTAGGTTCCATTTTTCTCCCTCTTTTTATTTATATCCCTTAAAAGTACGAATTTCGAAAACTCCCTCTATTTTACGTGTCTATGCAATTAGAGGGATGTACACACCGAATTTCATGATTCTAGCTGTTTTCGTATCATTGGTACCATATTTTACCCCTTTTTGTCCCATTTCGCCCGCTAAAGCAATGTGGTGCTTCCAAGCTACAAGAGGAATGTCCGCAACAAATTTTAACTGTATGAAATAAGAAATTTAATTAATTAGCCAAGGCTACCAATATTTGTATACTATATATATATAATATATATATAATTCATAAATTAAATATAAGGGAGCAATCATAAAACCCTAAATATTTATTTTACGTATCTACACAATTAGAGGGACGTACTCATTGAATTTCGTCATTCTAGCTGTATTCGTTTAGTTGGTACTATTTTATCCCTGTAGCCATTGTATCCATTGAAAGTATGAATTTGGAAAAAACGTTTTATTTTTCGTGTCTACGCAGTCAGAGGAATGTATGCTCCGAATTTCATGATTCTAGCTGCTGTCATTTGGAGGGTACTATTTTTATCCCCTTTTTCCATTTGAACTCCAAAAAGTACGAATTTTGGAAAGTTCTTTTATTTTACGTGTCTACGCAATCAGAGGAATGTACATATCGAATTTCATTATTCTAGGTGCAGCCGTTAGGTTGGTACTATTTTTATCCCTCTATCCCCATTTAACCCCTTAAAAGTACGAATTTAGAAAAAATACTTTTATATTATGTATCTACTCTATTAGAGGAATGTACACGCCAATTTCGTGTTTCTATCTGTTGTCGTTTGATAGGTACCATTTTTATCCCTTTTTGTCCCATTTCGCCCCCTACAAATAAAAATCACTCTATGGTGCCCTTTTATGCTATAGAGGGAATGCGCATTGTAAATATCAACTACAGCTAATATGTTCAAAAAACATGCTGAAATTCTCTAAATATTTGCAGTCCTTGTGAGGGAAAATTTTTTCCCTTTGGGCCGATTTCGTCCACTTTCAATCCCAACCGATCTACAACCATAAGACACATTTAGGAAAAATTTGAACTTCCTAGCTCATTTCGTTCGGCCGCTATCGTGCTTTCAACAGACAGACAGACAGACGGACATGGCTATATAGTCTTAGCATTTTACCACGACCCAGAATATATATACTTTATGGGGTCTCCGATGAATATTTCAAGGTGTTACAAACGGAATGACAAAGTGAATATACCCCCATCCTGGAGGTGGAGGGTATAAAAACTTCAATGACTTAGCCAATTATTAACAGATTTTTAAAAACAAAGCGGCAAAAACACCCAAATGTCAAGCGCTTAAATCTCGACTTTACTGATTGAAGTTTGCAAAGAACATTCCTATTAAACAAATTCTAAAAGATTTTGCCAATATTGCGGCAAAATTTAGCTGTGACTGCATTTAAAGTTCGTAAATGGTAAAATAGTTGAAAACTGCATCATATTAGAGGTTATTTTTTATAGTGATGTATCTCGGAAACCATGTATCGTATTGAAATTTCATTTAGTTCGTAGAAAACAGGAGCTCTTGAGGTTATTTTGCATTTAAGTGTAATTACATTTTTGCCTTCCTCTTCAGACAGTAAACAGTGACAGAGTTTACCTGAAGCTTGTAATTATTAAGTATTGGTAATTTTCTACAGCTTAAAACTATATTCGCGAGGGCGACCGATGCCTCGGCATTTACAAATATTGTTAAACTATTGTCTTATTTATTCATTTTAAAAAGAATATTCTGCTCATGGCTGCGAACATCGATTTAACAAAACAAAAAAAGCCAATTAACTCCATTATAAAGAGTGATTTTTTTGAGGTTAGGATTTTCATGCATTAGTATTTGACAGATCACGTGGGATTTCAGACATGGTGTCAAAGAGAAAGATGCTCAGTATGCTTTGACATTTCATCATGAATCGTCTTACAAACGAACAACGCTTGCAAATTATTGAATTTTATTATCAAAATGCGTGCTCTGTTAAGAAAGTTCCCACTGAAGCGGCTATTCGGGCTATTGTGACTAAATTTCGCACCAAATTTACATTGTTGGACATTAAACCACCAACACGCTTACGTAGAGTGCGAACTGAAGAAAATATCGCAGCTGTATCGGCCAGTGTTAATGATGACCACCAATTTTCGATTCGTCGCCGTTCGCACCAATTGGGTCTCTGTTACTCAAAAACGTGGAAATGCCAAAATTGGACTAAGCGGATGACCACCTAAGACGCAGCCGCGGTCAACATTTAAATGAAATTATCTTCAAAAAGTAAATGTCATGGACCAATCTAACGTTTCAAATAAAGAACCGATGAGATTTTGCAAATTTTATGCGTTTTTTTTTAAAAAAAAGTTATCAAGCTCTTAAAAAATCACCCTTTAGTTTCATGCGTATATCACCCGGTTCAAGTGTAACGACTTTTTTAAAAATTGTTGTACGGTGTAATCAGTACTTTTTTTATAGCCGACTCTAATTTATAATTTTAAATGGCCCACCCTAACAGATTCTTTTTCTACTCGAAAAAACCTGCCACAAAAAATAATATCATTTCACAGAGTTTTTGAACTGTCGCACAGTGTAATTCTCAATCGTTTGTTGGGACTTTTTTCTAGCAATTTTTGGAGTTTTTTCCGATGAAGGGTATCACGCTTAAGATAAAATTAGTGCGAGAAAAGAAATAATATAAAAATATACATGTCACACCATGCCGCTTTGAAAGTTAGAAGTAAATTTCAAGGAACCATGAGTTCCACCTAATTTTGTAAAACTGTAAAGATTTCACAGCGTCTTTCAATCGGAAGTTCTTGGAAAAACAATAGCTACTGGTCAATTAAATTAAAAAAATATCAAAAAAATAAATATCGAACATCCCTCGTTCGATCTCAACTAATTCCACACACACACATACAGCCAACAATTTGTAACCAATTTCCCAGTAATTTGAAAAGAAATATTTTAATACGAATCCTTAAGGCGCCGCACCAAATATCACGAGTTGTCTATAAAATAGAAAATCAAAAGCGAGTCAGGCACGTGTCTTGGGAAAGGGCGACCCCAACGCCATCAACGCCGCCACCAGCAACATACCTCAAGAATTCTATGTCTGGTGCTACACATATGAACGATTGCCCACTCATTCACTGCAACCCAAGCGATGGGTTTTTTAAATGCATCCAAAGTCATAATCATGTCGCAGCCAAAGTGAAAAGAACTGAACTGAATGAGGAGGAGGAGTAGGAGTAGGAGAAGAGAAACCAACCCAAAAATGAAAAGAAACAATGGCTGAAATTATATGCCACCGCCGTCTTAGAATTACCGGCGCGCTTGGCTGGCGTTAAATGCATATTTTCACTTCCATCGGAGCAAAAGTACCAGCCGCCGACGAAGAACAAGAAGTACCTACACGTTGGTTGGCATTGTGTGTCAGGAGGAGTTGTGAGGAGAAGCAGCAGCACCGCCAAGCGTAGAGAAGTAGGTTTCTGGTACGTTTTTAGAATTTATAATAAGTGCAGCCAGCCATCAAATCCATGAAGATAATTAATAGACACCTTTTGAGTGTTTTGAAGGAGTTGTTGTTGAATGCAGTTTAGAATATTAGCTGGGGTGGGTCATAGACGAACGGATGATGCGCTATAAATGCTAACATTCAACAAATCATATGCCAAACCATACAATAATAGCGAAGACTCGTGATGATATTATACAACTTTGTCGGCAGCCAGAAATTTAACAACTGTGACCGGAAAAATAATCCAAAATCATGACGAACCGAACAAGGGGAAGCTATTCTCGCTTGCTGAAAGGGACCTACTGTTTATAACCGCCGCAGAAAGGGTAAAACATTTTTAGAGAGACTTTATGACGCCGTGTTCGGAGTTGTTAACAAAATCCACTTTTACGGGATTTTGTGTAGAAATCTCCTGCAATCTCCATAGAAATTATTGTAAATTTCTTGACCAAATACCGAAAATATCGAATTTATTAAGTAATCTGTGCATTGATTAAAAATTTGTCTCAAAATATTTCATAAAATATTTTTTTTTTATATTTTTATTATTATTTTTTTATTTTTTTTTATTTTTATTTTTATTTTTATTTTTATTTTTATTTTTATTTTTATTTTTATTTTTATTTTTATTTTTATTTTTATTTTTATTTTTATTTTTATTTTTATTTTTATTTTTATTTTTATTTTTATTTTTATTTTTATTTTTATTTTTATTTTTATTTTTATTTTTATTTTTATTTTTATTTTTATTTTTATTTTTATTTTTATTTTTATTTTTATTTTTATTTTTATTTTTATTTTTATTTTTATTTTTATTTTTATTTTTATTTTTATTTTTATTTTTATTTTTATTTTTATTTTTATTTTTATTTTTATTTTTATTTTTATTTTTATTTTTATTTTTATTTTTATTTTTATTTTTATTTTTATTTTTATTTTTATTTTTATTTTTATTTTTATTTTTATTTTTATTTTTATTTTTATTTTTATTTTTATTTTTATTTTTATTTTTATTTTTATTTTTATTTTTATTTTTATTTTTATTTTTATTTTTATTTTTATTTTTATTTTTATTTTTATTTTTATTTTTATTTTTATTTTTATTTTTATTTTTATTTTTATTTTTATTTTTATTTTTATTTTTATTTTTATTTTTATTTTTATTTTTATTTTTATTTTTATTTTTATTTTTATTTTTATTTTTATTTTTATTTTTATTTTTATTTTTATTTTTATTTTTATTTTTATTTTTATTTTTATTTTTATTTTTATTTTTATTTTTATTTTTATTTTTATTTTTATTTTTATTTTTATTTTTATTTTTATTTTTATTTTTATTTTTATTTTTATTTTTATTTTTATTTTTATTTTTATTTTTATTTTTATTTTTATTTTTATTTTTATTTTTATTTTTATTTTTATTTTTATTTTTATTTTTATTTTTATTTTTATTTTTATTTTTATTTTTATTTTTATTTTTATTTTTATTTTTATTTTTATTTTTATTTTTATTTTTATTTTTATTTTTATTTTTATTTTTATTTTTATTTTTATTTTTATTTTTATTTTTATTTTTATTTTTATTTTTATTTTTATTTTTATTTTTATTTTTATTTTTATTTTTATTTTTATTTTTATTTTTATTTTTATTTTTATTTTTATTTTTATTTTTATTTTTATTTTTATTTTTATTTTTATTTTTATTTTTATTTTTATTTTTATTTTTATTTTTATTTTTATTTTTATTTTTATTTTTATTTTTATTTTTATTTTTATTTTTATTTTTATTTTTATTTTTATTTTTATTTTTATTTTTATTTTTATTTTTATTTTTATTTTTATTTTTATTTTTATTTTTATTTTTATTTTTATTTTTATTTTTATTTTTATTTTTATTTTTATTTTTATTTTTATTTTTATTTTTATTTTTATTTTTATTTTTATTTTTATTTTTATTTTTATTTTTATTTTTATTTTTATTTTTATTTTTATTTTTATTTTTATTTTATTTTATTTATTTTTACGCCACTTACCAGTATTTTGCTCTGATCGAAATACATAAATATACGTATATACATTGGTTATTGAAACTTACCTGAAAAGGAAAAAGAAAAGAATAATAATTAAAATGTGTTTCAAAAAATTCTGAAACGTGTAATGAGTGTGTACTGGAACAATAAATATTTGGATTTCATTATCTAAATCCACTTTTTTGATAATTGTCCAAATGTTGATCCGTTTCATGGACAAAAAGCAGATAATTTTGGGCTACAGAAAGTTGGAAATTTGTATGTATGTAAATATAATAAATTGATTTAGTAGTTTTTTGTTGGAAGGAAAATATAGTTCAAAAATACATTTTTAGATGGAATTGAATATATATTCTGAATAGCTGAAGATTGGTACGAATTTTAATTTTTTTCTAAATTTTTAAAATATTATTTTTAACTAATTTTTATTATTTAAATTTTAAAGATTAATATTTTAAAAATTCACAATTTTTTATGGCCAATAAAAACATCATCAAATTCGATGCATTTTTTTCATGGCAACTTAGTTGGAACTTTAGTCTATTAGAAAGTATCAAAATCTTCTCCGATTTGGTCCGATTCGTTTTTACATTAATTTTTAAAAATTATCCAAAATTATTTTTTTACTTGTTAGTCATATATGAGTCATTCCATGTCCAGCTGTGCGATTTTTGACCTCGATAGCTGCGATTGTTTTGCAAGTTTGAGAATGTATTCTTCTCATAAAAATACTAAATATTTTAGGAAAAAAAATAGTATTTTTATTAGTATATTTTAGTGACTATGAATTTGGAAGTGGTGAACTTATGGCTTCTATTTTTACTATCTTTTCAATTTTTTACTCTAATTTATTTTTGCGGTATATCCGATGTAATTTTTCATATAGAATTTATTAAATATAATTCGTATATTTATTTTCGATTAAATTGTATATATATTTCCTTTAAATTTTGACTTTATTCTATAGTTTTGAACATATTATTATGACTATTTATTTGAACAAACTTAAAATAACTACCAAAACGTAGCGGCAATTATTCAACAAATTATGCGGAGGCGTCATTTGAGATTTTACGAAAGAAGAACAGAAAATAGAACAGAAAACAAAAAATATAAAACGCATGCCATCATAAGTAGCAAAGGCAAGTTCTAACACTCAGCAAAACAAATGAACGAACGAAGAACAAGCAAAACAGAAAGTAAATACATATGCTTAATTAATTAAAAATTCCGAAATGGCTGCATCTTTTTGGGCAGCCAACAAAAAATCCACTGTACTGCACTGCGCAATGGCAACAATGCAACCCAGAAAAATGTAGACATTAAAAACCAAAAACAATTACAAAAGAGTACCGAAAGACAAAAAAACAAACATAATCGTACTTTCTTTTTTGTATTCATTTAATTTTTTGTAAGTTATTTTTTGTCGAGGCTATAGAAAAACTGCATTAAATTTCGAAAAACAAAAAATACAAAAACCAAAGAAGAATGAATGACATGAAGAACAAAAAAAAAATTAAAACTTTATGGTAAAACTGAAATGAGTTTAATGACCCCCACTTCTTCTCGATGACGATGGGTTGGAGTGCTTCTGGTGGATGGTTGTACTCACTCGTATGTGTGTTTACCCATCCCGTGGAAATGCAGTGGAAGTGAAGAGGAAGAAGTCATTAAAATGGTGTGAAGTGTCAAATGTGAATGGAACGAAGGAATGAACGAATGAATGAATGGAGGAGTACTCACACACAATTACTCCATGAATAATTTACTGTGACAGCCAGTACTTACTAACTACTCTACGGATGTGGATAATCAATTATTTTTAGAGTTGTTTCCCAGAGACAAAAAGGAAAATTCTAAATTTAAATTCGGCCTATTAAATGCAAGTGCTAAGGTTGTCTGCACGTGATCTAGGGGGTAATCTTTCATGGTGGGATGGCTATGCACAGATTTAAATCGATTATTTGAGGAAGTCCAAATGTTCAAAAGATGAACCACAGAAGTAGGGAAATTATGAGATAGTGTTTTCTCATGATGAGAAATATAAATCATTATTATCTCCAAATTAAGGCTGACAGTAAAATTTAAGAAAAATCATCTGTTGATAGTTCCGATTACATTGGGGAAAAACATTTGGTGGGATATGACAGAATTAGGTGAGTATAGGCTTAAAAATAGATTATAATAAATTCAACTAAAACTGAATACAAATTGTGTTCAATGGATTTTTATATCCATAGAAAATAAAATAAAATAGAAAAAAAATTATTTATTCAATTGAATATCGTTACCTGAAATGCAAAATGACGAAACAATAAAAAAACGAAAAATTTGATTACACTGTGCGAGGTGATATTATTTTTCTGGTAGGTATTGTCGGGTAGAAGAAGATCTGTATATGAAACTTGCCAGAAACCCCCAAAATCTTGAGTTATGGGTAAATAACCCGGGTTTCCGTACCTTTCCACTCTTAAAGCGTATCTTAGTTGGTTATCAAACAATTTTCACTTTCTCAACGGATTTGAAAAGAAGAAACCTGGAGATATATAGCTTTTTTAAGACTTAACTTAAGAAATCTGTGCGCTACTGTCCAGCAAAAACATTTTTTAAACAATTTTTAGCCATTATTCATCTTCGGCAATCTTTTTCCACGTTATTTTGTTTGGTAACCGTACCAATTAAAAATTTATATAAATAACACATTTAGAAAAGGGTAAAACGCCACTATGTTTTTAAAAATCCCTTAATAATTGACTGAGTTATTGAAGTTTTTATTAAGATTAACTTTTTTCAAAAATACTTGTTTTCGTCATTCCAGACCACATATCTCATTATTTGAAGAATTAAAGTCCAGTAAAAATACATAAAATTCAAAAATGATAAAAGACCATTTTAATAAAAAAATATCCGCAATTTTGGAACATATTTTCTCCATTTTGGGAAATTGGTTAAAAAAGGAAAATCTAGCAAATTTGTCATTGTTTTTATAATTATTAAAAAAATATTGCCCCTAAAGGTATGCCTTAATTTTTGCAACTATTGTTGTATCAAAAATGAGTATTTTTGGGTTGGGTTTTGCATTTTGTTTTACATTTCATATAAGTTGCAACTAATATAAGCAGAAATTTATTTTTGCAATGATTATCTGAGACCTCAGTGTATCAATATTTGTAAGTGTCGGCTTTTTTGAAAAGGAAAACGAAATTATACTTTTTGTAGTTCAAAAGAATACTTGAAGAGCACTAGTTTTCCATGAACTAAATGAAATTTCAATACGATATTTGACAATTTATGAACTTTAAATACATCCAGTGCAATATCGACAAAATCTTTTAGAATACGTTTGATTGGAATGTTGTTTCTTACAGAATTCAATCAAAAAAGTAGTGATTTAGGAGCATACAATTTTGGAATTATTTATATAGTATTTATTATTATATATAATCAAAAAAGTAGAGATTTAGGTGCATCACATTCTGGAATTTTTACCGCTAATAACACTGTGGAACACCAAAAGAAAACAAGATTCTGACAACACATTCTAGATTCAGAAAGAGGGTGAAAAAAGAATATACTTATATCGTATTCAGGTCATTTTATAGGAGATCAATATTATCTTCTTTTATTATTAATCGGCATAGAAAAGCTTGTGATCCTTACATTATAAGTATAGGATTGAGAACAGAGATGAGCGATTTCATCAAATATGTGCATAGAATGCCTTTGTTTATGACGGTATAGAATTACCAAGAGAAAAGTTTAATGATTTTTTTTAAATGCCCGAATAGGTTCTGATATTTTATTTATATATATTATATTTATTGCTTTCTTTTTCGGTGACATATAGTGACATTTGACGTAGAATATTTGTTCCATTCAATCCTACGAAATGAACCCTTAAATGTATTTTACGTTTTGACTTATTTCTGACATTTAAATTGAGTTTAAGAGTATTCAGATACTTCTAATAGAATTGTATGGCAAGTATTTTTGTAGAACATTTGGACCCGTTAAACGCCTTTTTTATGAGTGGTTTTTATCCTTTTGCACAAAAGGTGCCAAAAAGATTCATATATTAAGGAGCTAGAGGGTTAAAATGTTCCACAAAAATTTTCCTCGTAGTGTTTTAATTAATATTGCTGAACACATCCTATACTTGAAATGTAAGGATCGCAAGGTTTCTTATGTCATAGGAAAAATATATGAAAAATGTTGATCCCAACTAAAATTACCCCAATACGTAAACTTTAAAAATGTCGATACTTGGATATTACTTTTTCCCCACTGTTTCCCTTATAGTGATATTTGGTGTAGAATATTTTTTCCATTCGCAGCACTCCCCTAAAATTCACTTTTGTGGAAGAGTTTAGCACGAATTATGAAAAAGTACGAAACTAACCCTAAAATGTATTTTAAGTTTTGATTTATTTCTGGTATTTAAATTGAGTTTTAAATTTTAGTGTAGTCAGGGACTTAAAGTAGAATTTTATGGCAAGTATTTCTGTAGAACATTTTGACCCGCCAAACCCTTGTTTTAGGTGTGTTTTTTTAATCTTTTGCACGAAACGGGCCTAAAGGACCCAAATATTGGGGTTAAAATGTTCCACAGTAAAGTTCCTCGTAGTGTTTTAGGTAATATTGTTGAACACATTATCTACTTAAAATGTATGAATTAAAGAATTTAGTATACTGATTCCTTATAAGAATGTACAGAAGGGGAACACTTGACTCCCCTTATAAAATGACCATGCTAAGTAAACTTTCAAAACGAATGAGAATAAATTTCCCCACTACTCTTTGAATATCTACCAAAAACAAACTTCATCAATTCATGAGACATAGTCTAACCCATTTTACAGTGGCTGAAGTTCTAATAATATAAAACTTTTGGCTACATCAGTTCCGCACGTGTAGTATCAGCGGCAAAAACTTTCAATTGCATGCGCTCAAATCTCGACTTTACCGATTGCATTTTGCAAAGAACAGTCCTATTAAGCATATTCTAAAAGATTTTGCCAATATCGTGGCATTTAAAGTTCATACATGATAAAATAGTTGCAAATTTCATTATAATAGAGGTTATTTTTTATTGGGATGTATCTCGGAAACCATGTATCATATTGAAATTTTGTTTAGTGCGTAGAAAATAAGAGCTCTTGAGGTGTTTTTTTGCATTTAAGTGTAATGACATTTTTGCTTTCCTCTTCAGACAGTGGTTTACCTGAAGCTTGTAATTATTAAGTATTGTTAATTTTCTACAGTATAAAACTATATTCCCGAGACCGACCGATGCCTCGGCATTTACATATATTGTTAAACTATTGTCTTATTTATTCGACTAAAAAAGAATATTCTACTTATAGTTGCAATCATCGATTTAATCGCTGAAATGGTAAAACCTTCTAAGCCAAAAATGAAGCAATACTTTCTTCGTCGTTGTTCCCTGTCAATGTATTTTGGAAAGTTTATTTAAAGCATGCTTTAGGGATCTAATGTTTTATGGCATGCGAGCGCATGGAAATATTGGGCCGATATTAATCTTAAGTTATTTATAAAGTTATGAGCGTTTGTCATCGAATAAAAATAAAATAATCGAAAATCTTTAAAAAAAACTAACTGACAATTTTCATTTAATTGTGGCCTCAAATAAAATCACTGGTAATTGTTAATTGTAATTGTGGATTGTTAAACTATTGTTTTATTTATTCATTATAAAAAGAATATTCTGCTTATAGCTGCAAACATCGATTTAATTCCTGAAATGGTAAAACCTTCTGAGCCAAAAATGAAGCAATATTTTCTTCGTTGCTCTCTGTTAATGTATTTTGGAAACTTTATTTAATGCATACTTTAGGGATGTAAGGTTTTATGGTATGCGAGCACATGTAAATATTGGACCGATATTAATATTAAGTTACTTATAAAGTTATGAGCGTTTGTCATCGATTAAAAATAAAATAATCGAAAATCTTAAAAAAACTAACTGACAATTTTCATTTAATTGTGGCCTCAAATGAAATCACTGGTAATGATTTGTTTTAACATATATTTGAAAATAAGAAATTTATGACGTTTTTTCATTTTATGTTTAATGGGAGGTAGTCGTTTCTGTGCCGTTTTAGACAACAACTTTTTTTTTTGATCTAATTTGACGATATAAGGGATGTGTGCAAAATTTCATGGTACTATTTTTTGCCGCTTGTATAAAAATATTCCACTGTGTGCCGTGCCAATGTTTTACTTATGCTTTGGTCTATTATTAATACTGATTTGTACGAGGGTCATTATTTATTTGGTAAATCTTGGAAACGCCATGAGTTGATAGGATGCCAGTATATATTTCTCAATGGGAAGTATGTCTTTGTTAACCATGTTTGACATTTGAGTGCACTTTATGTTGTCACTGGAATTAACTCGTGAAAATTTCCGTGCGATGATTTATTAGGATTTTCGACATAGAAAGAGGGGAGTGAATACAAAAACATTCTACAACTTTTGGCCATAAAGCTCCCATACTTAGTCATTTTTGAAACCTGATATTTTGAAAATCAATAATGTCAATTTCAATGAGAAATTCCAAATAATTTTGCTCACAATTCAAATATTTATATCCTTCCGATTAAATCCTTTAAATAAAGTGTTTGCAATGGATCTAATAATCAACAATCATCAAACTCTTTAACACACACCACCACCCTCAACCATTATCGTCGTCAACCACTTCAAACTACTACAACTGGCCATTTCAGGATTCTTTTATTCCAGCCATTCATTTAATCGAACAACAAGAAAACTTTTGCCCATAAAGACACAAACAAAGAGAGAGAGAGACATTACGAATGGTTAATGTACTTTGACAATAGTTGTTCCCATTCATTCATTCATTCATTCTAGAAGTTGGAAGTAAAAACCACTTGTAACCGCAGTTAAGTGCTCCGTTTCTGTTACAACAAGAAACCACAATGGCCACTGATATTCCTCGAGCTTTTAATGGTATCTAATGGCAGCACAAGGAAGGAGACAAAACAATTGTCCGTACTGTCACTCTTCTTTTCCCCACATCACACTTAGGCCAGTACTAAATCCCCAAAGAAGTCGGAGAATTAGAAGATAAGTCGACACTAATCTGTTGAAACATATTTGCAAGACAAATAGAGACATCATAAAGGGGGAGAGAAAGGAGGAATAGTTTCAAAGACACTACTTTCCTTAGACACAGAGACTTTTAGTTAATTAATGTAAATATATATTTATACAAATGTCCAAAAGTGGTAGAGAACAACAAAAAGAGAAGAACATAAATTGTTTTGTTTGTCTAGTGAAAAGAAAGACAGAAATTTGGGGTGATGGGATGATTGAGCTCTATATGGCATGGAATTGATGTAGAGATGTTGTTGAAAACATAATAAATACATATTTTTTGGAAATAAGCGTTTGAGGAAGAACGAATAAATAACACTGTGCTACAAACAAAGAATGAAGTAGAAAACTATGGGAAGTGATATTTTTTTCTTGTAGGTATTGTCGAGTACAACAAGAATCTGTATTTGAAATTTCACAGACAACCCAATATGTTGAGTTACGGGAAAAACAGGTTTTTCGTACCTTTTCTAAATTTTAAGCCTAGTCTATAACGTATTTGGTTATCTACCGATTTTCATCGGATTTAAAAAGAAGAAACTTTCGATAGATATATAGCTTATTGGAGAAAATTAAAAAATCTGTATGGTTTTGTCCATCAAAAACATTTTTTAAACAATTTTTAACCATTTTTCAACATTGGCAATTTTATGCGTATAATTTTTTTATAATTTTACAAGTGGTACGGTTACCATCACTTGGAAATTTTTTTAAATAACACATTTAGCAAAGAATAAATCGGCTCTTTTTTAAAAAATCCGTTAGTAATTAACTGAGTTATTGAATTTTTATATTAATAAATTTTTTTGAAAAAATATAACTTTTGTTCATTCCAGTTCACTTCGCTCATTATTTTACGAATTAAAGTCCAATAAAAATACATAAAAGTCGTCACGATGAAAAAACTACTACATTTTCATTTTTTTTTAAACAACGAATACACGAATTCCCAAAGTGGGGAAAATGTGTTCCAAAATTGGGGATTTTTATATAAAATGGGGGACATGTAGTTACTACCATTTTTTTTATCTGTTTTGATAAATTTTATATATTTTTATTGGAATGGTCATAACTTCTATTTTTGCAAAATTTTGGTATTAATAAAAATTAAGCAATAACTCAGTTAATTACTAACGGATTTTTAAAAACGAAGCAGCGTTTTACTCTATATTAAT
The DNA here is from genome assembly GCA_947397865.1 of Polietes domitor. NCBI lineage: Eukaryota > Metazoa > Arthropoda > Insecta > Diptera > Muscidae > Polietes > Polietes domitor. The sequence continues at coordinate 28,626,591 of OX377621.1, read as the reverse complement.
TATGATATTTTTATAAATTTACAGGTGATACGGTTACCAAACAAAATAATGTGCAAAACAAGTAAGGAAAGGCTAAAGTCGGGCGGGGCCGACTATATGATACACTCCACATTCTATCCGAATACAATTCAACTCGGTAAAAAAGTGAAAACGGGAAGAATTTTTGTATCTTTCCTAATCATAGGCTAATATGACCTGGTCCAATTTGTCAAATCGAAAAGAATATTTGTATCGGAGCTATATCCAAACATGGAATAACGAGACTAACTTTAAAAATAAGTTCTTCCAGTTGAAATATAACGTGTTATGCTCAGTTCGAAGAAATTCGGTGACAATTCGTGGTTTCTGGGACGGAAAAAGTCTATCTGGGAGCGATAATTGTATTGCAGCTATATGTAAATCTGAACCGATCTGACCCATTTTCACTATGGATGTTTCTAATTGAAAAATAAGATATTTTGAAAGATTTGAAGAAGATCTGTTAAAATATGTGGTTTGTAGAGCAGAAAAGGTGAAATCGGGAATGAAATTTGTGAGGGAGCTATATATAAATCTGAACCGATCTGACCCATTCGCACCATGGCTGTTTATAGAACAAATATAAGATATTTCGCCTAATTTGAAGAGGATCTGTTAAAATATGTGGTTTCTAGAGCAGAAAAAGTCAAATCGGAAGCGAAATTTTAATGGGAGCTATATATAAATCTGAACCGATCTGACCTATTTTCACCATAGGTGTTCCTAGTTTAAATATAAGTTGTTTTGCCAAATCTGAAGACAATCTGATAAAATATGTGGTTTCTAGAGCGGAAAAAGTCAAATTGGGAGCGAAATTTGTATGTGAGCTATATATAAATCTGAACCGATCTAACACATTTTTACCATAGGTGTTTCTAGTTCAAATATAAGATGTTTTGCCAATTTTGAAGAAAATCTGTTAAAATATGTGGTATCTAGAGTGAAAAGAGTCAAAACGGGAGCGAAATTCGTATGGGGACTATATCTAAATCTGAACCGATTTTCTTCAAATTAAATAGCGTTCGTCCTTGTCCCGAAAAACATAGTAGTGCAAAGTTTCATTTGGTTCTGTCTACAATTGCGACCTGTATCGTGATTACAAGAATAGATGGACGGACAGACAGACAGACGGACATTACTAAATCGATTCATAAAGTGATTCTAAGTCGATCTGTATAATTAACAATGGTTACAAACAAATGCACAAAGACATAATAGTCTCGTGGAGTGTATAAAAAGTGCCAAAATCGGAAAGTAGCTAAAAATTTTTTGCTGGACCAAAACACATACATCTCTTTAGATTTATTAAATAAGCTATATAAAAAAATATTTCTTGTTCTACTCGACAATACCTACCAGAAAAATTATATCTCTCCCCACAGTTTTTGGACAGTCGCACAGTGTAATTGAGGAAGAGATTAGACGATAGAATCTCAGCCAGCAACAGTTGAAAAAAAATTTAGTACAGCATACCTTTAGGGGCAATATTTTTTCTGGCATTCAAATATGTGTATTCAGTTGAGCCTTAAGACCTACAACAACAGATTTCAATAGTTAATTGATTATAGCCCAAAAAGGTAGGCATTGCACAATATACATATTCCAATCCAGGTTTCTTCTTTTCAAATCCGATAAGAAAGTGAAAATCGCTTGATAACCAACTAAGTTACAGGCTTAGAAGAGTGCAAAGGTACGAAAACCCGGTTTTTAAACCGCAACTCAAGATTTTGGTGGTGTCTGGCAAAATTCAAATATAATTTCTTGTTCTACTCGACAAAACCTACCAGAAAAATAATATCTCTCCCCAGAGTTTTTGAGGACGAGCAAAGACGATAGATTGTCAGCCAGCAACAGTTGAACAATTTTTTTTGTAAAGCATAACTTTAGGGGCAATATTTTTTCTGGCATTCTAATCTGTGAATTAATTTCTGCCTTAAGACCAACAACAAAAGGATTCAATAGTAAATTGATTAAATCCCAAAAGTATGCTTTGCAAAATATACATGCGCCAATCAGTCGATAATTTTATAGTATGATTTGGCTGGATATATGGAATGATTTAATAAGTAACGCGAGAACTGTAAGCCATTATCCCCTGATTTTTTGCAAATGTTATGCTGATACATTAAGCCTTAGTTATTTATTAAGTTACAAGAGCTTGTTACCATCGATTAAAAGATACAAGAAGTTTCATCTAAGATTTCGAAATCGTAAAAAATAATGGGCATATGGGCACTAGAAATTTTCATTTTATTGTGAATTCAAATGAAATCACTACTAATGATCAACGTATATATTAAAATAAGAAATATGTGAAGATTTTTCATTTTAAATACATTGCTGATCTATCTATTGTACAGATGGGGGATGTGTACGAAATTTCATGGTCCTAAATCTATCCCTTCTTATTTTTGCCACAACTTTTACAGCGTCGCACTGTGGTCCAGAATCAAAATCCATTGGCCAAAAAAATCCATAACTTTTGTTCTAGTAAATATTTTTGAATTCTGTAAAAAATTGAAATCAGACAAGCACACAAAGATTATTTTGAGATTGTCTGAAGATAAAAGAAAATTTGCTCATATTTTTAGCTGCGAACTTAAAAAAGTTAATGAAAAAAATTAGTATTTCGTATTTTGGAACTAAGAATCTGACTTTTTGCACTAAATACAATCTATCGTCTAAGGCTGAAATTTCGTGCAGGCGAAACTTACCCTGCAAAAATGGGGAATCCTTCAACCTCTCTAAATATGTCTTTCAATCTTCAAAGGGTTACAAAGGAAAAATGTTATGTTGGTCCAAAGTAAAGATTGTTTTCAAAACCGGTATTTTTTAAATTTTTATTACAAACAAATTTAATTTGGCACAAACACAGCTTTGGCGTCATAATAAAGCAAAAACCAAATTTCTAATAAAAAATTCGAGTATAAAGTGTATTCAAATGTAAGAGAAACAGTTCAACAAAATAAAAAAATACTTTTTTTTTCAATCGAAAAATACCTTTTTTTTAATCGAAAAATACGAAAAGCAGTCAACTTTGGTCTAATTTCTAAAATATATCCGATTTACCGATTTTCAATGTCAATATCTCAAAATAATCCTTGGGTCCTTGTCCAATTTCAATTTTCTACAGAACTCAAAAATGCTTACTAGAACAAAAGTTATTGTACTCTGGTCGATGGATTTTGATTCCAACCCACTGTGCGTCGTATTTAAACAAATTAAAACAAGTCTCCTGAGACCAACACCAACCATTCACGTCGCAATTAATAGCAATTACAAGGTAAATTTACTTTCTGTGCAAATCTCGATCAGCCCGAAATGAAACCCCTCTCCACTCCACTCTTCCCGACTACTTGCTCTCCCATCGTTTGATGGACTTTTAAGTGCAGTTGTTGTAAAATGACAAAGGCGTCTGCTACAACAAGACGCCCACATTCTTGTGTGGTAGCCATGACAAAGGACGATTATAAAGACATCAATGTAAGGCGCTAAGGATACTCCAGTATTCAAATCGAAACATACACCGACACCCGCCGCCCACAAACAGCAGCGTAGAAAGCATGACGAAAACTTAAAGTTGCCTTTTTGACAAAAATGTCGTTTTGGCAGGAATATGAAAAGGCGATGACTGAAGTGGAAAGGAGAGGTGAGGTGATGAAATGAAGGAATAGCTTAGAATAGATTAGATGGACACAACAACAACTACTAATACTACAACATAAAACAATGTTCAACAATTGTTGTACTACTACAACAACTGTTAATGCTAATGATGATGATGATTGTGATGCTGATGCTGAGCTGATGTTGAGGCCGACGACGAGGATGATTATGACAAAATGACAACAGACAAAATTGTTGTGTTGAAGCAGCTGATACCCGCACATGGAAGGACGGATGGATGTCTTGGGTTTTTGTTTGGTGGCTGCAGCAGGAGGTTAATGCGGAGATGGGATGGGAATGGCTGGTTGATTGCTGGCTTAATAGGCCTCAGTTTAACAAATTTGTAAGAAATCTATTTTAAAGATGTTGTTAATGAGATGTTTGCTTGTTGTCGTTATTTCTTTGTTTTTTGAGAGGAAGTTGCGGACTAGAAAACATCGTAATGTTTTATAATGGATCAAAAAAGTGTGTTCATTTCGGGGTGATAGAGGCGATGAAATTAAACAAAAATTGGGGTACAATTCCAAAAACCAAAATATTTAAGCTTTACCACTTTAGTCGTGAAACTTTAGCTTTTTTCTCTCCACATAATGCCTGCCTTTTTCATAAGACAAGCTATCATTCATTATTTACATGCCTCATTTAGGTCTGTGCCTTGAATTTTCTGCTTTTGTTACTTTTGGCTTTGCTTTGGTATCTCATTCTATGTTGTCTTGACTAAAAACAACTTCATGTGGGTGGAATTGATGGTTGATTGTTTACAGCCGTATTGTGCTGCTTTTGGGAGTTTTTTTTTTACAAATTTGTCTGAATACACTGCACAAGAGAATAAAACTGTATAATAGGCCGAACAGAGGAATATTTTCATACAAAGTGCGGCAAAAATTAGAAGGAATATTGTCAAATTAGATCGAAAACAAGTTTTTGTTTCAATCCGCCCACAACCACGCCTACCTCCCATGTAACATAAAATAAAAAAAAACGTCAAACATTTATTATTTTAATGCATATGCTAGTACAAATTATTACCAGTGTTTTCATTTGATTTCACAATTGCCAGTGACACAACTAACGTCCACATAAAATTTTTGTTTTTTACGATTTTCGAAATTTTTGTTAAAAATTATTTTATTTTTTAATCGATGGCAAACGGCTATTATATAGGATCCGCCATCTAACGTTTTTTTTTCAACTATTCAACCGTTCGACTTTTATTTGTGGGGTGCCCTCTAGGGCGTACCTCAAAAAAAAAGTTCGCCGTACACCTTCGAATATGAAGTATTATTGAAAGGTAGTTTCAAAAAAATTTTTTTTATTTTTTTATGCCGAACGTAGGGGTCGCGCTTTTACATTTTTCTATATAACTTCTGCATTTATAAACGGATTTTAAAGTGTGATACATCGATGTTTTTGTCTCGACGAGGCCTTTGAAGTCATTGAACTCAAGCACCCCCTTCTGGTACTTACCCATCATATCTCAGTTGCTACTACCCTAAAGTACCACTCTAATATCAGAAAATTAAAGCTCGCATAAGGTCATGAATCATGCTTGAGCTCAATGACTTCAAAGACAAAAAAATCGGCCTCGTCGAGACAAAAACATCGATGTATTACACTTTAAAATCCGTTTATAAATGCAGAATATAGAGAAATGTAAAAGCGCGACCCCTACGTTCGGCATAAAAAAATAAAAAAAAAAAATTTGGAACTAACTTTCAATAATACTTCATATTCGAAGGTGTACGGCGAAGTTTTTTTTTTTACTTGTAACCTGGTACGCTCTAGTGCCCTCAGCAGCCATTTGAATGAAATTATTTTCCATTATTAACCGGAAGGATTGTACTTTCAAATAAAAAAAGAAATTTGAGAAAATATTCAGTAGTTTTTTTATAGCATTTTCAAAAAAAAGTTATTTGGCGGACCTTATACCTTAATAAATGACTTAAAATTAATATATTGGCTCTATATTTACATGCGCTCGCATGTCATGAAACCTGCATCCCTGCTTTAAACATTTTTTTGCAAAATACATTAACAGAGAACTACGAAGAAAGGTATTGCTTCATTTGTGACTTAGAAGGGTTTGCCATTTCATTATATAAATCGATGTTTGCAGCCATAAGCAGAATACTATATTTAAAATGCATAAAAAAGACAATAGTTTAACAATATTTGTAAATGCCGAGGCATCGGTCGGCCTCGTGAATTTACAAAAGTAACCAAAATAAATAAATTCAATCTTCAGGTAAAACACTGCCTGAAAAAGAAATCGAAAACATAAATACAACTTTCTAAATGCAAAAGAACACCTCAACAGTCCCTGTTTACTACAAACTAAACGAAATACAAATACGATATATGGTTTCCGAGATACATCCCAATCAAATAATCTCTGAAATTTTGAACTATTTTAGCATTTATGGTTTATTTATGCTTTTACATCTAAATTTAGCCGCGATATCGGCAAATCTTATAGAATATGCTTAATAGGAATATTCTATGCAAAATTCTATCACTAAAGTCGAGATTTGGACACATAGAACACAGATTTGCACACATCAAAACAGCTGATAGGGCCCTAAATTAACGTTAAAATAGTAACAAATCTATTACGATGAGTGGATACCCATGATAAGTTTCGTGATTTTGCTAAGATAAACACTTTAAAAGTTAAAGGCGTAAACAGATTTGGATTATTCTAAGATAAACCATACAAACACAATTTTCATGTTTCATTTTCATCCTGCAATTTTCACGCAATATTTTTCTTTAAAAACGATTTTACAATTGTCCAAGGGGAAAATCTTTAAATTAAATCAAATTTATTGAAGTGACACATTTTTTAAAATTCTCTGAACTTTTTCGAAAATAACAAGTATTCTGATAGAGGGGGGTAAATGAAAGCTGTAAATATATAGTAAGGAAATATCACTACCAATTTGAGTATATAAACAAGAAATTATTTATGAAACCTTTCTTCTAGCTCTTGGTAATTCTATACCGTCGTTATCAAACAATGTCCAGTCTGTAATAAAAGAATGTTCGGTGACTTATGGTGAAATTTGACGTAGAATACTTTTTCCACTCACACCTCTCCCCTAAAATTCAGTTTTATGTAACAATTTAGCACCAATTTGAAATAAGTACGAAAATAACCCTAAATGAATTTTATGTATTGGCTTATTTTTGGCATTTAAATTGAGTTTTGAGTTGGTGGTGTATTCAGTGATATATAGTAGAACTATAGGGAACATATTTTTTGGAGAACACTTCGAATCGTTAAATCCCTGTTTGAGGTGTGACCACCAAAGTGGACCAAAAAAACACTGTCATGAGCAGCTAGAGGGTTAAAATGTTCCACAAAAATATTCCTCGTAGTGTTCTTAGTAATATTGCTGAACACATCCTATACTTAAAATAAAATGATCACAATGTTTCCTATGCCGATTCATCATAATAATGTGCAAAAGAGGGGGGAATTGATCCCTCTCCAAAATGCGTATATTTTCAAAACGTCGATACGCGTATATTCTTTTTCAACCCCTCTATAAGAATCTTGAGCAAAAAAATTGAAAATCTAAAGAATTGGATTTTTAAGCTACCCAATACTTTTAGAGGAAGGGTTAACATGCCGAATGACCGCAATTTCTTCTCTTGTGGTTCTACGCTCTTTGGGTCTGTCCGACAATTTCTATGTATGTGTTCTTCTAGGAGGACAATTGTATACCTTTTTCTCACAAAATTTCCATTGCATTTCTTATCAAGTTTGACACATTGACCCAACAAAAAGAGAGCTTCTAAAGAGGAAGAAAATAAATATAATATAAATACCTCTTTCGTTTGCTCAATATCTCCAATGTATTTCTCTCCCTCGAGCTGGATACACTTACCTAGCAAAAAGAGAGCGACGAAGAACAAAATATAAACTTCCAAATGTACACCCTATATGAATTTGTGACCTCTGTAAGGTTTGTGTCTTTGATAAATTTAACAAATAAGGAAAGACTAAAGTTGGGCGCGGCCGACTATATGATACACTCCACTTTCTATCTGAATACAATCCAACTCGGTAATAAAGTGAAAACGGGAATAATTTTTGTATGTTTCCTAATCATAGGCTAATATGACCTGGTCCGATTTGTCAAATCGATAAGAATATTTGTATCGGGGATATATCCAAACATGGAAAAATGTGACTGACTTTCACAATAAGTCCTTTAAGTTCAAATATAACATGTTATGCTCACTTTGAAGAAATTCGGTGAAAATTCGTGGTTTCTGGGCGGAAAGTCAAATCTTTTGGGTGTTACAAACAAATGCACAAAGACATAGTACTCTCGTGGAGTGTATAAAAATGATAGTTTTATTGAATGTCCATTGTAAAATGTTCACCTCCGCCAATGTCGATTTCTCGTTACTATAGTCACTCTTATATACAGACAATGGTCTTATCTCTGATCTCATTTTTGAGCGTATTAGAAATTTCAGTCCATCTACACCACCAGAAATTTAAACCAATAGTATGCAAACTATGAGTTTTAATTTTAGAGTATCGCTCATATTTCCATTCTTCATTAAAATCATTCATTTGTGTTCGGGAAAAAAAGGAATTTTGTATTTCAGGTATTTTGCACTCCTAAATTTCTGCGCTTTTTCCTGAGGATACCTTCACTCAAAAGCTGTACATAATTCTCATAAACCCAGAGTGGATCCCATGATATGCAACCCCTCATTAACTTTGTAAATAATCCCCGCCCCATTCTTAACTCAATTGTATTTATGTTCTTAAGAAACTCTACACCACGCCACAACAATATTATAACTAAAACGCAAAAGATAGCAATTAACTTGCTCAAATTAGACATTTTATGAAATTATATCATCGTCATCATCATCATCATTCACAGGCAGAGGTAGTCAGTCAGCCAGTCAAGCCGTCCGTCCGTACGTCAGTACTCTTATATGACTGAACTGGAAAACAAAGTCAAGTACATACTTCTAAAACAAAATAAAAATTAAAAAAATATGAAGAAAAAACAAAACACCATCCAAAACAACGACAACAACTGTTGTATACCAACAGGCAGACCGAGTTATGATGTCACCTGTCAGAGGAATGTCTCAAAAAACAACTGCTACGCTCGCTGCCAAAGACGTGGGAAACTTTTTGGTGTTTTTATTTTATTTTTAAAAACAAAAACAACGGCACTCACTCGCGAAACATTTACTTACTCCAAAGATGAAAACAAAAAATAATTATTTAACATTAACAAAAGTGGTTTTTCTTGTAATGTTGGTGTACAGAACAACGAAGTAAACTTGTGATTGAAAAACAACCGACTAGCATCAACTTAGTAGAACATGCAAACAACCTGTGTTTGACACAATTTGTTAGTCGGTCAAGTCCGATCGTATATGATACCAAACACCCTAGGGTTACTAGAGATCAATAAGAATAAAAAAACAGTTGACTTAAACTACGTTCTAAGTCTGTGGCAGGCAGGCAGTCATATGTATAGTTTAGTTAGTTGCACCAGACAAAAGGAGACTTCATTGAATTTTATGACTTCCTTTTCGGTAAATTTCGGGAAGACTTTTTAGAAGTCATTCAAGTTCGATCGTATATGATACCAAACGCCCTGGGGTTACTAGAGATCAATGATAGTACACGACCACTAATTGTCAAATACTATATGTATAATAAATAATAAAATATGAAAAATATGAACTCATTAATACTTCAAATGAACGATTTAGCTTCACAGTATATAGAACTCTTAAGGCTTATCGTAAAATTCAAGCAAGCATTTAACACAGTATAGCCACTGATGAATTATCCCAATACAGGATAATGAATGATATGATTAGTATGATTGATTGATTGGTTCTACTCATTTCCATTAACAAACAAAAAATTCGTAGATAAAAAGAAATAACATTATTCAAATGTACTATATTCAAAACACATATACGTCATTCCATGTCAAGCGGTACGATTTTTGACCTAGAAAGCTGCGATTGTTTTGAAAGTTTGTGTAGGTATTCTTGTCATAAAAATTATGTAGTCGCACTTTTGGAAAAAAATTTCACGTTTTATGACTAATTGAACTGAGATACAAGTCAGAAAACGTCAGTCGACTTATAAAGGGTGATTTTTTAAAAGCTATAGGAAAGTTTTTTTTAAAAAACACATAAAATTCAGAAAAATACATGAAAACTTTATTTGAATCGATAGTACGGTCCATATTATTTAATATTTGAAGATTATTTCATGCAAATGTTGACCTTGACTGCGCCTCAAATGGTCCAGCCGCTTAGTCCAATTTTGGCATACTCTTTCCAACATTTCGGCCGGTATCTCACGAATACATGTTTCAATGTTGTCAATTGAAGCGGGCTTGTCTGTATAGACATGAGCTTTAACATAGCCCCACAAAAAATATTCTAAAGGCGTTAAATCGCACGATCTAGGCGGCCAATTGACCGGCCCTGAACGTGAAATAAAATGTTCGCCGAACTCGCCTCTCAATAAGTCCATTGTGGCGCGTGCTGTGTGGCATGTGGCACCGTCTCGTTGAAACCACATGTCATGCAAGTCAAACTCTTGCATTTTGGGCACGGTAGCGCTCACCATTCACAGTTACGTTACGATTCGCATCATCTTTGAAGAAGTACGGTCCAATGATGCCACTAGCCCATAAACCGCACCAAACTGTGACTTTTTTTGGATGCATTGGTAGCTCTTGCAATGCTTCTGGCTGATATTCACTCCAAAATCGACAATTCTTCGTCGCTGAACACAATTTTTCGGTAAAAAAGTGGATCTTCGGCTTTCTTGAACTTTCTTAACAGAGCACGCATTTTGATAATAAAATTCAATAATTTGCAAGCATTATTCGTTTGTAAGACGATTCATGGTTAAATTATAGACCAAACTGAAGATGTTTGACAGTGAAACAAAACACGAAACGTGCGTCAGCTGTTTAAACCAGTGTTGCCAAAAAGATAATAAATGATTTTCGAAATGATTACATTAATTAATTTTTTTGAAACTTTTAATTTTATTCTTAGCTATCTTTTTAGTGACTGTGTGAGTTTGGAAGTAGTGACATGATGGCTTCTATTTTTTCAATTTGTTTTTTTATTTTATTTTTGTAAAGTCAACCAGAATTTCTGTAAAAAATCTTTAGAATGATATTTATCATAAGTTTATTAACGACATATATTTGAACAGTAGGGGAACAATGTTTGCCTCGGACGCTGTAAATTTTGAGTTGGAAAATAAATATATTATTCCATTTCCATAAAATGCGAAATTATTTAGATTTTTTTTCCTCCACGAACAGCAACACACGCTCTTATATACAGAGCTTCTGACACCATTTCCCTGTCAATTTCAACACCAGTATTTGCCCTGCCACACATAATAATTCTTAAGAAATCAGTACGCCGCTTCTACTGTTTGTCATGTTGCCTTTCAATAAAATTGCCTCTTGTTGAGTAATAAGTTATCTTACTCCACTCCCTACTCCATCCCCTCCCCCTCCACCCTACCACAAAACATTCCAAATGAATGCCATAAATTAAATATTCTGCAAATATTTGGTCGCCGAAATGTTTACACACACGTTCCCCGGATTTGTGGCAGCATAGCACATGGCACAGCAAACACACACATATTCTTTTTTGCACAAAGTGTGACATACTTTATGAGGTCTAAGAAATGAACGTAGGAGAGTCAGATATGAAAGACGAAAGGAAGGAAGTGCGGACGGACCATCACCTCCATCTCCGCCACCTTCTTCTTCTGCATCTTTAGCAAGACCAGACCTCATAAACAAGCCAACACTCTGTGGCAAAGGTAAATATCAGCGGAATTCTTCTACCGAGAGTATGTGTGTCTTGAGAAATGAAAAGAAATGCGCCGCTTTAAAAAGCCATATTCAAGCCATAACCAACCAACGCCACCGCCGATAACAACAAGAAAAAAATATGTTAAAATATTGCTACAATGTTGGTTGTATGGCAACAGTCAGAACGACAACAGCAACAGTTGCACATTAATGTTGTTGCCACTGCCACAGACTTGTGAAACACCTACAAAAACGAAACACACAGGCACGCTTGCTTGCCACAAACACGTGCCAGTCACACACACACGCAACCCTCCCTTGGCCAACCAGAATACAAAAACAGTTGATTTAAGCAACGTTTTAAGTCTGTGGCAGGCAGTCATATGTATAGTTTAGTTAGTTGCACCAGACAAAAGGAGACTTCATTGAGTTTTATGACTTCCTCTCCGGTAAATTTCTAAGTCGTTTTAATCACGACTTTAGCGGAAAGACTTTTTAGAAGTTGAGTTGAAAAAAAAACAGAACCAACAAATGCGTTTTTATGCGTTGCCACAAATGTTTGGATGTGCTGTAATGCATCAGTAACAAGATGACAGAAAAAGGCAGACCAGAACGACAGAGACGCACAGTGTTTCGAAAATATATAAATAATAATAATACGATAAAAATAGTAATAATAATAAATTAATATACTAAATTGACTTAAATAATATATGTGAACGAAAACGTAAATACAGGGTGGGCCATATAACATTTTAATTTTAATTGCACTACCAATTACTTTGACTTAAGTAGAATAACATTCATTTTTATTTTCAGGTTTATGTTTGATATTTGCTAAATGGTCGAAAAAAAATGGGAAATATTAAAAACTTACTTCCAAAGTAGTGAGTCTTTAACGCAAACTGTAAGATTGTTTATGTGGAAAACTATCGGGAAAAATTTTTTCAGTTCAGCCTTAATGAAGCTCATTTTCATCTCGGTGGCTATGCCAATAAGCAAAATTGCCGCATTTGGGGTCAGAGAACCCATACGTGACTATTGAGAAGCCAATGCAACGAATCACTGTTTGGTGTGGATCTTGGGCTGTACTGAAAAATTGGGTCGATTGGACGAGGTACTACCGAGCCAGTAGTGGTAGTCATGTGAATGATATTGTGTTCCATTATTAAATGACAAACTAAAACATTTCTAATAAAATCAGAAATTTTAAAAAATGATCTATACTTTTTTATTTACCGATTCCAATTTAAAATTTTAAATATCCCATCCTGTATATACAGAAGCGACACTGATGGGTTATCCCCATATATACAGGATATGAAACACCGAAGTGTGATTCTCCTCCTTTCGAAAAACTTTCTCATCGGATTTGAAAAGAAGAAACCTGGAGCTTTGTTTTGAAAAATCCGTTAGTAATTGTCTGAGTTATTTATTTATTTATTAATACTAAAGTTTTGTAAAAATACAAGTTTTAGTCATTCCAGTGTCATCTCTCATCTTATTTTACGAATTGAGGGCCAATAACAATACATAAAATTCATCAAAAAAGATGACATGATAAAACTGCATGGCGACCAATTTGATAAAAAAAAATAAACAATTTTGTAACACATTTTCCCCACTTTGGGAATTCGGTTTTCTTAAAAAAAAAAACAATGGAAAATTTAGTATTTTCTTATCTGGCACGAAAAAAAATCTTAAAAAATACAAAAAATTAAAAACAAATATTTTGTTTTATTTTTTAAATTTTTTCTATATAGCCAACATTCTAACGCAGAAAAAAACAATGTTTATAAGTAAAAAATCTATGGATAAAAGCAGAAGTTATGATACTCTTTGTACGATCAATGTGTCTAAAATGGGAGTGCAAATATAAAGGAACCTACGACGAAAATTTTAATAATAAATTGAGAAAAATTATCCATAAAAAAATATTGTGTTGATTTTATGAATCAGCATACCGCAATGCACACTATATTCTCATTTTTACGTCCATTGATGGTTAACAAAATAGTGGCACAGTTATTTGAGTAAATTTTTATTTTTTTTTTCAAAATAAGCTATCTTAGTAGTTCGAAGTAAAAAGATTTATATTTTAATTTATTAAATAAAATAAAGAATCTTTATTGTAAACGCATATATAAATTTGCCAAAATGTAGATATATATGGCTTATAACAGACTCTATACAGAAGATACATATATAATATTCATCATCTGAAGGTATTGCGAATTTTGTTTGTTTATTAAAACAATAGAGTTTGAAAGGGTTACAAATTAAAAAGCACGAGGAATTTTGGTATGTTGGCAAACAACATAAAAATAGAACAAAAAGTGGTGATAATATTTTGTTGTATTTTTTTAATTTCTAATGCAAAAATCTTTGGTTATATGTAAAATATCTATGAATAAATGTAGAAGTTATGACACTCTTCGTAGACGCCAAAGAAATTTTGTTAAACAATATTTCTTTAATTTTTTATAACTCCCTTCAAAATTGGTTAATTTAATATTTTCTTTTATTTCGTAAAAGCCTGGATCTTAGCTAAGAAACAAGGCTTGGTTGAATGGAATGTCTATGTATATATGTAGAATCTATGGCGTTTCTTGTAGAAGTACTGTGATCAACGATTTTTTGAAATTATCTTACTTCTACAATAAGAGTCATAAGTTTTACATTTAATCATCGATTTTTTTCAAGCAGGCATTTTTTCTTCATTATGATGCCACCTATTACAAAATGAAACAAAACAATAAAAAATTAGATAAATTTATAAAAGGGATTTTCGAGCTATTTAACTACAAATTAAAAAAAACATGATTTCTTAAAAAATATTTTGCCTTCCTTTTACATATAGACTTCTTTATAATGTTAGCTATTAAAATATAAAACAAAATAATTTGTCCATTTTTCTTAAATTTTTTATTAAATTAGCTATTAAAATATAAAACAAAATAATTTTTCCATTTTTATTTAATTTAATTTAATTTTTTATTTAATTTTTGTTAAAAAAAAAGATTTTTTTGAAAAATTGTTTCTTAACTTTTTGTAGTCCGTTCTCCAACCATTGTAAAAGTTAAATTTACAACATTTGTAGTCACCATAATTACATTTAATTGTGATCGAAAATTTATTTCCAAAATAAGAGTACAACGTGCATTCGACGAAGTTTACAATTTTAGTAGAAAAAATCGAAAAAATATATCTTTATTTTTCTCTGATTTTATGAATAACTATGGACCCAGAATTCTTATTTTTTGACTTCTGGAAAACGACATAAGAAATTTAAAGGGTGTGAAGATAAATTCGTAAGCTAAATTCATCCCACACACAAGACACAAACTTTTTCATGAAAAACACTAAAAACAATAAAAGGAATTGTGCAATATTTGTTTAGCAATATTTTTAGCTCCAACAATTTGAATGCAACGAATCAGTCAATAGTCCAAAACAATATAAAATAGTTCATATTAGCCCATGTGTTGATGTGAAATCGAAGAGACGATATCTCGAGAACTAGAATACATGAATCGGTTATTCCAAAGACAATTATTTAGTCCATGGCAAGTAGAATATTTTAAAAAAAAGTTTTGATCCAAATTCCGTTTGAGATCGGAGATATATAGCTTTTAAGATATCGGGTATATATATATATATCGAATTTTGATTGTCCGATATCTCGAAAAGTAGAAAACATGAATCGGGTATTCCAAAGGCAATTATTTAGCCATACACACGTAGAATACTTTCCAAAAAAGTGTTGGTCCAAATTTTATTTGAGATCGGAGATATATAGATTTTATGATATAGGATAATTGGAATGCAATCGATAATTTTTTATTTTTTTTTTACTAAAATTTCAATTTTCGTCGAAGGTATCTTTAATATTTGTACTCCCATTTTGGAAATAACGGTCCGATAATTCCATATTATATGTTCAATTAAAGGTAATTATCAGAGCTACAAATGTTGCGATGTTACACTATTTCATAGAAGCAGTGGTTTAGGAAAAGCCTCCAAAAAATTGAATTTTTTTGATAAAAATCTTCTTTGCTGATATAAACAAAAATCATAAAAAATATAGAGAAAATCATAAAAAATATTATACTAATATTATATTGCTTTATTTTATTATCTTGTTTATTTTATTTTTTTTTTTGAAAAAAAAAAAAAAATATATAGAAAATAGAATGAAAATCGCAAAAAAAGAAATTTGAAAATATTATCTTGGTTTCTAAACCACCGTTTCATTATTAGTTTTAATTGGTCATATAAGCTGGTGTTATCGGACTCATATTTCATAAATATACGCGACAGATCAGCATTTTTTAATATTTTTATCTTTTTTATTTTTTCAACAAAATATTAAGCAACTTTTTTATTTTTTTTTATTATTTTTTTAAACTTTTTGATTACCCAAAAATATAGACAAAATATCAGTTTTTACGTTATTATTGTTGTTATTATTTTACTATGGTTTCCAACCACTGTGCTCCTTGATAACGATCATTACGTTAAAAGCAACCTCCACATTGTTGAGGAAAGAAAAAACACGCAGAAGAAGAACAAGAAACAAGTAACGACTGCAAACAAATTAAAAATACAAATTATGACACAACTTCTTCCACTTCTATTCCATTTCGTCAACGCGAAGCGTCTTCTGGGCTCTACAGCAGCAACTTTCCCAACGTCACTTGCTGCTCAACGTCGCCGCTTGTACATAACATGTAACAAAAGATAGATGGTGGAAGTAAGTTGTGGGAGCAGAAGAAGAAGAAGAAGCTGTGGCGCATTAGCACATAATCATCAGCATCAACGACATGGGTTCAGTACCCATGGCACGGCACGGCACTAACGTATCCATCCATCCATCCAAAAGTAAACGTTCGTGAGTGGAGGAGTTCAATAAACTGTGCGATGCGATGCCGGTTGTTTGCATTCGAATAAAACAAATTTATGTTTAGAAAACCATCAACAAAAAATAAACCAAGAAAAATTCATAAACAAATAAATTTTGTTGAATAGTTAGTGCAACAACTCGACAAGAAGTGTCATCTTTTGTGTGGGGGTGGTCGGACGGACGGACGGCCGGTGTGTTGCAACTGTTGTGGCAAAGAAACCCCAACCACAGAACCCGACACAATTGCTCGAGGAAAGCGTACTCAAGTTAAAGTCACCACAGTCTGGAAGAGTTGCAAGTACTAGACTGACTGACAGGCCAGACCAGGCCGTCTTCAATTGTTTGATGGCCACAAATGTTGCAGTGACTTCTTGGCTTTGTATTCTTCTCGTTTTTGACGAGGTTTTCGTTGTTACATTGTCTGCTATTGAAGAACAATTGCCACAAATTGCTGCCGCAACTAGTGAGTACGTCGCTTTAACGTGGGTGGGGTGTGGTGGTGGATGGAGGTTGCGGTGGTGGCGTTTGTCAGCAGGTTTCGCCATAAATTATTAATTATGTCAGTTAGGACGGTCTATGTCTGGCGCATAAAATAACAAATGACAACACTACTCCAACTGAATACAGAATAGCTGGTTTGAAGGCAGCTGGAATAAATTAATTTTAAAGAAAGAATCGCAGAGAGTTTCCTTCACTAGTCATTTTCCAGCAACAGAAACAATCGATCAATCTACCTGGACATTTTCCTGGCGTTTTTACAAATATAATAACTTTGGAATATTTAGCATAGGAAAAAATGCGAATTTTTAAATATAGCGAAAGAATTTTCGAGTCGAAAGAAAAAGCAAGTTATTCGTTAATTTTATCGGTCTCTGTTTTTGGATAGTATTTATTTAATTTTCTTTTGGTGGATATAGATAAATCTAAAATAGTAATTTGGAAACCTCCTATTAGCTAGCACTCACACACAGTCAAAGGAATGTGCTTGTCGATATGCACTATTTTAGCTGAACTACTTCGTATGTATAATTTTCTACCAAGTTTTGAACAAAAAATTACAACCATTTATATCCTCGATCTCATGTTTCTAGATTCAGCCAGCCAGTTTATAATTGTTTGCACCTCTTTCGCAAAAAGTACACATTTTGAAAAATCACTATAGGTAACATGAGTTTTTGCTTCCCCTATAAAGGAATGAATTTTTATCCCTTTTCGTCCCGCGCACCCCTTAGAAGTATAAATTTCGAAAAATCAAACTACTGCGCTGCTATATGGTCAGAGGAATTTACACACTAAATTTCACGATTCTAGCTGTAATACTAAAATTGGTACCAGTTTTATCCCTTTTTGTCCCGCCGCCACTTAAAAGTACAAATTTGGAGAAATCCATTTATGTTGCAAGTCTACGTTGTCAGAGAAATTTAAACACAAAATTTCACGACTATAGCTGAAATATTTTAGTTGGTACTATTTTTATCCCGCTCATTGTTTATAAGTACAAAATTGGAAAAATTCGATTTTAATTTAAATTCGAATTAGATTTGGGCTTCTACGTTGTCAGAGGAACTTACACACCACATTTCACGACTATAGCTCCAATACTTTAGTCGGTACTACTTTTATCCCTTGTTGCTCAGCCCCTATAAGAAAATTTCGAAAAAATCCATTTATATTGCGCTTTACACACAATTAACACTCCAAATTTCCCGACTATAGCTGCAATGCTTTGCAATTGGAACCCTTTTTGTCCCGTCTACCCGCTAAAAAGTACAAATAATAATTTTTTGTGAAACATTTTCATCGTAGAATTCTCCAGTGCAGATTTCAACATAAAATAATGTCATCATGTAAAATATCCAGCATCGATTATTGGCAACTAATTAATTATTAATTTTTTATCGCTTTGCATCACATTGAAAATAGACAATGGCAAACCAAACAGATTGAATTTACACATTTCACCATCAATTAATTAAAAACGATGTAGTACTATTTTTTTTAAACCTTTTTCCATGGAATAATGGAAGATTTATGTATGTTTACGAGCGAGCTAAACGGAAGTAGAAAAACATGCTGCAACTTTGGCATTTCAAAAGGATGTTAATAACTTTTTTGCAACATTCAATACCACAATGAACAGATATCAGAAAAATTCAGCGAAAAAACGCTCTTACTTGGAAGTACGTGAAAATATGGTATGGCTGTGGTGGTGGGTACTTAATTATAATAATGTTTTATATCCATGATGATGCATATTTATACATACACTTAATGTACTCGTCCGTCGTGTGTGTACGAAGGCATAAAATACAATTCACAGTCATTGCAGAAATATGTCGAAAAATATCATCCATCATACCATCCTCATTAAACATCATCATCCTCGTCATCATGACACTCTGTCAAGTCCACACCATAAAGTTCAAATGTTTATTGTTAAAAATGCTGCATAAAATGTTGTAAAATTTTATTTAAACAATAGGCTGGAGCTATGAAATGAAATGTGTTTTATGCGTAAAGCTTTATTTTGTTGTTGCGAGAAAGGCAGATTACGATCATCATCGTCGACACCCGCTCAACCAGTACTTGGTCGATTTGAAGGAAGAAAATAACCAGCAAATCGGCCAGAAAACAATGATTTTACAACTTTATTATGTGTTGATGATGGCTTTCATTATTTAATTCGATTAAAGTGAGCAAGAAAAAATGAAAAAAGCGGTCGATTATAATAATTGAATTGAATTGAATGCTATGCACTCTTTGTCGATTGTTTGTTTGTTTGAATGGATAAAGTTGGGTTAAGCGAGTGGAGCTTTAGAGGATATGAATGTAGGAAAGATGCATGAGTTTGATGTAAATTTGATATGATTAAATCAGTTAATGTATACGTACGCACGACAACGAGGATCGTATGAAATTTATGTAAAAATTCAAAATTACTCGAATATCAAGACGACTTTGGTTTTTACATCCTTATCATCCATTTCCAGTTAACCTCAGTAGAGGTTATTTGAAAGTGCTCCCACAGATACCACAGTTAAATTTCAAAATCTCTCAAGTCTGAAGTCGAGACAAATGTGTCATAGATTTTGCTTTTCAAGAGCTATCTGTTGCATGCACGTATTTCCATTATGCCACAGTGGTGTACTTTCAATATAAAAATATAAGTTACAATTCTAAATCAGCTCCAAAAAATGGAAATTAAAACTGAAATCAATCCGATTTGGCATAAGTCATAAGTAACTTTCAAAATCAAAGTTCTGTTAATTTTCAAAATTATTCGAATGTAAGGCGATTTTGGACAAACAGGTTATAAATTATAATTTAGGTATCGCAAGAGCTATGGTACAAATTTGTTATATGCAGTTGATCCATTAAAGTGATGAAGTCAAGATCAAATGAGTTGTTCATAAATTTCAGCAATATTTGTCTTATAACGGGTGATTCATCGTGAATTTTGATTTATAATGTGAAATAAAATACATAAACGAAATCTACGGAAAATCTAAGATCATTTCTTCAAGAAACCATGGCTCTGATATGAATTCCTTGCCCACGGAAATCCACTTCAAATTCTAAGACGATTTAAATTTAAATTGGAATATTTTGTTTTTTTTTTTTTTTTTTCAAAAAATATTAAATTATTTTTAAAGAAAAATAGAAAGTTTTGAAAGAAAATAATTATTTTCTTCCAATATTGAAAATTTTTCTCAAAAAAAAATATTTTTCAAAAAAGAAATATATAGAAAAATTGTCAGACACCTCCAAAATACCTGTAACTTAGTTGGAAATATTTTTCGAAAAAATATAGAAAAATCAATTTTTTTAAATTGGAATATTTATTTTTTTAATTTTTTTTTCCTGTCTAAATTTTTTTTAAATTGGAATATTTATTTTCTTTTTAATATTATTTTTTTTTTAAGAAAAATTGGAAATTTTTAAAAGAAAGTAATTATTTTTTCGAATATCGAAAATTTTTCTCAATAAAAGAAAAAATATTGAAAATATTTTTCAAAAAAAAAGAATATATAGAAAAATTGTCAGACACCTCCAAAATACCTGTAACTTAGTTGGAAATATTTTTCGAAAAAATATAGAAAAATCATTTTTTTTAAATTGGAATATTTATTTTCTTAATTTTTTTTTTAAATTGGAAATTTTTAAAAGAAAATAATTATTTTTTCGAATATTGAAAAATTTTCTCAAAAAAAGAAAAAATATTGAAAAATTTTCTCAAAAAAGGAAAAAATATTGAAAATACTTTTCAAAAAAAAATATTGAAAATATTTTTCAAAAAAAAGAATATATAGAAAAATTTTCAGACTCCCCCAAAATACCTGTAACTTAGTTGGTTATCAACAAGAATCTATATTTGAAAAAATATTGAAAATATTTTTCAAAAAAATATAGAAAAATTGCCAGAAACACCCAAAATCTTAAGTAGCGAGTAAAAAAACAGTTTTCCGTACCTGATAGTTAGTTGGTTATAAACCGATTTCACTTTCAAATTTAATTCATTTAAATAACACAGTTAGTAAGGAGCAAAACGACGATTTGCTTTTAAAATTCATTATAATTTCACTGAGTTTTTGAAGTTTATAGAGGCAGATTTTTTTTGCATAATTGTTGGTTTTTGGTTAAAAAATCAACAAAACATTAAAATTTTTTTTTCCAAAAAATTTAAATATGTTTAATTTTTTTAAATATTTTCAAAAAACATTGATTTTTTTTTTTTTCAAAAAAAAAGTATTGAAAATAAAAAACCGCTCGGACTGCAGATAATATTATATATATAAATGTAATTATCCATAAATTTGTTTAACTTTTTGAGAAAATTTGTAATGTAAATGTGTAATTCTTATTTGTGTGTAGACACCCCTGAAGATGATTGAAGATTTCAATCGAAATATTGGGAACAAATAAATATCAAAAACAATAACACCTGTTTTTCAAATAAAGCCTACAGCCGAACAAAATAAAAAGAAAATTAAAAACAACATACCATACAAACACCATACACACACGCAAAATATTTTTCAAAAAATTTTGAAAATTAAAAAAAATTAGATCGGAAATATTTTTCAAAAAAATATTGAAAATTAAAAAAATATATATCGGAAATATTTTTCAAAAAAATATTGATTTTTTTTCAAAAAAAAAAATACATTTTTTTTTCAAAAAAAAAAAAATAGATTTTTTTAAAATATATTGATTTTTTTTTTTTTCAAAAAAATATATTGATTTAAAAAAAAATAGTATGGTGTCTGCTTTGCACCCAGAAAGTCTCGGGTTCGAATCGTAGCTCGAGGAAAAAACTTTTTTATTTTTGTATTACTTTTATAAATAAACAATGTTTATTAATTTTGTATAATTTTGACAGTTTAAACAATTTTGCTGAAAATTTTTTTATTAATGTACTTCAAATATTTCATTTTTATTAATTTTTACTACTATATAACACCAGTAAAACTATGTAGTTCTAATTTATTTAATCTTAATTTAATTTATATTAATTTGCGTTATACATTAATTCATACTAAGTAAATATTTCTTTTTCACTTCTTTTTGCTGGATTTTGTCCATTTTCTGCGTTAGATTCTTACCTGTTACAAAGTTAAACAAAACAATTTTTTTCCGATTTTCCATTTTTTTCTAAACGTCTTAAACCACTGTTTCTATGTGAAACAAAATTTTAATTTTAGTAAAAAAATCTTTAAAAAATGTTTCTAATTTTTGTAAATTCTTTTGACTTTTAAAAGCCAAAATACATCAGAAGATGTTAGACATATGTCTTCGGGTAAAGTTTTTTGTGGCATAGTCATATCGACTTTAGTTACTGTTTTGGATTTTACCAAATTAATCGTACAATCCTCGTAACATGCATACTTGTAATATGTTGTTGATTTTCATTATGCAATCGCACAATTAAATACTTACGAGAGCTATTCAAAAGTAATAAACTTCTTCTTCTTCTTAAAAAAATCAAACAAATTAACAGAATGGACACAACCGGAAATAGGCCAACAAAGAATCTCTTCAACTCTTTAGAAATAGCTAAGATATTCGTATATCAAGTAGTTTTAAAATACGCTCCATGAGTTTAAACAACATTTTCCCTCGAGTGTCAGAGCGAGATAATTCAAATCGAATGCAAAATAAAGATATCCTCATGTTACAACATATCTACTGTACATTGAACATTGAACATCAGGAAAGCAGGCAACAAATATGAAAGTTAAAATGTGTTAAGTTATGTTGGTGGCGTTGGTGGAGGTGATGGTGGTGGTACTAAGCTAAACACGATTTGACTACATTGTATTTAGCATACATTTATGTATGTATGTATGTCGATATTCGAATGTAGGAAATCCTACCTAGCCTTCATACAATGTTGGCAGAAAATTCAAATGATGATATTTGAGCAGATTGCATAGTTTTAATTTCCTCATTAACTGCAGACATTCGCTGGTGGTTTTAAACGTCAGACTGACGCAGACAGCATTTGGAAAGGTGTTGAACTGAGACAAGGTAAATGTCTTCATTACAAGGAGCCGACCGGCAGGAGCAGAGAAGGAACAGCCAGATTTCAGGCGCCGCACAGTGGAATATTTTTATACAAGCTGCGGCAAAAATTAGAAAGAATAGAGCTAGGACCTTAAAAATAAGCCCACGAATCCTTTATTAGATCGACAATGATTTTTTGTTCAAATCCGCCAACAACCACGCCTACCTCCCTTGTAAGTTAAAATAAAAAAAAAACGTCATACATGTCTTGCTTTAATATATATGTTAAAACAAATCATTGATTTCATTTGATTCCACAATTAAATAAAAATTGCCAGTGCCACGTCCGACGCGCAAATACAAATTTTAGTTTTTTACGATTTTCGAAATATTTGACAAAAATGATTTTATTTTTTTTAACGATGACAAACGGCTAATATAGCTTTATAAATAACTTAAGATTAATATGCGCTCGTATGCCATAAAACCTTATAACTTTAGAAATAATTTAAGATTAATATATCGGCCCAATATTCGCATGTCATAAAACCTGACATCCCTAAAGTATACTTTAAATAAATTTTCCAAAATACATTAACAGAGAATAACGAAGAAAGTATTGCTTCATTTTTTGCTTAGAAGCTTTTACCATTTCAGTAATTAAATCGATGTTTGCAGCTATAAGCAGAATATTCTTTTTAAAATGAATAAATAAGGCAATTGTTTAACAATATTTGGAAAAGTTTTATACTATAGAAAATTAACAATACTAAATATGTAAATACAACCTTCAGGTAAACCTCTGTCCGAAACGGAAAACGAAAACATTATTATATTTTTTTTAAATGCAAAAGAACACTCACTTCAAGAGCTCTTATTTTCTACGAACTAAACGAAATTTCAATACGATACATGGTTTCCGAGATACATCCCAATAAAATTACCTCTATTAGGATGCAACTATCAACTATTTTAGCATTTATGAACTTTAATGCATCCACAGCTAAATTTAGCCGCTATATTGGCAAAATCTTTTAGAATATGCTTAATAGGAATGTTCTTTGCAATATTCAACCAGAAAAGTCGACATTTGGACTAATGTAATTTGGGAGTTTTTGCCGCTTTGCTCCGCCCGGTGTCATAAGAGAAATTACAAAATATTTGTTTTAATTTCCAAAGCGCAGTCCCAACGAGGGAAATGTCATCAACGACTAATCACACTGTGCGACAGTCCAAGAAACTCTGTATTTGAAATTTGCCAGACCCCCGCAAAATCTTGAGTTTCAACTGAGAAAACTTAAGAAATCTGTGTGAATTTGTCCTGAAAACACATTTTTAGTCATTTTCCAACTTTGGCAATGTTTTTTAACTTTATTTTGTTTGCTAACCATACCACTTGTAATTATTATTTAAATAACACATATAGTAAGGAGCAAAATGATGCTTTGCTTTTAAAAATCTATGATAAATTGACTGAGTTATTGACATTTTTATTAATTATAAATTTTTCCAAAAATACAAGTTTTGATCATTCCAGTTCACATTTTTAATTATTTTACGAATAGAGGTTCAATAAAAATACTTAAAATTCGTCAAAATGATAAAAACGATGAAAACGTTAGTAGATTTTCAATTTTTCCAAAAAAAAATACCCAAATTCCCAAAGTGGGGAAAATAAGTTCCAAAATTGGGGATTTTTTTTAATAAAATTGGAGACATGCTTTTTACTATTTTTTATCTGTTTTGGTGAATTTTTTAATGATAAAAACGATGAAAGTTAGTAGATTTTTAATTTTTCCAAAAAATACCCAAATTCCCAAAGTGGGGAAAATAAGTTCCAAAATTGGGGATTTTTTAATAAAATGGGGGACATGTTTTTTTGCTATTTTTATCTGTTTCGATGAATTTTAGGTATTTTATTGGACTTCAATTCGTGAAATAATGAAAGATGTTGATTGGAATGACCAAAACTTTAATTTCTGCAAAATTTTAGTATTAATAAAAAATTCAATAACGCAGTCAATTACTAACGGATTTTTAAAAACAATACGTCATTTTACTCCTTACTAAATTTGTTATTTAAATAAATTTATATGTTGTAGGGTTAACAAACAAAGTAATGTGCGAAAACAATGCCAAAATTGACTAATGGCTAAAAATTTTTCAAAAATGTGTTTTTTGGTGAAAACCAAACACATTTCTTACGTTTGCTTAACCCATTTTTACCCAGTGTTCGATTAATCGAACAGTGAACAGTAATAAACGTCAAAAAATAATTTGGCTGGGCTCTGATGGGATAAATAAGCTAAGTTCCAGGTTTCTTCATTCGAAATACGATAAGAAAGAGGAAATCGGTTGACAATTTTAATTACAAGAAACTCAAATAATTGAAATTTAAGACTTCACTTTTGTTTTCGCAGACCCAAATTACCGAATTTGTTGGGTCTCTTTTGAAGATAGCAAAAATTTGGTAAATAGAAGCAGTTACAAAAATGTTGACTTATGAAAATGATCCCTGAATTCCCAAAAAGGAAACAAAAATCCCCAAATCTGGGAATTTTCACAAATCACACGTATTTTTGGTGTTTATGAAGATATGGTGGCCAAGCTCTGTAATATTGTTAAAAACATTAGTCGTCGAACAATTCCGACTTTTGAGACCAAGCCAATAAATCCCAGAACTACTGCAAAAATCGCCAAAAGCAGGATTTCCCACAAATTACTATGGATTTTCTTTGACTATGGATGGGGGATAGCGGAGCTAAGCATAAAATGAGTATAAAAAAGAAGCAGATGCAGAAATTTTAACTTATAAAAACGATCCCAGAATTCCCAAAAAGAAAACAAAAATCCCCAAATCTTGGATTTTTCATAAATCACAGTGTATTTTGGTCATTTATGAAGAGATGGTGGCCAAAATCTGTAATAATGTTGAAAAGAATAGTAAAACAATTCAGACTTATGAGAATAGGCCAATAATTACCACAACTACAGCAAAAGTCCCCAAAAATAGGATTTTCCACAAATTGCGATGGATTTTCGTTGACTATAGTTGGGGCTCAGCAAAAATGTGTCTAAAATAGAAGCAAATGTTTGTATTTGACTTATGAAAACGATTCCTGAATTCCCAAGAAGAAAACAAAAATTCCCAAATCTGGGAGTTTTCACAAATCACAATTTATTTTGGTCCTTTATGAAGATATGGGGGCCAAATTCTGCAATAATGTTTTAAACATTAGAAGATAAAAAATTCTGAAGAATTAAACATAAAATTTATTAATTCTGCAAAATATGTGATTTTAAAAATTGTATAGGACTAACCCCTGTTTTTTTTTGCACGTAACTTTTGTGGGCGCCTGGGAAATTTCAAATACAGATTCTTGTTCTACTCGACAATATCTGTCAGAAAAATAATATCACTTCCCAGAGTTTCTACGTCATTCCTTTTTGTCGCACTGTGTCATATATCAAAGTTGTGGGTTGGATTCTCACTGTGGGACGTTTGTTTATTCAGCAATTCATCAATAAAAAATCCTAAGTAAACCTGAAATACCTCGAACGAAGATAGGTAGTCTTATCAGACAGGATAATAGGATTCTAGTTCATGTTAAAGTTTCGTTTCTTTTTTTTTGATTTATTCTCTTTCGTCTTTGTCCATAGAATACAATTTATTATTGAACTATAGAATGTATTAAATGGGAAACTACATGAAGTGAAATTCCCAGCACTATCATCTCAGCGGGTTCATAAGGTCAAATCAGTTATAAAATTAATCTCCAAAGAGCTGAATATAAATCTCATTTTAAAAAGCTAAATCATGTTAAGATTAGAAATACAAAAAAACAGAGGCTATACTTAAACTTGACACCAAGTGCTGTGTGGTGCTTCCAAAGATAAGGAACATGTGCGGTTTAGAAAAACTATGTGCTTGGAAAAACAAAATCCAGCCGGCTCACTGTTGTTCATACCCAAAATAATCACTTGCAAACAAATTAAGTTTTTTTGTCTGGAATGAAGCGAAAAACGAAAAGTACATTAATCTAATTTACATAATATTCGGTTGTCGAGATTCTTGACACCCAGTTATAAAACAGCCCCAAAAGATGAAAGAAAGAAGAAGAAGAGGAAAAAAGGCGACAAAATCATGATCCCTCCACAGAAAATAACAAAAAAATCCTAAGTCGTAGTGTAAACAATGAAAGGCCAATGAACTTGGGTGTTTTCATTTGACCGAGAGAGTTTTACGGGAAAGAAAAAAATAAAAATGAAACTGAAACAAAACGCAAAGGCCAAGCAAACAAAAGCGCCTACGGATGGATGGACGGACAGATCCATCCATCCCGGAATGGGGCCAGTAATGCCATCGCCACCAGAGAACGGTAATGAGTTCAAGTTTTGCTGTTTCCCGTAACAGACACAAAAATGCTTGAATGGAGGGAGCGTTAAAAAAACAAAAAAAAAATGAAACATGAAGAAAAGTTGAATGAAAACCAAACACACACAACAACAACAGCAGCAGATAACAACAACAAAATTGTTTTCTTTTCTTTTTCAAGGGTCTTGCATTTAAAATGACCCATAAAAATTTGTATGAAACGAAAAGCAAACAGAATGAAGCAAAAAAATAACACACGAGTTGGACAGTTTGCAGGAAAATAAATAAATAAGAAAAAAGAAGGAGGGTGTTATACCAATGGGCAGGCGACATTTTCAAGAGAGACTTGAGGAAGCAGCAAACATGTCTGTGAATATAAAGGGTGATTTTTTAAGAGCTTGATAACTTTTTTTAAAAAAAAAACGCATAAAATTTGCAAAATCTCATCGGTTCTTTATTTGAAACGTTAGATTGGTCCATGACATTTACTTTTTGAAGATAATTTCATTGAAATGTTGACCGCGGCTGCGTCTTAGGTGGTCCATCCGCTTAGTCCAATTTTGGCATTTCCACGTTTTTGAGTAACAGAGACCCAATTGGTGCGAACGGCGACGAATCGAAAATTGGTGGTCATCATTAACACTGGCCGATACAGCTGCGATATTTTCTTCAGTTCGCACTCTACGTAAGCGTGTTGGTGGTTTAATGTCCAACAATGTAAATTTGGTGCGAAATTTAGTCACAATAGCCCGAATAGCCGCTTCAGTGGGTCGATTAAACTGACCATAAAATGGAAGCGCGCAATGAACTTTCTTAACAGAGCACGCATTTTGATAATAAAATTCAATAATTTGCAAGCGTTGTTCGTTTGTAAGACGATTCATGATGAAATGTCAAAGCATACTGAGCATCTTTCTCTTTGACACCATGTCTGAAATCCCACGTGATCTGTCAAATACTAATGCATGAAAATCCTAACCTCAAAAAAATCACTCTTTATTTGGAATTGCTTAATTATTCGCGATACTTATACAGCATTCGAAAAACAACTTTGACAGAACTTTAATCGTTGGAACATCTGTAGGAAGAATATACCTATGTCTGAACTGGTACTTTTGGAAGTTGAATATCATCAGTTATTTGAATGAAACTTGCCAATAATATTGGCCTGATTGTTTTACTAATGTCAGCATATTTTGCTTCGTTATCCACAAAGAAGAATAATGTATAATTTAGAGCTGATTTATTTTCACAGTTTATCTCTAACTGTCAATTTATGTTGCATATATTATGGATGAATACGAAAAAATGAGAAAAACACAGCATACGTTAAGGCGTCAAATTTAGTTCAAGTTAGGTTTATTGAGTCTTTTTTAACACATAATTTAGGAAATTCTTAAAATTATTACGTATTGATTTAATAACTATAACAAAATTATATAGCATCTTGTTTTTTACTATTAAGGGTAACATACATATATACATTAGGCTGGGTCGCCGTCCATACAAATGGAAAAACAAGTTCCAGTCACCCCACGAAAATAAAGTTTGGATTGTTTAATGATGATGATGATGATTTGCAAAATATTTCTTTCCTAGATCAAGCCATCTGTGAGCTAAACGCTGCTGAAAATAACCCTAAAAATCATGTTTTCCGGTGTTATTTTTTTTTGTATTACATTTTTTCCCTGCATTTTTTTCTGAAATAATAGACCCTTGAAAGAACTTTAAATAAAAATTGTGATTCTTGTCTTAGAGTAACTTATTGGTCGAATTATTGGATGTTTATAGTATTTTTTGGATTTTCACAGTGACTACTGAAAACGTTTTCGTATTTGGTGGTAGTATTTTATAAGAAATAAATAGCTGCAGTCAATACCTTTCGAATGATGTCTAAATGATGAAAATCGGAAGGAAATTGACGCCGCAGCGCTCATTTTTTAAAAAGGGTTTGGACATTTTGGACCATTTGAAGTATCACCTGCATTAAATTATTTCACAAAACTGAAGTCAGTGACGTCATTTATCGTCCGTTATTCATCATTTTGCCATCATTCGAAAGGTATTGATTCCTCCTATTTATTTTTCATTACACCTCTTACAAAACGTTTCCAAGAAATATGAATTTTTAGCTGTCACTTTGAAAACCCACAAAAAATCAATATAAACGTCCAATAATACGACCAATGAGTTATTCTAAGACAAGAATAAAAAGTTTTATTTAAAGTGCTCCCATTGATCTATTAATTCAGAAAAAAAATTTGGGCAAAAATGCATCATAAAAAATTACACGGGGAAAACATTGTTTTTAGAGTTGTTTTCAGGAGCGTTTAGCTCACAGATGGCTTGACCCAGTGACGAAATATCGAGGCATAACCGCCGAAAAAATGTATCCCACAAACTCGAAATTTTACTGGGGAAGGTTTTTTTTAAATAAAATCAGTTTGAATAAAGCTATTGTTTTAAAATTTATAATGTACACATTATAAGCAAAACATGAAATTTTGACAGATCATGCAAATGATGTTGAAATATCGATTTCGATAAAAAAACAAAAATCGATTATATTGTGGGATACATTATTTTGGCGGTAATGGCTCGATATTTTGCAGATCATCATTAAACAATCCAATCTTCATTTCTGGGGGGTGACCGCTGCAATTTATTTTCGTGACCCAGCCTAATATACATATATATTCCGTAGCAATAGTAATAATAATAATAAAATTCTCTCGTTATCCAAAAGTGAAGAATTAACCAATATTTGTATACTATGTATGGAAATAATACTCCAATTCATTAAGTAAATATAAGGCAGCAATCATAAATACCCTAAATATTGGGGGACAGAGAGTGTATTTTCAGCTACAGTGGTTTGGTTGGTTGTATTTCCATCCTATTTTAATTTCAAAAGTATAAATTTTGAAAAGACCTTATCTCTCACGTACGCAGTATAATACCACTTCATGATACTACCATTTTTTGTCGTAAAAGTAACAAAATAAAGTACGAATTTGGAAAAACAAAGAGGAATGTATATACCATGATTCTATCAGCGGCCATTTTGTTGGTACCATTTTTATCCCCTTTTTCCAATTTTGCCCCCTCAAGAGTACGACTGGCCAAACTCTGTTTTTTACGTATCTACATAATTAGAGGGATGTACACACCGAATTTCATCATTCTAGCTGTGTTCGTTTAGTTGGTACTATTTTTATCCCCTGTAGCCATTGTATCCCTTGAAAGTACGAATTTGGAAAAAACGTTTTATTTTTCGTGTCTACGCAGTCAGAGGAATGTATAGTCCGAATTTCATGATTCTAGCTGCGATCATTTGGTAGGTACTATTTTTATCCCCTTTTTCCATTTGAACCCCAAAAAGTACGAATTTTGGAAAGTTCTTTTATTTTACGTGTCTACGCAAACAGAGGAATGTATACATCGAATTTCATTATTCTAGGCGCAGCCGTTAAGTTGGTACTATTTTTATCCCTCTATCCCCATTTATCCCTTAAAAGTACGAATTTAGAAAAAATACTTTTATATTATGTATCTACTCTACTAGAGGAATGTACACGCCAAATTTCGTGTTTCTATCTGTTGTTGTTTGATAGGTACCATTTTTATCCCTTTTTGTCCCATTTCGCCCCCTACAAATAAAAAACACTCTATGGTGCCCTTTTATGCTATAAAGGGAATGCGCATTGCAAATATCAAGTAAATACAAGCTAATATGTTCAAAAAACATGCTGAAATACTCTAAATATTAGGGGTATTTTCAGTCCTTGTGAGGGAAAAAAATTTCCCTCTGGGCCGATTTCGCCCACTTTCAATCCCAGCCGATCTACAACCATAAGACACATTTAGGCAAAATTTGAACCTCCTAGCTTATTTCATTCGGCCGCT
The DNA here is from genome assembly GCA_947397865.1 of Polietes domitor. Classification (NCBI taxonomy): domain Eukaryota; kingdom Metazoa; phylum Arthropoda; class Insecta; order Diptera; family Muscidae; genus Polietes; species Polietes domitor. Next base: position 28,595,366 of record OX377621.1, on the reverse strand, counting down.
ATCGTGCTTTCAACAGACAGACAGACGGACATGGCTATATCGTCTTAGAATTTTACCACGACCCAGAATATATATACTTTATGGGGTCTCCGATGAATATTTCAAGGTGTTACAAACGGAATGACAAAGTGAATATACCCCCCATCCTGTAGGTGGAGGGTATAAAAACGATTAAAAGTCTTGTTCACATTGGTCCCCCAAAAATTTCGAGTATAAAGCACTTTCTGTCAATGAAATAAAAATCAATGGCAAAGACAAATCTCACACTAGGCTCTTAAATTGATAATTAACGGAACACCACAAAATATTTTTTGTGAAAGATTAGTCCTTGATTGAGTCTTTCATTACAAGCTAATAAAAAGATAAATGGGAAAATTAAAAAACAAAAGAGTATTTGAAAATTTTAGCTGAGATTTTCTCAGTTTGGCGTCTTAACTTATGCTTTAGATTGTCCATCATGATCAACCAGAAAATATGCAACATAAATAAATTATATTAAATTTAGACTATATCCCAAATATGCAATAATTATTAGATTATTTTTGTTATCCTGTTTTCAACAGTGTCCAGAATTGATGCTATATTAGTATATGAAGGTAACGACGATGCGTAAAAAAACAAACACATTTTTATTCATAAAATATGCTTTACAGCCATACAAGGATTTGTTACACTTTATCGGCAAGAAAATTATTAAAGAATTGGTTTGAACGATTGCCCCTTGATAGCAACCATTCTAATTATGAAATTGATGCTGCATCCCATATTTTGACAAGGGTAATGGGTATGCACATCCCCCACCCTAAATATAATTTGAAGGATGATTTAATATTAATTATGCATATCAAAGGCATTCTATAATAAGGCAAGCTTTACGTGCCTTATTATACGGCCCTCAAAAGTTAATGGCCTACAAAAAAACCTTTTTTCAAATAATATCTCAAGATAATTAACTTCATCTGTAAACAAAAACAAACAAGCAAAATAACTCTTAAGTTAATGAAAAAATCTGTGTAAACAAATTGTGCGCTTTGATAGAGATGGCCGAGAAAAAAAGGGATGACAAATGTTAGGTAACATTTACTGGTCCAGGAAAAGGTTGCTCTCAACCCCTTAAAACGTCCAGCACAAAGAATAACAAAGTCGTCGTCGGATGTGTCAACGAACTTCAAAGAATACATTTTTTTTCATATTATTTAATCATGAAGTGTCACGGCCAGAGTGACAAAAACGTTAAGCTGACATTTAAGGTCATTACTTTTCAATCAGAAAAGACTATGCAAAGAAGAGGAAAGAAAAAATGGTTTACAGCAATTCCATGACACATTATAACTCACCACACCTATATAAGACAATAAAGAAGCCACGCTGCTGTTGATAATGATGTCGAGGAGGACGATGATAGAGATATAATCTATTTTGAGCGGGGAAACTTTTACACAAAGAACTTCAACTTACCTGCAAAGAAAGAAAAAAAAAGAGGGAAAAGATTATTAATAAAAAAGAGTGTTGATGAACTAAGTTTAGTTGCTTTTTTGCTTAAGAAAAAGAAATAAAAAAATTAAGATCAGAAAAAAGAAACGAAAGAACCACTGCTTGAAAGCATGCTTTAAATTGTTGCTGCTGGGGCACCCCAAAAGTAGGCTCTATGGCTAATGTCTACAAAACGAAAAGGAAATTATTACAAATTTGATTTAAACTTTCTGTTTGATCACAACATCAAACCAAACACCAGCCAACATCAAAAAATGAGTTACAAAATTGAGTTGATTGCAAATATAGTTGAAGTACGATGAAGATTGATAGGCAAAGGGATTTTTGTATGAGAACCTAAACAAATATGGGGACGAGAAAATGGACACAACCTGAAGGGTTGGCTCTTGAGTCAAATGCAATATTGGCCGTGTAAATATATCAAATTTGAGTGGTAGGTAAATAAATATGTACGAATAATGAATACACGAGAATATTTCGATGCAAAATCACAGCAGCAATCGAATGTGTTTACAAATATATGATTTAATAATATTTTGGAAAAAGGACTTTAAAAGATTAAGAAAAGGGTGTGGTTAAGAAACAACTAAGAAATTAATTTTATGGGATGACAATCCGTAAAGTTTTCCAATTCTTCAAGTATTTTTTGCGAAAAATTTTAACTAAAATTGCCTCAAGCTGCGATTTTTCTTTTCAGTTTTATGTACCGTTTACCCTGAATCGCTAGAATTATGTTCATACTTATTATACCCTCCACCTCCAGGATAGGGGTACACTAACTTTGTCATTCCGTTTGTGACACCTTGAAATATCAACCTTGAATATCGATATGATCGTCATAAAATTCTAAGATGATCTAGCCATGTCCGTGCGTCCGTCTGTTGAAAGCGCGCTAGCATCTAAACGAAAGGAGCTAGGACGTCCAAATTTTCTGTAAATGCGTCTTATTGTCGTAGATCGTTTGGGATTGAAACTGGGCGAAATTGGCCCAAATGGAAAAATTTTTCCCTCACAAGGACTAAAAATACCCATAACAACCCCTAATATTTTAGAGTATTTAAGCACATTTTTTCAATATGTCTGCTTGTACTTATTTGATATTGGGTATGTGCATTCCCCTATAACAAAAACGTGCACCACAAAGTGATTTTTATTCGTAGAGGGTGAAATGGGGCAAAAAGGGATAAAAATGGTACATATCAAACGACAACAGCTAGAGAAACGAAATTATATGTGTACATTCCTCTACTTGAGTACATAAATAACATAAAAGTATTTTTTTTCAAATTCGTACTTTTAAGGGATAAAATCGGAATAGAGGGATAAAAATGGTACCAACCAAACGGCTGCACCAAGAATATTGAAATTCGGTATATACATTCTTTTAGTGCGTAGACACGTAAACTAGAAGGACTTTTCGAAATTCGTACTTTTTAGGGTTCAAAGGGAAAAAAGGGGATAAAAATAGTAATAACCAAATGGCTGGAGTTAGAGGTATGAAATTCGCAGTATAAATTCCTCTGAGTGCGTAGACACAAAAAATAGAAATGTTTTTACAAATTCTTACTTTCAAGTAAGACAATGGGAACAGAGGGATATAAATGGTACCAACTAACCGGCTACAGCTAGAATGATGAAACTCGGTGTGTACATCCCTCTATTTGCGTAGACGCGTAAAATAAAGAGATTTTCGAAAATCGAACTTTAGGGGGGTAAAATGGAAAAAAGTGGATAAAAAAAGGTAACAACGAAATGGCCACAGCTAGAATCATGGAGTTCGGTGTATACATTCATCTGACAGCATAGACTCGCAAAATGCAAAGATTTTTCCAAATTCGTAGTTTTTTACTTTGACGGCAAAAATGGGTATAATCATGAAGTTAGGTTGTCTTGTATTGTATACGTGGGAGATAATGTTTTTTCAAAATTTGTACTTTTGAAATTGAAATAGGATGAAAATACAACCAACCAAACGGCTGTAAGTGAAAATGCAATATTTAGGGTATTTAATTAAGCCTTTATTGAAGACTAATGGTTATCAAACGAGTGTCAATTTCTCATCGGATTTAAAAAGCAGAAATCTTGCGCTATCGATCGGTATATAGCTTATTTAATAAAACTTAAGAAATATGTTAGCCTTTGTCCAGCAAACACATTTTTTGAAACTTTTTTTAGCCATTTTTAACTTTGGCTATGTATTGGCACATTATTTTGTTTGGTAACAGCACAGCTTGTAAATTTATTTAAATAACACATTTGAAAAGAAGTCAAACGTTGCTTTGTTTTTAAAAATCCGTTAGTAATTGACTGAGCTATTGAAGTTTTCATTAATACTAAATTTTTGCAAAAATACAAGATTTGGTCATCCCCGTTCACATCTCTAATTATTTTACAAATTGAGGTGCAATAAAATTCGTCAAACTAATAAAAAACGATGAAAAAATTACTAGATTTTCCAAGTTTTCCAAAAATTCCCGAATTCCCAAAGTGGGAAAATTTGTTCCAAAATTGGGGATTTTTTATTAAAATGGCGGACATGTTTTTTTTACCATTTTTATCTGTTTTGATGAATTTTAGGTATTTTAATTATATTTTATGTATTTAATAGTATTTTTTTTGCAAAAATACAAGTTTTGGTTATTTCAGATCACACCTCTCATTATTTTACGAATTGAGGTTCAATTAATATACTTAAAATTCGTCGTAATGATAAAAAACGGTGAAAAAATTATAAGATTTCCCATGTTTTCCAAAAAATACCCGAATCTCCAAAGTGGGGAAAATGTGTTCCAAAATTGGGGATTTCTATTAAAATGGCGGACATGCTCTTTTGACCATTTTTATCTGTTTTGATGAATTTTAGGTATTTGTATTATATTTTATGCTTTTATATTAAATTTTTAGCAAAAATACAAGTTTTGATTATTCCAATTCACATCTCTCATAATTTTACGAATTGAGGTCTAATAAAAATACTTAAAATACGTCAAAATGATAAGAAAGGATCAAAAATGACTAGATTTTCCTTTTTTTTTCAAAACAATAGAAAAATAACCGAATTCTCAAAGTGGGGAAAATATGTTCCAAAATTGGGATTTTTTTTTAATAAAATGTTCGTCATGCTTTTTACCGTTTTTTTAAGTACAAAATATATATTTTTTTTTTTTTTTCAAAAATACAAGTTTTGGTCATTCCAATTCACATTTCCCATAATTTTTCGAACTGAAGTCCAATAAAAATACTTAAAATTCGTCAAAATGATAAGAAGGATGACAAAATTACTAGATTTTCCATGTTTTCCAAAAAAAATACCAGAATTCCCAAAGTGGGCAAAATATGTTCCAAAATTGGGGATTTTTTATTCAAATGATCGCCATGCTTTTTTTACAATTTTTATCTGTTTAGAAGAATTTTTCGTAATTTTAGTGGACTTCAATTTGTAACATAATGAGAAATGTGAACTAGAACGGCCAAAACTTGTATTTTTTGCAAAAAATAGTATTAATTAAAAATTCAATAACTCAGTCAATTATTAAAGGATTTTTAAAAACAAAGCAGCGTTTTACTCCTCACTAAATGTGTTGTTTAAATAAATTTATAAATGGTACGGTTATCAAACAAAATAATGTGTAAAATCATATTGAGAAATTTAAAAAATACCTAAAAATTTTTTAAAATTTAAATTTTCTTAAATAATCTATATTCTTCTTTTTCAAATACGTTGAGAAAGTGACGTGATTCGGTTAATAACCGGCTAAGTTACAGGCTTATAAGTGTGCAAAGGTACGAAAAACCTTTTTTTTTACCCGTAACTCAAGATTTTTGCGGGTGTCTGGCTAATTTCAAATACAGATGATTCTTGTTCTACTCGACAATAGCTACAAGAGAAATAACATCCCTTCCCAAAGTTTTTGGACTGTCGCACAATGTAATTACCCAGCGTTAGTTAAGTTACTGGTTATCGAGGCTAAATTCAAGTTAAAAGTCATAATAACATACTTTTTTTTGGAAATGTGTTCTGATACAAATATTTATTAGTGGAAAAATATTAGTGTGAAAAAATATTTTTTTTTATTTTGATTAAAAAATGTACTTTTCATTAACGAAAAACAAAACAACCCTAATAAAGGGTGGGACAAGTACCATTTTAACTTTGAACTTCCGATTACTTTGACTTTGAAAGTTAGAATAACATCCATTTTTAGTTTTATTTTCAGGATTATTTTTGACATTTGCAAAATGGGACGCTATAAGCTCGAACAAAATTGGGAAATATTAAAAAATTACTTCCAAGAAATTTACGTGGCAATATAGAAAACAAAATATTTTTCGGGCAGTCTACAATAAGAAATTAATTTCCATTCCAAGAACATATATTAATACTCAAATATATTCTGAAACCACAAGACATAAAATATTCTGTGGCGGTGTTGTTATTAACATTATTCTCAATATTATTATTGTTATTCAACACAAATAAAATACATGTGTTAGAGCTATCGCTATTGAAATTTATTTCGCATCAAGTGCTCAGAACTCAGCTGCCATTTTTAATACCCCAAAACCTCTTGAGAAATAATAACAATAAAGCATAAAAGCCCATAACTAGATGTGTTTCGCAAAAATAGTATTCATCATCATCCCAATAATCTTAATGAATATATAAGCAGCTATCACCAGAAATCGCTTTGATTTCTTTTCAATATCTTTGCTGGTGGTGTTGTTTTGGATTTCCATGTTATTGTCCTCAATGATGGTAATGTGCGGCGTGGCATGGCGCAGCGCATGTTGAATAACTTGAAATGTCCAATGAATAAACAATTAAAATCATTACTATCGCCCGGGAAAAGTTTTCTTCTATTATTCAGTTTCCTCGTCTATTGTTTGAAAGAAATTTACTGTGAACAACGCAAAAAAAACGAACACAGAAGGACCAACAAAGTTTGTTCTTCTTCTGTTCTTAGACAAGTTGAGTTGAGTTTTGTTTTCTGGCTAATCTACAGAGTGTGGGGTATCCGGTATCGCAGGAATATGGACGGTGGGGAGCAGATTTTGCCGCTCGTGATTCTTATTTATAACTGCAGATTCAGCAAATACTCTGGCAATAATAATAAAAACATAACAACAATAAGCATTAAAATCGCACGGAAGAGCAAATTTGTAGTAGAGCCCAGTTAAATTTTTGGGAGCGGCTTGCATTTTTCATTGCAAAAAAATCGATAACCCGTTGTAATCTACCCTAAGTCAAGGCTACATTTAAACGCATTCACAAGTTCAATCACCTATAGGGAATTCCGTCAAAAACGGTCTTTTAGGTCGATTTGATGACAAACGACGATATCTCGCGAATTGAGTTAGCGATTTTATATATTCATAAAGTCTTTTAAGATTGACTCCAAACTATACAATTGACTTGCCCTGTGGAATATTTTGGTCCACCAGAAAAAAAGTTTTTTTTTTAATATTTTTTATGGTTGAAGTATAGGGTGGCCCATTTAAAAGATTTAAATTAGAATCGGCTATAGAAAGAAAGAACTGATTATTTTTTCAAATTTCTGTTTTTATCGGAAAGGTTGAACATTGTCTTTTAATAATGAAACTCAATATCATTCATATGACTACCACGACTGGCCGATCAACCCAATTTTTCAGTACAGCCCAAAATCCTCACCAAACAGTGCCTCGTTGTGGATGCATTGGCTTCTCAATAGTCTCGTGTGGGTTCTCTGAACCCCATATGCGGCAATTTTTCTTATTGATATAGCCACCGAGATGAAAATGAGCTTCATGAAGGCTGAACTGAAGGCCGACCCCTTCTCGAAATTTTTCCACGTAAATTTCTTACAGTTTGCGTTAAAGACTCACTACTTTGAAAGTAAGTTTTTAATACATCCCAATTTTGTTCGAGGGTATAGCGTTCATTTTGTAAATGTCCAACAAGCCAAAATGAATGTCACTCTACCTTTCAAAGTCAAAGTAATCAGTAGTTCAAATTTAGAGTTTTAAATGGCGTACCCTATATTTTTTAGAATTTAAGCAAATATGGTAAATATCAAATCCCAGAATTGATTTTCTCCCAACATTTATTTTTCCTCAAATCACAGTCGTGAAACTATAACATAAGAGGTTAAGAAAATTTAAGTTATGCTTTTCTTCATATTCAATTATTAAAATTATTTTAATTTTTTTGAGTTCTTGAACCAAAAATAGAAAATTATTTAAAAGCAAAAAACAATTCTAGTTTGTAAACCTATTTTGTAGAGAATAAAAAATGCTAAAATACAAAAAAAATATGTTTTTTCAGAATATTCAAGGATTTAAATTATCTTTAATTTTTTGAAGTCCTTGAACCCCAAGGAAATTCCTCCACATTCCTAGTACAGAATAGAAAAGACGAAACCAATATCGTTAAAATCTGATGACGCGATCCAAAGTTATGACATCGGAAGGAAAGAAGTCATCTCTTCACAAAAAACCACCAAGCAAATTTCAAATACAGAGTCTTGTTCTACTCCACAATACCTACAAGATAAATAATATCACTTCCCAGAGTTTTCTACTTCATTCTTTTTTGTAGCACAATGTAATCCATATTATATGTATCATTTATATAATGTATATCATCTGTATCATCCACAGCACCTACATCATCTAAATCATATGCATATATTAATCATATACATCATCTTCATTGTATATCTAAATCATCTAAATCATCTACATCATGTACATTGTCTTCATCATCAACATCTTCTACATGACCTGCATCTTATACATACATCATCTAAACTTTGTCATCATTTAAATCACCTACAATACCTATATCACATTCATCAGCTTCATCATTTACATTATCTTCTTCGTAACATCGAGAACATGAATATCATCTTAATCACATACATCATCTATATCATTATATATTATACAGCATCTACATATGTCTCGATAATCTAAATCATATACATTATGTTCATTATATACATCTAAATCATCAACCTCATCTTTATTATTTTCATCATCTGCATCATACAAATCATTTCCATGATCTTAATCATATTAACCATCTTCATCATATATCCACAATATATCACATCATCTCCACCATCTAACTTAACCATCTAAATCATACGCATCGTCCAACATCTATATCGTAAGCATCACATGCATAAATAATCTCCCTCATATATCTAAATCATATACATCCTATACATTATCTTAATCATATAATTAAAGCATCTATATGATGTAGATTATGACATTATCTTTATCATATACATCTATTTATCAATTCATTATACATTACATTACATTACATTATTTCATCATATACATCATCTAAATCTTTTAGTCTACATCATCTGTTTAATCTATATCATATGTATCATCCGCAACATATACATCACCTGCATCCTATAATAATCTACATGATCTGCATCATCTGTTCCTCTTCATCATTTAAATCATCTACATCGTCTATATCATATAAATCATCTGTATCATCATACATTACCTTCATCATATACATCATCTTCATCATATATCTAAATCATCTACATCATATACATATACTGTGCGACAGTCCAAAAACTCTGGAATAATCTTTATGGTAGATATTGTCGAGTAGAACAAGAATCTGCATTTGAAATTTCCCAGACACCCCACATTCTTTAGTTACGTGTAAAAACAGGGTTTTAGTACCTTTGCGCACTTATAACTGTATTCTTATCAACCTGGGGCTTCCTATCGATTTATTGCTTAAGAAATCCGTGTGCTTTTGTCCAGCAATTTCACAATTTTTCAACTTCGGCAAAGTTATTGCATTTCATTTTGTTTGGTAATCGTACCACTTTTAAATTTAATTAAATAACACATTTAATAAGTATTAAAACGCCGCATTGTTTTTAAAAATCCTTTTGTAATTATTATTTTGTAATTATGGAAATTTGTATTAATACTAAATTTGTGCATGAATTACTGCACGAATTGAAGTCCAATAAAGATACTTCTTCAATAAGATAAAAATGATGAAAAATTACTAGCAATTTTCGTTTTCCAAAAAATACCCGAATTCCCAAAGTGGGGAAAATGTGTTCCAAAATTGTGAATTTTTTATTGCACGTCCGCCATACTTTTTTTACCATTTTTATCTGTTTTGATGAATTCTAGGTATTTTTTCACATTATTTTTTTGGTAACCGTACAATTTTGTAAATTTATTTAAATAACACATTTAGTAAGGTGAAAAACTAGGCTTCGTTTTTAAAAATCCGTTAGTAATTGACTGAGTTATTGGAGGTTTTATTAATAATAAATTTTTGCAAAAAACAAGTTTTGGTCATTTCAGTTCACATCTCTCATTATTTTACAAATTGAAGTCGAATGAAATAACATAAAATTCATCAAAACAGATAAAAAATAAAACAAAAGCAAGTCGGCCATTTTAATATGAGAGATATAAACAGGAATGACCAAATCTCGTATTTTTGGAAAAAATTGGTATTAATAAAATTTAAATTATCAACATTTGCATTCGCTACTTGTATACCCAAAATGTTTGCTGGGTTTTCTGTCTGCTACCAGAAATTAAACCAAAGCACCAGTTAGCATACAATAGACCGCAGACATAATGATAATAACACACAATTCCGAGAGGAATCTCAAACAATACCTCGTAGCTCGGACCAAAAAAATAAAACAAAAACAAACAAAACATTTTCTAAAGAAGACAGACACACTTTCGAGGCATGCACCATACCACGTCTGCACAAAAATGAGCAAGAACAACACAAACGCTAAAGAATACTTGAGAAAATATTTATGAACTATTACTGTTTAAAGCAGAAATTGGCATTATGCCAGTTGATGGGGCACAGACATATCTTGATAAATTCATACCCGCCACACAGCCATGCAAAGATTTGTGGTGTTTTGTTTTTTGTGCAGCGGAGGTTGAAATAATTTTGATTTTGTATCATTGCTTGCAAGCGCGCAAGCCATCATTTTTGGAGCAACTGCCACAAGCACATGTGCCTGTGTGGTGTAGTCATTTGCAGCACTCATTTGTTGTTCACGTCTATGATTTGGCGAATAGATGATGATCGTGTTTTGTATGTTTTTTTTTTTGAGAAATTTTTATTTTTTCTTGTATTTTGACCATGCACTTGCCATGCCAGTAGTTGAAGAAGTAAACAACAAGAGAATGTAAAAAAATGTATAATTAGAAGAATTGCAATTTCATGTTAGCTGTGTTCCTGATACCCGAGTCATCATGACACCATGTCATGTTACGGTGCCAAATCTCGTACGTTAGTGTTCAAATTGGCGGAGAAAATTGTGTTTATTAAAACTTTCAAATATTTAAACTGAATGAAGATGAGTTTTCTGTGATTTGGATTGTATTTATCAGGAATAATGACAAAATGGTCTAGGGCCCGGACAATATCCCAGTTCAAATTAAATAATAATTTAGTTCAAAAATGGAATATTTTCATACAAGTTGCGGCAAAATTAGAAGGAATAGAATGAAACACATTTTCCCCACTTTGGGAATTCGGGTATTTTTTTAATGAAAATCTAGTAATTTTTTCATCAAAAATTTATAAAATTCATCAAGACTGTTAAAAAATAAAAAAACAAGTGGAACATTTTAATAAAAAAGCCCCAATATTGTAACACATTTTCCCCACTTTGGGAATTCGGGTAATTTTTTCATCAGAAAATACATAAAATTCATCAAAAACTGATAAAAATTAAAAAAAAAAAAACAAGTCGATCATTTTAATTAAAAAATCTCCAATTTGGAACACATTTTCTCCACTTTTGGAATTCGGCTAATTTTTTTAATGAAAATATAGTATTTTTTTCATCAAAAAATTCATAAAATTCATCAAAACTGATAAAAATTAAAAAAAAAAAACAAGTCGATCATTTAAATAAAAAAATCCTCGATTTTGGAACACATTTTCTCCACTTTAGGAATTCGGCTAATTTTTTTAATGAAAATCTTTTTTTCATCAAAAAATGCATAAAATTCATCAAAACTGATAAAAATTAAAAAAAACCAAGTCGGTCATTTTAATTAAAAATCCCCAATTTTGGTACATATTTTCCCCACTTTTGGAATTCGGCTAAATTTTTTAATGAAAATCTAGTAATTTTTTCAACAAAAATTCATTAAAACTGTTAAAAATTAAAAAAAGGCAAGTGGACCATTTTAATAAAAAAATCCCAAATTTTGAAACACTTTGGGAATTCGGCTTTTTTAATGAAATATAGCAATTTTTTCATCAAAAAATACATAAAATTCATCAAAAATGATAAAAATTAAAAGAAAAACATTTCGACCTTTTTAATAAAAAAAATCCCCAAATCTGGAATACATTTTTTCCACTTTTGGGAATTTGTCTAATTTTTTAATGAAAATCTAGTAATTTGTTCATCAAAAGAAAATTAAAAAAACAAGTCGACCTTTTTAATAAAAAAAAAATCCCCTATTTTGGAACACATTTCCCCCACTTTGGAATTCGGGTATTTTTTTTATTAAAAAATACATAAAATTAATCAAAACGGATAAAAATGAAAAAAAACAAGTCGACCATTAATAAAAAAATCCCCAATATTGGAACACATTTTGCATCAAAAATACATAAAATTCATCAAAACGGATTCAGATTTGTAAAAAAATGCAAGTCGATCATTTTAATAAAAAAAATCCACAATTTTGGAACACATTTTCCCCAATTTGGGAATTCGGGTTTTTTTAAATATGAAAATCTAGTATTTATTTTCATCGTTTTTATCTGTTTTGATGAATTTCATGTATTTTGATTGGACTTCAATTCGTAAATTAATGAGAAATGTGAATTGGAATGACCAGTGAAAGTCGGTTGACAACCAAACAAGTTACAGGCTTATAAGTGTGCAAAGGTACGAAAACCCGGGTTTTTACACGCAACTCAAGATTTTGGGGGAGTCTGGGAAATTTCAAATACATGAAAAAAATCACTTCCCAGAGATTTCCAATTCATTATTTTTTGTAGTGTAATTTTAGATTTTTTCTTTATTTTGTGATTTTTTGAACAAATTTTTGTTATAACTTCTATCAACATTTCGATGGCAAAGTAAGGTACAAATTCTTACCCTTATATTTCCAGTGAAATCTTTGAGTTTCTGAGGATTTTCTTTATTCCGTTCAAACAATCACGTGTGTCTAGTGCTTCGCGGTTACTATACCACAAAGACCCAGTTACACCCAGCTCATATCTATTCTAAGCGACAAAATTGTAAAAAAAAATCCAATACCAAGTGAATCTCATCCATGTTCGTTTTCACTTTCATTGTGATTTAAATTCACCAACATTATTATATATGCTATTGGCACAGTGAGGAAATCATAAATCTCTCTATCCCCCGTGAATATATTTTCAAAAACGAAATTTCGAAATCACAAACCAACAAACACAACTCCCCAAACACCATGACAAAGGCCAAATAAATTCATGGCCAAACTAACTCGAAATTTTAATGACAAATTCAACAAGTTGTGGTTGGATTTGCAAATTCGTTTTTTTTGAGGCCTCTACGTTTTGTTCATTGAAAAACAACGACAACAAGTAGCCATTAAACCAAAGTTATTTATGTATGGGCGACATCGGGCAGGAGATATTCATTCATTCATACATTTAAACATATGAGAGTTGGAATATGTTTTTTTTGTTGAATTCAAGTGCTTGGCCACTTTTTGCCAGAATTTTCGCTAAATTGTGTTTTTTATTCGGCGCGCTTTGAGAATAAATTTGAATTTTGGAATATTCCGTTCCTTTCTGCACAATGTTTGCACAATGACTTTGATTTATTAGAGTGATTTTTTGTGTGTGTCTGAGCGTCTGGCTTCCATCGCCAGCATATTGAATACGAACACCAAAATAATGCAAATTTATTTTTGTTGGTCGGGTGCGTTTTAAATGACCACCACCATCATCACCGACCACTAGTGTTGGGAATGAATGCCAAATATTGGCTCCCATGGAACATTTTTGTTTTTATCGAAGACCTTGAATGGAAATAAAAACGACAAGGGTACCACCAGAGAACGACTATGAACAAAAAAACAGCAACACAAATGCTTTAATTGAATTGAAATGGAAAAATGCACTTGATGGTCAAATGGCAAAGTGGAGTGGGTTAAATGTTTCCAATTGATAAACAAAAATCAAGCATTCAGGGTGAAAAGGCCAATTCAGCCATTTTTTTGTGTAGCCTATTTACAGGCAGTCTGCAAAAAAACAGAACCAGTTAAAAGCATAACTTTAGGATTATTAATATGCATATGAGCCATTCCATGTCAAACAGTAGGATTTTTGACCTCGATAGCTTGGATTGTCTTGAAAATTGGTGTATGTATACTTCTAAAAATATTTTATACGTATTTTTGTAAATAAATTAGAAAAATGTTTTTATGAGTTTTGATCGAATTTTAATATTTTTTCAAAAAGGTGTATTCATTCAATTGCCTGTAACTTATGAAATAGTTTACCGATTTGAATGCACTATATCTTGTTTTGAAGGCAATTTCATTTATATATTTTATTATGATTCTTTAAATTTACATTAATTGATTTTTTTGAAATTTTAAATTAATGTTCTTAGATGTGCTTTTTAGCGACTGTGTGCTGAAATGATGGTTTATATTTTTACGATTTTTTTTTAATATTATTTTAACAAAATTTCAGTGAAAAATCATCAGAGTGATAATTTTTTGCATTATTCTATTAACACAATGTATAAAAACAATAAGAAAACCATGACAAAATAGGTAATGACAATATATACATATATATTTATATGTGGTGCAAGCTTACACTACAAAAAATTAAAAAAAAACATAAAAAATAAATAGAAAATAAAATAAAAATAAATGAAATTGTATAATTCCGAAAAAATCGAACGGGCGATTACGTACCACTTCAATGTCTTAAAAGTAATTTTAAACAGGAGTTACAGGCGAATAAATGGATAAAACTTAAAAAAAAACGCATTTCACAACAATAAAATTGGTCATAAACTCATGAAAAATATATTTTTTCCAAAAATACATAACAAATATTTTTATGAAAATAATACATACACCAATTTTCAAGACAATCCAAGTAACGAGGTCAGAAATCGTACCGATTGGCATGGAATCACTCATATATGGTAGTAGTGTATTTCTAAAACATTAATCAATTTCAAAAGGCCAATCAAAATGTCTGCAACGGAATTCAATAAATTTTATTCAATTTTTTTTATAAAATATTATTTTCCATTAAAAAGTTGAAATAAAAAATTCGAAAAAATAGGAAAATGGGAGACACCCAAAAGTGGATAAAAAACTTGGTGTATAATTTTTATTAAATGTCAGCTATTATTATGTATCATTTTACAGAATAAAAATATCAAATTACAGCCAATAACTCATGGATGGAATAATAAAGGTGTGAAGATTGTGGTAGGTTCCTATAAATATTTATATGAAATATATAAAAAAATCATGTTGAGTGACTGACAAACTTTATTAAATTCAAGAAATAGTTGACCCATGAAATCAATCATAATTTAATTTAATTCAATAGATAATATAATATTGTGCTACAAAAAACAATGAAGGTGAAAACTCTAAGAAGTGATATTATTTTTCTGGTAGGTAGAGTAGACCTAGAATATGTATACGATGGGCCATTTAATTTAAAATTAAATTTGAAGCGCCGATTACTTTGACTTTGAAATAATGGAATAACATTCATTTTTAATTTTATTTTCAGGTTTATGTTAGACATTTGCAAAACGGGACGCTATTTTCATCATGGTGGCTATGTCAGTAAGCAAAATTGCCGCATATGGGATTCAGAGAACCCACACGTAACTATTGATAATCAAATGCATCCACAACGAGTCACTGTTTGGTGTGGATTTTGGGCTGTACTGAAAAATTGGGTTGATCGGATGAGGTGCAGCCCAGCCAGTCGTGGTAATCATATGAATGATATTGTGTTCCATTATTAAATGACATAGTCATCCTTTCCAATAAAACCAGAAATTTGAAGAAAAAAAATCAGTACTTTTTATATTCGATTCTTATTTAAAATTTTATCTATATATCAAAAAACGCATAATGAATGGATGACAAAATAAAAAATAAAAAATATTTAGCCACATCTGATGGCTAAGCACGGGATTCGATATCGAGAAGTTACGATCGAAATCAATTTTTTTTATTTTATGTTTATTTGTTGAGCCAAAGAATAAATAAATAAGAATAATAAATAAAACAAAAAGAAAAAAGAATACAAAAGCAAAATGAAAACGAAAAGAAAGGAAGAACAATCACCAAAGTCTCCTGCCATGTCCAACCGAAGCCCGGAATCAATCAGCACATATGCCACAAAATTGGTATGAATTCTCCCCAATTTTTATACATATGCCCCGACAGATCCCGATACTAAAGGTCGAACCTGGCACCAGACTTGTGTGTGCCCCGAAGAGCTTGATCATAGAAGCCAGGACGAATGGAGATGGATATGCCATAATTAGGTGGATCCTCATTCATAAATCCAACAGGAGAAAGGTAGACCACATTCGACCAGCTATAGTATTTTATGTGAAAGAAGCATAAATTTCCCATAAAATCAAATAGGATGTTTATTTGATTTATTATTGTCGAAATGTTTGGCCTATTTACAATAAATAAAAACCTTAAGAGGAAATAATGGACTTCATAATATAATATAATAAATTCAACAGATAAATTCATCGAAATTTTGAAAAAGTTATAATAAAATTTTGTCCAAAAAAATCACTAAATCGAACTGAAAAATTGAAAGTGATGGCAAAAAAATCTAAAATTACACTCGGCTACACAAAATAATGAAAAAAAAACTCTGGGAAGTGATATTATTTTTCCGGTAGTTATTGTCGAGTAGAACAAGAATCTCTATTTGAAAAATGCCAGACTCCCCCAAAATCTTGAGTTACGGATAAATCGTACCTTTACACAATTATAAGCCCGTAACTTAGTTGGTTATTAACCGATTTTAATCTTCTCATCGGATTTATGAATAAAAAACCTGGAGCTTTCGGTCGATATATTTAAGAAAACGTAAACGTAATATGTGTGCCTTTTTCCCCAACACATTTTTTTAAATAATTTATATGCTTTTTTCAAATTTGGCTATGTTTTTGCACAATATTTTGTTTGGTAACCGC
Source organism: Polietes domitor (assembly GCA_947397865.1). Lineage (NCBI taxonomy): Eukaryota > Metazoa > Arthropoda > Insecta > Diptera > Muscidae > Polietes > Polietes domitor. The sequence continues at coordinate 28,578,630 of OX377621.1, read as the reverse complement.
ACCACCTGTAAATTTATTAAAATAACACATAAAGTACGGAGTAAATCGATGCTTTGTTTTTAAAAATTCATTATAAATTGACTGAGTTATTGAAGTTTTTATTAATACTAAATTTTTGCAAAAAAGCAAGTTTTGATCATGCCACTTCACAAATCTCATTGTTTTAAGAATTAAAGTCGAATAAAAATACTTAAAATTCTTCGAAAGGATAAAAACGATGAAAAATACTAGATTTTCTTTCTTTTCCAAAAAAAAACCAAATTCCCAAAGTGGGAAAAATGTGTTCCAAAATTGGCGATTTTTTATAAAAATGCCGGACATGTTTTTCTACCATTTGTTATCCGTTTTGATGAATTTTAGGTATTTTTTATTAATTTTATTTTGTTTTGCAAAAATATAAGTTTTGGTTATTCCAGTTCACATCTCTCATTGTTTTAGGAATTAAAGTCGAATAAAAATACTTAAAATTCTTCGAAAGGATAAACATGATGAAAAATACTAGATTTTCTTTCTTTTCCAAAAAAACCCAAATTTCCAAAGTGGGGAAAATGTGTTCCAAAATTGGTGATTTTTTATAAAAATGCCTGACATGCTTTTTTTTACAATTTTTATCCGTTTAGGAGAATTTTAGGTATTTTTATTATATTTAATTTTTTTTTTTGCAAAAATATAAGTTTTGGTCATTCCAGTTTACATCTCTAATAACTTTACGAATTGAAGTCAAATAAAAATAATTAAAATTCAGCAAAATGAAAAAAACGACGAAAAATTGTTCCAAAATTGGGGATTTTTTATTAAAATGTTTTTTTACCATTTTTATCCGTTTTGATGAATTTTAGGAATTTTTATTATATTTTATTTTTTTGCAAAAATATAAGTTTTGGTCATTCCAGTCTCATAATTTTACGAATTGAAATCAAATAAAAATAATTAAAATTCATCAAAATGATAAAAACGATGAAAAATTACTATATTTTATTTCTTTTCCAAAAAATACCCGAATTCCCAAAGTGGGGAAAATGTGTTCCAAAATTGGTGATTTTTTATAAAAATGCCTGACATGCTTTTTTTACAATTTTTATCCGTTTAGGAGAATTTTAGGTATTTTTATTATATTTTATTTTTTTTTTTTGCAAAAATATAAGTTTTGGTCATTCCAGTTTACATCTCTAATAATTTTACGAATTGAAGTCAAATAAAAATAATTAAAATTCAGCAAAATGAAAAAAACGACGAAAAATTGTTCCAAAATTGGGGATTTTTTATTAAAATGTTTTTTTTACCATTTTTATCCGTTTTGATGAATTTTAGGAATTTTTATTATATTTTATTTTTTTGCAAAAATATAAGTTTTGGTCATTCCAGTCTCATAATTTTACGAATTGAAATCAAATAAAAATAATTAAAATTCATCAAAATGATAAAAACGATGAAAAATTACTATATTTTATTTCTTTTCCAAAAAATACCCGAATTCCCAAAGTGGGGAAAATGTGTTCCAAAATTGGTGATTTTTTATAAAAATGCCGGACATGTTTTTTTACCATTTTTATTCGTTTAGGAGAATTTTAGGTATTTTTATTATATTTTATTTTTTTTTGCAAAAATATAAGTTTTGGTCATTCCAGTTTACATCTCTAATAATTTTACGAATTGAAGTCAAATAAAAATAATTAAAATTCAGCAAAATGAAAAAAACGACGAAAAATTGTTCCAAAATTAGGGATTTTTTATTAAAATGTTTTTTTTACCATTTTTATCCGTTTTGATGAATTTTATGAATTTTTATTATATTTTATTTTTTTGCAAAAATATAAGTTTTGGTCATTCCAGTCTCATAATTTTACGAATTGAAATCAAATAAAAATAATTAAAATTCATCAAAATGATAAAAACGATGAAAAATTACTATATTTTATTTCTTTTCCAAAAAATACCCGAATTCCCAAAGTGTGGAAAATGTGTTCCAAAATTGGTGATTTTTTATAAAAATGCCGGACATGTTTTTTTACCATTTTTATTCGTTTTGATGAATTTTAGGAATTTTTATTATATTTTATTTTTTTGCAAAAATATAAGTTTTGGTCATTCCAGTCTCATAATTTTACGAATTGAAGTCAAATAAAAATAGTTAAAATTCATCAAAATGATAAAAACGATGAAAACTTACTATATTTTCCTTCTTTTCCTAAAAATATCCGAATTCCCAAAGTGGGGAAAATGTGTTCCAAAACTGGGGTTTTTTTATGAAAATGGGGGACATGTTTTTTTACCATTTTTATTTGTTTTGACGAATTTTAAGTATTTTAATTGGACCTTAAAACGTAAAATAATGGGAGAAATGAACTGGAATGATCAAAACTTGCATTTTTGCAAAAATTAGTATTAATAAAAACTTCAATAACTCAGTCAATTACTAACGGATTTTTGAAAGCAAAACCTTACTAAATGTGTTATTTAAATAAATACAAAAGTTATACGGTTCCTTTAGCCATAACTCAAGATTTTTGGAGCTGTCTGGTAAATTTCAAATACAGATTCTTGTTCTACTCGACAATGCCTACAAGAAAATTTATTTCAGTTCCAGAGTTTTCCACTTCATTCTTTGTTTGTAGCACAGTCTTATTTATGTTGATCACTATTTACAATGTGTTTTTCTGTAAAAACTCTTAAAACTTTGGGTAAATTTCACAAAAAAGGCCTATAAAGCATTGCGAGAAAGTAAGATTATATTTATGGTAGCTATTTACTTTGGAATGTATTTATTTCGCACATATCAAAACCGTACCAATCATAAATATAAATAATTCAAAAATAAATATAATTAAAATACTAACATTAGTAGTTTAGAATAGGGAGAAATTGTCAGCTTCATTAATATGGGCCTTCGAGGCGTTTAAAATCTATCAACTTTATATTGGAGCGCCTTGAACTATGCACATCACTGTGTTGTCATCGTTAATATGGTCCTTCGAGGCGATTCAAATCTATCAACTTTAAATTAGAGCGCCTTGAACTATGCAGTTCACTGTGTTTGCCCTTTCACAGGCTACTCCAACAAAAAAAAAACAACTTTCGCTTTACAGTAAATTCAGCCTTGAATACAAATGTCTCTTAAAACTAAATTCCCAGATCTTGCGATATTCTCAAATTACAAATTAAACAAATTTCAAATCGAGCTATTAACATACAATGGTAGGTATAATCAAAATCATCAAAAACCAGAAGTAACCGCCTCTATAATCATCATCACATCGACCTTAGTTTGGAGTTGTTGCCATGCAAGTCGCCCCTCCAGCATTTGCATTTGCATATTTTGTGCATTTTTTATGAGGATTTATTTCCTGCATGTTTGATTGATTGATGGGCCGATTACCACGCCCTTTGTGATATCGAAATCATCATAAACAAGTCCACGAGGCGGTCCATAAAATTTAATTGCCTTTTAATTTACACCAGAAACAAAACCTAGTTTTAGGCTAACTTTGTATGTTGTTGTATGGCGTTTGTTTTGTGTGCATGTTGTAATCCCCTCTAAGTCTAAAACCCATAATTAAAATTTAAATCATCTTTTATGACTTTTGATTAATGATGGTGTCATGAGTTGCCGCACGATGGGGGGGGTGTTTCTCTCTAACGACATTTCTTGAGTTCGTTTTGCGGCTAATGTTGGTTGGTTTTAAATCGATTTTGCCTAATTTGACAATTTAATTGTCGGCGGATTTCGTCATGTTGAACTGAACCGGCGTTTCAAACGGAATACTACAACTTCAAACGGCATATTGAAATTCCATAACACCACTGTGTGCAAATGTAACGCCAAATTATTATTGAACTGTTACAAATAATGAAAACAAACAAAAATTTGAAATTGCTACCGCAATTATTGTCAATTATGGCGTGAACACACGCTCACACACAAACCTGAAAGCGAGTGATTTGTTGTTTGAACTAATTTATAAATTTGGATTTCACAGATTTTTCACCAAACAATTGATCGGTGTTATGAAGACAACAAGTGTCAATTATCTGTTGAATTTATTAAATTATGAAATCAATATGGGTCAATTACACTGTGCTACAAAAGAGAATGAAGTAGAAAACTCTGGGAAGAGATATATTGTTTTTCTTGCAGGTATTGTCGATCAGGACAAGAATCTGTATTTGAAATTTGCCAGACACCCCCAAATACGTGAGTTACGGGTTTTGGAATCTTTGCACACTAGTAAGTCTGTAAGTTAGTTTCACTTTCTCTCTAGGATTTAAAATGAAGAAACCTGTAGCTATCGATAGATATATAGAAATCTGAGTGCTTTTGTCCAGCAAACACATTTTTAAACCATTTTTAGGCATTTTTCTTTGGCAATGTTTTTGCACATTATTTTGCATGGAAAACTTGTAACTTGTAAATTTATTTAACTAACACATTTAGTAAGGAGTAATGAAAATGAGACGAAAACAACTCGCATTGTTTCTAGCATCCACATTGCTTGATTATACCAGGAACTTCAGCATAAGTATATCACTTCATCCGTTCTATGGTTTGTGTCAAGGATATAAATAGAGCTTTCGCCACTATCCTCCGTTAGAGGCTCTGATCGTGATCGCCCAACTGATATGTGGCAGCACTGCGTTGGCAAGAGAAGTTCCTAAAATATCCTATTCTGTTTTCAATAATTCAAAAATACATTGAGTTGCCCGAAAATCGCTCAATCACTGTTGGAGCTTGGAGAGAGCTGATATTCGGATATTTATATCTTCTTTCAGTATCACCATTATCAGTCTGGGTCAGTGGAGTCGAGCAATTCCGAGTCCATAGACTTGGCTGCTATGAATGATAGCTAGATTCATGATCTTAGGTTTAGTTGTATGATATTGGTATTGATATTAAGCATTCGCCACTACCAACCATTAGAGGCGCTGGTAGTTTTTGCTTAACTAGCAGAACCATATTTAATACAGTGATGGGGTGGGCGAATGAAGTTTTCGAATCACCACAGAATAGGGTAATATTTGCATCTTAATTCTTTGATTCGTTCCGTTTTATTGATTTATATGACAACGAATTTCAAAAGCTGTTGTTGCCTATTGAAGAGATCTGAGACCGTTCGCGTAAAATTGATATTTATATCTTCGTTTAGTCTTATGTATATCCGATTATAACGAGATCCTGTGTCTTCGCATGTTAAATAGCTATCATCAAAGCTCATTGGATTGGTTCGGGGATATTGATATATAAGAGAGATTTTATCATTCCCTTTGCTGGCAATTTTTGATGTAATGGAATGGTATGTGATAACACTGGGTTGACAAATTATATTTTCGATTCTTAGCTTTGACTATATTTTATGAAGCAGAACATTCAATATTTCATGGATTCAATATTTCATTGAGTTTCGTTAAAAAAAGATTACATTTCTAATGCTGTTATAGAATGTTGGAAGGAGGATAGTTCATAATCCTTATGTCTGACAATTGTTTCGAAACGTATTCGATTATCACGATAACCTGTGTGTATCCCCAATCTTATAGTCTTATTTCGTATGTTAGCTCAATGGTTTGGTTCGAAGATTGCATTGGTAAATGAAGTGTTTCGTCATATATCGAATTGTCACGAAATCATTTGTGGTTTGTATTAATACAGCTTTTGCCACTAACCTCCGCTAGAGGCGCTGGTAGTTTTTGTTGACTTCGAAGGACCATATTTCACATTGATAAATTAATTTTCACACACATCCTAATCCTCACTACTGTTTGTCGTCGAATTATATAGATACAGTGTTGTCCTTGATTTGTTCAAATGATAAACATCTCAGAGGCTTGAGAACATTTCTATCCGTAAGTTTGTATTAAATGGACCTAGATGGATGATGTGGCAGCAATACCAAAGCGAGTAATATACATCTCTTTTGCATCTTTTGCTAAGCGAGTAAATTTTTAGAAATTTAATTTTTACAAATTCTAACAGACCTAGTAATTGTTGTAACGGAGTTTTGTGATGTATTTTGACTTGTAAACTCCAAAACGATGTTAAAAAATATTTTACTAAAATTCCAATTTTCCCCGAAGCTACCTTTCATAATTGTACTGTAATGTTCACTTAAAGGTATTTGCGATGGCTACAAATTTTGCGAAATTAACTTTCACATAGGCGGAGATACAAGCCGACCGATTTTAAGCCGAAAAACCGCCGCGGCCGATTTCATCGGCTCAAATCGACTTCAACCACGCCGCCGAGATTTGACGGAGTTCTAACTCAATCAAATCTTACTAGCAAAATATATAACCCACTTAAAATTACAAAAGAAAATATAAATGTCTGTGAAATATTTTGACGGCTATAGAAAATTGAATGATTGTATTTTGATTTGAAAGTCGCATTTATATAAGTCAATTCCAGTACGTGTGGCCATGTGTTCCTATAAATAACAATGAACAACAGCTCCTCTATTGTGCTTCTTTAGTGTGTCAAAGTAGGTAGAGTATTATTATTCTTTGGAAGGATTATGATATTCAAAACTCACATGAAAAGCTGTAATTGGAAACATATTTATTAAATTCATTCATATTATAAATTTTGGGAATGAATTCCCACTCCCAAAAATAATTGTATGGGAATAATAAAAAATCATGATTTTCGAATAACGAATAATTCGAATAAATTGTCCCAAATAATCGAAGTTTTGCCTTAAAAACTAATGAAACCGTCGTATGATTTGTATGATAAATTGATTTTGAATAGCCAGTTTGCTCCATTTGGGTAAAAAACTATGAAACACCAAATATAAAACCACAATTTTTTTCGATTTTTGATTTGTATGCTCCACAGACATTAAAATAACGATTTATCCGACTTCATTTAAAAGTAGCAAAAACTGGCCAATAGCTTCGGAATTATTTAAAATTTAAAGAATAGTAAATTCATAGAAAAATTGAAGTTAACACCGCGATAATAAAGTCAGTTCTGTTATAAATCATATGATCCATATTCGAAAAAAGTCAATTGATAACTTCTGATATTATGCTCATTTAAGGGAAGGTTCTTTATTTTGATAAGATATTAAGATTTTTGTCAACTTCTAATGAATTTCTAATTTGATATTACAATTTTTAAATAAAATCAGATACGTAATAGACGTTCAATATATAGTTGAACTACCCGTAAACTGGCGTGTCTTTTCTATATAACTCTTATTAATTATATTTTATTTAAGTGGACAATTGTTCGATTAATCGAATAACTCTCGACTTCATTATTCGATTAATTGGAAATTTTTTGTTTTCATATAAACGATAAATCGAATAACATAAAAGTCCGAATAATTGGATACCCTAATAACAATATTAAATTATTGGAACATTGGCAAATATTAACGAATATTGAACTACTTGCCAAAAAATAAAAGAAAATTGTTCCTTCCGTTTTCCCAAAATTGTCAAATAAATAGAGGTAATCGAATGACAGAACGAGCCGGCAAATCAGCCGCCGCCGCCGACCCATTTTGAACAGCGCCGCCGCCGATAATTATGGGCTTTTAACTCTGGGTTATGGTACAGTATCCATTAAGATTTTTTTAATTTTTGCTGACGAAAATTGGAATTTTAGTATATTTTTTAATTTATCCATAATTTTTATGTTGATATTATCGATCAGTATCCTTCAATACGCACAAAAAGTACATTTTTAGGACTCGGACACAAAATGTTTATACTTGTTTGCATAGTGTTGTCTAAAGATCATGTTTGTTTCACCACAGTTCAGTTTATTCTCATCCATGCTGCCCATTAAATCTCAAGACCTTTTATTTCAGGAAATGTTTAAAACTCTTTATTTATTTAGTTTCTTATGGAGCAAATTAAGAAAAAATAATAATCAAAAACCGAAATTTATATGTGTGCCAGTTAGTTTGATGGTGGTCTAAGTCACAATTTACCGTTTTGAGATACGCAATGGTTGTATATTTTTGAAATAATTGAAAAATATTTTTCAACTGAAGCACACATTTTTTTCTTAGAATATCGAACTTTTATCAAAAGAATAGACAACGATAGTAGCTCTATGGGAACCACTACTTTCAGAGGATGCACAGACTTAGACCACTTTCATTCTTTTCAAAATTGAAAAAATAAACAAAAAATATTTTATTTTATTTCGAAAAAATATTATTTCTTTGGAAGAAAAAAGAAAGAAAGCACAAAATATTTTATTTCAAAAAATAAAATAAAAATATATATCGAGGGATTATATTCAAAAGTGGCTATGAACGAAAACACAACCTTCCAGGAGATCAAAAAAACTGATTTACTCCTTAATTTTAAGAGTAATTATGAATCATTCTTCTACAATTTAATCTAAAGAGGATTACCAATTGCTACGATTAAAAAGTTTTCGAAATTTCCTGTTATTCGCGGTTTTATGGTTCATAACCACTTTTGCACGTTTTAAATTGAACACTATGAATTTTGAAATAAGCACATAGCCATTAATGCTAAAATATATAAATATATAATAGTCACAAAATAACGTGTAAGTTGCTTTAGAAAAAACATTTCTTTTCCAAATTTATATGACAGATGACAACCAAATCTGAGAACCACTTTCAAACTAACACTAAAGACATTTTTGGTGTGCATAAAATGACATAAATGTCATTTTAACATAAATGTTATTTTAACGGTACATTTTTTATAAATGTCAAAAAGAAAAGTTTTTAAATTTGAGATCTGATAAAAGTAAAGAGAAAAATTGGCATATCTCGATTTTTGGATTTTTGACCTAGACCACTGGCATAACTGGCAGATTTATACTTTTGATTGCAAGTCGCGCATTAATCTATCAAGGGCCTTCACTCAAACTGATCCTCAAGCTTCAAAAATATATTTATTAGTTTTTCATATTTATATCTCTAAGTTTGGAGATATTATTTATTAATTAATTACCTAAAAGATGACTATGTCTATATTGGCAACTTATACTTTGCTTCATTTTTAGGTGTGTCTCATAATTTCCCCCGTTTCATCTCAATATTGTTTTTAATATCTCTGATTTTCTTCTATTTAGATTTTGGGTTTTTTCAGTTGGTTTCGTTTCGTATTTTGACAGGTTGCGGTCATCAAATTATAGTTAAATGTGGGTGTACCCCGGATGCTTAACATCACTTCGTCGTTGGCATAGACTCCATCAGCTGAAGTCATCGCTAGCAAAAAATCATCACTATGCTAATCTAAATTTACATATAAATAATGCTATGATATGAGACAAAATATAACATGACTTCATAAAATGTTCTTTATATAGAGAGGTGTCCAACATGCTAAAGGGTTATTGAAAGAGGGTGTTAAATACAGCAACAACTCCACAAATTGCTGACCCAACCTGCTGCAGTAGCAGAAAATCTCTGTTTGGCCTTAATGAACCGCACAACGATGGATGGCATCATAATTAGGCGGAAAAATAGTTATAAAAATGATCTCAAACGAAAACCACATCTGTCCAATTACATTAAAATCACACACACAGCCAGCAGGCAGACAGAAATAACTCCACAAATTTTGTGCCCAAAATCAAAATCAAATTTCCAAAATGATTTCACAGTGATTCATGTCATTGGAACGAACATTTCTTTTATTGCCTACGAACAGAAGAAGAATTAGGCGAAACTTAATATTTATGTTTCGTTAGGTAGGTAAAATAAACAAAAAATATTTTATTTTATTTCGAAAAAATATTATTTCTTTGGAAGAAAAAAGAAAGAAAGCACAAAATATTTTATTTCAAAAAATAAAATAAAAATATATATCGAGGGATTATATTCAAAAGTGGCTATGAACGAAAACACAACCTTCCAGGAGATCAAAAAAACTGATTTACTCCTTAATTTTAAGAGTAATTATGAATCATTCTTCTACAATTTAATCTAAAGAGGATTACCAATTGCTACGATTAAAAAGTTTTCGAAATTTCCTGTTATTCGCGGTTTTATGGTTCATAACCACTTTTGCACGTTTTAAATTGAACACTATGAATTTTGAAATAAGCACATAGCCATTAATGCTAAAATATATAAATATATAATAGTCACAAAATAACGTGTAAGTTGCTTTAGAAAAAACATTTCTTTTCCAAATTTATATGACAGATGACAACCAAATCTGAGAACCACTTTCAAACTAACACTAAAGACATTTTTGGTGTGCATAAAATGACATAAATGTCATTTTAACATAAATGTTATTTTAACGGTACATTTTTTATAAATGTCAAAAAGAAAAGTTTTTAAATTTGAGATCTGATAAAAGTAAAGAGAAAAATTGGCATATCTCGATTTTTGGATTTTTGACCTAGACCACTGGCATAACTGGCAGATTTATACTTTTGATTGCAAGTCGCGCATTAATCTATCAAGGGCCTTCACTCAAACTGATCCTCAAGCTTCAAAAATATATTTATTAGTTTTTCATATTTATATCTCTAAGTTTGGAGATATTATTTATTAATTAATTACCTAAAAGATGACTATGTCTATATTGGCAACTTATACTTTGCTTCATTTTTAGGTGTGTCTCATAATTTCCCCCGTTTCATCTCAATATTGTTTTTAATATCTCTGATTTTCTTCTATTTAGATTTTGGGTTTTTTCAGTTGGTTTCGTTTCGTATTTTGACAGGTTGCGGTCATCAAATTATAGTTAAATGTGGGTGTACCCCGGATGCTTAACATCACTTCGTCGTTGGCATAGACTCCATCAGCTGAAGTCATCGCTAGCAAAAAATCATCACTATGCTAATCTAAATTTACATATAAATAATGCTATGATATGAGACAAAATATAACATGACTTCATAAAATGTTCTTTATATAGAGAGGTGTCCAACATGCTAAAGGGTTATTGAAAGAGGGTGTTAAATACAGCAACAACTCCACAAATTGCTGACCCAACCTGCTGCAGTAGCAGAAAATCTCTGTTTGGCCTTAATGAACCGCACAACGATGGATGGCATCATAATTAGGCGGAAAAATAGTTATAAAAATGATCTCAAACGAAAACCACATCTGTCCAATTACATTAAAATCACACACACAGCCAGCAGGCAGACAGAAATAACTCCACAAATTTTGTGCCCAAAATCAAAATCAAATTTCCAAAATGATTTCACAGTGATTCATGTCATTGGAACGAACATTTCTTTTATTGCCTACGAACAGAAGAAGAATTAGGCGAAACTTAATATTTATGTTTCGTTAGGTAGGTAAAATAAACAAAAAATATTTTATTTTATTTCGAAAAAATATTATTTCTTTGGAAGAAAAAAGAAAGAAAGCACAAAATATTTTATTTCAAAAAATAAAATAAAAATATATATCGAGGGATTATATTCAAAAGTGGCTATGAACGAAAACACAACCTTCCAGGAGATCAAAAAAACTGATTTACTCCTTAATTTTAAGAGTAATTATGAATCATTCTTCTACAATTTAATCTAAAGAGGATTACCAATTGCTACGATTAAAAAGTTTTCGAAATTTCCTGTTATTCGCGGTTTTATGGTTCATAACCACTTTTGCACGTTTTAAATTGAACACTATGAATTTTGAAATAAGCACATAGCCATTAATGCTAAAATATATAAATATATAATAGTCACAAAATAACGTGTAAGTTGCTTTAGAAAAAACATTTCTTTTCCAAATTTATATGACAGATGACAACCAAATCTGAGAACCACTTTCAAACTAACACTAAAGACATTTTTGGTGTGCATAAAATGACATAAATGTCATTTTAACATAAATGTTATTTTAACGGTACATTTTTTATAAATGTCAAAAAGAAAAGTTTTTAAATTTGAGATCTGATAAAAGTAAAGAGAAAAATTGGCATATCTCGATTTTTGGATTTTTGACCTAGACCACTGGCATAACTGGCAGATTTATACTTTTGATTGCAAGTCGCGCATTAATCTATCAAGGGCCTTCACTCAAACTGATCCTCAAGCTTCAAAAATATATTTATTAGTTTTTCATATTTATATCTCTAAGTTTGGAGATATTATTTATTAATTAATTACCTAAAAGATGACTATGTCTATATTGGCAACTTATACTTTGCTTCATTTTTAGGTGTGTCTCATAATTTCCCCCGTTTCATCTCAATATTGTTTTTAATATCTCTGATTTTCTTCTATTTAGATTTTGGGTTTTTTCAGTTGGTTTCGTTTCGTATTTTGACAGGTTGCGGTCATCAAATTATAGTTAAATGTGGGTGTACCCCGGATGCTTAACATCACTTCGTCGTTGGCATAGACTCCATCAGCTGAAGTCATCGCTAGCAAAAAATCATCACTATGCTAATCTAAATTTACATATAAATAATGCTATGATATGAGACAAAATATAACATGACTTCATAAAATGTTCTTTATATAGAGAGGTGTCCAACATGCTAAAGGGTTATTGAAAGAGGGTGTTAAATACAGCAACAACTCCACAAATTGCTGACCCAACCTGCTGCAGTAGCAGAAAATCTCTGTTTGGCCTTAATGAACCGCACAACGATGGATGGCATCATAATTAGGCGGAAAAATAGTTATAAAAATGATCTCAAACGAAAACCACATCTGTCCAATTACATTAAAATCACACACACAGCCAGCAGGCAGACAGAAATAACTCCACAAATTTTGTGCCCAAAATCAAAATCAAATTTCCAAAATGATTTCACAGTGATTCATGTCATTGGAACGAACATTTCTTTTATTGCCAACGAACAGAAGAAGAATTAGGCGAAACTTAATATTTATGTTTCGTTAGGTAGGTAAAGAAGACAACGACCCGAAACCAACAAAAAAAAAAGAAATTAAAATTTCACTTTTTTCTCTCTCTTTCCCTACTTCTTTCTTCAGAATTTATGTTCCTCTCAAAGTGCAGCGAATGAAGAAGAATGCATTTGTCATGTGGCCGGGCAGGGTCGGGACGGGCCATCAATCGTTGTTGGTTGTCTCTGTTTGGAAAAACAACAAGAACAACAACATACGGCGTAGCTTGTTGTTCGAACAAAAAACACTTTTGCTTTTCACCATTAAAATTTCATTTAAAATAGACTCAAGTTGGCCTTAAAAAGCGGAAGCAACGCACTATTATAGCCAAAAAAAAAACCAAGACAACCACTCACACACAACAAAACAACAGAAAGGGGAGGTGGCGTAGCCTGCAAGCAAACAGACCTGGGGGGAGCCAAAAGTCAGAAGACTGTAATAAACAATGCAAGACGCCCGAAATGAAAATTAAACAAAAAAGAGACAAATTTAATTTTCAACGCACACCATGTCATGCCACGAAGACGGGCAGCCAAAAAGACGGCATCGATGACAGCAGCAGGCGCAAGAGACAAAAGAAATGCAATCGTTAAACAGACAAGAGTTGAAAAAAAAGAACGAAGTGACAAAGTCAAGTTGGCAGTGTGAGCCATAATACACTCGAAGAGAAATTCTCGATGATAGGAACACCATATTTATGGGATCACCGATATTTAACGAATGTCAAAATTACCAAATCAATAACTCATCCTGTGTCTAGACTGGGTAAACATAATGTTATTTTTCAAAAAAAAAAACTTTACAAAGCCTTAATAAATGTTAAATTAAAAAATATAGATTACAAAGAAACTATATTCTGAGAGACAGCGGCCAAAAGTCAGAAATTTTACTAATACCAATTTAAAAATCTCTAATAACTAAATGGGAGTAAACATTCGTAAGCCAGAAGTCTATAGGTAAAAAGCAAAAATTTTAAACTTTGCCAGCAAATTCTTTACAAATAATAATTGAAATAAAAGTGTTTTATTTTATTTATCAATGACTTCTAAGAGATTATTTGAAATATAATTTTATTTATTTAAAATTTACTAAGAATTTATAAGGCAATTAAAAAATATTTTTGAAAATTAGAAAAGGGTTCTTTAGGACAAATTGGAAATTTCATCAATAACACAATACAAAAAAAAAACTAAAAAAAGATTGGAGCCAGGAAAAAACCAGCTTGGCACTGCGAACAAATAATATAATATCGATCATTCCATGTCAAACTGAACAACCTTTGTACATGTCGACATTTGTTAGCTCTAGAAAATTGTCAGCTCTAGAAAATATTTGATTTGCAGTATGTGAAAATAAATTCGAATACATCTTGCAATAACAGAGCTGTTAACAGAGCTCTGTTAGGAGTTAACAGAGGAAACAAATTATGATGGAGGGTAACTATGGGAGTTTATAGTATCCAAACGGAAAATATTGGGTGAATAAAATTTATAGTACAGATAGCCCTGGGCGGGCCCTATCCGAATTTGGCCTCCCACATAGTTCAGTTGTCTCTAAAATTCATACAATCTTGAATTTTGTAGATGCATATTTTTTGGCACATCGAGCTCAAAAAATGAGCCCACCGGAGCCCCAATTTCGGATAGGGCACGCCCAGGGCTATCTGTGCTATAAATTTTATTCACCCAATATTTTCCGTTTGGTTTCGGTGGGCTCATTTTATTGAGCTTGATGGGCCCAAAAATATACATCTACAAAATTCAAGATTGTATGAATTTTAGATTTGTTTCCTGTGTTAACTTCTAACAGAGCTCTGTTAACAGCTCTGTTATTGTAAGTTGTATTCGAATTTTTTTTCACATACATTTAGATCTCTAATTTAGGAATTTTTATTTTTGACATTTCTAAAAAATGTACCCTTACAATGACATTTATTATTTAATGCACACCAAAATTGTATTTAGTGGTAGTTTGAAAGTGGTCTAAGTCACACTATATCCACTAACGTTGATGTGTGGTGATGTCAACAAACATTTTTTATTTATAATTGTCATTTTAGGTTATTCAGATAATATGAATAATATATAAAATAAAATTATTTGAAAAGTATATAATAATTTCAATGTAAAGTTTCCAGACAATCAACCAACCTCTAAATATTTATATATATATTTTTTAAATAAAATATTGTTTTTTCTTTAATCTTTGGTAAGGAAATATTACTTTTTCGAATTAAAAAATATTTTTTTGTTTATTTTTTTTTCAATTTTTAATAGAATGAAAGAAAGAACATAAGTCAGTGCATCCTCTGAAAGTAGTTAGAGTTACCAACGTTGTCGATTTTTTATAAAACTTCTATATAGTAGTAGGATATTCTAAGAAAAAAATTGTGTGCTTCGGTGGAAAAATATTTTTCCACTGACGAAAACATATGGTATGCATGCAATGGTATATATAAAAACGGATAAAGTGTGACTTAAACCACTATCATACTAACTGACACATATGTATTTTGTTTATAAGGATATGTTGAATTTGTTCAATATATTCCAGTGAATATTCACCATAAAATTCAGAGAACTTAGAAAACATATCTGAACTGATTTTATTGCAATAATAGATCTTTCAAATCGATTGAACCTACTGTGAATTTAAAATACAAATTTTGTGTCCGAGACCTACAATTTTTCTAATTTGTAAACGACAGTGGACTATTTAAATAAAAATTAAAAAATCATTATTTAAAAATCTTTTGCTTCTACAAAGAGTGTCATAACTTCTACACTTATCCATAGAACTTTTACATATTGACATTGCTTTCTAAAAAATATTTTTAAATTTTTTTCATGATTTTTTTTCGTGCCAGCAAAAAAAAGATTTTTTTTTAAATAAATAAATTTTTCTCAATTTTGTTTTGAGGCTGTTCCCAAACTTATGATAGAGAAATTCGTAGAAATGTAGCCATCATAATTACTTTTAATTGGCCGAACCAAAATTTTCAAAATGAGAGCTTACACATTTTTGTCAAAAAATTGGAATTTCATAAAAAAATGTCAATAAATAATTTAATATCGTTTTCGAGTTTAGAAAGCCAACGTACATCCGAAAATGTTATGCGTAGCCATTCGACAAAAATTGTTGTTGTATGGCGTTATCAGCAAGATTTTCAATTTTTGTGTAAATTGCAATGTTTATAAGTCTGCAGATAAAATTTTAACATTTTTTTCTAAGACACGTATAAAAAGTGATCGTTTCCTGAGATTTTCAGAAAATCCCATTTTTAATTCTTATTTTCATAAATGCAGAATATGTTAATATAAATTTGGTTTATCGGTATTTTGATTTTTTTTATTATGAAATCATTAAAAAAGGTAGTGGGCAGCCAAGTAATTAATATCAGTGTATTGTCAGCGAAAAAAATCCCAAATTTGACTAGCCCTAACCTCTACTTTTTGATTCAATACTGCAAAACACATCCCAATCAATCGTATTCGAAAATATATGGCCTATTGATCTACGTGCAATTAACGTCGACAAATGTTCAAATAGTGCAGAAGTTCATTATTTTAGAGGTTATTTAGACCGCACAGTGGAATATTTTCATACAAGTTGCGGCAATTTTTTTTAATTGTTTTAAATTTAATTAGAAGGAATAGAGCTAGGACCTTGAAATTTCGCACACATCCCTTATATCGTCAAATTAGATCAAAAAAAAATTTTGTTTAAATCCACCCACAACCACGCCCACATCCCATATAAGTTAAAATGAAAAAACGTCATAAATTTCTTATTTTATTATATATGTGAATACAAATCATTACCAGTGATTTCACTTAAGTCCACAATTAAATGAAAATTATCAATCCCACGACCAACACACAAATAAAATTTTTGACTTTTTACGATTTTCGATTTTTTTATACAAATTATTTTGTTCTTTTTATACTTAACTTAAGATTAATATCTACCCAATATTTACATGCGCTAGCATGCCATAAAACCTTACATCCCTAAAGTATACTTTAAATAAATTTTCCTAAATACATTAGCAGAGAACAACGAAGAATGTATTGCTTCATTGTTGGCTTAGAAGGTTTTACCATTTCAGTAATTCAATCGATATTGGCAGCTATAAGCACAATATTCTTTTTGAAATGAATAAATAAGACAATTGTTTAATAATATTTGTAAATGCCGAGGCAACGATCGGTCTCGCGAATATAGTTTTATACTTTAGAAAATTAACAATACTAAATAACTACAACCTTCAGGTAACCTCTGTCTGATAGGGAAAGCATAAACTTAATTACACTTTTTTAAATACACCTCAAGAGCTCCTATTTTCTACGAACTAAGCGAAATTTCAATACGATACATGGTTACCGAGATACATCGCAATAAAATAACCTCTCCTATGGTGAAACTTGCAACTATTTTAGCATTTATGAACGTTAAATGCTTCCACAGCTAAAATTAACCGCGATATTGGCAAAATCTTTTAGAATATGCTTAATAGGAATGTTCTTTGCAAAATTCAATCATTAAAGTTGGGATTTGGGCGGATGAAAGTTGGGAGTTTTTGCCGCAGATAATACACTGTGCGCCGTCGTATTGGAAGAAAAATTGGGGCAATGGCTTTATAGATAAATTTCATGTATAAATAAAAAGAAATTTTCGAAGTCCTTCTATTTTAAAAAAATAGATGAAAATGCGAACCCAACTGAGAACAACAATTGATTGTGAGTCTGGCCATATCTCATCAATTTGCTATCGAAAAATAAAAGCCTTAAAACAAACAACAAATATAAATCTTTAATTAAATTTAAACTAAGACATTAACTACAATATAATCTTTCATTTACTTCCATCAGAGCTTCTATATAAGACAGGTTTCTTTGAGCGTACACCCAATTCTTCCCGGCCAAAACAAAAACATTTAAGTTATTTCTTTTTTTCGGTCTAATATGTAACGTTTCTTCATGAAGCGCGGAGACAAGCGTATGTGTATGTGCCATCATGACAGGCTTGTTAAACACCCCACCTCCATGGGATGCACATGATGCCATGAAGATGCGTTCGTTCGTTGATCACCACCATTCTGGACTGTTTAACATGTTCCACTGTGTCTATGTGTCTACGTCTTTGTTAGCAGCAAATTATGTGTATGTCGTCTATCATTTTCATTTTCACGATGATGATGACAATTTTTTCTTGAGTTTGTCTGCGTGCCACGGTGTTGTTTATAGTTAAGCTATAACAAAAGCTGTTAGTTACCATAGTTTTCTTCATAGTTCAGTTCTTCACAGCGGCGGCGGTGACATTATAAATTTATGGTTAAACATGTTAATGGTGTTGGCCGCCAAGCTCATAGTTGCTGCTGCATAATTTACAATGAACGAGGGAACGACAAAGGCGACGCATCGTTATGTGGATACGTTTAAAATTTAATTTTAGCTGGTGTTAGAACAGCATTTACGGCAGGACGTCAGTCAGGACATTAATCTCACAACGTGTGAAATTTCACACACACGCTCACATATAACAAGGAATGCCAAAGACTTTGTTGCCGGCCTGGGGTGCAATGTTTTTGCCAGACGACATCAACAAATGACGGGGTTTTTCTACAAGATAAATATTTAAAAATATATGTCAGACTATAACTTGACATAAATGAGGTTTAACATTGTTGTCGGTTCATAAATCGTGGCCATATTTAATATACATAGTATACAAATCCTAGATTGACTGTGGCATACAATTAGGATTTGCCAAAGAGTGTCGCATACTATCTGGCAGCAACTATCTTAAAAATAATGTTGCATATTTTAGGGATTTTCTGGGGTTTTGAACACAAACACTAGATCACACTCTTCCGTTTAATGTTAAATTGGCTGGAAAATAAGTTCAGTCATTTAGTTGTTGGCCAAAAACCATGGCGGTTTTGCTTAGAAGTTATAAAAATTGTTCGCTATACACACAACAACATGTGGCATTGTATAGCATACTTGGGGGGATACACATCAACAAACACAGACACAAATAAAAACGTACACGCACACAAGCACCACCACCAATTGCTTAACTTTATTAATGAAGATACAGGATATGCAAAGTAAAGTGTAAAAAGTTCAAAACATGTATACAACTTTTCGGCAAATTAACACAATTTAAATAAGTTTCATATGTTGCGATCTCAAGCAAAGCTAAAGTCAATCGGTTGCAGAGATTTCAAATAAAGTTTTGAGAAAAGAAATTGGAATCCTTCACAATCAATAAGCTGCAAATTTTTTACTGCATAACTAAAAAAAAATATATATTTCCAAATTTTTGAATTTTAAAAATTAAAAAAATATTATGACTGCAAGTCGATTTAAAATCGCACTTTTTAAAATTTGACATGACCGAATAGTCTAGATTAGAATAGCACAGTGCATTGTCAGCAGCAAAAGCTGTCAAAGTTGATAGAATTCTGCAAAGAACCTTGCAATCAGGTGCATCCTAAAAGATTTGACAATACCGTGGACAAATATTGTTGTAGATGCATTTTATAAAAGTTTAAATAGTTGTAGAGTTCATTATTTTATTTATTTTATTTATTTTATTTATTTTATTTATTTTATTTATTTTATTTATTTTATTTATTTTATTTATTTTATTTATTTTATTTATTTTATTTATTTTATTTATTTTATTTATTTTATTTATTTTATTTATTTTATTTATTTTATTTATTTTATTTATTTTATTTATTTTATTTATTTTATTTATTTTATTTATTTTATTTATTTTATTTATTTTATTTATTTTATTTATTTTATTTATTTTATTTATTTTATTTATTTTATTTATTTTATTTATTTTATTTATTTTATTTATTTTATTTATTTTATTTATTTTATTTATTTTATTTATTTTATTTATTTTATTTATTTTATTTATTTTATTTATTTTATTTATTTTATTTATTTTATTTATTTTATTTATTTTATTTATTTTATTTATTTTATTTATTTTATTTATTTTATTTATTTTATTTATTTTATTTATTTTATTTATTTTATTTATTTTATTTATTTTATTTATTTTATTTATTTTATTTATTTTATTTATTTTATTTATTTTATTTATTTTATTTATTTTATTTATTTTATTTATTTTATTTATTTTATTTATTTTATTTATTTTATTTATTTTATTTATTTTATTTATTTTATTTATTTTATTTATTTTATTTATTTTATTTATTTTATTTATTTTATTTATTTTATTTATTTTATTTATTTTATTTATTTTATTTATTTTATTTATTTTATTTATTTTATTTATTTTCTCCCGTATAAAACTATAATGCCGAGGTCGTTTTCGTAGTTGTAGAGTTCATTATTTCATTCATTATTTTATTTATTTTATTTATTTTATTTATTTTATTTATTTTATTTATTTTATTTATTTTATTTATTTTATTTATTTTATTTATTTTATTTATTTTATTTATTTTATTTATTTTATTTATTTTATTTATTTTATTTATTTTATTTATTTTATTTATTTTATTTATTTTATTTATTTTATTTATTTTATTTATTTTCTCCCGTATAAAACTATAATGCCGAGGTCGATGGCAGTTAGAAATATTGATACACTGCGGTCTTAGTTAAACATTGCAGAATGAGCTTATTATTGCAAATATCGTTTCATTTACAAAAATGTTTTGTTTTACATTTTTTGTAAATAAATCGATGCTTGCAAAAGCCAATCAGAAATTATTAATTTTTGCTACAGTTGAACAATTGTTTGTAAAGCATACCTTTAGGAGCAATATTTTTCCCTGGCATACAAATATGTGTATTCATTTGTACCTTAAGACCAATAACAAAATATTTCAATAGTAAATTTACTATGACCCTAAAAGTATGCATTCTTCCAATCAGTTGATAAGTTTATAGGAATTATTTGGCAGGGTATTTTGAATGATTTATTAATTAACGAAAACCGGCTGATATCCTCTCATTTTTTTTCAAATTTTGAGCTGATATATTAAGCATTAGTTATTTATTAAGTTACAAGAGCCGTTTAAAAGATACACTGATTTTTACAGAGATTTCGAAATCGAATAAAATAAATAAATAAAATAAATGGAGTTTTTGTGGAAAATAAACCAACTCAGAGCGAGTGGAAGTGGAATCATTAATTTCATATTTTCCTACGGCAAAACTTTCTCATATTAGTGTCATATTTTCACACATACCATGTACCATGTGGCCTGTACCCGAAGTTACTCCTCTGCTACCTTAGTTAGGCGGTTGTAACCCTTTTGGAAACCAACAAAAGGTTAAGTACTTAATTATCGAAACCGAAGAAAGAAAAGCATAGAGAGAAAATTGTTTTTCACATATCACAGGCAATCCAAGCAAAAAGCCATTATCGCTTAACAGACGCTGAGCGGGAGGAGGAGGAGGAGCTGAAAATATTTGTAATGTGAAAACTGTTTTATGGAACTTTGCGAACAACTAAAGTTGGCTAATTTGATTTTTGCCATCAACGCCGTTGGTGTTGGTATGGTGACGTTGTCGTTGTAGTTGCCCTCGAGGCGAAATACCTTCCTCCGTTGAGGTCACCACACCACAACACGGCAGACCAGAAGAAAAACGGCAGACAAGTGTAGTGAGTCGCTGGAGTTGGTAGTGATGGTGGTGTTTTCCAAAACAAAACTAAATATGCGCCGAGTGATGGAAAGACTTTCTTTTTCACAAAAACCTCCATTTATGACACACACACCCGACACACACGTAATACACATTCATCCATACCGACATATGGAGTGCTGCTGTTGCATACCAAAAAAAAAAAATATTATGCACGTCGTCCCTCAGACCTTCCATCCCACCAATCAACCTGTCTTTGTTTGTGTGGCATTGCCACAGGTTACATTAACGTTAATATGACAAACAGGCCAAAAGTAACAGACGACGCTACGAACGAGCGACACATATTTGTAATTAACGGTAATTTCAGCGTTTTTTGTCGTTAATATTTTTGACATTTTCCAGTTTATTTTTCGCTTTTTTTCTTCTTTTTAAACTTGTCAGACTTCCTGCTAATCGTCTGTCAATTCATTTGTTAATGTCATTTATTACACGAATGTCAGAAATATGTGAACGGAAACTCATAAGGAAAAGTGCGATAAAGTGAAAAATACATACATAGATATGTACGAGTTCATGCATATAGGGTCTTGGAAAGTGTGTGAAATGTTGGCGGCTAGTATTTTTCTCTTGCAGTCGTCTGTGGAAACTGGAGTTATGCATAAATTACAATGACATCACTTATTTCTTTTATTAGGCGTGTTGTGGTGTTCAGATTCATCCTAATAATATACAATGTCTTACAGAAAGATAAGACGCCCGAAAATATGCAACACTTTTTATGTGTGTATTTAAATTTTCCAGGTTAAATCAAAACACCAGATGAATAAACCCTTTTTAAACCCTGCACCTCCAGGTCATTCCGTTTGTAACACCTTGAAATATCGACCTGGGACCCCATATATATACATACATATATATATTCTTGATCGCCATAAAATTCTAAGACGATCTAGCCATGTCCGTCCGTCTGCTGAAAGCACGCTAGCATCTAATCTTGCAAATGGTCGCAATCGGCCCACAGGGAAAAATGTTTCCCTCACAAGGACTGAAAATTTCCATAATATTTAGAGTATTTCATCATGTTTTTGAATATTTCTGTTTATATTTGCTTGATATTTGGTATACGCATTCCGTTTATAGCAAAAACGTGCACAATAAGCTGATTTGTATTTGTAGAGGGTGAAATGGGGCAAACAGGGATTAAAATAGTACCTATAGAACGACAACAGCTAGGAACACGATATTCGGTGTGTACATTCCTCTAATTGAGTGGATACATAATATAAAAGTAGTTTATCCAAATTCGTACTTTTAAGGGGTCAAATGGGAATAGAGGGATAAAAATGGTACCAACCAAACAGCTATACCTAAAATAATGAAATTTGGTGTATACATTCTTCTGATTGCGTAGACACGTCAAATAAACGGATTTTTCGAAATTCGTACTTTTTGGGGGTTAAAGTGGAAAAAGGGGATTTAAATTGTACCAACCAAACGGCCGCAGCTAGAGTCGTGAAATTCGGAGTATACATTCCTCTGACTGCGTAGACGCGAAAAATAAAATGTTTTTTCCAAACTCTTACTTTGCAGGGATACCATGGGAACAGAGGGATAAAAATGGTACCAACTAAACGGCCAAAGCTGGAATGACGAAATTCGGTGTGTACATCCCTCTAACTGTGTAGACACGCCAAATAAAGAGATTTTTGAAATTCGTACTTTTTAGGGCGTAAAGTGGGATAAAAATGGTACCAACCAAATGGCCGCAGCTAGAATCATAGAATTCTGTGTATACATGCCTTTGACCGCAAAATAAAACGATTTCTCCAAATTCGTATTTTTTACTTTTACGGCAAAAATTGGTTGAATCATGAAGTTCACTTTAGGAATTAATGTAGAATGGAAATACAACCAACCAAACAGCTGATGCTAAAAATGTACCCACCTTCCCCCAATATTTAGGATATTTAAGCTTCTTTGAAGAATTCTGAGTAATACTTAATTTTTGAATTGACTTAATTGGTAGCCTTGCCTTATAAGAGTGATTTACAATAATTATTTTTTTTTAGTTTTTTTCGTTGGTATTTTTTTGGTCTGTAATCAATATTTGATTTGAACTGGGATATTGTCCTGGCTCAAGACCATTTTGCATCTATATTTAATAGAATGCAAAGAGGCCGGAAGAAGCCACTTGAAAAGACTTTTGACATGGTCGAAATCATGATCGTGGTAGTCTGCAGCCAAGTAATAAATGTCACTATGCCAATTGTAAATAAATTTGCATTCTATTAAATATAGATGCAAAATGGCCTTGATCCAGGACAACATCCCAGTTCAAATCAAATAATTAAAATTTTATATTTATTTTTTATTTATGTTTGGCATTTGCAAAATGGGTCGCTATACGGCCGAACAAAATTGGGAAATATTAAAAACGTACTTCCAAAGTAGTAAGTTTTTAACGCAAACTGTAAGACATTTAGTGGAAACTTTTTGTGTTTTCAGATGAAGCTCATTTTCATCTCTTTGGCTTTGACAAAAAGCAAAATTGCCGCATATGTAGATCTGAGAACCCACACGTGACTATTGGATCATTTGGCCATGTACTGAAAAAAAATGGGTTGATCGGATGAGGTACTGCCAAGTCAGTCGTGGTAGTCACATTCCAGTATTAAATGACAAAGTTCAACCTTTCCAATAAAAGTAAAAATTTATAAAAAATCTGTACCTTTTTTATAGCCGATATTATTTGAATGATTAAATATCTCACCCTATAATTATGGAAATTTATATACGACCGATTTTGTTGCAGTGAGGATCTGCATCTTTAATACACCGCGAGTGGGGTTTCTTTTGGTGTTCAGTTTTTCATTTAAATACAAACTTACCAGCATCGTTTAAGGTTAAACTATACATTTCAAATATTATCGTTTGACTTACCTAGAAGCAAAGAAGAAGAAGAAAATAATCATTAGTTAAAATGAACAAAGAAGGGCAAATAATAAATTTATAAATTGGTCATAAATTTAGATTTGAGACTTTTTATTTTTAAAAAGTTTAATTTTTATAAGAAGTGTAGATATTTATTATCACTTTGTGAAATAACCTCCTATAAATATTCTACAGAATAGAACGATACTATCGGTCTAAAAGTATGCAATGAATTTTTGTGATTTCAACAATTTCGAAATATTACAAGTAGTAAGACTAGAAATAACGAATGGTACAAGCATAAACAGGCTGTATATGGAGCATTCCACGACAAATCGGACAGTTCAAAAAAATATTTTTGATTTCCTCCATTTTTTAACATTTTTTAGTACCCACCGACTGGTTTACTTTGAGTTTTTTCTGATTACTCGTTAAAAAGATATAGCTTTTTTAAAAATCATTAAATATTAGTTCTTTTTTCAGTCTTTTGCTTATAACTTCGTCAATAATGGTCTGAATTGGATATTCTTTTTTTTTTTTTTTTTTTTTTTTTTTGTTGACGTACTTTATTGAAAAAAAATATTCACAATGCTTTGTATAGAAATATTGATTTTTTAAATTTAAACTTTATTTTTTGTACTCTTCAATTTTCTCGAATTTTTTTTTATTTAAACATCTATTTACTTGGTTGAAAGTGGGCCTATAAAAATTACTATGTTTTTTTAATTTTTTGAAAATTTGGAAAGACGAAAAAAATAAAAAAACAGTAATTAGTATAGACCCACTTTCAACCAAGCCTCAAAATTTACAGAGTAAATAGATGTTAAAATAATTTTTTTTCGAGAAAAATCGAAGAGTACAAACAATTAAAAAAATAAAGTTTAAATTTATTTTTGGTTTTCCAAATTTTCAAACAATTAACAAAATTATTAATTATTATAGGCCCACTTTTAACCAAGCCTCAAAATTTTTCAGAATAAATAGATGTTTAAATAAAAAAATCGAGAGAATCGAAGAGTACAAACAATTAAAAAATAAAGTTTTAATTTAAAAAATCAAAATTTGTTACAAAAACATTGTGAATATTTTTTTATATTTTTTCTGAAAAGTACGTCAAAAAAAACAAAACAAAAAGAATATCCAATTCGGACCATTATTGACGAAGTTGTGAGCAAAAGACTGAAAAAAACTACTATCTAACGATTTTTAAAAAAGCTACATCTTTTTAACGAGTAATCAGAAAAAAACTCAAAGTATACCAGGTGTTTTTAGTGGGTACTAAAAAATGTAAAAAAATGGAAGAAATCAAAAATATTTTTTTTTGATTTGTCCGATTTGTAGTGGAATGCCCCTTATATTTTCATAGTACATTATGATAAAACAAGTTTATTATCTGAAACAATTTCTTTGGTCACATCATACTTTTCCCCTAATCAGTATAAATGTTTTCGAATAAAGGCTCAATAAATAAATTTGAAATTGAAAAATATTTTGAACAAATGTTCCTCTCATATTCCAAATAAAATGCTTTAAAATATTTCTAAAATCTGAGAAATCACCAAGTAGTGAAGAAACTATCAGCCACTTCATATTTATTAAATACTCCATTAAAATTTAAGCAAACCTTACTATTATTTTTTCGTTTGTTTAACTTCAGCCTGTATTTAAAAATTGTTTTGAACTCTATTGTCTTGGTTCAAGACCTTTTTGCATTTATATTTCATAGAAATTACAAATTACACGCTGACATTTATTTCTCCGTTTGCTCACTACCTTTATCATGATTCCTGGCCTGTGAATCATAATCTGTGTATTTAGATTTAAATTTCGTTCACTTTCCACAGAATAAGTCAAGGTCAGGTTACATGGTTTAGCCGAACCTCAACCACTTAACTTAAATTAATCTCACGCACAATTTATGTCAACAAATATTTTTGTTTGTGGCCATGACAAAAGAAATTTATCAAATTATAATACTACGCCGCCAAACTGACTTAGGAATTATGTATTTGTAACAGCCTAATAGCATGCAATACATTTTATTGCAATAAACTCTTTTGATGAGAGTAATGAAATTTAACAGCCTAAAAATATGCAATATTTAGTATCACAACACTGGGCGCCAAGAAAGCCACACTCACTTTTTGTTTTCATTTTCGATAGCATTTCTATTTATTTGCTAAAAATGATAAATAAATTTGGTCTTAAACCAAAATAAATGACAACACATACAACATAACAGACCAACTATACATACAAACAACAATAATATGCAATTGTTGAAACACTGTTTCCCATTTGTGGTTTACTATCATATTTTCGGCATCGTTGCATACTTTGACAAGTTTGATAATAATTTGAGGGATTCAGAAGATACAAAACGGTTTTTGACTCATAAAATGAAGGAAACAGATATCAAAATGGACAACCATCGTGAAGAATTGGACACTTTTAGAATGAATAGAAATTCAATTTCAAAATAAAAATGAAAATTAAAAAAAGAGATATTTTAAATTGACAATGCTAAATGTTTTTAATTGATTTTATTTTCCATTTTCTTGTTTATAAATGTAAATAACAAACTTTATTAAATTAAAAAAAAAATATAAATTTTAAGAAATTTAAAAATATAGAGATTCGATTTAAACAAAACACGAATGGTGGGAATTAGAATTTTCATATTTTTTTTTTTGAAACGTTGAATTTTATTGCCAACGTTGAAAATGGTAAAAAATTGTTTAAAAGATGTGTTTGCTGGACAAAACCACGCTGAATTCTTAAATTTTCTTAAATAGGCTATTTTTCGACGGAAACTCCTGTTTTTCTTTTCAAATCCGATGAGATATGCGAAAATCGGTTGATAACCCACTTAGCTGCAGGCTTATAAGAGTGCAAAGGTACGAAAACCCGCTTTTTTACCCGTGGTGGTGTTTGGGAAATTTTAAATACAGAATCTTGTTCTACTCGAGAATATCTGCCAGAAAAATAATATCACTTCCCAGAGTTTTCCACTTCATCATTTTTTTTGTAGCACAGTGTTATTAACGATCCTAAAACGTCATCAAGCATTGACCTTCCTTCTTTTAAGTAACGACTTTCCCATAGTGAAATTCTTCAAAGAAGTGTTCTGGGAGAGGTAAATAAAATAATGCCTAAAATTATTATTATGCGTATGCGCCTAATTAATTTATACTTTAATGAAAGCTTTTAAGTGTCTAAAAGCATGCTACATATTTTGTTATTAAATACAGCGAAGGTCAAAACACTCTAGAAAACCTACACAAATTAATACAGACTAAAAGTATGCTATACAAATTTCAATTAACGAAAAATAACTTGGTAATTTTTGTTCAACAAACATGTGTTGGTATTTACAAGAACTCTTATATGGACAAATTTTGCTGCATAATTTTATCCACCTGCTTCACAATATCCAAATGAAATTTCTCCGTAAAACTTCTATTGTCACAGTCTTGACAACCAATCAATCACCATCAATTCACAACATCAGCCGGTAGTTAATTATAAGTGACATTAGTATGTGGGATACTAACGTCTTAATAAACTTGTACAAAAAAGTGCGTCATTGGAATTCAATATGAATTTCACACAATTTCCATAAAATTCCAGAATATTCTAATGAGGACACAAGTATCTTATTAGGTCATTGCTATAACAAGAATTCATTCATATATTTTTTTGAAAACCTTGAAGTATTAAATTTATCTTCTGTTTTCTTTTTTAAGTTCAAATTCCATTTGATATGAATGATATAAAATCACTTCATTACTTTAGTAAATCTCCTGTAAATCTGCTCTACATTTTGTAAACTTCTTAAACCTTAAATCTTTAACAATTAATTACCTTTGCCTAAATCACTGACTCTATTCAATAATAATCACCAACCTTAGACATTATTCATTCAGAGAGGGTCTCTCTCGATAATCAATAAAAATAAGTTTTCTCTGAAATCAATTCTTTCGACACCATTAATTAGGCGGTGGTGTCAATACGATGCCACGATTCTGAGCTGAGCTGACCTCCTGCCGAGATGCCACAAAACTGGAGAATTAACATCTGTCTAAATGTAGGCAATGATTGCTGCTGAGCGAATGTTTTCTCCTCAGAGAGAGAGAGAGAGCGCGAGGAAATTGTTAATACGTAATTAATTGGAATTTATGTTTATTACATTGCCGTAAGAAAGCTAATTAAGATATAATTGCGTCTTAAATAATTTACGATAATTTCACGCTTAATACATATATAATACAAAGCCAATTTCAGGTACATCATCTTCTTTGGAAATAATAAATTAAGTTGTCAAACCAAAAAAAAAAAAATTGCTGGAAAATGCTACACAATACAGTTCTTATGAAAACATTGTGCCTTTGAGAGGTGGAACATATATGAAATTAACAACAAGTTCAACTCACAACGCAATGCATATGAAGTATACACAATTCAAAGAATATTAAAAGGCTTCGGGTGAAATATAAAAATGTTGCATACTTTTAGGCTTCCCCACATAAACATCAAGTAATGAGGTTTTGAGCACATCTGGGGATGGTATTAAATATTATTTATGATTGAAGTATTTTTATACATTCTGAATTGAACTGGAATATTGCCCTGGCCTGTAAAAGCCTTCGTCAGATGAAAAATTGCAGATCACTCAATTAATCTTTGAAGGGCGGGAGCAAGAATTAGTGGCTCATTATTTCGAGCATTTGTTTGTTTCGATGTATTACAGCTCTTGTTGTCGTGATGGAGACATATCAGTCGTTGTCTTTTGATGTTAGTTTGGAAAAATACTTTATAGCTCATATAAAAATTCCACAATTCCTACAATGGGAAAAATAAATCCCGCAAATGTGATTTTTTATTGAAATAACAGAAATTCCTTAATTTTATTTTTAGCAACTATGTCCATATATAAAAATCAATGTTTACTTTTGATACCGGTGCTTTGGGTTTCGAGAATTAATTACCTAAATAAATTATAAAAAATAACAAGGTTTCAACAACAGATTTTGAGAGGGGGTAAAAAAAGAATATACGGCATTTTTAAAGTTTACGTATACTGGCCATTTTAGAGTGGGGTGAATATTTCCCCCTTTCCTCTAGCTCCTCAATATAGGGGTCTTTTTGTTCCCTGTTATGAAGAAGGGTAAAGAAAAGACCAAATCGGCTTTATTGGCGTTTTTAGTTTTTCATTTCCCCATCCTTTTGCCCCTTCACTGGATTACAAAATTCCAATGAAGAAAATAATATCTGTTCAAAATACTTCTAATTTCATGCTACTACTAATATTAGTCTAGCATTAACAACTAATTAAATTCCACTCTTTATTTATTGGGATTATATTTTACTTTTTAAGAGGGAAAATTTGAGAGGGAATTATGAGTATCTTTAATTTAACATATAACCGGGTGTTATCGGACTTATATTTCCATAATGAGAGTACAGATATTTAAAGTACATTCGTCGAAATTTTAAGTTTAGTAAAAAATTAAAAAAAAATCCATAAATAACAATTAAAAAACATACAAAACATACAAAACCATTTTTAATATTATTCGCCGAAAGTTGGTATTTTAGTAAAAATTAAAAAAAAAAAAAATACCATACAAAATTTTTAAAAACACTCGCCAAAAATGGTATTCTTATAAAAAATTAAAAAAAATCACTACAAAAATTTTTCTAAAAAAAATAAAAAAATATTAGAAACAATAAGAAATACCATACAATTTTTTTTAACCCATTCGCCGAAAATTTGATTTTTAGTAAAAATTTTAAAAAATATATATAAAAATTTAAAAAAAATATGTAAAGGGTGATTTTTTAAAAGCTATAGGAAAGTTTTTCAAAAAAATACACATAAAATTCAGAAAAATGCATGAAATCTTTATTTGAATCGATAGTACGGTCCATATTATTTAATGTTTGAAGATTATTTCATGCTAATGTTGACCTTGACTGCGCCTCAAATGGTCCATCCGCTTAGTCCAATTTTGGCATACTCTTTCCAACATTTCGATCGGTATCTCACGAATAAATGCTTCAATGTTGTCTTCCAATGCGTCAATTGAAGCGGGCTTGTCTGTATAGACATGAGCTTTAACATAGCCCCACGAGATAGTCTAAAGACGTTAAATCGCACGATCTAGGCGGCCAATGACCGGTCCCGAACGTGAAATAAAATGTTTACCGAACTCGCCTCTCAATAAGTCCATTGTTGCGCGTGCTGTATGGCCGTCTTGTTGAAACTCTCTCTTGCATTTTGGGCAAAAAAAGTTGAATATCATCTCACGGTAGCGCTCACCATTCACAGTTACGTTACGATTCGCATCATCTTTGAAGAAGTACGGTCCAATGATGCCACCAGTTCATAAACCGCACCAAACTGTGACTTTTTCTGGATGCAT
This sequence comes from Polietes domitor, assembly GCA_947397865.1. Lineage (NCBI taxonomy): Eukaryota > Metazoa > Arthropoda > Insecta > Diptera > Muscidae > Polietes > Polietes domitor. Next base: position 28,547,809 of record OX377621.1, on the reverse strand, counting down.
TGGTAGCTCTTGCAATGCTTCTGGCTGATATTCACTCCAAAATCGACAATTCTGCCTATTTACGTACCCATTGAGCCAAAAATGAGCTTCGTCGCTGAACACAATTTCTTTCTTTCTGAACTTTCTTAACAGAGCACGCATTTTGATAATAAAATTCAATAATTTGCAAGCGTTGTTCGTTTGTAAGACGATTCATGGTTAAATTATAGACCAAACTGAAGATGTCTGACAGTGAAACAAAACACGAAACGTGCGTCAGCTGTTTAACCAGTGTTGCCAAAAAGATAATAGCTAAAAATTCGATCAAGTAATTTCTTCTTAAGAAGGAAATCTTTGTTAAATATAAAATATAATATAAAATAATAACAATGAAAATTAAAAAAAAACATATTTTTTAAATTACCATAAAAATTTAAAAAAAATACCATACAAAATTTATTTAATATCACTCGCCGGAAATGGGAATTTTATTGGTGACATGTGATTCATTACTTGGTGCGATTTTTAAAAACGGATATTCGACAAGTGAGCTATGCTTATCATTCGTTTGCGAGCATCATTTACTTAAAGAGGCCGGGAATGATGTTGAAAAGTCGCTGCGAAGCCATTTGACGAAGTCTTTCAAAGGGTAGAAATCATGATAGTTGTAGAGTGCAGCCAAGTAATAAATGTCACCATGCCATTTGTAAATAAATTTGCATTCTATATAGTATTGAGCCTCGAGAATATCCCAGTTCAAATCAAATACCATAAAAATTAAAAAAAAATAGAATATTTTATTTTAATATCATTTTCGAATTTAGAAAGCCAAGCACATCAAAAAATCTTATACATGACTCTTCGACAAATTTTTTGTTACATAGTGTTGTAAATGACTCTTCAGGATTCCCTAATTTTCGCAAAGGTAAAGTCAGCACAAAATATATCTATATTGCTTTAATAGGGTAAATAAATTGTAAAATTCTAATTAATTAATTAATTAGCAATAATTTTAAATTATACTATAAGGCTGCTAAACCATAGCCTACATTAAGGTCTAAAAATAGGTGCTAACATTAAATTCCCTTAAAACTTCATTGAATAAAAATAAATCGTACTTTTTATAGACAATTGGAAATTATCTTTAGCTCTTAAGAAATTTCCAATTTTGTTTCAAAACAATTACAACGCTTTAATATTCTAAAAAAATAAAAACAAAATACAATTGCATACAATTTGGCGCACATTTATGAAATTAGAAATAATTTTAAACTATACTTTTAGCTGTTAAACCACAGCCTGGTCTACCTAATAGGCAATAACATTAAATTCCCTCAAAACTTCATTGAATAAAAATAAATCGTTCTTTTTATTAGAGGAAATTATTTTTGGCTCTTCAGGAATTCCTCAACTTTTCAAAATCAACACAATATATTTAAATATAATTCGCTTTAATATTCTAAAAATAAATTAAATTAAAACAAAATACAATAGCATACGATTTGGCGCATAGTTAATTAATTAGTAATAATTTTAAAGTATACATTTAGGCTTTTAAACCACAGACTATATTATGGTCTGCCTAATAGCCGATAACATTAAATTCCCTGAAAACTTCATTGAATAAAAATAAATCGTATTTTTTGTTAAGTTTTTTCTCAGTCGGAAAAACAATATAAAAATATAGACATTAAATGTGGTGAACCACCTACCAATGTATTCGGGAAAAAAAAGAAAAACTTAGCGGGTGTAGAAACATTTAATTGCATATTATTAACATAAAACGAAGATAAAAAATTACATGATAAAAGTTTGTTGAACATTTGCTATAATCGCATTAAATTGATATGTTGTTGAATGGATGGCTATATTTGTTTGTAGGCAGGGTAGTGAGTGTGGTACGTGTTCAACCGATTTTATGTTTATGGCATCAATAAAAATGTAAAATGTTAATGAAGTTCACTCCCAAACAAATCAAATCATCAATGTTTTTTGTTCGTATTTTATTTTACATTCATTCACAATTAACTTTCTAACACAAAAATTTAACGATAAAAATAAAGTTCATGGAATGTTTTCTTCTCAGATTCTCCTAAATTCATTAGCCATTTTCAATTTGAAAATAGAAAACCATCAAAATATGTCACAAACTTTAAAACATGGAAATAAATGCCTTGTCGTCTGACCATCTTTTCGTCTGCCGGTCTTTTAGATTTCATGGTTTAATCACTCTGCCACACATTCATTCACTTTTCACTTCGAATTGAGGAAGCCCGGAAAGGCCTAAGACCCCACAATACTGTTGTGTCTATGGCTAAAGAAGTCGTCAACGTTGTCGTCGTCACCCAATTCTGTCAAGTTGTAAAGATAATTTCACACATCATTAATTTCTCATGGGGTATTGTTTTACGCTTTGGAAAATCTAGACGAGAGCGGGAGGGAAAAGACAAACTTAAACGACCTCTGTGTTAAAGTTATTAGAATAGAAATGTCAGCCACACAGTTGAGCTCATTAGCTCAACAGACAGACGGACAGACAAAGAAAGAATGGACAGGGGAAAATAGAAGGAAGGGCGGACGGATGGACAGAAAATGAATAAAAAAAATATTTCTGAAAAAAAAACATGAAAACTTTTTTAAAAAATACATATATTTTGTTATGTTTACATTGTACAAAGAATATATAGAAAACGAAGAAAATTAACATTTGAATGCATTTGCGGTTAATGCTGCTGTCTTCCGTTCCCCCTTCTGCTTGGCAACAGAAAAAAACATAACGTAACGTAAACATTATGATAATCAATCTTCCAGAAACAAACAAAACGCTATGGCATAAACATGTGAGAGATGAGGTTTTACTACTTCGCTTGGCACACAACGGGTTAACGACCCTAGCATATGTTTGCTTGAGGAGGGGGGAAACTGTTGCTTTCCACTATATCTTCACTAGACATGGCATATTGAAATATAAAAACATCAAAAAATACATTTAATTGCCTCAAATAAAATTATAATCACTTTAGAGAAATTACATTGTAAACTTTAATATACGGAAAATGCAGCATAGCTTTAGGGATTCACAGAATTTTGTTTAGCAACAAAGAGTGAGGGAGAGAAATACTCTATAAGTAGAATTCTCGTTTGTTAAGGTTTAAATGCATCCGAAGGAGTTCTTGGCCTTTTTCGAATAACACTGTGCGACAGTCCAAAAACTCTGGGTGGGAAGTCATATTATTTTTCTGGATAGATATTGCCTAGTAGGACAAGAATCTGTATTTGAAATTTGCCAGACACCCCCAAAATCTTGAGTTAAAGGTAAAAACCGGGTTTTCATACCTTTGCACTCTTGTATATCGTTCATTCCATATCAAACCGGACAATTTTCGTAAAAAAATACGACTCAGATTTTAACGATTTTTCCCAGACATATTCTACTGTTAAAAATATTTTACACGTATTTTTGTAAAAAAAACGATTTTTTTTCAAAATATAGGACCATTTGAAAATTAGAAAAATCAAGAAAAACGTGCCGAGGTATGAACATTGAAAATGGTGTAGTGAGAAAACGTGTGGGCACAATCCAAAGAATGATGGCTTATTTTAAAGGCAATTACAAGTACTTTTCGCCGGCGGCCGGTCTATTGCATGCTACTGATAACAATTTTGTGCATTTCTGATTTTCTTCATCTTTTGAATTTTTCACTATGAAACTACGAACCTAAAAATTCAGAAAAAATATAGGCATATTGCCTGATCGATTCTAAACAAAGCCTGAAAATTTCAGCTTGGAGAAATAACGGGTTGTATTTTTAAAAAAACATTTACTAAATGTAGTCGCCCAATTTTCAATTGGTCATATATTTTGAAAAAAAAATTTAGTTTTTTTTTCGTCTTCTACGAATCAAATATTTTATAAAGTTTATTTGTCGTACAAAGTTTCAACGAAATCGGAAATCGTGATGTAAAAAAGGTGTTCGGTTTGACATGGAATGATCGATATGCATATAAGTGTGCACTATTTTATGATTAGAAGTCCAATTAAATGCATAAAATTAATCAAAGCAGATAAAAATGGTAAACAAACATGGCTACGCCTTTAATAACAAAAATCCCCAATTTTGGAACATTGAGTGATTTTTGATCGCTCGCCTCAGACGAACGAAAATAATTTCAAAAAACAGGCCCATATTTTTATTGATTGAGGTCCAAAAATAGTTAAAATTCGTCAAAAGATAAAAACGATGAAAAATACCCGAATTCCCAAAATGTGGAAAATATGTGTTGGTTGTCAACCGAATTTTACTTTCACATCGGATTTAAAAAAAGAAACCTCAGCTATCGATAGATAGATATAGAAGTATTTAAGAAAACTTAATAAGTCTGTGTGCTTTTGTTCAGCAAACAGATTTCTAAACAATTTTAGTCATTTTTCAACTTTGGCAATGTTTATGAACATTATTTTGTTTGGTAACCGCACAACTTTTAAATTTATTCAACTAACACAATTAGTAAGGAGTAAAACGCCGATTTGTTTTTTTAAATCCATTAGTAATTGACTGAGATATTGGAGTTTTTATTAATACTAAATTTTAGCAAAAAGTACAAGTTTTTGTCATGCCAGGTGATCACAACTTTATGTATTGAGGGTCAATAAAATTTTTAAAAATCGTCAAAACTATAAAAATAATGAAAAATTTACTGGATTTTATATTTAAACTAGTAAATCAAAAAAAAAAAATTTTTTCAAATCCATGCTTTATGCAAGCAGAATTCTATTGGGCCTAGAAATTATTTTTTAGTTATCTTTTGTAGAAGAAAAAATTACTGCGTTATCAGGAGCAGAAATAATAGATTTTTAATTTGTGGTTTGTATGGGAGGTACCACGCCCCTTTGTCCATTCCCGCTCATATTTGCAGCAGCACTTAAAAAATGCACATCAAACCGACGTACCAAATTTTGTTCAAATACCGTTATCAGGAGCAGAAATAATAGATTTTTAATTTGTGGTTTGTATGGGAGGTACCACGCCCCTTTGTACAATCCCGCCCATATTTGCAGCAGCACTTAAAAAATCCACACCAAACCGACGTACCAAATTTTGTTCAAATACCGTTATCAGGAGCAGAAATAATAGATTTTTAATTTGTGGTTTGTATGGGAGGTACCACGCCCCTTTGTACGATCCCGCCCATATTTGCAGCAGCACTTAAAAAATCCACACCAAACCGACGTACCAAATTTTGTTCAAATACCGTTATCAGGAGCAGAAATAATAGATTTTTAATTTGTGGTTTGTATGGGAGGTACCACGCCCCTTTGTACAATCCCGCCCATATTTGCAGCAGCACTTAAAAAATCCACACCAAACCGACGTACCAAATTTTGTTCAAATACCGTTATCAGGAGCAGAAATAATAGATTTTTAATTTGTGGTTTGTATGGGAGGTACCACGCCCCTTTGTCCAATTGGTCAAATTTTTTCCATTTCCTTGTATTGTCATCGAAAATGATTAAGTGTGCAAAATTTGAGCAAAATTGGTTGAGAAAAAAGCTTTCAAAAATTGATTTCAAATTTTGTGGCACACAAACATATATAGAAAGTAACCTTATATAAAGCATGGAAAAATAAAAAAAAACAAATTCCCAAAGTGGGGAAATGTGGTCCAAAATTGGGAATTTTTTTATTAAAATGTTTTTTTTTTTTTCATTATACCCTACACCACTTCGTGGTCTAGGGTATTATAAGTTAGTTTCGCGCCAAATGTTTGTAACACCAAGAAATACTCGAGCTAGACCCACCTTTAAGTATACCGATCGGCTTAGAATCACCAGCTGAGTCGATTTAACGATGTTTGTCTGTCCGTCCGTCCGTCCGTCCGTCCGTTTGCTGTCCATCTAAGCTTGTTCGCACTCTACAGGTCGCAATTGTTGTCCGATTGTCATGAAACTTGGCAAAATTTATTTTTTCTGGCCAAGGACCATTTGGAGGAAATCGGTTCAGATTTAGATATTGCCCCCATACAAATGTCGCTCCCGATTTTACATTTCCGCTCTAGAAACGACATATTGTACCCGATTTTCTTTAAATTTGGCAGAACATCTTATAATCCAACTAGAAACACGTATGCAGAAATTGGGTAAGATCGGTTCAGATTTAGATATAGCCCCCATACAAATGTCGCTCCCGATTTGACATTTTCCGCTCTATAAACGACATATTGTACCCGATTTCCTTTAAATTTGGCAGAACATCTTATAATCCAACTAGAAACACGTTTGCAAAAATTGGGTAAGATCGGTTCAGATTTAGATATAGCCCCCATACAAATGTCGCTCCCGATTTGACATTTTCCGCTCTAGAAATGACATATTGTACCCGATTTTCTTTAAATTTGGCAGAACATCTTATAATCGAACTAGAAACACGTATGCAAAAATTTGGTAAGATCGGTTCAGATTTAGATATAGCCCCCATACAAATGTCGCTCCCGATTTTACATTTCCGCTCTAGAAACGACATATTGTACCCGATTTTCTTTAAATTTGGCAGAACATCTTATAATCCAACAAGAAACACGTATGCAAAAATTGGGTAAGATCGGTTCAAATTTAGATATAGGCCCCATACAAATGTCGCTCCCAATTTGACTTTTTCCGCTCTAAAATCCACATAGTGTACCCGTTTTTCTTTAAAATTGGCACAACATCTTATAATCCAACTAAAAAACCTATGGTGAAAGTGAGTAAGATCGGTTCAGATTTAGATATAGCCCTCATACAAATGTTGCTCCCGAATGTTTAACCGATTTTGGCCAAATTTTACATATTATATTTCACCAGTAAACAGACATGGTGAAAGCGGTTCACATCGTTCTAGGTTTCAATATACCCCCATACAAATGTCCTTTCCGATTTAACTTTTTTTGTCAAACACATACATTTACAGGATGCAAAAATCCTTCCCGATTTCAATTTTTACCGAAGTGAATTGCAATGAGAATTGTTTGGGTGATGCCCTTAAGTCCATACTTTGGTATGACTTTGGTTAACTACTGTATAATTTGTATTTGTCTGTCGGACAATTGGATCAATTACCATATTATTTACCATATTCGTTAAATTTGACTAAAGATGAATTTATAGCATATAAATTATATGAATATAATTTATATAATTTGTATGAAGTACATAAAATTGCTCCCATGAAATACCTGGGTTTAGTAATCAAAGCGAGGTACGTACGCAGCGAGTGGTGTAGGGTATTATATTGTCGGTCCGCCCGACTTAGCCTTTCCTTACTTGTTTTTATCTCTTTTGATGAATTTTAGGTGTTTTTATTCAAAACCCGTTTAAACCGGTTATAACCGGTTTTCCAAAATACCTATAAAAATAGTGAGAAATTTCTAACATCACTTATCATATTTGGCTCACCAATCTCACGAGACATGTCCCAATCCAAATCGAAATATGGGTTCAAGTCTATTCTATGCTTTACGAATCTTGCGGGACATCATCTGAGATTTTATGGTGTTTTAGTCCGTTCTCACTATTATATGTCAGTCGTCGAAGGTTGGAACCCCATCCTTCGTTCCTGGGACCACGCGTTGCTCAACCGAAACTATCGCTAGATAGCAATTGTACTATTGACAATTGTATTTAGAAAGCAAGGATAATTCCCCCACGACTAGTCTCCTTTGAGACCTTGAAGGAGCTTTTATATTTTCCATAAGATTGGAAGAATTACATGCACCTCGGAAATATATCCAAGAAAAGATTCTGTAAATTGCTGGTTTTAGTGCAATGCTTGGCCCGTACAGGCCGCCGCTTTATTTGTTACCTATATAGCCCATGTCGACTTAGCGCGTTGAACTTCCATCACTCTTCAGTGATGGCGTGAAAACTTCTATCTTTCCTCAGGCTGAGTTGTATGTTTTAACCAAAATAGTTTTTCTGATACTTTTCGGAAGAGAGTAAAATGTTTCTGTCATGTTGTTGGCATTACAATGTTCATCTTGCTGGCTGCTGCTACCGCCGCCACTGATGTTCTTCATTTTCCTTAGTGGAATACTTAAAAACTTTGGAATAGTGTTGTTGTTTTTTTTCAACGTCTCTCTCAAGTGTTATAAATATTAATTTGAACGAGATTCGTACGCATTTTTTATGGCGTCTTCTACTCCACGAGTCGAGAGCAACATGACATATGGCAATGCGAGTGGCGGGCGGACGGGCAGCAGCAGTTTTACTTTAAAGTAATGTAAATACTATTAAATTAAAATCTTAAGAAAAGTTTTGGGAAAGGGATGGATGTATGTCTACACTAGCATTTACAGTGTTGTTCGAAACAGCAAAAGTTTGCTGCACTCTTGTTTACAGCTCAATGAAGTGAAGTGCAGCAGTAATGCTAAGAAAGAGGTGGGGTGCTAAGTGAAGCTGAGCACCATTGTGCATTATGTTAAGGAGTTTAAGGGGGAAGTACAAAAAGTCTGGCGAATTGAAAGAAAATATTAAAGAATTAATACGCAATTAATGTAAAGTAATACATGATCTCCCCCCTCCCTAAAAAACCGACAACGGTCGTTGCCATTGTTAGCCTATAAAAAATAATTTCCTAACTTTCAGTTATAGTCGTCTATGAATAAATTAAGCTAATTTCCTTTCGGAGTAATGGTCCGTTAACAATGACTTGTAAAATAAACTGTCTACTTTTAGGCTATTAAAAAGTTTAACAATTCAAAGCATACTTATAGGAATGTACAATGCCATACGAACTATATTCACCAATTTCCGGAGAAATGCGATAATAAAATCTTGCTGAGGGCTATAAATTGCATTTTCTTTAACTTGTGCTAAAATTATAGTGGAAAGAGTGAAATATATGTTCTATCGCTTTCACGAAAGTGACAAGTAGAGCCTTAACCCATCAAGGCCCAGCGATGCGAAAACGCATCGCATTTTGTAGGGCACCCCGAGAAAAAACGGCTAGGGCTATAGCAATCATCAACATATTCCCAAAAACTTTAGATTGTATACCACAATATTGCTCATAGTTGTCACTTTGGAGCAAGTGTGTATCTTGGTGAAAAATCCATGTGAAAATTCTAAAACACCTAGATCGAAGAAAGTTAGCGAGCGTAAATAAAACGGACATCTCTGAAATTTAAATATAATGCCGTTATTTTTCTTTTATCGAAATAAATAAAATTTCATTTCTAAAATATAATTTTATAAATTTTTCACATATTTTTTATTTTACCTATAATTATTTTAAAGTTAATTTTGTATATCACTAAGGCCCAGTGATGAGTTTTCGCATCACCCCCGCATGGCTCACCTGCGCACCTGGAAATTTCGGGTAACAATTTTTTTTCTTAATTAGACCATGGGGACCTCATATATACTACTAATTTTTGTCTATCGAGGCTCCTAATAGGGTCGGGCCTTAATGGGTTAAGGCATGGGTTTCAAATAGTGCACTTAGGCGCTTTTACACCAGCTGTCTCATAAGTATGATGTTATGCATCTTTTGACGCCGAATCAGAATCCATCGGCCAAAATTCAATAACTTTTGTTCTAGTAAACATGAAAATGTGAAAAAGTGGAACAAAAAAGCTGAACTTTTCAAAAGCTTTCGAAGGAAAAAATATATATTGGTCCAAAGTCATAAATATTTTTGGTAATGGTATTTTTTAAATATTTATTGCAAACAAACTTTGCTTGGCACAAACACAGTTTTAGCTCCCTAATAAAACTAAGAAACCGCGATTTCTAATAAAAAAAAAACGAAAATTGAAAAATCTCTTTAACTGTAAGAGAAAGTGTTCGACAAAGTCGAAAAAAATATATTTTTTTTTCAAAATCTTAAAAAGGTGTAAATCTGAAATACGAAAAAATTTCTTGCAGGCAAAAGTTACCCTGCAAAAACGGGGTACGCTTCAACCTTTCATATATATTTTATTCTTCAAAGTCTTCCAACAGAAAAAAGTTAAGTTGATCCCAAGTTATAATTTTTTTAAAGGATATTTTTTTAATATTTATTACAAATAAAACTTTACTTGGCACAAACACAGTTTTGACGCCATAAAAAGCTAAGAAACTAAAAGTTTAATAAAATAAATTCGATAATTGAAAAATATCTCTAAATGTGAGAGAAACAGTCAAAGTCGAAAAAAGAAATTACGTTTTTTCAATTATCAAAATCTGAAAATGATGAAAATCTGTAGTATGAAATAATTAAACATTATTCTGAGTATTATCAACAAATTCGGAAAATAATTTCAAAAAAACATAAAAAAAAATAAAAATTTTACTTTTCGATTTGAACTGGGATATTGTCCTGGCTCAAGACCATTTTGCTTCTTTATTTAATTGAATGCAAATTTAGTTACAAATGGCATGGTGACATTTATTACTTGGCTGCAGACTACCACGATCATGATTTCCACCCTGTCTAAAGGTTTCGTTCAGGTGGCTTCGCAGCGACTTTTCAACATCAAACCCGGCCTCTATAAGGAGATGATTCTCACAAACGAACGAGAAGCACAACTCACTTGCCGAATTTGCGTTTAAAAAATCGCACCAAGTAATAAAGTACACAAGCATCTCATTGAGTGAGTTGTGCTTCTCGTTCGTTTGTGAGAATCATCTCCTTATAGAGGCCGGGTTTGATGTTGAAAAGACGCTGCGAGGCCACTTGAAAAGGCTTTTGACATGGTCGAAATCATGATCGTGGTAGTCTGCAGTCAAGTAATAAATGTCACCATGCCATTTGTAAATAAATTTGCATTCTATTAAATATAGAAGGAAAATGGTCTAGAGCCAGGACAATATCCCAGTTCAAATCAAATATTGATTACAGACCAAAAAATGCAAACGAAAAAACTAAAATTTTACTTTTCTTTAAAATCGAAGAATACGAAAAGTAATCAACTTTGGGCTAATTTCTAAAATATACCCGATTGTTCGATTTTCAATGCTAGTATCACAAAAAAATCCTTGAGCCCTTGTCTAATTAAAATTTTTTACAGAACTCAAAAATGTTTACTACAACAAAAGATATTGAATTTTGGCCGATGGATTTTGATTCTGAACCATTGTGCGGCCGCACAGTGTACTATCAGCGACAAAAACTCAAAATGCGCCCAAATCTCGACTTTACTGATTGAATTTAGCAAAGAACATTACTTTTAATCATATTCTAAAAGAGTTGACCAATATCACGGCTAACTTTAGCTGTGCATAGATTTAAAGTTCATAAATTCTAAAATAGTTGAAAATTTCTTCTCAGTAGAGGTTATTTTATTGGGATGTATCTCGGAAACCATATATCGTATTGAAATTTCGTTTAGTTCGTAGAAAATAGGAGTTCTTGAGGCGTTCTTTTGCGTTTAATAAAGTGTTTGTCTTACTTTTCAGAAAGTGGTTTACCTGAAGGTTGTATTTATTTAGTATTGTTAATTTTCTATAGTATAAAATTATATTCGCAAGGCCGAACGATGCCTCGGCATTTACATATATTGTTAAACTATTGTCTTATTTATTCATTTTAAAAAAGTTTATTCTGCCTATAGCTGCCAACATCGATTTAATTACTTAAATGGTAAAACCTTCTAAGCTAAAAATAAAGCAATACTTTCTTCGTTGTTATCTGTTAATGTATTTCGGAAAATTTATTTAAAGCATACTTTAGGGATGTATGGTTTTATGGCAAGCGAGCGGAAAATTTATTTAAAGCATACTTTAGGGATGTAAGGTTTTATGGCAAGCGAGCGCATGTAAATATTGGGCGGACATTAATATTAAGTTATTTAAAAAGTTAGTTTGTCATTGATCAAAATATAAAATAATTTTTTCAAAATTTTCAAAAATCGTAAAAACTAAAATTTTTATTTTGGCATTGGGCGTGACACTGAAAATTTTCATTTAATTGTGGACTCAAATGAAATCACTGGTAATGATTTGTATTAACATATATATTAAAATAGGAAAATTATGATTTTTTTTTTCATTTTAACTTACATGGGAGGTAGGCGTGGTTGTGGGCGGATTTAAACAAAAAAAAATTGTTTTTAATCTAATTTGACGATATAAGAGATAAGTGCGAAATTTCAAGGTCCTAGATCTATTCCTTCTAGTTTGTGCCGCAGCTTGTAAGAGATTACAGGCCTGTTCGATTGGGTTTACTAGCTTAATTTTTGTATGGAATTTACTCGCTTAACAAGAAAGTGGCTTACTACTCTCTTAGCGTTGCTGCCAGATTTTTAATGTTAAACTTATTTAGATAAACCAATGGGCAACAATGATGTCACCTTATCAAGTCTCTTAATCGTAAGCTAGTAAGCCCAATCGAACAGGCCTTATGTGTGTTTTCAACTTTGAGGATATTCAGTTTATTAAACGCTCTCATCAATCTATTGAAACACATACATTTTTGAAAACATCAAAGTCTACTTTTAGGCATTCATTCATATGATCAGTTCAGAATATTTTAATTGATTGCACTGCAACAAATGTTCGTATTGAACAACTTCAAATGAAATCATTTATGAACTGCTAAAAAGTCCCTTCAATGACCAGGCTTCGGAACAAAACCGCAAAAAATACGGCCTATCCTTAGGCTGGGGAACCATGGAATTCATAGATATCCTTTACAACATGTCTGCTTTCGAAGGTTAAAGTAAATGTTGGTTTCAAAGCGTATGCTTTGCGGAATATTCGCACAAATATGTGTGTTGGTGAAAAATATACAATTTCAAAGCATATCCACAGGCAAGCGAAAGCTATTTGTCTCGATTGATAGAGGCTTTCTGTTGGAATAGCCATTGAAAAAGTTGTAAATGTTGGCATAAAATGAAATTTTGGATTTCTTTCTACAGTAAAATCCATTGCTAATTAGCAAGGTTAGCAGCAATCACTATGAAATAGTAAAGCATAGTTATAGGCGATTACTCGGAACCATTTGTGTTGTGTGATTTTAGGGGGGTGGGGGGGTTTTCAAAACGGTGCCTTAAGGCACCGATTCCGTGACCAGGGGAATGGGTCAAAGGAAAAAAGAAAGAGTTCAATTCTCATGGTCTGGCAATAATTTACAAATTCAAAAGTTATACAGCACTACACTCGAGAGTTTGTGAAAAACAATTTTGTTTTCAACAACAACTCAGCCATCATCAATTGGCTGAACGAATACAAGTGAAACTGAAAAAAGTGTTAATTTCACTGCTTTAAAAATTTTTTCCCACATTGACTATTGAAAACTAAAACAAATGAGAATAAAAATAATATTATAGCATTGAAATTCCCTTTGTCGGATTTATAAAAAAATATTTTTGTTCTTTTTAAAATAGCAGATTACCATTGATCTGTTTGGCCAAACACATATTCCCTAGTATACCTTTGGGCATGTCATGTCATGTGTAAACAAGAGTATCAATTAAGACTAGCAACAATTGTAGATAAAACTAAAATAACTACAATAATATTAATTTTATATATTTTTTTTTAATTATGATTTCATAACAACGTTTCAAGTATTTAGTGCGAAATACATCATTCAACACTACTCAATTAACTAAATGTTAAATATAATCCGAAATGATTCAGGTAGATCTTAACACTCTTCAAAACGCTTAGTGGAGAGGGTTTCGGGTGTAATATAAGTATATATCGCACCTGAGTCATTCCATGTCAAGCGGATCTTAACACTCTTCAAAACGCTTAGTGGAGAGGGTTTCGGGTGTAATATAAGTATATATCGCACCTGAGTCATTCCATGTCAAGCGGTACGGGTTTTCACCTCGATAGCTACTATTGTTTTTAAAGTTTGTAAAGAGTGATTTTTTTGAGGTTAGGATTTTCATGCATTAGTATTTGACAGATCACGTGGGATTTCAGACATGGTGTCAAAGAGAAAGATGCTCAGTATGCTTTGACATTTCATCATGAATCGTCTTACAAACGAACAACGCTTGCAAATTATTGAATTTTATTATCAAAATGCGTGCTCTGTTAAGAAAGTTCATTGCGCGCTTCCATTTTATGGTCAGTTTAATCGACCCACTGAAGCGGCTATTCGGGCTATTGTGACTAAATTTCGCACCAAATTTACATTGTTGGACATTAAACCACCAACACGCTTACGTAGAGTGCGAACTGAAGAAAATATCGCAGCTGTATCGGCCAGTGTTAATGATGACCACCAATTTTCGATTCGTCGCCGTTCGCACCAATTGGGTCTCTTGTTACTCAAAAACGTGGAAATGCCAAAATTGGACTAAGCGGATGGACCACCTAAGACGCAGCCGCGGTCAACATTTAAATGAAATTATCTTCAAAAAGTAAATGTCATGGACCAATCTAACGTTTCAAATAAAGAACCGATGAGATTTTGCAAATTTTATGCGTTTTTTTAAAAAAAAAGTTATCAAGCTCTTAAAAAATCACCCTTTATATGTATTCTTCTCATAAAAATATTGTATACGTATTTTGAAAAAAAAAAAAATCGATTTTGTTTTCCACGAGTTATGTTTTATTGAAAAGTAAACATATCACGCCACGTCAAAATTATAAAAGTAATTGAAATTGCCTTCAAAACAAGTTAGAAAACATTAAAATGGGTAAATTATTTCAGGAGTTACAGGCGATTGAATGAACACACCTTTTGAAAAAAGTAGTATTTTTTCACTGTTAAATTAATTAAAATTGTTCACAGCTATCGAGATCAAAAGCCGTACCGCTTGACATGGAATGACTCATATGTAAATTTGCAAAAATATTATAACACCAAACTTCCTACGTAGAATCGCTACCAAATCGCTACCCCCACATGATAATGACATACTTATAACGCAATGTGTGTATACTTGAGTGTCGTTCTCTTCCTTTTCAGAAAAGAAGGAAAAACTTGATCGAAATAGCTATTTTCCACTTCCACATCCAACTCAAAAATTAAAATTCTACAACATTTAAAATGTTCCAGGGCAATGTCTTGCTTTTGACTAATTTGTTTAATTGATATTTGAAGTAGACCACTCTTAGGGACAAATTCTAAACAGTTTATTTACAGCTTGTTGTCTGGCTAATGAACTATGCGTTTAAGGAGCGTTGAATCAGCACATGTAATTTAGCGTTGAAGTAGCACATGTAATTTAGCTAAAAGAAATAAATGTTGGCCTAGATTTCATAGTTAAATCATGGTGATGAAAACATGACGACATATGGCTCGAAAGTGATGGAATTGATTTTGAATCGTACATTTTTTTGAAACTATGGAGTTAAATGTTTTTTTTTTACAAGAAATTAATTAATTCTATACCCTTTTCAATTGTAATTCAAAAGACATCACTTGAAATTCCAAATACACTAGTTAAAATTCAAAAATTCCATTTGAAATTCAAAAAACGTCAATTGAAATTCAAAACTCGTCGTTTGTAATTCAAAAGTCGTCATTTGTAATTCAAAAGACATCATTTGAAATTCAAAAGACATCGTTTGAAATTCAAAACTCTTCATTTGTCATTCAAAACTCGTCATTTGCAATTCAAAAGCCATCATTTGTAATTCAAAACATGTCATTTGCAATTCAAAACTCGTCATAAGTAATTTAAAAGACACCATTTGAAATTCATAAGTTTTCATTTGAAATTCAAAAATTGTCCCATTTGTAATTCAAAAATTATTCCATTCTAAAATTATTTAAGCAAAATATACATTAGGTTAGGTAGCATTTATTTATTTCTGTAAATTTTAATATTCTGCTGTTTAGAAAACAGATTTACGCCCATTTAGATTGATAGATAGACGGACATGGATCAAATAGCATAGAAAGTCTGTGGAGTGAGGATATACAAATAAGAAGATTACCCATTGAGAAATTTGTTTCCATTTTAGAATAAACACCCAGAAAAAGAGAGATGATATTTAAATTAAAAGATGCAGATGAAGTGGTGAAGGTTATAAATTATATTTTACATCATTATAATTATTAGTTGCTTATCATTTTATTAAATATGTTTTCAAAACTGCAGAATACCCAAATTTGCAGAAAAAATAAATGTATATTTTTCTTAAATAATTCTGTTTAAATTTTTTAATTTCAAATGGAATAATTTTTGAATTTCAAATGAAAACTTTTGAATTTCAAATGGTGTATTTTGAATTACAAACGACGAATTTTGAATTTCAAATGATATTTTTTGAATTTCAATTGATACTTTTTTAATTTCAAATGGAATTTTGGAATTTCAATTGATATTTTTTGAATTTCAAATGGAATTCAAATGGTGTCTTTTGAATTACACTTGCAAATGGTGTAATTACACTGTCTGAAAAGGCATGTTGAGTAGATTCTTTGTAGAGTAAACTTATGGTCCAGCTGGTCTGAGATTCTTTTTACAGAGGATCAAAATTTTCATTTTTTGGCCGAAGGGAGCATTTATTTTTATTTTTAGTTTTATTTTTATTTTTATTTTTATTTTTATTTTTATTTTTATTTTTATTTTTATTTTTATTTTTATTTTTATTTTTATTTTTATTTTTATTTTTATTTTTATTTTTATTTTTATTTTTATTTTTATTTTTATTTTTATTTTTATTTTTATTTTTATTTTTATTTTTATTTTTATTTTTATTTTTATTTTTATTTTTATTTTTATTTTTATTTTTATTTTTATTTTTATTTTTATTTTTATTTTTATTTTTATTTTTATTTTTATTTTTATTTTTATTTTTATTTTTATTTTTATTTTTATTTTTATTTTTATTTTTATTTTTATTTTTATTTTTATTTTTATTTTTATTTTTATTTTTATTTTTATTTTTATTTTTATTTTTATTTTTATTTTTATTTTTATTTTTATTTTTATTTTTATTTTTATTTTTATTTTTATTTTTATTTTTATTTTTATTTTTATTTTTATTTTTATTTTTATTTTTATTTTTATTTTTATTTTTATTTTTATTTTTATTTTTATTTTTATTTTTATTTTTATTTTTATTTTTATTTTTATTTTTATTTTTATTTTTATTTTTATTTTTATTTTTATTTTTATTTTTATTTTTATTTTTATTTTTATTTTTATTTTTATTTTTATTTTTATTTTTATTTTTATTTTTATTTTTATTTTTATTTTTATTTTTATTTTTATTTTTATTTTTATTTTTATTTTTATTTTTATTTTTATTTTTATTTTTATTTTTATTTTTATTTTTATTTTTATTTTTATTTTTATTTTTATTTTTATTTTTATTTTTATTTTTATTTTTATTTTTATTTTTATTTTTATTTTTATTTTTATTTTTATTTTTATTTTTATTTTTATTTTTATTTTTATTTTTATTTTTATTTTTATTTTTATTTTTATTTTTATTTTTATTTTTATTTTTATTTTTATTTTTATTTTTATTTTTATTTTTATTTTTATTTTTATTTTTATTTTTATTTTTATTTTTATTTTTATTTTTATTTTTATTTTTATTTTTATTTTTATTTTTATTTTTATTTTTATTTTTATTTTTATTTTTATTTTTATTTTTATTTTTATTTTTATTTTTATTTTTATTTTTATTTTTATTTTTATTTTTATTTTTATTTTTATTTTTATTTTTATTTTTATTTTTATTTTTATTTTTATTTTTATTTTTATTTTTATTTTTATTTTTATTTTTATTTTTATTTTTATTTTTATTTTTATTTTTATTTTTATTTTTATTTTTATTTTTATTTTTATTTTTATTTTTATTTTTATTTTTATTTTTATTTTTATTTTTATTTTTTTTGTTATTTTTATTTTTATTTTTATTTTTATTTTTATTTTTATTTTTATTTTTATTTTTATTTTTATTTTTATTTTTATTTTTATTTTTATTTTTATTTTTATTTTTATTTTTATTTTTATTTTTATTTTTATTTTTATTTTTATTTTTATTTTTATTTTTATTTTTATTTTTATTTTTATTTTTATTTTTATTTTTATTTTTATTTTTATTTTTATTTTTATTTTTATTTTTATTTTTATTTTTATTTTTATTTTTATTTTTATTTTTATTTTTATTTTTATTTTTATTTTTATTTTTATTTTTATTTTTATTTTTATTTTTATTTTTATTTTTATTTTTATTTTTATTTTTATTTTTATTTTTATTTTTATTTTTATTTTTATTTTTATTTTTATTTTTATTTTTATTTTTATTTTTATTTTTATTTTTATTTTTATTTTTATTTTTATTTTTATTTTTATTTTTATTTTTATTTTTATTTTTATTTTTATTTTTATTTTTATTTTTATTTTTATTTTTATTTTTATTTTTATTTTTATTTTTATTTTTATTTTTATTTTTATTTTATTTTTATTTTTATTTTTATTTTTATTTTTATTTTTATTTTTATTTTTATTTTTATTTTTAGGTTTACGCTTTACGCTCGAACAAAATTGGGAAATACATATTAAAAATGTCTTTAACGCAAACTGTAAGAAATTTATTTCATTTCATTTCATTTATTTACAGTCTATGGAATACAAACTTCCTTACAGACTACAACTTAAAAATAATCCTAAAAATAAATTAAATCTAATATCTTTAAAAAATTAAACATATTTAAAGCATAATCGAAATCACTACATAACCTGTTAGACTCCTTTAAAGCCCGAGCAATAGGTTCATTTTCGGCATAACCAGTTCTACAAAAAGGTATGTAGAAAAGGTTGTTCTGGCGCAAAGCACGGCAAGGTACATTAAGAGTTATGATATCAAGCAACACTGAACAGTCAACTAAACCGTTGATAATTTTATAGAGAAAAACTTGACCTAGAAGACTCCTTCTACTTTCAAGAGTTTTCAAAGAAATCAGCCTACATCTATCAATATAAATAGGCTCAGGTTCATTAAATTGAATCGCACGTAAAGCAAATTTTAAAAACCGCTTTTGAACTCGCTCAATTCTATTAATATATTTAGCACAAAAAGGACTCCATATAAAACAAGCATATTCCAATCTTGAACGGACTAACGACGTAAAAACTAGCTTAACGGTATATGGATCTTTAAATTCCGCACAATTTCTCTTGACAAAAGCAAGCAGTGAAAATGCTTTAGGAACAATATAATCCACGTGAGCCGCAAAAGTAAACTTAACATCAAAAACAACACCTAAATCCAACATTTCATCCACACACTGAATCTTACCCGAATTGATGAAATAATCATAACAAACAGGGCTTCTACATTTACCAAATGAGATTTTGCGACATTTCAAAGAATTAATTTCTAAACAATTATCAAAACACCATGCAGATATAGCGTCCAAGTCACTTTGAAGACGAAAAACATCAGCAACGGAATTAATACGTAAAAAAATCTTTAAATCATCAGCATATAACAAGACTTCACTCCATTTAACACATGACGCAACATCATTAACAAACAAAATAAAAAATAAAGGCCCAAGAATACTACCTTGGGGAATACCAGAGGTAGCTTTATAACAGTGAGACAGATACGATTCAATAGACACAAAACAACATCTATCCGATAAATATGACCAAATCCAATCAAGAATTTTTGAATGAAATCCAATACTGAATAATTTCCTAACCAGTATTGCATGACATACTCTATCAAAAGCTTTCGAAATATCAGTATAAACTGTATCAACCTGATGACCTAACGCAAAATTGGAGATGCAATACTGGGTAAAAACAGCAAGGTTAGTTACAGTAGAGCGCCCTCTAACGAAACCATGCTGATATGGAGATAGTATTCCTTTTACCGCAAAATATATCTTATCAAACACAATATGTTCAAATAAAGAGTGATTTTTTTGAGGTTAGGATTTTCATGCATTAGTATTTGACAGATCACGTGGGATTTCAGACATGGTGTCAAAGAGAAAGATGCTCAGTATGCTTTGACATTTCATCATGAATCGTCTTGCAAACGAACAACGCTTGCAAATTATTGAATTTTATTATCAAAATGCGTGCTCTGTTAAGAAAGTTCATTGCGCGCATCCATTTTATGGTCAGTTTAATCGACCCACTGAAGCGGCTATTCGGGCTATTGTGACTAAATTTCGCACCAAATTTACATTGTTGGACATTAAACCACCAACACGCTTACGTAGAGTGCGAACTGAAGAAAATATCGCAGCTGTATCGGCCAGTGTTAATGATGACCACCAATTTTCGATTCGTCGCCGTTCGCACCAATTGGGTCTCTGTTACTCAAAAACGTGGAAATGCCAAAATTGGACTAAGCGGATGGACCACCTAAGACGCAGCCGCGGTCAACATTTAAATGAAATTATCTTCAAAAAGTAAATGTCATGGACCAATCTAACGTTTCAAATAAAGAACCGATGAGATTTTGCAAATTTTATGCGTTTTTTTTTTTTAAAAAAATTATCAAGCTCTTAAAAAATCACCCTTTAATTTAGATATATTGCACAACTTGGAGATAGGCCGATAGTTACAAACATTGTCCTTCGGTCCAGACTTGTGGACCGGAGTAATATATGCAACTTTCCACCTATCAATAAAAACCCCACTACGCAGGCTTATTAAAAATAGACAATAACGGAAACACTAAAGACGAACTACACTCTTTCAAAAATGCTGAACACAGACCGTCACTATCAGTTCTCAATGTGGTTTTCAACTTGGAAAACCCATAGAGAACATCAGCTTCAGTAAGTTGTAGCATACCAAAATTAATAGATGAGTTTATAGAGATACTATCACTATAACTCAACCTATCCCCAGAGCTAAAATTTGCACTAAAAAATTCAGCAAACAAACTAGCAGTTTCAGCAGTAGAGCAAGAGACTTTATTATCGAAAACCATTCGAGAGGGATAAACCGAGCTAGTCCTTTTAGAATTTATGAAATTCCAAAAGGATTTCGGACTATTTTTTATATTTACCTCAAAGTTTAGAATATACTGCTTATATAAGAATTTATTAAGGAAATTGAATTCCCTAGAATAATGTTCATACATGCGCCTATCATCATAACCACCAGATGCCTTAAAAAGTTTATAGTACTTATTTCTTAAATTCTTTAATTTCTTTAAACCCTTCGTGTACCAGGGTAATTTATGAGTTCTCGGCTTTAAAAGAGGTATTTCTTTAGAGCAAATATCATTTATGACATTTAAAAAATTATCGTAACTGTTTGCAACACTCATATCTTCGAAAAGAGGGCACCAGTTAACAGCATTAATTAAATTATTAATTACATCAAAATTTACATGAAAAGAGAAGAGATCGGCCTTCAGTTCAGTTTGTTCGTCAATTTGTGAAGCGAGTTCATGAAAATGGATCGTTATTGGACAAACCAACCCGTGTACGTTCTCGTCCAGTGCGTTCAATCGAAAACATTTATGCTGTGGCTGAATATGTCCAAGAACATTATTGATGCATCAACTCGTCATCGTTCTCACGAACTGAACATTTCTCACTCTTTTTGGAGAAGAAAGTTCATTTGATCCATCAACATGATCATCCGATGAATTTTCGCTTCGCCCAATGGGCTGAAGATGGATTAGCAGGATGATGAAGAGTTTTACTGATGAAGCTCATTTCAATGCACCTACAACGAGTCACTTTTTGGTGTGGATTTTTGGCTGTACTGAAAAATTGGGTTGATCGGGTGAAGTGCTGCCGATCCAGTCGTGTGGTAGTCATATGAATGATATTATGTTCCATCATTAAATGACAATGTTCAACCTTTCTAATAAAACCAGAAATTTGAAAAAATAAACAGTACTTTTTATGTAGCCGATTTATAATTTAAAATTTTAAATGGCCCACCCTATACTTCTACATTTGACAATAGATTTTCTTCAACTTGACCTGTTTTATACATTACAAAAATACAATATTTGAAATTCCAAAATTTTATTGGCGTCCAACGGTGGAAAAAGTAGGATTTTTTTATTTTTTTACTTTTATTATTTTTTTTACAGAGATAACTTATAATCGTTTAATAATCTCCAGAGAACAACAAATCGCCAAAATTTCATCAAAGTCGCAAATTATTTACATTTTGTAAGAACAAGTGAAATCCCATGTTACTATTGGCGCCCAACGTTGGGGAAACTGGGATGACAATATTAGAATATTCTTGGCAACTTTTTGAAATATTGCATGAAACTTTGCTATCAATAATTTACAATTTTCCTCTTCGCTTCACTTCCAATTCATTTCACAAATCACAATCTTTACCTCAAGCCCTTGGACTTTGGCAAGTGCCAAGCAGAAGTTAATCGAAACCAAGGTCTCGTGTTAAGCAAGCCACCGTTCAATGTTAAATTGTAAAAACAAATTGCAAATTTGTGGCGGGTGGCGGGTGCTTCGCACTGTTGCACTGCATTAAAAGAACCATACTAGGCAATTGAGGTTCGAACCGCAAACATTTATGGTGTTGTTGTTCTTAAAAAACCAAGCAACAACACTTTTTGTTGTTATATATATATCGCAAAAAGCAGCAACATCGCCCAAACTATAGTCATTTTTTGTAATTAAAATCGCTGTCAGTTGCAGGCAGTGTTTTTGTGGAGCGGCATCAGTTGCAGCAGCAGCACCACCAGCAGCATACATTAGCAGAACATGTGTAATGGAAATTGTGCACAATGTCAGATTGAAACCAAACCGAAAATATTACGAACGTCAATAACATCACGAGCCACGGTAGAAGGATATCCAGTTCAAACAAAGATGAAGGGCGTGAAAAACATTGCTGCTGCCGCTACTGTTGCATGTTTTTTGTTGCTGTTGTTATTGTTTAATACGGACACGCAGTAGAAATCCTTAATGGTGTACAAGAAAATGAAATGCAATTCTTTGGTATGTGCCGAGGTTATAATTAAATTCTGATGGCATGTTGTTGAAAAAAAAAAGAACAACCAAATTCATTTTTGACATACCATAGTTGTTAAACTCAGCAAAAAAATATGTATTAAAATTGATATGAAATGTGAGCCTCAAAATGAAAATTTAAATAAAAATATAGATTTACTAGTGGCAATGAGAATTATTGTAGTTTGTCAAGTCGTAGAACATCATTTCATTATATAAATATTTCGTAAAATAAAATAAAATACAAAGCGGATTTATATAATATGTGTTGGGACACATCATATGAGATCCGTTTTAGGTCACTTACAGGGTAAGGAAATATCTGTGAATAGTTTTTGAAATTCAAGAGAAATTATAAGCACAATCCTAGCATGCTATCCTCAAAACACTTACTTATTTCTGAACAGGAAATAATTCAGTTCAAAAATCAACAAAATAAGATTTTATTTCTGCAACAATGTTGCCGTATAAATAGATTAATAAATTTATAAACGATTACTGAAATATTTTAAGAATTTTACTTAAATATCAGTCTTTTTTCACAACAGAAAAGTAAATAGTATACCTTATGGCCTTGAAGCTTCAATATACAGGGTTTTCCAACAAGAGGTGTTATTTTGGTATTCAAAGCAAAATGCCATTTTTTGAGATAAATGATCGGATGATTATTTCATAATAAAGAGGGATGTATGCCGTTAATAATGAAAAACGACCACGCTTACAGGACCTTATCCTTTTCATTAATTTTTCCACGACCAAAACGCAAAGTGGCTGCACTATGTCCTCGATAGCCTCACGAATTCTATCTTTGAGGTCTTGAATCGACACTGGGCTCTTTGTGTGTAGACCTTATCTTTCACGTGGCCCCAAAGGAAGACGTTCGCAAGGTGTTATATCACAAGATCTCGGTGGCCAATTGTGATCCTCTTCGAGAGAGCAATGGTTTCGTTGCTCGTGTGGCACGTAGAGCCGTCTTGTTGAAAGTAAACGTTGTCCAGATCAATACCATCCAACTCCGACCATAAAAAATCATTAATCATCTCTCGATAGCGCAATCCATTCACCGTAACTGTTGATCCAACCTCATTTTCGAAAACGTAAGATCCAATGACCCCACCGGACCATAAACGCACCAAACAGTCAAACGATGAGGATGGAGAGGCTTCTCAACAATAACTCTTGGCTTTACCGAGCCTCAGATGCGACAATTTTGCTTGTTGACGTAGCCACCGAGGTGGAAATGGGCCTCATCAGTCAAGATGATTTATTTTTGTAGTCAATTTTAACAATTTTAATGCGTTGTTGAATCGTGTATCGTTCCATTTTTAGTAATGGCGTAGTTTCTACTTGTCAAATGTCAAAGAATAAAAGCCTCAAAGGTGTCAGCTACCAAAATAACACCTCTTGTTGGAAAACCCTGTATATAAAAAATATGAATATTTATTTAAGATGCTCTCACATTTATAGGATAATGTGCCTTAAAAGGACATAATATCCATTTTATTTAAAAAATTGTTTGCTTCATTAAGATACATCCTGACATATGAACTAAGTAGTGAAGACAGTATCAGTGCAAATGAAGTGCTTTCTTGTTTACAAAGCATAAGAAATTTAAATTGGCGTCCATTTTATTAATCAAATATAAGTAGAAGTTTTAAAGATTAGAGGTAGCTTGCATTGCAACATTTTTATAATTTTTCTTCTCATTTTTTATTGGCCCTCAACAGTTGTTGAAGTTACAGATCTGTGATTATACAAATGGCCAGATTGCAGATGCAATCGATGTCAGATAGGTAATTAACGTTGGCTACTTCATATAAATATTTTTTACACATTTCCCCTGCATTAAAAGAAAAAAAAAACAGGTTTGAAAACAATTGTGGTTCGAAGCACAAACATTATTTCAGTCGTTGTTCTTAAGTCCATAACAATCATATTTATTTATGAATTTTCTTAATTTTCATTAGTTGGTTATATTGTATATATATTTTATTTTTCTTGAATTATTTTTTATATGTTTTAAATATTTGGAATATTTTAGCCTAAAAAGCCTTTACTATGTTTCCTATACTTATTATATATTTTATTTATTTTTTTTTAAACTGTCGGTTGGATTTTTAATTTGTAATAAGATATACATAAAACAAATTAATAATATTTTCCAACGAAGATATTTTGAAATTATTGTTTTTAATATTTGTACAGAATTTGTATTTTAGCTTTTTATTTATTTTATTTTGTCCTGGCTGAAGACTATTTTGCATCTATATTTTATAGAATGCAAATTTATTTACAAATAGTGACATTTATTACTTGGCTGCACACTATCATGATTTCCACCCTGTGAAAGGTTCCCTCAGGTGGCTTCGTAGCGACTTTTCAACAATATACCCGGCCGCTTTAAGTAAATGATTCTCACAAATGAATGAGAATCACAGCTCACTTGCCGATTATCCGTTTAAAAATATTTATATAAAAAAAGGTTAAATGACAGTGGACCAACTTTAAACGTGTTCATGATCGGGCGCCAGTAACCAGTTGTGATCATACCAAAAATATCGGAGAATACAATATTGTTACATTAAAACACAAATGTGCAGTAAATATACCTTGTGGTCATGGTAATAAATAATAAAATAAAATAAATATAATAAAATATATCGGCTTTACCGGGCACGGGCGCCTCTATCAAATGGTTTCCGATGAAAAGGTGGTCACTTTTACGAAATAATTTAATAATAATATTTAATATTCAAAATCATTCGATCAACCTACAAAGATCAGCAAGTGAGAAATTAATTTATTTCTGGGTAGACAGACGCCAATTCTGAATATACAAAAAAATCCCAGAATAAAATGTTGAGGCTAAAAGATATGAATTTGAATTGAAAATCTATTTCACGAGTCATTTTTTGGGCTAAAGTCTGTGCTAAAGTAAAGTCTGTGCTCGGGCGCCAGCCAAAAATTCTATCATTTGCGGAAGTATTGTAAACCAAGTGCAATCTGCTTTGCGAAGAAGGTGATATTTTTTACGAAAAATAATTGTTTAATTTTTATGTAGAAGCCAATATCTTTCAATCGGCAAAAATCAAAATCTGTGTGAAATTATTTTATTTTTGGAGTAGTAGCAACCAGATCTGGGCAAACAAAAAAATCCCAGAATAACATTTTGAGGCAAAAAAATAGATTTAGAATTTAAATAAATTAACTAACAACGCATATTAAATGTTATTGTCGGTGCTCGGGCGCCAGCCAAAATTTCTATTGCGGAAGTACTGAAAACCAAGTGCTTTTTGTTTTGTGGAGGAGGAGATATATTTTTTGTGAAATAATTATTATTTAATTTTTGTGTAGATTACCCTTCAGAGGTCGAACAAAATCTCTTGATCTACAAATATGAGGTTATGTGTGAAATTATTTTATTTTTGGGGTTGTAGCATCCAGATCTAAACTTACAAAACAATCCAGAATAAAATTGGAGGCAAAAAATAGATTTAGAATTAAATGTAGTTCACGAGACGTTTTTCTAACAACGCATATTAAACGTTATTGTCTGTGCTCGGGCGCCAGTCAAAAACTGCTACCACCCGAGGATATATTTATAAAAATTAAGTGGTTTAAGCTTAGGGGGATTGTGTTTTTAACGAAATAACTACTATTTTACTTTTATTTACTGAAGTGCTCTTTAGAGATCGGGAAAATTATTATTATTATTATTATTCTGTGCGATTTTATTTTATTTTATACTTGACTGTGATCGGGTGCCATCCTGAAACTACTTTCATCTGTGGTAATTCTAAGAAGATCTATCAAATGAAGTACAAATAATAATAACCATTTAATTAAGAATAGTATTTTCGTTTCCGTGATCGGGCGCCAGCGAAAAGGAAATACTAAAAACCTCTACCAGAAATGGCTTCTGAGGAAATTATCAAAAAGAATTATTTCTTTAATTCTGATTACTAAAATTCTCTGTAGATTTCAGAGAAATTATTTTATTTAGAATTTGTAATTTATGAAAATTTATACATTTTATTTTATTTTTTTTCAAATGAAAATGGCCAAAAAGTTATTTTCAACATTTTAAGTTTTCGATCCCTCCTAAGACACATTTTCAAATGTTCACGATCATGTACATGTGCAAAAGAGTGCATGTCATTCTACACATTGATGTTAATTAATTGTTTTTCTTCGAGTGTGAACGACTCATGCCATGTCGGAGAAAAAAAATTACCATGGCCGTTTTTTAATTTTTCACGTGTTACAAATTACACCGAAATGAAATTAATGCCACACGACGATTTCGGTTCAATAATAAATAAATACATATTTGAAATGTGTATTATCGATTGCATAGCAGCAGTTGACAGGAATGTGAGGTGAAATTATTTTCCAAAAAACAAAGAAAGACAACAATTTATATTTTTATGTAATTTCATCGGTTCTTTTGGTCAGCAATTTCAATTATTCAAGTGTTAATAACGTATTTAGGAATTCCGCAAAAGGAATTGAAGTAGAGGGGGGGTGGATGAGGAGGGCGGAGATTGACAAGCGTTAAAAGCCAAACTGCAACATGACATGTTTGGCCAAGTACGTTGACGACGACGGCTAAGACGCCGGCAATGGCCACCAAGACATTAACAGCTTATTACGTGAGCCACATGTTTGATTCGCAAGACACGCACCTCGCTAAATTTGGTCTTCAAGTTTGTCACTCATTCCGGGTGCTTGGACAGTGTTTTAATTGAAAACTTTTACTTTTTTCCCCCTGGCCGGCGCAATGATGAAATAAGCGTGCAGCGTTATTGTTCTGGTCTGGTCGATAAAGTAGGAAATTGTAAGTTTTCGAAAACAATGAAAGGAAGAGGTCTACCACATAAAGTTGTGATAGTAAGAAGTACATCACGTCTGCAAGCATCTTGCATTGATGTTGCACGGCTTGTCATCATGTTGGGGGTGTGTTGTGTGCTGTTCCTTGTTGCAACATGAATTATGTTACGTGATTATCTCCGCTGGAAATTTTGTATTCTTTCCACCAACAAGCGTTCGCAAGCGCACGTTCGCACTTCGTTCATAAATAATACTTTCAGCAGTTATAAATTACAATTCGATTTTATATTCTTTTTGCTTTTCATTTTGTAGAGGGTAAAGACACAAAACAGGAAGCTGCCATTATGTTGTGGCAGAGCAGTAGAGATTTACCAGCAGGTCTTGGTCCAGGAACGCCAGTGAATCTTTTAAAAATGAGACCACATTTTGCATTTGCACTGATAATTCATTGAAATTTATTTTTTTTCGCAAAATTCACACGTACTAAATCTCGCTGTTATCATATTCGTTGAAATGATAATGTTGGCACAGGGGAAAAAATTCCAAGAGTTATTGAGAGGAAATTGCAAATTACGGGATGAAGCATGTGTGATTAAGATTTTGTGGCAGATACCTGGGCTTCGGGGAAAAAATACGTGGTATTTAAGTGCAAAAAAGGAAACATGTGGAAAGTGTGATTCTTACAAAGGATTCACAGACAAAAGAGGAGGAGAAGGAAGTGCAGTCATACGAATGAACTGCAATGACATGAATATTCCTTTGGAAATGCGGAAAGTAATTGTGATGGACAAATGTATAGAATAATGGACGATGGATCGTATCGCCATCAGCAAAGCTTCAAACGCAAAAGGTTCTCTCACACCGACCAAAAAATCTTCTCAATTCATTTAAATTTTATTAAAATATTCACAAATATATGCAACAAAAATTTTGCGAATAACATAACATTTTCTGATGTATTTTGGCTTTCTCAACTCGAAAACGATATTAAAAATTATGGATAACTTTTTTATTTTATTTTTTTTTACCAAAAATTCCAATTTACACCGAAGGTGCCTTTAATAGTTATACTCTCATTTTGAAAATATAGGTCCGACCACACCCGCTCATATGTTCAATTAAAGCTAATTTTGATGGCTAAAAATGTTGCGAATTTCAAAAGGCCTTTAAAAAAGTCAAGAAAAAAATTGATATTTTTTCAACAAAAAAAATATGTTTTTAAATTTTGTGTCCGAGACATCAAAATTTATATTTTGTATGTATTCATTCTTAAAATAAATACAAACATTTTTTTATTAATTTTTTTTATTTTTTTTTACAAAAAATTCAAATTTACGCCGAAGGTACTTTTTAATATTTGTACTATCATTTTGGAAATATGGGTCCCATCACACCCGCTCATATGTTCCATTAAAGACAATTATGATGGCTACAAATGTTGTGAATATCACATATTTAGAAACAGAGTTTTAGGTACTGTCTAAAAAAAGGAGAAAATTGATTTGTTATAAAAAATCGGAAAATATATATTTTTAATAGCTGACATTATAACATGTAAAAGATCTATATATAAAATTAGAAGTTATGACCCTCTTTGTAAACGCAACAGATTTTTTAAATCATTATTTTCCAAATTTGTGGCTAAAAAGTCCTTTGGAAACTATATAACAGAAACTTCGTTTTTTTAATAGATGTGATATTAACGAAGAAAACAAGGCCTAGTTAAAGAAATTCTGTAAATAAAGGTAGAAGTTATGGTTCTTCTTTCGTGCCGGGAAAAATATTCAAAAATCTATTTTTTTCACTGAACCAACACTCAGGGGATGTCCCCTATAAATGCAGTGCATTGCGTTGGTGGAAGGAAGATCAGGTATGGGAAGGAGGAAAGAGGGAGTAGTGTCTGTTGACATCTGTTTTGAATCTCTGAATGTCGTAATTGGCGACAGTTCCTGAACCACTGTTTCTATGTGAAAGTGATATTCAAAGCATTTCTAGCCATCATAATTACCTTTAATTGGACATATATTTCCAAAATGAGAGTACAAATATTAAAGGTAACTTCGAACATTTTGTAGCGTAATGTAATCAGAGTCAGAGTGATAGATTCTGAATAAGTTCTGAATATAAAGAGTGATTTTTTTGTAGTTAGGATTTTCATGCATTAGTATTTGACAGATCACGTGGGATTTCAGACATGGTGTCAAAGAGAAAGATGCTCAGTATGCTTTGACATTTCATCATGAATCGTCTTACAAACGAACAACGCTTGCAAATTATTGAATTTTATTATCAAAATGCGTGCTCTGTTAAGAAAGTTCATTGCGCGCTTCCATTTTATGGTCAGTTTAATCGACCCACTGAAGCGGCTATTCGGGCTATTGTGACTAAATTTCGCACCAAATTTACATTGTTGGACATTAAACCACCAACACGCTTACGTAGAGTGCGAACTGAAGAAAATATCGCAGCTGTATCGGCCAGTGTTAATGATGACCACCAATTTTCGATTCGTCGCCGTTCGCACCAATTGGGTCTCTGTTACTCAAAAACGTGGAAATGCCAAAATTGGACTAAGCGGATGGACCACCTAAGACGCAGCCGCGGTCAACATTTAAATGAAATTATCTTCAAAAAGTAAATGTCATGGACCAATCTAACGTTTCAAATAAAGAACCGATGAGATTTTGCAAATTTTATGCGTTTTTTTTTTAAAAAAAGTTATCAAGCTCTTAAAAAATCACCCTTTACATAAATTGTCAGTTGAATGTCAATTTTGAACAACAACTATTAAATCCCAAGTTAATGTAAGTTACATGGGGTTAATGTATCCATAGTTTAAGAACATTGTAAAGATTATGGTTCGTGATCGGGCGCCAGTCAAAAAAATGCATCCATCTCCGAAAATAATGAAAAATCTACAAAGCGAAAATCTTGCAGGAAATAATGAATTGAAAGTAGTTTACGGTTGGCTTCATGGCCATAATTGAACAATAAAATAAAATTGATTGGCTGTGATCGGGAGCCAGACATTAATTAAAACCATCTTGGAAGATACTGATTAAATTCTGATAACGTTAGAAATTTCGCTGAACTAATCAAAAACTCAAACAATTTCCGAAGATTTCTGAGGAGATGTGTGTTTAACCAAAAATATTGAATTCAATGTCGATGGTTACCGGTATTTGTATGTCTTCAACGTAAAAACTCCATCCATTTGTGGCAATACTACAAATTATTCACAAAATAATTTCTAGGAATTGATTTCAATTTCATTTGTTTGAATGAATCAAAAAAAATTGATTGTCCTTAATAGGGCGCCACACAGAAACTACAACCATCTCCGAAACCTGCACCTGTCTGTATTATTTTTTGTGAATATGAAAGGAATTTTTCATGTTTGTATATTATATGGGGCTGAGACGATCAAATCAAAGAAGGAAAACAGAAAAATCAATTTGAAATATGCTCAAAATAAGGTTAGTAATACAGGGAGGCAGGGAAATTGTATCCACCATGAGATTGATTGACTTAAAATAGTATTTACTATTCTATATAAATTTTTCATGGATGTTTTGCTTATAAATGCTGGTGAGCATTAATGATATAATACCATCACGGAAATTCTGTTTTCAATCTCTTATCGTATTTGAATAAATGCAATTGGAATGGAAAGTAGTCCGATGCACACCAATCCGCAACCGCACTGTGCATTTGCTATTCTGAAATTTTAAATTAATCCTAAAAGGTTTTGTCCTACTTATTTCTCATTTTTAAACATTTTCCACTGTGTGTTAATGGTGACTATATTGTTGGAATATTTAGACTCACCAGTTGCCAATATTAAACAGTATGCGGGATTTTACAAATACAAACTTACCTAAAATTAAAAGAAATATAATTTAAAATTAGTTTAATTTAGAATGTATAAATGTGGTGAGAATTTCTTTAAACGCTGAAAATTTTTGTAAAATAAAATTAAAAAATCAAATAAAGCTGGAATAATGAAAAAGAGGGTTTAAAACAATGGTACTTTAGTCGGGCTAAGTTTTCTCTCGTATCATGTTTGGTGGAGTAAAAAAATCGACTGACCATATTTTATTTTTATAAACAGTTTCTGAGAACTTATTTCTTATTTCTCTACGCTGAAACTCTACCAAAATTAAGCCACTTAAGGCTCACTTTTTGGGGGTTATTTTTTAAATGTTAAAAACTCTTAAGGTAAGATGCTAATTAAACTATGTAATTATGATTTTTTTAAGTTGTTCCGGAGAACTTCCCCTAATGTTCGCATTAAAAAATCTTAATTACATAGTTTAATGTGCTTCCTGCAGAAATACTTCTATTTTTTGGTGGGATGGAGATCATCAGATTGAGAACATGTATTCGCTATCATGAGATGGGGATGGTAAGATAGAGATCATGAAATGTAGATCATGAGATGAAGTTCATGGGATAGAGGTGATGCGATGGAATACATTAGATTTAGATTATGTGATTGAGATCATGAGATGGCAATAATGAAATGAAGATCATGAGAAGGGAAGCAATAGATGGAGATCATGAAATTGAGATCGTGAGAAGTATGTCATAAGATGGAGATCATGAGATGGATATCATGGCAGTCGGAGATTATGATATCGAGATCCTGAGATGGAATACATTCTATGTAGATTGCGAGATTGAGATCAAGAGATAAGATCACGTGGATCATGATATAGAGATTATGAGATTAGAAATGTATATCATGAATTTGAGATCGTGAAAAGTGTAGCATGAGATGAAGATCAACATCAAATGGAGACTGTAAGATGGAGATCAAGAGATGGAAATCATAAAATGGAGATCATGAAATGGAGATCATGGGATGGAAGTCATGAGATTGTGATCAAGAGATGGAGATCATGAAATGCAGATCGAGAGAAGAAGGAGATCAACATCAGATGGAGATCGTGAGATTGAGATCAATGAGATGGAGACTATAAGGTGGAGATCATGAAATGGTGATCATGAGATGAAGATCGTAAGATGGAGATCATTAAATAAAGATCATGTGGTGGCGATCATAAGAAGGTAATCATGACATGAAGATCATAAGATGGGGATCATGAGATGGAGCAGAAGATCATGGAATTGAGATAATTAGATGAAGATCATCAGCAGGAAATCATGGGATGGAATACATTAAATATAGATAATGAGATGGAAATCATAAGACGGTGATCATGTGATGCAGGTCAAGAAATGGAGATCCTGAGATGGATATTACTGAGGACTCCGACAAAAACAAAATCGATCAGTAATCAAACAACACTAAAACTAAAAACTAAATTTTTATTTTATTTTTCTGAATTATTTTTATGCTAAATATCAGGATAAACAACATATATTTGTAGCGCAATCAATTTATAGCGACTTTCTTTTAAAGGGTGATTTTTTAAGAGCTTGATAACTTTTTAAAAAAAAAAACGCATAAAATTTGCAAAATCTCATCGGTTCTTTATTTGAAACGTTAGATTGGTCCATGACATTTACTTTTTGAAGATAATTTCATTTAAATGTTGACCGCGGCTGCGTCTTAGGTGGTCCATTCGGAAAGTCCAATTTTGGGCAACTTTTTCGAGCATTTCGGCCGGAATAGCCCGAATTTCTTCGGAAATGTTGTCTTCCAAAGCTGGAATAGTTGCTGGCTTATTTCTGTAGACTTTAGACTTGACGTAGCCCCACAAAAAATAGTCTAAAGGCGTCAAATCGCATGATCTTGGTGGCCAACTTACCGGTCCATTTCTTGAGATGAATTGTTCTCCGAAGTTTTCCCTCAAAATGGCCATAGAATCGCGAGCTGTGTGGCATCTTGTTGAAACCACATGTCAACCAAGTTCAGTTCTTCCATTTTGGGCAAAAAAAAGTTGGATATCATCTCACGGTAGCGCTCACCATTCACAGTTACGTTACGATTCGCATCATCTTTGAAGAAGTACGGTCCAATGATGCCACCAGCCCATAAACCGCACCAAACTGTGACTTTTTCTGGATGCATTGGTAGCTCTTGCAATGCTTCTGGCTGATATTCACTCCAAAATCGACAATTCTGCCTATTTACGTACCCATTGAGCCAAAAATGAGCTTCGTCGCTGAACACAATTTCTTTCTTTCTGAACTTTCTTAACAGAGCACGCATTTTGATAATAAAATTCAATGATTTGCAAGCGTTGCTCGTTAGTAAGTCTATTCATGATGAAATGTCAAAGCATACTGAGCATCTTTCTCTTTGACACCATGTCTGAAATCCCACGTGATCTGTCAAATACTAATGCATGAAAATCCTAACCTCAAAAAAATCACTCTTTAGAATGGATTTCTCCAGCTTGTTGTGTAAACTAACCTGCAACTTCTTTACAAGACTATTGTTCCAATTTGTTTGCGCAAGACTGTGCTTCCAGTCAGGTGATTAGGTATTAGATTTCACTCCTGTTCCAATATCCACACATACACTAATCATTAAACAATAATAAGTAGTATCTAGTTTATGTTTAAAATTTCACACATATCTCTCATGATTACAAAATAAACTTATATCGATTCTATTTATTACGTCGTTTGACACGCAGAAAACGACCCAGATATGGGCCAGAGAGTAGAGTGACTGAAATGAAAACCAGTAGTAATTGATAGATTAAACAGCAGCAGCAACAACAAGTCCAAATATTTCATAATTACACCAAAAACAAAAGACAGAAAGAAGAAGTACAAACAACGACGACATCAACAACGAAGCAGACAATTTGTTAGGAAAAGAAAATGCAATCGTCGATAAACATTTGCTTTTGTAAGTACAGCCCAGTCAGTCCCCACGACAAATGAGACCACCAGCCAAACTAATGAACCGTTTGCACTGCCTCAATACGAAATAAAGTCACGTAGTTCGTCGAGCAGAAACAGAAAGCCCCATCGCCTCCAACATGTGCCGATAGTTATTGGGAACAGTACCAACACTACTAACAACAAAGACTATGAAAAGATATTGAATAAGAGAAAAATTGGTAGATAACTACGATTCAATTCATTGATTCAAAGTTTAATCATGCCGAAGATATTTAAAGAAATACTAAATAAAACAAAGAAAATCGAAAAAAAATAACGGCAGCATTAATAAAAAAAGAGTAAAATTCTCAATTCAAAATGCGTAACTTTAAGTTGGCGTTTAATTCGCCCCATAAATTATAGTGTCTATGGCCATTCTTCTGTGTCACCCAACCCCAACATCAATTACGATGACACAATTTCGTTGGGAATCAATGAATGGCGTCATATTGTAATGAAATCGATATGATCCTCTGGCTGGCCATGTTGTATGTTCATTAGAGCGTACCAGGTTACAAGTAAAAAAAAAAAAGTTCGCCGTACACCTTCGAATATGAAGTATTATTGAAAGGTAGTTTCAAAAAAATTTTTTTTATTTTTTTATGCCGAACGTAGGGGTCGCGCTTTTACATTTTTCTTATAACTTCTGCATTTATAAACGGATTTTAAAGTGTGATACATCGATGTTTTTGTCTCGACGAGGCCGATTTTTTTGAAAATCGACATACTTCCTTAGGAAGAGTTTCATGATTTTATGCGAGCTTTAATTTTCTGATATTAGAGTGGTACATTAGGGTAGTAGCAACTGAGATATGATGGGTAAGTACCAGAAGGGGGTGCTTGAGCTCAATGACTTCAAAGACAAAAAAATCGGCCTCCTCGAGACAAAAACATCGATGTATCACACTTTAAAACCCGTTTATAAATGCAGAAGTTATATAGAAAAATGTAAAAGCGCGACCCCTACGTTCGGCATAAAAAAATAAAAAAAATTTTTTTGAAACTACCTTTCAATAATACTTCATATTCGAAGGTGTACGGCGAACTTTTTTTTTGAGGTACGCCCTAATGTTCATGTGAGGGGTTGGAGGGGCGAGAAATATTAATCCTTTTTATCCATTTCCAATTTCATTAATTGCGGTCGTTGGCGGTTGTGGTGGTGGTTGCTGGTGGCATGCCACTAATGACATTCATTACATGGAAATCCATTGCATATGAAATGACTCCGTCCTACAGAGGAAACACACACATGCTTGTTCTATGGAATATAAATTTCCTGTGCAGAGCAAAGAGCTCAATGTAAGAGTTATTATTTTTTGTAATCAAATACAAATGTACTTCAATTAGAAAATCGACTTCAATAATTATTATTAAATATTCTTCGTTTTCGAGGACATATTAATCCGATAACTGAAGAGGCAGTATTTTTCCAAAGTGCTAGACATCGTTAACATAATTTTTTATTGAACTCCAAAAAAAACTAGGCCAAGTATAAGAGTGGGAAAACTAAGAGATGATAAAACCGATTAAGATTATTGCAAACCTAAAATTAAAAAAAATAAACAAGGAAAATATATTTGTAACAGAAAGTTTCCTGAAGAAATAGAATAACATTCAATTTTATTTTTATTTTTATTTTTATTTTTATTTTTATTTTTATTTTTATTTTTATTTTTATTTTTATTTTTATTTTTATTTTTATTTTTATTTTTATTTTTATTTTTATTTTTATTTTTATTTTTATTTTTATTTTTATTTTTATTTTTATTTTTATTTTTATTTTTATTTTTATTTTTATTTTTATTTTTATTTTTATTTTTATTTTTATTTTTATTTTTATTTTTATTTTTATTTTTATTTTTATTTTTATTTTTATTTTTATTTTTATTTTTATTTTTATTTTTATTTTTATTTTTATTTTTATTTTTATTTTTATTTTTATTTTTATTTTTATTTTTATTTTTATTTTTATTTTTATTTTTATTTTTATTTTTATTTTTATTTTTATTTTTATTTTTATTTTTATTTTTATTTTTATTTTTATTTTTATTTTTATTTTTATTTTTATTTTTATTTTTATTTTTATTTTTATTTTTATTTTTATTTTTATTTTTATTTTTATTTTTATTTTTATTTTTATTTTTATTTTTATTTTTATTTTTATTTTTATTTTTATTTTTATTTTTATTTTTATTTTTATTTTTATTTTTATTTTTATTTTTATTTTTATTTTTATTTTTATTTTTATTTTTATTTTTATTTTTATTTTTATTTTTATTTTTATTTTTATTTTTATTTTTATTTTTATTTTTATTTTTATTTTTATTTTTATTTTTATTTTTATTTTTATTTTTATTTTTATTTTTATTTTTATTTTTATTTTTATTTTTATTTTTATTTTTATTTTTATTTTTATTTTTATTTTTATTTTTATTTTTATTTTTATTTTTATTTTTATTTTTATTTTTATTTTTATTTTTATTTTTATTTTTATTTTTATTTTTATTTTTATTTTTATTTTTATTTTTATTTTTATTTTTATTTTTATTTTTATTTTTATTTTTATTTTTATTTTTATTTTTATTTTTATTTTTATTTTTATTTTTATTTTTATTTTTATTTTTATTTTTATTTTTATTTTTATTTTTATTTTTATTTTTATTTTTATTTTTATTTTTATTTTTATTTTTATTTTTATTTTTATTTTTATTTTTATTTTTATTTTTATTTTTATTTTTATTTTTATTTTTATTTTTATTTTTATTTTTATTTTTATTTTTATTTTTATTTTTATTTTTATTTTTATTTTTATTTTTATTTTTATTTTTATTTTTATTTTTATTTTTATTTTTATTTTTATTTTTATTTTTATATTTATATTTATTTTTATTTTTTTTTATGTTTATGTTTGACAAAATGAAAGCTAGACAACTTCCAAAAGATGAATAAAAGATGTCAATGAATTAAAAGGCACTCTTCAATCCCTTTCATGCATGATTCAATTGTTGTAGTAAAAATATGAGTCATAGAAATTCAAAAGCCTTATCAAAGAAAAACTTTTCCCATTATAATTTTAACGATATGAGGTCATTGCCTTGACTTAATGTCTCCAAAAGTTTTGCGTCATATCTCGAAAACTACCTAAACTATTTTCATTGCCCCCATTTTCAAGTTAATAGCACTAATTGTCCTGGTTTCCATATAAAAATAATGAGCATTTTAATATTTGTTCACAACGCACCACAAAAAAATCAGTCCGATAAACAGTGGGTTGAGAACAAAAACTAGAAAATAGGATTATTAAGGCAAAACATACAACAATGAGAATATCTAGCAATTGCTGTTTGGAGTAGGATGTACTGCAGTAATACTGCAATTTTAGATAAAAAAACAAAGAATAGAAAATTTAGTTGTCTTTATCTCACTACGTTCCGTGTCATTTCTTCCCACTGTTGCCAGTACAAGGCAACTTTCAATTGTGTTATACTTACACCCCCTTACAAAAAGTGTTATATCAACAAACATTAGTAATAAGCTAAACGAGCAGTAAGTAGCTCCTTCAACTCCTGTCCCCTCCCTTTGAAAAAAAATCAAACAATAAAAAACTGAAAACAAAGACCAAACAACAACAAGTTGTGCTGGTTCTCATGGGGGTTACGACAGACTGTCTTGTTACTAATGTTACAGTTGAGCTGCTCTTCTTGGAGGGGACACCCAGTAGCGATGTAGGGTTAGTGTCAGGACTTTCTGTTGTTGGTGGTGTTGCTGTTACTACATTTGTATGCTTGTGGAATACTGTCCTGCGCCCTGTATTTTAAGCACGCCACGCCAGTAAAGTTTAATGTTAAGGTTAATTTAGCTTAGAAAGATAATTGCTGCTAATAAAAGTAAAGCGTCCTTAGACGAGGACGAGGACTCCAATTGTCGTGGACAGACTGTTTAATGTCGTGGGGACATATTGTGTTGTAGGGTCGGAGGGTCCTTTTCCTTGTAGTTGTTCGCATTCTTGCTGCTGCTATTTCTGCTTTTGCCATCGAAGGACATTACTTGGTATTGGCTAAAGTCACGTTATTGAAGTTGTGAAAGGATATAAATGTATGTGCATACTTATGTACACTTAAGCAACGTAGGGAAATAATTGAAAATAATTATAGAGTTATCCAAAAGTTTCCCCAGAATATGTTCCGTTGTACGAGGGCGATTATTTTATGCCATGAAATGTGCCAACGGAAATCGATTTCAATTTAATGTGAGTGGCAACACAAAGTGGAAAGTTTAATTCGAGGAAATAAGTTCAAAGAAAAGAAATTTAATTTAAGAAATGCGTAACTTTGTTTGGAAAGAGTTGGATATTAACGAACATTGATAACTTAAAGAAAATTTAACAAAAAATTAAAATTTAACAAAAATTAAAAATTAAACGATTGAAGGGGAAAATGTTCATTACCCTTAAAAACATAAAGAAAAAAGACAAAATCTGATTTTTATAGAGGAACTGTTTCAATTTGTAAACTGTGTATTTGAATTAAATCTGTTCCCAATTTTGGACGGAGGAGAAAGAAAACTACAGAAAGGATGGGGGTATATTCATTTTGTCATTCCGTTTGTAAGACCTTGAAATATTCACAGAAGACTCCATAACGGTTGGGATTGAAAGTGGGCGAAATCGGCCCAGAGACAAACAATTTTCGCTATGTACTAAAATAGCCCTAATATTTAGATTTTTTAAGCTAATTTTCTTAGAACTTTTGCTTTATATGCACTTGAAATTTGTTGCGGTGCGAAAATACCGTAGAGTGAAGTTTTAGCAGGCAAAATGGGCCAAAAAGGCATAAAAAATGGTACTAATGATACGACAACATATAGAATAACGAAATTCGGTGGGTGTGCATTGCTATAATTGCAGACACGTAAAATAGAGGGATTTTTCAAAATTTGTTCCTTTAAGGGATACAATTGGAAAAGAGGGATACAAATGGTACCAACCAAATCGCTGAAGTTTACATCAAGAAATTCTGTGTATACATTCAACTTACTGTGTAGACGCGAAACAAAAAATAATTTTTCGAAATTTGCACTTTTAGGTGGAAAAAGGGGCGAATGGGTATACAAATGGTACCAACCAAACGGCTGCATGTATAATAATGAAATAGATACGAAAAATAAAGACATATTTCGATATTCGTGTCGTCAGGATCTAAATTGGACCAATTTTGCCACCAATAAAGCGGCTGTATCTAGAATCATTATATTCAGTACTTGCACTCGTCTAACTGCGTAGAGGCGGAATACCAACAACGGAAACTGCTGGTATTGGTATTATAATTGCTCGTCAGTTTGTCAAGAATTTTAGCAAATATTCAGAGTTTTTCTGAGCAGTTAAGTAATAAAATAATATATAAATAATTACAAAATTAATCAAATCAAAATAAAAATCCAAATCAAAATCAGTAAAAACGCTTTTTCAAGTTTTTTTTATTAATTTTAAGTAAACTATATTTAATACAACATATACGATGATCTGAGAAAACCGCTTAAAATGTTCCCAATCGTATCTAGTTCTGGCACTGATTGGATTTGAACACATATTTTCAAGTGGCTCTGTCAGTGCCAACCAAGAGTTTTAGA
The DNA here is from genome assembly GCA_947397865.1 of Polietes domitor. Taxonomy (NCBI): domain Eukaryota; kingdom Metazoa; phylum Arthropoda; class Insecta; order Diptera; family Muscidae; genus Polietes; species Polietes domitor. The sequence goes on along the minus strand of OX377621.1, from coordinate 28,507,664 downwards.
CGTCAAATTACCACATAAGCTGACATCATTAATTGCCGGTTAGCACTAACTTTGGATAAAATAAATCTGTGGAAAAACGTAGAAGTTCCCTATGGCATATTAGTGGATATTGCTATAAACGTACATATACCAGGTATATGTCGATAGGGATATATCACTAAACTGGTTCCAAAGTATGAATTAACTTGGTAATTCACTTGTATGTACTATGTATGTTTAAATAAAAATATTGTAAATCTTATATGATCACATTTTAATAAAACTGCATAATAATTCCGGAAAATATTGTGCAATCTCTATAAACATCTAACATAATTGGTAAAAATAATACGTGACAGATCTTCGGCTCTCTCTCAACCTTTAAAACAATATAGTCTTTTTAGTTGTGAACAGACAGATTTTATTCAAATATGTCTTGTTTTATTCGATACGATACTTTATTGGACTTAGCCTCGATATCCATCATTTTGACTTACACTGCACTATGGTCCCAAATCCATTTTTTTGGCAGAAATTCAAAAAATTAAAATTGGAAAGTGGTAAATGTGTATATATTTTCTTTATGGCAACACTCCAAGCAATCAAGAAAATATACTGGAGAAAATTAGGTGGCAACACCACAAGCCTGAATGGTACTTAAACTTGAAAAAACTGTAAAATGATATTTAACATTTTATGATTATAGTGGTCTTGTAAGTATTCATAGGTATTGTAATTTGTGATTCGTAGTGAACATAACCTATAAATGTCGTGGACCAAAAGTTATATGTATGACTCAACTTGACTCAAAGTGTAAATGTGAAAGTGTTCGTCTGAGGTTGTAGTTTTTGGTAGAATTAATATCTCGTCAGCATTTTTCGGCAAACTCCAAAAATTGTCATTTTATTTTATGATTATGATTATGTCTCTGAATTAGTTTTGTGTACGAGACCCATCAATATTTTATTTAAAAGGTATTGAAAGTACCATTAAAATGGTATACAACATCATTCACCTTTTTGTACATATTTATACATTTTACTTTATTTCTTGAAATAATTATTTAAATTGCAGTTTGAAGTAATGTAATGTTTTGAATAATGTTTAGAAAAACACATTTCGTCAAAAAAAAACTCTTCATTATTTTAAGCTTTCATAAAATTTTGTTTTTGGTCACCCTGTAGCAATACAGGGTGATAATTATGTTGGTTATATATTGAGTTTATATGGGAGGTGGTAGTGGGCGTGGTCCGATCGGCCCAATTTTATTTTTATTTTTTGCGTATGATATGTCTAGCAAATGTGCAAAATTACAAGACTGTATATTTATTTTTCGACCTTATGCCATAAAAAATGGATTTGGGACCAGTGTGCACTGGATAATTATCCAGTCTAAGTCAAACATTTTTAACTCAAAATTATTTTTTCAAAATTTGTTTTCACACGCACATTGACATTGCTTTTGGCGACAATTTTAAAAAAGATTTTTTTATTTTGAGTGAAATTTTAACATTTTATTTAAATTTTTGTTTGGCAGCTTAGTTATCCAGTCTTAAAGAAAATCAGCCATAATATATATGTATCGAAATAATAATATCGTCATCATTATCAAGTCAATTCAAAAAGTAAATATAAATAAGAAAAACAACCATAATGTTGCAATAAAATTAATTAATGTAAGCATTTCGAAAATCAAAATAAAAGAATTAAAATTGCAAAAACTTTAAAAGATATAACGTGGCTATACTATTCCACTTCAATATTTAAAAAGTAATTGAAATTGCCTTCAAAACAAAGTATATTACATTAAAACCGTTGTTATATTGGTCATAACTCGTGAAAAAATTTCTAAATACGTATAATACATATTTATTAGAATAATATATACTTTCAAAACAAAAATCGTACCGCATGACATTTAATGACTCATATTCAGACTATCAACTACTTCATGGGACAAAATTGTTCATTTCTGAAATAAACATTTTGAGAAAATAAATTCAATTAAAGTTTTGATAAGCCAGGAGAATTTGTTTAACGTGTTATACACTTCATGGGGACATTGATTTTAAACAAATATTGATGTATGTTTATAACTTAGTTTGTTCTTTGCAATGATAAATACTTAATATCTGAGATCACATAGTAATTCTGTTCACAAGTGGAATATTTTGATTAATTGTAATCATAACAACAAACATAATATATTAACCTGACCTAAAGCTTAAACATAAATCCCAAATGTTACAAAATGATGTTGTAATCGGCTGCGTCGAGGGTGTGGGATGGTACCCCACACACAAATGATGGCCCATCAGGCACGCACGCATAACGAAGAAGAGAAAATAATAAAGTAAATACGACATTTACTTACTGGGAACAGTATATAAATGTAAACACACGTGATGTGGATGGATGTTTTATTAACATATAAACAATCACCACCATCATCATCTGCATTAGCATCAACATCAACATCGTCATCCAACGAAATCGTTATCATCACCATCATCAGCAACAGCATTACCATTGACATTGCCATCACCATCCTACTCTTCATTTGAGAGAGAGTGAGAGAGCAAGAGAGTCCACACAGTCAAAGAAGCTGTTGTTTTCTGTTTTCATTGTTGTTCTTATTGAAGCAACAAATGTTACGTGATGTTTATCGCAGCAAAGAAAAGTGATAATTGGAATTATGTGTAATAGAATAGGTCACATCCCAATGTGCGCTCGACTGAGCAGCAGTACACCCTGTGAAAATTCACACACTCGCACGCACACACATCCACACAAATCTACGAGGAGTGTTTGTTTCATCTGATAATTCGAATGATGTTGTCGGCTCGGCTCGACTCTGCTGTTAAATGTAATGAAGAGAGGATGAGGGTGATGGAGAGGGAGAACGAGTGTGATAGAGAGTACGAAATACGAAAGTTAATGGCCAAATTAAATAAATTAGCAACACTCACGCACTGTGGCCGCACACATACACACTCACTTAATTTTCCAACACTCTTCTCTCTCTCTTATGAGCCCGCATCCTTCACACAACAATTATTCCGCGGGAAAACAAATACGACAACGAGTACACAACGAATTAGATTTAATACGCGCTATACAGCCAGCCAGCCAAGCAGCTGCCTAGCCTCCTTGTTGTTGTTGTAACTTAACGGAAAGAGTACAACCCCTGTTGAACATTGGTGACGTTGTTTCTGTTGCTGGGGAGAAAAAGGAGAAGACTATGGACGACCGACCATGTTGTTGTCCTCGGAGTGTGTTAAAAGTTAATTTCTGTGGTTATGGCGGGGAGGGGGAGGGGGGATGATGTATGAACAGCAAAGTTGTTGTTTCCGTTGTTTTGTGATCCGTCCCGCACCAAAACAAGTACAAGTACGAACCTAAAAATCCACCACCATCCATCCATTAGAGTTCATTTTCGGAGGGAGTTGTATTTTATGGGATAAATACCGGCAGCAGAGCATGAAATTGAAACGACAAAGTTAAATTAAAACTAAAATAAGAAACATTTTCAAATTTCCTGTCTGTTTCAGCGAGAACAGAGTACCGGTTTGAGGGAAACACAGGGCAGGGTCACTCTCAGGGCACTGTTATAAAAATGGCAGTTTGATACTCAAACTTTTCTAAAAAGACAAGTTTGATAATCAAACTGTTCTAAAAAGACAAGTTTGATACTCAAACTGTTCTAAAGAGACAAGTTTGATACTCAAAATGTTCTAAAGAGACAAGTTTGATACTCAAAATGTTCTAAAGAGACAAGTTTGATACTCAAACTGTTCTAAAGAGACAAGTTTAATACTCAAACTGTTCTAAAGAGACAAGTTTGATACTCAAACTGTTCTAAAGAGACAAGTTTGATACTCAAACTGTTCTAAAGAGACAAGTTTGATACTCAAACTGTTCTAAAGAGACAATTTTGATACTCAAACTGTTCTAAAGAGACAAGTTTGATACTCAAACTGTTCTAAAGAGACAAGTTTGATACTCAAACTGTTCTAAAGAGACAAGTTTGATACTCAAACTGTTCTAAAGAGACAAGTTTGATACTCAAACTGTTCTAAAGAGACAAGTTTGATACTCAAACTGTTCTAAAGAGACAAGTTTGATACTCAAACTGTTCTAAAGAGACAAGTTTGATACTCAAACTGTGCTAAAGAGACAAGTTTGATAATCAAACTGTTCTAAAAAGATCAGTTTGATAATAAAACTGTTGTAAAAAGACAGGTTCTGTTCTAAAAAGATCCGTTTGATACTTAAACTATTCTAAAAAGATCCGTTTGATACTTAAACTGTTCTAATAAGAGCATTTTGATAATCATACTGTTCTGAAATGAGCAGTTTGATAATCAAACTGCACTAAAAAGAACAGTTTGATACTCAAAGAGCAGTTTGATATTTAGACTGTTCTAAAAAGAGCAGTTAGACATTCAAACTGTTCTAAAAACACAAGTTTGATACCCAAAGGGTAGTTTGGTACTCAAACTATTCTAAAAAGAGCAGTTTTATACTCAAACTTATCTAAAAATAGCGGTTTGAATCTCAAAGAGCTGTTTAGTAATCAAACTGTTCTAAAAAGAGCTGTTTGAATCTTAAAGAGCTGTTTAGTAATCAAACTGTTCTAAAAGAGCTGTTTGATGCTCAAACTGTTCTAAAATAGTTAATTTTATTTTTATATAGTTATTTTTTCTTTGGTGAAAGCGACTATAATACCAAACAAGCCTCAGGATCCAAATAATGATATTTATTTGGTAAGTTATCTACTATCCCCTCGATACATAAAAATCAATATTTGCCGTTTCCCTTCTCAGCAAAAGACTTTGTTGTTTCTCCCTTCCTCTCAAACTCCCCTTCCTTAGCATCGTTAAATATATGATTTTCTCCTTCTGTTTCTTTTTTGTACTTGCTTTTGGTTTGGTAATGTTTGTTTTTATTGATTTAATGGCCCGCAAAAATAATCTGTTGCCAGTCAGCCACCATAGTGGTCGACCAACCGACCCCCAGCACTCAACTCTCAATGGGCTGGCAGTTAAATGAACATTGGGATTATCGCTCGCCCAATTTACTTCAGCGCAACAATTACAAGCCGTTACAAATGTTGGCCATAAATATCGCATTAATTTCTGGCAAACACACAGTGCGTGACCTATCAATGAGCAATGATTTATCGGGAATTTTTATTAAAAATTCTACGATGAATGGAAGAGAAGCAGGGAGGGGAGGAGGAAATGCTCTCAGAATGGTTTGGCAATTGTTTGAAATTATATTTTGCACAATGTGCGTTGAATTCCTTGAATTCAGCACAAAACAATTGTGGGTAGGTAGTCGTCGTCATAATCGGATAATCAAACACCACCACGTGTAGGTATGTATTTATGTTGAGCACATATTAGCTTCGTTTCTGCCCACAGGGTAGTAAATCTTGATACACAATATGGGGCAAGTGTGAAGAGTCAAGTAAACAATTAAGTGTCATCAATATTTGCGAGTTGAGCCAGAACAAATAGATAGAAAAATACAAGATTTTGATGCGTTTGAAACTCAAACTGTACTGATGTGTACTTATGTGTCAAACTGTTCTAAAATGACCAGTTTGAATATCAAACTGTTCTAAAATGACCAGTTTGAATATCAAACTGTTCTAAAATGATCAGTTTGAATATCAAACTGTTCTAAAATTAACAGTTTGAATATCAAACTGTTCTAAAATTAACAGTTTGAATATCAACCTGTTCTAAAATGCCCAGTTTGAATATCAAACTGTTCTAAAAAGCCAAGTTTGAATATCAAACTGTTCTAAAAAGCCCAGTTTGAATATCAAACTGTTCTAAAAAGCCCAGTTTGAATATCAAACTGTTCTAAAAAGCCCAGTTTGAATATAAAACTGTTCTAAAAAGCCCAGCTTGAATATCAAACTGTTCTAAAAAGCCCAGTTTGAATATCAAACTGTTCTAAAAAGCCCAGTTTGAATATCAAACTGTTCTAAAAAGCCCAGTTTGAATATCAAACTGTTCTAAAAAGCGCAGTTTGAAAATCAAACTTTTCTAAAAAGACAAGTTTGAATATCAAACTGTTCTGAAAAGACCACTTTGAATATAAAACTGTTCTAAAAAGACCAGTTTGAGTAGCAAACTGTTCTAAAAAGACCAGTTTGAGTAGCAAACTGTTCTAAAAAGACCAGTTTGAGTATCAAACTGTTCTAAAAGACCAGTTTGAATATCAAACTGTTCTAAAAGACCAGTTTTAATATCAAACTGTTCTAAAAGACCAGTTTTAATATCAAACTGTTCCAAAAAGACCACTTTGAATGTAAAACTGTTCTAACAAGACCAGTTTGAGTAGCAAACTTTTCTAAAAAGACCAGTGTGAGTATCAAACTGTTCTAAGAGACCAGTTTTAATATCAAACTGTTCCCAAAATACCACTTTGAATATCAAATTGTTCTAAAAAGACCACTTTGAATATCAAACTGTCCTAAAAAGACCACTTTGAATTTCGAACTGTTCTATAAAGACAAGTTTGAGTATCAAACTGTTCTAAAAAGACCAGTTTGAATATCAAACTGTTCTAAAAAGACCACTTTTAATATCAAACTGTTCCAAAAGACATGTTTGAGTATCAAACTGTTATAAAAAGGCTAGTTTAAATACCAAACTGTTTAAAAATTCCAGTTTAAGTATCAAACTGTACAAAAATAACAGCTTCGGTATCAGACTGTTGTAAAAAGACCAAAATTTTATTTATATTTAATAAACTAGGTTTCCGAACTTAATCGATATTCCGGAAGCAAGTTAAGTTTTTATTTACTCGATTTTCCATGTTTCCCTCGCTGCAATTTAAGCGCATATTTTGCAAACTATTACACAATTTATTAATAATTTAACTTTTCATCGCACACATTTTACACATAACTATGTATGTATGTATGTATATAATTATGTAAGCTTCCATATACAATATATTATAGCACACATGCCTATCTCCATATCTGTTCGATACAACATGTGTTAATTTTATTAATTATCCATTTATCATTTTTGACTTGTCGCCTGGGTTGTATGGGTGGTTCGACGACGTTTTGAGCAAATTAAATTTTTAATTTGGTGTAAGTGTGCGAGTGGCTGTGTGCAATTATTTATCAATTGTAACGACATATTGTTTTAATTTTTTAAATATAAATCAATTACAGATCGTTCATTTATTGCCGTTTGTGGTATTTTATAATGAAGAAATGTAATTCGCACAGCAGTATTTATGCCACCAAAAGATTGTGTAATGTTGGCTAAAAGTGGGTTAATTTTGTTTCTTTTACATAAACACCGACTGATGACTGCAGCAAGTGGCAAACAACGAATGTAAGTAGTGAATGCTAACTGTGTCCACACTTACAGCTTACACTGAGAGGCTTAACCTAAAGAACTGCACAGTTGCATGATGTAGGCCGGTCAACGAGGAAGTGCAGTTGCATGGGCGTTTTTCTCTTGCCACTTGTCGTAGGTTCGAGGCCCAAAGGTATAGCCTCCTTTGCCCACGCGTTTTGTTTAAACGATTAACATCGTTGTAAACGTTGTAACAGAGCACAGTGGTTATTAAAAAATGTATAGTTTCGAAATTGTGCACAGTGGTTTAAAATGTTGCATTTATAGATATATGAAGTTAATTCCTAAGCTTTCGAATGTTTTGTTGGGGAGGTGATGATATAGGATAAGTTAAATCATCTGCATACCATCAACAGTGTTGTTGGTTATTTCGTCGATGTTTTGTTAGGCAAACCTACTCTATAGCTTCAAGTTGAAATATTGACCGGAGAAAAGAAGAAAGTGCACGTACGTATCTGATTTGTGACTGCTTTTGTATTTAAAAGTTATGTGACACTAATAAAGTTGAATACTTATTTAGATAGAGTAATTGTCAATAACAAAAGATATTTTTAATGAAACGAGACATTGATAAAATTCTTCAAAAATTAAAAAAAAAACTAAAAGATGATATTCCAAAGAAATAAATATTTTTAAGAAAAGCAATTCATTTCAAAATAGTTACTTTTTATAATAACAATTTTTATTTAATGAGTTATTTTTTGTAATAATATAACGAAGAAAGGTAATATTTAGACCAGTTAGCAAATTTCTGTTTAAAAAAAAATACTAGGCGATATTAAAGATTAGATTTTCTTTGATTACTTTTATTTTAAAAATTTGTCTAAAATTAAATTTAAAATTGTTGATATCTTATTTAGCTAGATAATTTTTTTGCAAAATTTTGAAAAAAAAATACAAAATGATCTTCTGTTGACTTTGAAAATGTTTTTTATTTCAAAAAAATTGCAAATTACTAATTAATTTAATTATTTTTTATTTATTTAATATTTTTTTTCTTTTCCAAAACAAAGAAACAGCAAGAATAAAAACACAAATTTGACACATATATATAAAACTAAAAACTGCAAATAATAAATATATAAATTTCATCATATTGCCATAAACGAGTTTTCAAATTCAGTTTTTTTGGTGTACTTCAAAAATATGTTAAATTTGTCTATATGTAAATTATCTTTATATTATTGTCATCTTTATATAAAAAACTCATTTTTTTTTTTTTTTCAACAATGAAGGAAAAATATTTTTTTTAAATTTTTCTTTTGAAATAAAAAAATATTTTAGAAGTTAAAAACAAATTATATTGTACTTTTTGTTTTGGAAATATATAATGAAATTTGTTCTATCAATTTTTTTCTTTCAAAGCAAAGAAAAAAAAAACAAAAATAAAATAATACAAATTAAAAATTTTAAATATTAAAATTAAAAAAAAATAAATTACAAATAAAAGGTTATATATAAGCTTTACTGCCATTAAACGGATTTTTTATTGCGTTTGCTTTATTATAATCAATATCAATAATGAGTGTAATTTTTCTAAATGTAAATTATCTTTATTAAAAAAATATTTTCAAAGTAAGAACAAACAAAGACCTCGAGCTCGTTTTTTAATTCAATAAAGATTTTAATAGTAAGAACAAATATTTTTTTTCTAAGACTAATTTTGAAAATATTTTTTTTGCAGAATTTTTCTTTTGAAAATAAAAATAATTTTATATGTGAAAAACAAATTATTTTGTATTTTTTTGCAAAGTTTTGCTTTGGGAAAAATTAATTGAAATTTGCTCTATCTAAATAAGAAACCAAACATGTTCTTTTTTCCATGCTTTATATAAGGTTACTTTCTATATATGTTTGTGTGCCACAAAATTTGAAATCAATTTTTGAAAGCTTTTTTCTCAACCAATTTTGCTCAAATTTTGCACACTTAATCATTTTCGATGACAATACAAGGAAATGGAAAAATTTGACCAATTGGACAAAGGGGCGTGGTACCTCCCATACAAACCACAAATTAAAAATCTATTATTTCTGCTCCTGATAACGGTATTTAAACAAAATTTGGTACGTCGGTTTGGTGTGCATGTTGTAAGTGCTGCTGCAAATATGGGCGGGATTGTACAAAGGGGCGTGGTACCTCCCATACAAACCACAAATTAAAAATCTATTATTTCTGCTCCTGATAACGGTATTTGAACAAAATTTGGTACGTCGGTTTGGTGTGGATTTTTTAAGTGCTGCTGCAAATATGGGCGGGATTGTACAAAGGGGCGTGGTACCTCCCATACAAACCACAAATTAAAAATCTATTATTTCTGCTCCTGATAACGGTATTTGAACAAAATTTGGTACGTCGGTTTGGTGTGCATTTTTTAAGTGCTGCTGCAAATATGAGCGGGAATGGACAAAGGGGCGTGGTACCTCCCATACAAACCACAAATTAAAAATCTATTATTTCTGCTCCTGATAACGCAGTAATTTTTCCTTCTACAAAAGATAACTAAAAAAGAATTTCTAGGCCCAATAGAATTCTTCTTGCATAAAGCATGGATTTGAAAAAAAAAAATTTTTTTTTGATTTACTAGTTTATTTTTTACTCTTTTATCTCTCAAAACAAAAAAAATATTAAACAATTTTCACTTTTTTTATTTTTTTCTCTTAAAAAAAGAAAAATAAAAAATATATAAAAAAGGAAAAAACAAGACATATATATTTTTTTGTATCTTATCTAAAAGTCATATTGCCATATATGGTTTTTTAAATTCACGTTACTTAATTAAATTTAAAAAAAAATTACCTTTTCTGCATGTAAGGTATCTTTATTAAAAATATTTTCAAATTCAAAAACAAATAATTTTTTATTTATATTTTAAAGTAATTTTAAAAACATTTTTGCAAAATATTACTTGCGGAAATAAAAAAATGTTAGATGTGAATTTTGGTCTAGCTCAATAAGAAACCAAAAATTTTATAATTTAAAAAATATTTTTTTTAATCTTTTCTATTTCAAATCAAAGAAAAAGTACAAATTAAAATTTAAAATATACAAATATTAGAAATACAAACAAGAAATATATACATTTTTGTAGCCATATTTCCATAAGTTTGCTTTGTTATATTTCAAAAATGTATTTAATTTTTCTAAATGTAAATTATCATTATGAAAAAATATTTTGAAGGTCAAAAACAAATCATTTCTTTTATTTATTTATATTTAGTAGTTTTAAAAAATATTTTTTTTTTTTGGAAAAAATTTCTTGTGGAAATAAAAAATTTTAGTCAAAAAAAAATATTTTGTTTTTTTTTTTTTCAAAAAAACCAAAAATGTTTTTTTAACATTTTTTTTATTTTACTTTTTTTTGTTAAAAAAATATATTTTTTGTTTTATGTAGATATATTATATGAATTTGGAAAAACTTTTTTTCGTGTCTACTCAGTCAGAGGAATGTATACAGCGAATTTCGTGGTTCTAGCTGCATCCATTTGCTTGGTACAATTTTTATCCCCTTTTTACATTTGCACCCCAAAAAGTACGAATTTCGAAAATTTCCATTATTTTATGTGTCTACGCAATCGGAGGAATATATACACCGAACTTCATTATTCTAGGTGCAGCCGTTTGGTTGGTACTATTTTTATCACTCTATCCCCATTTAACCCCTTAAAAGTAAGAATTTAGAAAAAATAACTTTATATTATGTATCTACTCTATTAGAGGAATGTACACTAGAGCGTACCAGGTTACAAGTAAAAAAAAAAAAGTTCGCCGTACACCTTCGAATATGAAGTATTATTGAAAGGTAGTTTCAAAAAAATTTTTTTTATTTTTTTATGCCGAACGTAGGGGTCGCGCTTTTACATTTTTTTATATAACTTCTGCATTTATAAACGGATTTTAAAGTGTGATACATCGATGTTTTTGTCCGATTTTTTTGTCTTTGAAGTCATTGAGCTCAAACATGATTCATGATTTTATGCGAGCTTTAATTTTCGATTATTAGAGTGGTACATTAGGGTAGTAGCAACTGAGAAATGATGGGTAAGTACCAGAAGGGGGTGCTTGAGCTCAATGACTTCAAAGACAAAAAAATCGGCCTCGTCGAGATGTATCACACTTTAAAATCCGTTTATAAATACAAGTTATATAGAAAAATGTAAAAGCGCGACCCCTACGTTCGGCATAAAAAAATAAAAATTTTTTTTTTGAAACTACCTTTCAATAATACTTCATATTCGAAGGTGTACGGCGAACTTTTTTTTTGAGGTACGCCCTAATGTACACGCCAAATTTCGTGTTTCTATCTGCTGTCGTTTGATAGGTACCATTTTTATCCCTTTTTGTCCCATTTCGCCCCCGACAAATAAAAATCACTCTATGGTGCCCTTTTATGCTATAAAGGGAATGCGAATTACAAATATCAAGTAAATACTAGCTAATATATTCAAAAAACATGCTGAAATACGCTAAATATTAGGGGTATTTTCAGTCCTTGAGAGGGAAAATTTTTTCCCTCTGGGCCGATTTCGCCTACTTTCAATCCCAACCGATCTGCAAACATAAGACACATTTAGGAAAAATTTTAACCTCCTAGCTCATTTCGTTCGGCCGCTATCGTGCTTTCAACAGACAGACGGACATGGCTATATCGTCTTACAATTTTACCACGACCCAGAATATATATACTTTATGTTGTCTCCGATGAATATTTTAAGGTGTTACAAACGGAATGACAAAGTGAATATACCAACCATCCTGGAGGTGGAGGGTATACAAATATCACATTAGAAAGCTAGATTTGACATTTTGTGCAAATTCTCATATTATACATGAATGCCAAAATGGTAAATAATAATTTCCATTTAATAAGGAGATATAATGAATACCTATTTAATATCTTTAGGCACAGCAAATATTTTAAAAAAGCACCGATTTCCGCAAAAAATTGCTTATATGTCATTTAAAGACACCTAATATTTAGAGCTGCCGCTTATGTACAAAGAGGCGCTTTGTGCAAATATTTCATTTGCCTAAAATACCTTAAATGTGTCCTGTACTAAAGGCCAGTTTAGACGTAAAAAATATTTCCGCTGAAAGATGTTTTGTAAAAATTTTTGCATTTTTGGAGTAACATTAGAGAATGTACTATCTGAGATTTTGTGCAACACGTTTTTGATGTTTGCGTGGAGTTTGCGCAAAATGTTTTTGAGCTTTTATTTGCTATGCCGAAATCCTTTATTACTTCGGCATTGTTTGTAAATCTTATGAAAATATCCGACAAATTTATTAGGATTGTAAACATTGTTTAATATCAACTCGTTTAGAACTTACGTTTTTTCACTCGCCGACATTTCATCATCCTGCACGACCTGCGAATCAGATGGTGGTGTGACCGTAGACGATTCCGGTTCGGCAATGCTTGCCGTCGACACAGTCATCAGGCACGTGTCCATATCCGCAGTGATATTAATCTTAATAACATCCGACGATGAGCCAGTCATCGAAGGTGGTAAATACCATTTGGTGTGGGAGCCACTGCTGGCGTAAAAGTCCAAAGTGCATGGCTTTTTGTTAACCTGCTGCTGCTGCAGCGGCTGATCGGAGGAGCAGCCTCCATCATAGTAGTTGAGTGAGGAATCATCTAGTGAAGAATCGTATTCATTAACAGACTCACGGCCACTGTCAAAGGCGATGTCCAGATGGACAATATTTGGTTGTGGCGAAGAAGAAGACGAAGCCAACATCAAATTACTTTGGCAATCGGCCAAACATGGGGATGATGGCGCTGTCACTTGGATTTGGTGGGTAGTAGTAGCACTAGAAGAAGTGACTAAAGCGGCGGAGTGCAGAGGTGCAACACTAGCTGGTGCTTGTTGTTCTTCTTCGGTGCTTTGGTGCTGCTGAGGGGAAGAAGAAGAGCAATGTAATGCGTTGGCGCACAAAACATCTGACAAGGGCTGCTGCTGCTGCTCAGCCGTTGGGGATTTTGTGGAGGCTGACAAGGAGCCGAAGGTTGTTGCAGCTGCACTTGCTGCTGCTGCCGTTGTTGTTGTTGTTATGCTTTCAGAATTCATTGTTGTTATACACTTTTTCCGTTTGTTTTGGGGGGGACAAATTTTTATTTTTGGTTATGAAACTTTTTCTTATAAGAATTTTTCTCGCGTTCTTTATTCCACTTTTATTTTTATTTTAGCTGCACTTCGTGTGGAAATTTTAAATATGTTTTTTGTTTTCTTTTCTTGCTTTGTTTTAATTAAAGGAATCTTTTCTCACTTGGCGGCCTGCATGACTTTTGCACTGCAAATTGACATTTCACACACACACAGCCACTGACACAAGCATAGAGATGCCCTCATAAACTTTGACATTTTTATTTCGCAGGCTCGTTGGTCTGCCTGAACTTATTTTCGTATTGATTCCTTCCCACTCTTTTTCGTGTGTTGGGGACCTTTTCGTCGTCGCTGTGGCACACGAAAGCACGACGAAAGTTAGAACACTCACTCACTCGCACAGAACCGATGAAAAATATGGAGGTATTTTATGAATGAAATTCACACAAATTCCCGAATTGACACTGTTTGTTTTGTTTGTTGGTTCATTAATTGACAATATTTCTCTTGTTAAATATGCATTTATTTGTTTTGTTTATTTATTTAGTTGCAAAATACACAACGGTTTTCCTACGACGACAACACACTCGTCGCTACGAACGTTGGCGGACTTTTTGTTTTCGGAAAAAAAACCGCCGTAAACACACCCTGCCTTAGGAAAGAAAAAATTTACACTGAATGTGAATTTGGAGACTGACAAGAAAACAAGAAAAACAAAAACTCTACAAAAACATTCTCGACACCAACGTTGGCGGGCGGAACAACGGAACAAAACACGAGAAAAAAAAAAACAAACCCAACTCACACACACACGGCACATGCCAGCACAAATGAAATGTCTGTTATTTTGTTTCTATTTCTACTTCGTTCGCTGTGTACAACGGTCTCTCTGCCACTCTCTGTTAGAGATGTGCGAGAGTGCAAGCCGAGAAACGATAACTGTTTCATTTGCAACGATTACTCCGACTCAGCACAACATAGTGTGTGTGTGTGCACAGCCAAAGGAGAGTGCGTGTGTTTGTGCGCCGTGGAGAGATTGTGTGCGGTGTTTGGTGGTGAGAAATGTAAACAAAAAACACGACAATGTTACGTTCTCTTTTCGTTTCGGTCCTTGCACACATTGTTGTTGTCGGTCGTCTGATTGGATGAACAAGAAGAAGCATCAGAAAAATGCATTTCGCCCGAAAGTATGCTACAAGTATGTATACAAAATATTTATACTCGTTTCGGGTACAGTAATGGGCAAACGGTAATGATACACTAGTGAGCATCAGACTGTTGTACACTTCAGACAAAGGGAACTCACTTCAAATATATCCACTTTTTTTCAGAAACTAAAAAAATTGAAGAAGGTGCACACATATGGATATTTCCAGAGAAAGGTCTGCCATTCTCGAAAAATAAAAAGTTGAAAAAATATTGTTTCTGACTTATATCAGTAAACGAAAATATAATTAAATTAAATATGATTAGGATGAAAATTCGAATAAATTGGAGATGGTTAAAAAACAATATAAAATAAGTCAGTCATTCCATGTCAAACCGACCAAAAAATTCACATCGCTCCGATTTTAAAAAATTCTCAGACAATATTCTTCTTTAACAAGTAAAAAACGGTGTTAAGTTCGGCCTGGAACTTTATATTCCCACCACCATCTGCCGATTTTCGTAGAAGTGCAGTAATATTACAAGAAAATATAAGTGCAATACAGCGACGTACGAGAGTAGTGAAACTACGGTAGCTTTAAGTTACATGTCTTTTTATTTTCTTGTTTACCCTGATGATGCAATTCAATGTAATTGCGAAATATTGGAAAAGTAGTATATTTAAATAAATAAAATAATCAAGGTCTCGAGCTCAAAAAACCCAAAAATTTTCTGGAATATATATATTTTTTAACATAGCCAAACCAAAACAAATACAAATATGGAAAAAAATTTATAAATAAATTTAATAGTTTTATTATTGCAAACCACGCTTATAAGACAAGGATACCAATACGTTGGTGGCCACGAGTTTAGCACACTTCACATGTGTTGTTTATAATAGCAAATAATTTGTTCTGATAATGAACTCTGCGCAAAATATTTGATTTTTAGAGTTACTTATGGTGTGATCAGTAAGCCCAATATTTTTTTCGTATTCTTTTGATTCTTTTTCTCATACTCCCATGTTTGTCTCAAGTAATTCGTAATCTGAGCTGGACACAAATTTAGCACATTTTGTAAAAGTTGTTATTTTCTGTATATTTTTGCGTTTAAATTAATTAATTGGTATATGTATGGGTAATTTTTACTCAAATGGAAGTTATTATTTAACAAAATTTATAATTAGACATTGCTATAGGAAAATGATGCATTGAGGCGCAGTATCAGGTTATTATGCAATTGAACGACAGTGGAAGTACCGCTGGGGATATTGCAAACATTCTAAATTGATCCAGACAGATTGTTGGCAATTTACTAGGCCATATTGGCACTTATGGGAGCTTCAAAAATGTCGCACAATGTCCTACGCACGGAAAAACAATCAATAAATCGGATTTTTTAATTGATAGAACCTGCGTAGCAGATCCATTTAAAAGCTCAACTGTGATTCAGAGAGATTTTTCGGTCAAAATTGACATTAGCATTTCCTCAAGAACCATAAGAAGATGAACCAATGAGAAAAATTATTTGGATGTATTGTTCAACATAAACCACACGTATCAATAAATGACTTACAATGTCAAATTTCATTTGGTCAGGAGCATTTAGAAAAATCCAAGATTTTTGGGAAAATATTGCCTAAATTGGCAAATCGAACACATGTCGGTTCGGATCTAATAAAAAACAATACGAATTGTGTCCTCCAAATACGCAGCACAACTCGAAGTACAAATATGAGACGGTAAAGCTTGTTGGCGAAAATATGTTGGCGTATATTGCGTTTTCTGGACACGGCGTTGGTCCGATACACAAAATCGATGCACTAATGGATCAGCATATTTACAAAAATCTACTTGTTGCTACTATGATAACATATTCAGATAAAAACATGCCAATTAAGTGGCGTTTTATGCACGACAACCGACCAAAACACACTTAACGTCAGTGAAGAGCTGTTTGGAGCTGAACAGAATAGATTTTTAAAAATGGTCCAGAACAGTCACCGGATCTCAATCCTATTGAGAATCTATGGAATGGACTTTAACAACATATTATAGCAATAAAACCCAAAAATTTGGCCGATTTCTTGAATGAAACTCAAAATTCCTGATATGCTATTCCAATGGAGCGTTTTATGTCTCTAGTGGAGAGTATGTCCAGAAGATGTACAGCTATTACTCAAAATAGTGGTTATCCAACCAAATTTTAAGTTTATAATAAAATGTATTGGTTAGTTCCGTTTTTTTCCGGTTTGATTAAAGTTTTTTTTAATTTGTGCTAAATTACTGTCCAATCACTTTTCGTATTATTCGATTGCATAAAACTAAAATGCAACATAAGAACCGAACAAAAACAACCTTATATAGTCATCTTATCGTACGTAATATTTTAGAAAAAATTCCGGGCAAAAAACATAAAAAGAATTTGAAATATTTGTTTTATAAAGTTACATATGGTGAATGTGCTAAATTCGTGGCCACCACTGTACATATCGAAATAATACTTCAAGTCAATCAATAAATATTCTTATATTTATATTTTCAAAAAAGCTTAAATACCATAAATATTGGTAGATGGTGGGTGCTACCGTTGGTTGTATATCCATTCTATTTTAATTCCATTATCTCACGAACATAGTGCAAAATAACCTAACTTCATGATTCAACCAATTTTTGCTGTAAAAGTACGAATTCGGAAAAATCTTTTTATTTTGCGTGTCTATATAGTCAGAGGAATGTATACACCGAATCCCATGATTCTAGCTGCGGCCATTTGGTTGGTACCATTTTTATCCACTTTTTCCTATTTTACCCCCACAAGAGACTATTTTCTAAAATCACTTTATTTTACATTTCTACACAATTAGAGGGATGCACACAACGAATTTCATCATTCTAGCTGTAGTCATTTAGTTGGTACTATTTTCATCCCTCTATACCAATTGTATCCCTTGTAAGTGCGATTTTGGAAAAAACCTATTATTTTTCGTGTCTACGCAGTCAGAGGAATGTATACTCCGAATTTCAAGGCTCTAGCTGCGGTCATTTGGTTGGTACATTTTTCCCCCTTTTTCTATTTTAACCCCAAAAGAACAAATTTCGAAAAATCCGTTTATTTTACGTGTCTACGCAATCAGGGGAATGTATACACCGTATTTCATTAATCTAGGTGCAGTCGTTTGGTTGGTACCATTTTTATCCTTTTTTCCCATTTTACCCATTAAAAGTGCGAATTTGGAAAAAAATACTTTTATATTATGTACTCTACTCTATTAGAATTTCGTGTTTCTAGCTGTTGTCGTTTAGTATGTACCATTTTTATCCCTTTTTGCCCTATTTCACCTCCTACGAATAAAAATCACTTTATGGTGCACGTTTTTGTTATAGGGGGAATGCTTGTACTTGATATGCATACTCCATATCAAGTACAAGCAGACATATTGAAAAAACATGCCTAAATACTCTAACATATTAGGGGTTATTATGGGTACTTTCAGTCCATGTGAGGGAAAAATGTTTCCCTTTGGGCCGATTTCAACCAGTTTCAAAACCAACCGATCTACGACTATAAGACGCATTTGTAGAAAATTTGGACTTCATAGCTCCTTTCCTTTAGATGCTAGCGTGCTTTCAACAGACGGGCGGACATGGCTAGATCGTCTTAGAATTTTATGACGATCAAGAAAATATATACTTTATAGGATCTCAGATCTATATTTCAAGGCGTTTCAAACGGAATGACAAATTTAGTATATCCCCATCCTGGAGGTGGAGGGTATAAAAAATATTTTACAACGTGTCTTAGGAAAAAGTTAAATTTTATTTTTTTATTTGCAGAGTTATAGACTTGAAAATCCTGCTAACAAGTGTATATTCAAGTCCTTGTATTTCGCAATCGGCTTAACCGATTTTAAAGGTCTTCAGGTACCTATTTAACACTATTAACAACATATGGCAATTTTTGTTGCGTTTCACAAACATTTAATTATTTTTAATATTGGTCTTGATTTTTAAAAATGATTACATCATTCCAAAACACTCTAAAATCATTCTAGATGTGTTTTTCATGTGCTCTGAAAATTTTATGCAGCAGATTTAATGGGTTATTTAAAAAAATCCATCATAATTTTATGAACAGAAATAATAGAAACAATACTGGCAGCTTCCCATCTGCTTAATATCTAGGAAAATTTGTTTTGAGAAATTTATAAAAAAGTAAGTTTGCAGCCAAAAGATAATATCTCAAGAGTTAGTTTAGCCTTAAATTTCCTGAAACGGTTCTACTGGTGTATATACATTCAAATTTGCTTTGGATATTTAATCCGAAACAAATTTCAATTAAATCGTTATTGTAATTAATTCTGAAGTTTTTACGTGAATAATACTGGTAATAATTAATTATTTTAATTATTATTTTTTAGCTATTTTCTATTTTGATGTAATGCAATCTGCTCTATACAATCAATCAAAGAAACAATTTTGGATTTTTGTAATTTTTCGCTGCTTTTCATGTCTCGTCAGGGTATAATTTACATGACAGATCAAAACAAATCAAAAACCGATTTGTGACCAGACTTGTGTACTCTAGGAAAGTTGTAAAAGTGGAAAAATCACACGCAGTTCAATAACAATTCACGGTATTTTGTTTTGGATATATTTTTCCACTTTTCATATTATTCAAAGAACTTTTGAAGTGAGTTCCCCTATTTTTTTTTGTAAAAGTGGTAGCCGCACCACAGCAACTGTCTGGCACACAATATTTTGTTGTTTTCTCTGTGTTTATATGTTTACAACTTGCCTAGAGTCCCAGCCCTTGCAGTGAATTCCCTTATTGTATTAACACTTCAAGTTCGGTTGAATCACGTACGTGTGCGTGCGTGTGTGTTTGTCACTCGCATGTTGTACTTTGTGGTGTCATTAATGTAAAAAATGGGACAATGTGTAAAAGTAATCATCATCTGTAAACAATGTGTTGCTGTCAATTTATGGCCACGTTTAGTATTATCATGCATTTTCGCTACTGTTGAATTTAACTGATTTGGAATCCACCAGGGTTGCCAAATGTTTTAAAAATGTTTGCGTTTGAAACGAAGAAAATGTCAATGCAGATGCTGCCTAATGAAAGAAGGTTTTCATCATTTTAAAAATTATATTCAAAATTATTTCCTCTTGAAAATGTACTATTACTTTACGATAGTTATCCAAAATTCGTAATAACGCTTACAGATCTGGCCGTTTAATTGTTGTGTTGTCGGGAAAATGGAATTTCTAAAAATCAATAACATGAGTTAAAATATTTCTTGGGGGAGTTCCATTTGAGTTTTCTGTCAAAGCGGACGTAAATTTTTCAAACTTTTTCTGTGCGGAGAAAAATATTTTTTCAAAAAAAAAATTTAAATTTTGTATTTGATTTTTGAATTCGTTCTTCACGTTTGGAATTATGGAAGACCCACCAAAGGGCTATTCTGAACCGAAGAAACCACCGGACAAATCATGCCATGGACGGGGCGACATTGGTGTGGCTTTGAAAAACGCTGTTTTCGCCGATGAGGCCGCCAACCACAATCAAGATTCAGTTACTCTCAACATCGGGAAAAGCATGAATGCAACAGGACATGCCGACGTTGGTACAATTTTTAATGCTGCTGTTTTCCCCGACGAAGCTAATGGTCGCAAGGTATTTTCGAAGCAGGATCCTGTTTTCCTCGTCAACAAGGGCAAAATGGTGTCTGCTCCTGGACAAACATCCGCCATTGGGTCAAAGCCCTACGACACCAAAAAGAGAGGTATAATTTCTGCTAAACAAACGCCCCCTTACATACACCCATCGGCTTTTGGGTTGGAGTCCGTCGATTTTATAAATACAGATAGGAGTCATGTCGTACAAACTACTACCACCAAACATCTATCACAAGAAACTCCCACAAATGGGAACCTTACTCAGATTCAAAGTAATCCTAACAACCATGTCAATATTTTGGAAGATAAACTTTTGAGCAACCCTTTTGAAGCCAATATGGATGTGGCTATCGACTCGGATGAATACGATGAAGGTTTTCGGCCTGTACAAAACAAGAAATGCAAGCAGAATTCAAGAGGTGATTCTAAAATAGATTTTTCTAAATTACCGTCTGTTAGTTCACATACTGGTAATATAAGTAGTAATGGAGAAGAGGCTGCGAATTCGCGCAATAGATTCGCTATTTTAGGATCCTTAGATATAGAGCCAGAATCTAATAACTCACATGTGAATGTTAATATGAATCAGCCACATAAAGTCCAGCCACGTACACAGATAAAGTTTTGCCCTCCAATTTTTTTATTCAATATAAATATTGGACATTTGATCAAACAGTTAGATTCAAAAAAAGTTGTTTATAAAATTATCAACAAAAGCAGATTCAAGAGTAAGTTGTATGTTCAAGATCCCTTGATACACGCTGAGATGATGGATATCCTTAGGGAAGGTAAATTTGAGGCATATACGTACACTCCCAAGGAATTGAGAAATATAAGCATTGTTTTGCGTGGTATTTATCATGGCACGGATTTAGACGTTCTCAAGGCGGCGATGGATAGGGAGGCGCCGGATACTATAAAGGGTGTTTCGAAGTTTACGACTACACTTTCTAGGAAGAACGGTTTTGATACTGGTCTGTTTTTGATTTCTTTACTGCCTGGGAAGACTATCTCCGATATTTCACACGTGAAGTATGTTTTGAGACAGAGGGTTACTTTCGAATCTCCGAAGGCTAACATGACGGCTGTGCAATGTTGGAGGTGCCAACAATGGGGTCATGTCGCAAGGAATTTTACTCGGGATCGTGCGTGCATTAAGTGCGATAAGTCTCATGAACCTGGCAAGTGCGAGTTTGTGCAGAATGAGGATAACAGGCCGTATTGTGTGAATTGCAAGGAATTTGGTCATCCATCTAATTATAGGAGCTGTCCTGCCTATCTGAGATATGAGGATTTGAGGAAGAAAATTCAGGTCGCCGCTAAGGAGAAGAGGTCGCAGGTTTCTGCTGGTGTTTTCGGAGTATTGGATAGGACGAATTTAGTCCAACAGGGAAAAACATTTGCTAGTTGTCTTCAGGGTTCTACTCCTTCCCAGGGTCATAGTAGGGTGTCTCCTATTGTTCAAGAGTTCTTGAAAATAGCGAAGGTTCTGTGTGAACCACAGGTAATTTCTTTGGAGGAAAAATTGGAACGATTTGTTAGGGGGTATAAGGCGCTCTCGGTGGATGAGGCCAAGGCACAATGTTTAGGATTATTGGATGAACTTAACAGGTCTTATGGCCCGTAGGTGTCTGAATTTCATAACTTTTAATGTTAGGTCACTGGTCGAAGTGAGCCGTAGGATCGAGTTGTTGGAGTTGTTGGGAGCTAACAATATTGATTTTGGTTTCATACAGGAAACCCACTTGGAGGGAAATCATCGCGTAATTTTGGGAGAATATAAGTTTTTGAGAGACGAAAGTGCTCTTGGGTTGGCTTTGGTTTTGAGGGAAAATGTGCAATTTTCGAGGGTGGGAGTGACTGGCCTTCAGTTTCCTAATTTGTTTATCACTGTGTCGGTTGAAGGTGTTTTGCGACGAATTTTGTTGGGTTCGATTTACTTTCCATCTAATTTGAGAGAGACTGTTATTCATGATGGTCTCTCTAGGATTTACGATTTTTCCAGGAATTTTGACGGTGTAATTTTGGGCGGCGATTTCAATTCGAAGAACATTGCTTGGGGTGATACTGGCAATAATGTGAATGGTAACAGTCTTCTTAGGTGGATTAATGACAATTCATTGGTGAGGTTATGCGACTCTTTACCTTCATATCCGAACGGCTCTTCATTTTTGGATCATTTTTTGATCAGTCCTGATTTAATTGACGTCCTTAATCCGAATTTTTGTATTCAAACCATTCCAACGTTCTCGGATCATTTCCCATTGAAGTTGCAGATTACCTTTACTGGAGTGGAGGTTATGGTGAATAGACCCAGAGACTTTGTTTCGTTTGAGAGGACAAATTGGGATACATTTCGGAGGGATTTGGCGGCAGAGCTTGATATACATTTTCCACCGGTGGACAGAAATCTCGCTGAGCATGAGATTGATCAATATATTGATGAATTTTCCACAACGGTTGGGCTTATGACGACATTACATTCGGAGAGGATTGAATGCAGGAATAAGAAATATATAGTATCGGAGGATATAGGAAGATTATATAGGATAAAACATGGTTGGCAAAGGGATTTGAAGAGGATTTACCATCGGACCTTAAATAGGCACAATCCTGAATATCGTTTGCTGTCGAAACAAATTCAGTTGCTGAAGATTTTGATAAAGGAACAAGTCGAGAGGGAACAGTCGAGGCTGTTTGATGACAGGTTAAGGAATATTAAACCCGGGCCGAATGCTTATAGAAAAATTTACGAATTAATTGGTAAAGAAAGGAAGTCTCAGGTTGGGGATATTTCAGTTGGAGGCGTGGTTATTTCGGACGAGGATCAGAAGCTTGATTGTTTAGGGAATCATTTTGCTCGTGTTTATAATGGTTCTACACCTAATAGGGACGTATCTGTAATAGATGATACGATCGAGACTGTATTGTCACAGGTTCCGACGAATTTGGTGGATTTCAGTGGGGCACTTACTGCTCTCAATGGGGCTATGGATGTCAGGTTTACTTGTGTTGAATCTGTTCGGGGCTTATCCAAGTCCTTGAACAGCAAGAGGTCGTTTGGGTCGGATGATATATCTAATTATGTAATCAGGAAATTCCCAGTGAGAGCATTCGAATATTTAGTTGTTATTTATAACAACAGCATAAATAACTCGTATTTCCCCAGGGGTTGGAAAATTGCGAGGTTAATTCCCATTCGGAAGAAACAGCACTCGTCTGATATCAGCGATTTAAGGCCGATCTCTCTACTATCTAATTTAGGCAAATTATTTGAGGGGATTTTACGTGATAAGATGGATTGTGGTGTAGGTCCGGATTATATTCCCCAATACCAATTTGGTTTCAGGAAGGGTCATTCCACGGTGGATGCATTGACCAAATTTAATTCTGATGTCATCAGTAATCTGAGAAGGAGGGAATGTACTGTTGCTGTATCGTTAGAGATGCGCGAGGTGCCTTGGCAAAGCATGTCGAATTAAGGGCTCCTTTGGGAGGCTGTTTAATAGTAGAACTTTGCCGGTTCGGACTAAGTTATTGCTGTATAAGATAAGTATAAGACCGGTCTTGCTCTATGGTTTCCCAATTTGGTTTACGATTTCCCCAACGGTTATGAAGAAGTTTGGCATTTTGGAACGTAAAATACTTCGCTGTTGTATAGGTAAAAACTTTCAATCATTTAATAAGCGTTTCTCAAACAGATTTGTGTATGAAACTGCCTCTGTCTTACCCATTCCTGTGTATGTGATGGACTTAATTAAGAGATTTGTAAACAGACTTTTAATACACGATAACCCGTTGATACAGGGTGTAATTCGGGATCAATCTGGTTTCGATTGGTATAACAATTATTATATCGCATCTCTTGGAATGGATTTATCTATGGACGTGGCGTCGACTTTGTGTCCTGAGTTCTATAGTCATGCTCACCCCGGCACACACAGAGGTTAGTTGTTCACTTAAATGTAGAAGGTATTTTGGGTGTTGTGTATTTGGCGTTGTTTGTTGTGCTTTCGAAGGATTTGATGTTTCCAGACTGTGCGAGAACGAAGTTCAAACAATTTTGATTGCGTTGGGTTTTGTTTTTGTGGCGTTTCGGAGCATCCAGTTTTTTCGGTGATGTTCGATGAAGGCTGAATACGCTACATTCAAACTATCACTATTATGTTTAATATTTTGGTTGTTGTTTTTTATATCTTCTCACATTGAATATATTAGGGTTAGATTAAGTTTTAGATTAAGTATTAGATTAAGTTTAGATTAAGTATTAGATTTAAGCATATTACATATGAGATAAGCTCTCACGTTATGTAAGTGCCGGGAGCAAGCACGAATTCTCCACCTTTACAGTCAATGTATATATGTTACACTTAATATTAAAAAAGCAAGATGCTGTATAATTACTTTATAGTTATTAGAACAATACGTAATAGTTTTAAGAATTTTCTAAATTATGTTTTCAAAAACCATTTGTATGTTATAAGAAGACTCAATAAATCTAACTTGAACTTGAACTTGATATTTCTTGGGTATTTCGTTGTTCTCATTCTTTGGAGCATACTTTTAGGATCGTGTAAAAAGCAATGACTCTACGTTATCGAGCTGGCTGCATTTACTGTGCTTGGTAATGTATGACATTCGAGGCGCCGCGATCTGACCACCTCAAGTAGACCTTATACTAGCGAACTGATTATAATTTTGGCAATTCGATGGTAATTATGTATATTTTTTATAAAGCAATATGTTATATTTTTTATATGTTATGTATATAATAGATTTTTTTTATAAAATTCACTTGCAGCACTCATTCGTTACTTAACACTCATTTACAAAAATTAATATGGAAAGACATTTTCAATATTAGTTCAAGATATTTTGAGATAATCATTTAATTATACCCTCCATCTCCAGGATGGGGGTATACTAACTTTGTCATTCCGTTTGTAACACCTTGAAATATCGACCTGAGACCCTATAAAGTATATATATTCTTGATCGTCATAAAATTCTAAGACGATCTAGCCATGTCCGTCCGTCTGTTGAAAGCATCTAAACGAAAGGAGCTAGGAAGTCCAAATTTTGAATAAATACGTCATATAGTCGTAGATCGGTTGGGATTGAAACTGGACGAAATCGGCCCAAAGGGAAAAAATTTTCCCTCACAAGGACTGAAAAAGCCCATAATAACCCCTAATATTTTAGAGTATTTAAGCATATATTTTCAATAAGTCTGCTTGTACTTACTTGATATTAGGTATGCGCATTCCCCCAATAACAAAAACATGCACCACAAACCGATTTTAATTCGTAGGGGGTGAAATGGGGCAAAAAGGGATATAAACGGTTTATATCAAACGATATTCAAACAGCTAGAAACACGAAATTCGCTGTGTACATTCCTCTAATAGAGTAGATACCTAATATGAAAATATTTTTTCCAAATTCGTTCTTTTAAGGGATAAAATGGGAATAGAGGGATAAAAATGGTACCAACCAAACGGCTGCACCTAGAATAATGAAATTCGGTGTATACATTCCTCTGATTGCGTAGACACGTAAAATAAACGGATTTTTCGAAATTCGCACTTTTTGGGGTTCAAATGGGAAAAAGGGGATAAAATAGTACCAACCGAATGTTCGCAGCTAGAGTCGTGAAATTCGGTGTATACATTCCACTGACTGCGTAAACACGAAAAATAGAAGTTTTTTCCAAATTCGTACTTTCAAGGGATACAATGGGTACAGAGAGATAAAAATAGTACCAACTTAACGCCTACAGCTAGTATGATGAAATTCGGTGTGTACATCTTATTGCGTGGACACTTAACATAAAGAGATTTTAGAAAGTCGTACTCTTAAGGGGGTAAACTAGGAAAAAGGGGATAAAAATGGTACCAACCAAATGACCGCAGCTAGAACATGGAATTCGGAGTATACATTCCTGTGACTGCATAGACACGCAAAATAAGAAGATTTTTCCAAAATCGTACTTTTTACTTTTACGACAAAAATTTGTTGAATCATGAAGGTAAGTTATTTTGCACTTGAGATACTGGATTTTCAAAATTTGTATTTGTATATTTTCCTGTAACATTACTGCACTTCTACGCCTCTATGACGGCCGAACTTAACGCCGTTTTTACTTGTTTTTTTTTTCATATTGTGAAGGTGGTATTTGTATTTTAAGAATAAATATTTGGCATTTTTACCCTTATTTTTGAGTGTTCTATTAAAGAACAAATAATTTTCCATCTTTTCTGAAACATTGCACAATTTTTCGGATTGTTGTTATATACATATCTCTCTAATTACACCAATTACTCTATGTAATAACTGAAATTTTGCCTAAGTTCTATGTATAGCATTCTATGGTGTATTTTGGCTATCGAAACTCGAAAATGATATTAAAAAATATTTGTATAATCTTTCTTTATAATTTTTTACTAAAATTTTCAATTTTCGTTGAATGTATCTTTATTATTTGTACTCTTGTTTTGGAAATTTAGGTGCGATAACACCCGCCTATATGTATGTTCAATTAAAGGTAATTATGATATGCTATTTTCAATTTCACATAGAAGCAGTTGTTTAGGAGCAGTGTCGTGAAAACTGATAAAAAAATTGATTTTAATTTTAAGAACATTTCTCCAAGAAACCGTGGGTCTAAGATGAATTCATAGAATTCAAATTCTAAAACAATCTCAGCAGAAGTTGAAATAAATCGGTTCAGATTTGGATGAAGCTCCCATTAATATTGTATACAGTTGAACACAAGAAAAAGGAAATCACTTTAAACAAATGATACTAAGCGTTAAAATAAGTTTTGGGTAAACCACACATTTTTATTTCTCTCTTTGTGGAGGTGTGACTTCAAAGACAAAAAATCGGCCTCGTCGAGACAAAAACATCGATGTATCACACTTTAAAATCCGTTTATAAATGCAGAAGTTATATAGAAAAATGTAAAAGCGCGACCCCTACGTTCGGCGTAAAAAAATAAAAAAAAAAATTTGAAACTACCTTTCAATAATACTTCATATTCGAAGGTGTACGGCGAACTTTTTTTTTACTTGTAACCTGGTACGCTCTAGTGTACATATGTCATATGTACATATGGGCATCTTCCAGTGGCCCGGACGCGACTTTCGCAAGCCAAAACAAGCAAAATACTTAAAAAGACGATCAGACTTTTTATTGTTCTAATTTTACATTTTAAAAATATATCGTCAGGATTTAGTACAAAATTATAAACACTTTTACATCGAAACGGACGCGACAAAAAACAGAAGTACTTTTGTAGGTCTTATAGAACTATAAAAAGTTCAACGATTTTTTGAGAACTTTGCTTGTTTTCATATATACATGTAAATGAAGGTCAGAGGATATATCTTGTTCGTAGATTTATGAAATATGAGAATTTACTCTTAGATTTGTTTAATTAGGTACAGCAGAAATACGCTACAAATATTTCCAGGCGTAGTAATATTCGTTATAACACTTCAAATTTTAATAAAAATAAAAGAGAACAACTTAACATCAAGTAATACAAAAGTTGTCGAAATAAGGAAAAAACAAGTAAAAACGGCGTTAAGTTCGGCCGGGCCGAACTTTATATACCCTCCACCTGGCTGTCGATTTTCGTAGAAGTGCAATAATATTACAGGATAATACAAATATTTTTTGAGTATAACCAAATCAAAACAAATAAAAATTTTAAACCTTCATGATTCTACAAATTTTTGCCGTAAAAGTAAAAAAGTACGATTTTGGAAAAATCTTTTTATTTTGCGTGTCTGTGCAGTCAGAGGAATGTATACTCCGAATTCCATGTTCTAGCTGCGGTCATTTGGTTGGTACCATTTTTATCCCCTTTTTCCTATTTTACCCCCTTAAAAGTATTACTTTCTAAAATCTCTGTATTTTACGTGTTGACGCAATTAGATGGATGTACACACCGAATTTAACCATTCTTGCTGTAGCCGCTAAGTTGGTACTATTTTTATCCCTCTGTACCCATTGTATGCCTTGAAAGTACGAATTTGGAAAAATAACTTTTATTTTTCGTGTCTACGCAGTCAGAGGAATGTATACTCAGAATTTCATGACTCTAGCTGCGGTCATTTGGCTGGTACTATTTGTATCCCCTTTTATATTTTAACCCCAAAAAGTACGAATTTCGAAAACCCCGTTTATTTTACGTGTCTACGCATTCAGAGGAATGTATACACCGAATTTCATTATTCTAGGTGCAGCCGTTTGGTTGGTACTATTTTTATCCCTTTTTCTATTTTAACCCCAAAAAGTACGAAATTCGAAAAACCCGTTTAGTTTACGTGTCTACGCAATCAGAGGAATGTATACACCGAATTTCATTATTCTAGGTGCAGCCGTTTGATTGGTACCATTTTTATCCCTCTATTCCCATTTTATCCCCTAAAAGTTCGCATTTGGAAAAAAATAAGTTCATATTATGTACCTACTCAATTAGAGGAATGTACACAGCGAATTTCGTGTTTCTAGCTGCTGTCGTTTGATATGTACCATGTTTATCCCTTTTTGCCCCATTTCACCCCCTACGAATAAAAATCGTTTTATGGTGTACGTTTTTGTTATAGGGGCAATGCGCATACCCAATATCAAGTAAGTACAAGCAGACATATTGAACAAATATGCTTAAATACCCTAAAATATTAGGGGTTATTATGGGTTTTTTCAGTCCTTGTGAGGGAAAAAATTTTCCCTTTGGGACGATTTCGTTCAGTTTCAATCCCAACCGATCTACGACTATATGACGTATTTATTCAAAATTTGGACTTCCTAGCTCCTTTCGTTTAGATGCTAGCGTGCTTTCAACAGACGGACGGACGAACGGACTTGGCTAGGTCGTCTTAGAATTTTATGTCGATCAAGAATATATATACTTTATAGGATCTCAGATCGATATTTCAAGGTGTTACAAACGGAATGACAAAGTTAGTATACCCCCATCCTGGAGGTGGAGGGTATAATTATGATTTTTTATATAAATTGCACGAAAAAAAAAACACTTCACAAATTAGAAATAATATTTTATTTGATTTTGAAATAGCTGGCATCTTAACGAAGAAAACAAGGAACAAGTTGGATGTGGATAAATGTAAAAGTTATGGGTATTCTTATAGAAGTACATTTCGTCTCCACGTATGACTAAATGAATTTTGAAAAAAGTGAAAATCCCTATCTTCTTCAATTCTTTATTCATAGATTTTCTTCAATTGTGTCTTGTTTCTTCGTTAAGACCTTAGCTATTATAAGCTATTTAAACACAAATTTAGAAAATGATGTTTTTTTCGTCGACAGAGGGCCATAACTTCTACATTTGTCCATAGAACTTTTACATGTAGACATTGTTCTCGGCGTTAGAATGTTTGCTAATAAAAATAGATCAAAATAAATTCTTTCGATTTTTTCTATTTTTATGATTTTTCGATCCCAAAAAATCAATTTAAAGAAAAAGGAGAGTATTTGTTTTCTTCGTTGTAAAGTGAAAAATAATTAAAAATAATTACTTCCAATTTTATGACTTTTTATTGGCAAAAACATTGCCAAAAAATAAAACAGGATAATTTGTCTGGAAGGTACTAGAAAGTTCGAGGCACATGGTCCCAGCTTCCGCCCAGGATATAGACAGTTGTGTGTGAGGTACATGAAGGCGTGGCGTGACTAAAGTGTAAATATTTTTTTAAGTTTTAATTGAAAACCATTTTCAAATAGCAAATGATTTTGTCTATCCGTATGGATGTTAGTCGGTTTTATTGTAACTAAATTTTACGCCACTTTTTTGGGAGGGGTGTGGCAATATCGCCCATATTTCAGGTCTATAAAAGCTTTGCCAAATATCAAATTTCGCCGTGTTCGGATCATCTGTATATAAGTTATAATTTATATATTGTTGCAGATCGATCATATGGTCGATCTCAACTGATGAATTTATGGCAATGCTATAAAATATATAATAGATAAATCCGATAGATGGCGGTATCGTTTTTGTTATGGTTGTCAAATGGGTAGTAGTTT
Organism: Polietes domitor; assembly: GCA_947397865.1. Classification (NCBI taxonomy): domain Eukaryota; kingdom Metazoa; phylum Arthropoda; class Insecta; order Diptera; family Muscidae; genus Polietes; species Polietes domitor. The sequence continues at coordinate 28,477,300 of OX377621.1, read as the reverse complement.
TGTGTTCTCCGTACGAAGCAGCAACACTTGCTCAAATAAAATATTAAAAATCCAAATTTTTGTTGTTTTTATAAATTGTCTCCTCTAGACTCTGTCTAGGGAAGACCAACAGGGCCACCATACTGGTTGGAACCTGTTCATATATATTACGAAGTTTTGGGCGATTTTGGGAGGTACTGGAAGGGGCGTGGCAGTCAGTCACCCATCTTCGAACTTAAACTAAGTTTGGGAAAAATGTCAAGTTTCAGTTTATTCCTTAACTCCATTCGAGAGTTGTCGTGCATACCAGCCAGACGGACATGGCTCAAACAACTTAAAAATTGTGAAACTGATTTGATCCAAACATACTTGGGGTCTTAAGTCACTCCTTCAACGAGTTACACTTTTTTCTGACCCAAATCATATATACCCTCCTACTATGTAGGGTGAGGGTATAAATATACAAAAAACACCTCAACATTTTGAGTAATTCAAGACATGTTTGGAAGATTTCTGTATTATATTAAATATTTTAATTACTGTAAGCAATTTTAGTCGAGGAATATTTTACTAGATACACATATCTGTGCGTGGTCATTAAAATAAATTTAAATTTATCTATTTAAAAATTTCAATTTATTTAAAAAAGTACGGGCCTGCTTTGCCATCAAAAGTGAGCCCAAGTGCAACGAATTGCCTTGAAGTCAATTTCTGGCGGATCAATTAATATAAATGGTGAAACTGCCATTGGAAAATCCATAAATTCTGCTTTCAATATCACTTTACGTGTTTACCCACCCAAATTCCATTAAATATAATAGCGCAACCTCAGTCGAGAGACCATTTGCCTGGCCACTGTTACAGAATGCAAATTTGTTTCAATTTGCAGATGGGGAGACATTTTGTTGTCTCTACTTTCGGGCTGTTATCCGCAGAAGTAACTAATAAACTTCCCCACCTTTAAGTCTGCTTCTGTTGAAGGAAATCCACAGCCACGGAGAAAAGGAAGGAAAGGAAAAGGGAAATAGAACCTACTGACACGTTTGTACAGTTGTAACACCTCTCAGCAGAGTATAAGCTAAGTTCAAGGACATTTCTGAAGGACATTTCAAAAAAGAAAAACGCAACATCAACATCAGTATGAAACAGCACACAAGTACGTGTACATATGTGGGTGCATGGATGGGTGTATGTGTGTGCGTGAAACAAAACAATTGTTCTCCTGGCTGAGTGTGCCACATGGAAGGAGAATTGAGGACTCTTGATAAAACTTGGCAGTCTTTGTGCCATTAACAAAAATTTAAGACAGACCTAAACCAGTTAAGGATCTCATGTTAGTTGGTAGACAAATATTTATCCTCTTAAAAAACTCGTACTCTAACACAGCCTCAAAACAAAACGCACTCTATGAGTCCTGGAAAATAAAGAATGACAATACAATTTCACCGATACCGATTCCCGTTGACACGATACGACCCGACCCAACCAAAAAAAAGTTTTCCCAAAAAACATCAACTTTCACAGACGACTTTGTAAACAGACCTTTAGGTCGCGTGCGAATTGAATTTGTTGTCCTTGTGCTTTTCACTGGAACGGGGTCACATTTATTAGAAACGTCGATTTTTTTTTGTTGGAATTGTTTTTTTAATATGTTGCTGTAGCTTTGTAGCTTTTTTTTGTAGAACAAAATAAAATCGAATTAATTTTGTAGTTGACACATCACACCGGTATTAAACGGATTTCAACTTGCCATGGATTCCAATTAAAAGTTGTTGTTTTGGAAATATTTGGATTTAATACAGCAGCTGTTGTCTATCAGCTCACATGTGGCCGGAATGGCACACTCTGGGGCAAAATTGGGACAACTATTGTTAGTTTTTAATTGTATTTTGAATAGTTGGTGGGGTGGTTAGTGTTCTTAGGATTTCATGATATGATGATGAAAACATATGGAAAGTTGTCTATAATATAATAGACTGGGTCACGAAAAAAATTTCACGCTTTCACTATCCATGGTCAAACTTGTGTTTCTTTAATTATGGTTTCAAAATTGTTCGTCTCTGCGTCAAGTCAGCTCAAATAAAACCTCATGAAAACAACCCTAAAAATCATATTTTTCTAGTACATTTGTTGTTGATTTGCAATTTTGGGTATATGTTTTATAAATATGCTTTGAAGTGTCTTAACACCAGTTTACAAACATTTTATCGAAGGGCTGTGAATAAAATATTCTGATGTACTGGCTGGCTGATGAAGCCTGCTACGAAAAATAAATGTTATATATTTCTTCTGTGTAATCAATAGGTTTAATATTTTCATATTTCAGAGAGTGGACTTTACATTTAAATAAAATGGATGATTGGAATGATGAAACAAGAATTTGGACTGTGCGCCGTTATGGCACATTGGAGTCTGTCATTTCCATCTGAAGAGTGCTTAGACGAACGTTTTGCGGAACTCCTCCGAGCACATGGACTATTATGAGGTTCTTAGACAATTTTTTCGAGCGTAGGACAGTCACAAGAAGGCCTTATCATCGAGGTCCCTCAGTTCGGACGCGGAAAACTATTGCTTCTGCTATACAAGTCGGCAGCAGTCACTACAGACTATTTTATACAAGGATTTGCATTTATCTCTTTGAAAAATTCAAATAACAAGCAAAATGAACGCTACAGTATTTCTTTCTTGGAGTATTTTCAGAAAATCATGCAAATGGTAGTTGAGGACGAAAACATGTTAAACTGCATTTTTATGTCTGACGAGGCTGCATTGTCGGACTTCACTTTTTCGAAGCAAACGGTCGTATTGTTTCGTCAATGGCGACCGTTACTTAAAGATGTTAAAATAGTTTTTTTATAGGACTGAGTCGAAAGAGAGTCCCTTTCAACGCTGTGTACGTTGAAAAAAAGTAAAAATTTCGAAAGTCCAATTTTACTGCGCTTCTACGTGGTCAGAGGAATTTACATACTAAATCAAGAAATCCATTTCTGTTGCAAGTCTACGTTGTCAGAGGAATTTACACTCCAAATTTCTCGACTATAGCTGCAATACTTTAGTTGGTACCCTTTTTGTCCCGCTCACCTCCTATAACTACAAATATCAAAAAAAATCTATTTAGATTACGCTTCTACGTTGTCAGGGAATTTACACTCCAAATTTCGCATTTCTAACTGCACTATTTTTATCCCTCTCGCCGCTTATAAGTACAAATTTCGAAAAATTCTTTTAGATTAGCGCTTCTAAATTGTCAATACTTCAGTTGTCAGAGGAATGTACACTCCAAATTTCACGATTGTAGCTACAATACTTTGTTTGGTTGGTACAATTTTTATCCCTTTTTGTCCCACTCACGCCTAATAAGTACAAATTTCGAAAAATCAATGTATATTGCAAGTCTCGTTGTCAGAGAAATGTAAATACCGATTTTCACGATTCTAGCTGCAATTCTTAAATTGGTACTTTTTGTCTCTTTCCTCCCTTAAAAGTACACATTTCAAAAAATCCCAATTTGTAGCTCGTCTGCATGGTCAAGGAACACACCGAATTTCATGTTTCTAGCTACTACAGTTTGGTCAGGACGATGGTTCGATGTTTATCCCTTTTTGTCGCATTTTACGCCCTAAAAGTACGAATTTCGTAAAACCCTTTCTTAGTCGACGTCTGCGTTATATTTGGGAACTACCCTGAAAATTTCATGACCCTGGCTTCAGCCGTTTGGTCTGGGGGCTGGTCAATGATAAGTAAAATTTCAGTCAGTAACGCAACTCTTTTATATATATAGATATTTAAAGATAAAACAATTTATATGAATTAAATAAATGATACTCTAATCATAATGTATCAACATTCATCAGTCACCCTGTAGTTTGGCTTTATAAACTCGAAAACCAGATTAAACTAAATTTTATGGATATATATTTTTTACTTTTGACTAAAATTGCATTTTTTTTCATAGCTGCATTTAATATTTGTACTCTCATTTTGGATATAACACCGTACAATTTTTAATGAAATCGTTACACTTGAACCGGATGATATAAAGAGTGATTTTTTTGAGGTTAGGATTTTCATGCATTAGTATTTGACAGATCACGTGGGATTTCAGACATGGTGTCAAAGAGAAAGATGCTCAGTATGCTTTGACATTTCATCATGAATCGTCTTACAAACGAACAACGCTTGCAAATTATTGAATTTTATTATCAAAATGCGTGCTCTGTTAAGAATGTTCATTGCGCGCTTCCATTTTATGGTCAGTTTAATCGACCCACTGAAGCGGCTATTCGGGCTATTGTGACTAAATTTCGCACCAAATTTACATTGTTGGACATTAAACCACCAACACGCTTACGTAGAGTGCGAACTGAAGAAAATATCGCAGCTGTATCGGCCAGTGTTAATGATGACCACCAATTTTCGATTCGTCGCCGTTCGCACCAATTGGGTCTCTGTTACTCAAAAACGTGGAAATGCCAAAATTGGACTAAGCGGATGGACCACCTAAGACGCAGCCGCGGTCAACATTTAAATGAAATTATCTTCAAAAAGTAAATGTCATGGACCAATCTAACGTTTCAAATAAAGAACCGATGAGATTTTGCAAATTTTATGCGTTTTTTTAAAAAAAAAGTTATCAAGCTCTTAAAAATCACCCTTTACGTCTGAAACAGACTTGCCAGATGTGGGGATTTGTCCCCAGTTATGGGGATTTTGTGATGGTCTAAAGCACAAAAAAAAATGAAATGGGGACAAGGGTTCTATGGGGATTTCTTACTTTGAAAAATATTTAGTATTTGGGATGTTCAACTGGCTCATGACTACATTCTATTTTATAAAAGGTAAATTTATTTAAAAGTTTCGTGATGTTTGCGATGTTGTCCTGGCTCATGACCATATTCTATTTTATAGAATGCAAATTTATTTAAAAATTTCCTGTTGATTTGGTCGATGACAACTATATGCAGAAGATTTTGCTGTGTTTAACTTAGAAGATAAATTATAATAACTATAGAGATGCTTTACATTACTGACGTTCCCGCTGAAAAGAAAAAAACATTATCAAAAAACACGGACGAAACAAGATCTAGTTGGTAATAAACATTCACAGTGGACAGCCGTATATTTTGTATTTTTAAATTTAAATGTAAATATCATTGTTCTGTTATTGTTTATAAAAATGAGAGAATAATATGTGTTTTTTGTTAGATCCCCTGGCTAAATATTCGGCAAAAATAAATAAAATTTAAAAAGAATATCACGCCTTTTTAATTAGCAAGGACCTCGAGACGAACTACAACATAAACAATTAAGAATATAAGGTCAACAATCAATACCTGCAACAAACAAAAATGTCATCGGCAAAAAAGGAGCATTGAAAATAAATTATAATAAAGTTTTTAATATTATAAATGGAAATTAAATTTTTAAATTTTTTTTTTAAGTCCCTATTTAAAGGCTCCAATTTTCTAGAAACATTCGTTTTAATCCTACAAGACACCGGGTGATGTCCATATATGTATGTATGATATATTTTTTTAATTTTATTTTCTAGAATATAAAAAACTATACCTGCATATACACTAGAGCGTACCAGGTTACAAGTAAAAAAAAAAGTTCGCCGTAAACCTTCGAATATGAAGTATTACTGAAAGGTAGTTTCAAAAATTTTTTTTTTATATTTTTATGCCGAACGTAGGGGTCGCGCTTTTACATTTTTCTATATAACTTCTGCATTTATAAACGGATTTTAAAGTGTGATACATCGATGTTTTTGTCTCGACGAGGCCGATTTTTTTGTCTTTGAAGTCATTGAGCTCAGGCATGATTCATGATTTTATGCGAGCTTTAATTTTCTGATATTAGAGTGGTACATTAGGGTAGTAGCAACTGAGATATGATGGGTAAGTACGAGAAGGGGGTGCTTGAGCTCAATGACTTCAAAGACAAAAAAATCGGCCTCGTCGAGACAAAAACATCGATGTATCACACTTTAAAAACCGTTTATAAATGCAGAAGTTATATAGAAAAATGTAAAAGCGCGACCCCTACGTTCGGCATAAAAAAATAAAAAAAAATTTTTTGAAACTACCTTTCAATAATACTTCATATTCGAAGGTGTACGGCGAACTTTTTTTTTGAGGTACGCCCTAATATACACATACCTACATATACAACTCAATGATCAATGCTTGTAAGATGGCATGTGTACTTTATTACTTGGTGCGATTTTTTAAACGCAAATTCGGCAAGTGAGTTGTGCTTCTCGTTCGTTTGTGAGAATCATCTCCTTATAGAGGCCGGGTTTGATGTTGAAAAGTCGCTGCGAAGACACTTGAAAAGACTTTTGACATGGTCGCAATCATGATCGTGGTAATAAATGTCACCATGCCATTTGTAAATAAATTTGCATTCTATTAAATATAGATGCGAAATGGTCTTGAGCCAGGACAATATCGCAGTTCAAATCAAATATAAAAAAATTTAATATAAGAATTATAGTATTCATAAGTATTCCTATTATTCAAAATTAAAAAAATGGGTTCTGCTGAAGACTTCAGCACAACCTTTGGTCTTAAACCAAAATAAATGACAACACATACAACATAACAGACCAACTATACATACAAACAACAACAATACACACGAGGTACAGTGAAGACGGACCATACCGTACAACAACAACCTTTGTATTGTTGCGAGCGATGCGAGCACATGCATAACATTGAATTGGCAAAGTGAGATTTTTAGTGTGTCGCGACTTAGTTCGTTGGAATATTTTGTTTATCAGCGCTTCTCATTTGTCATATGTGACCGAAAGTTCTGACGAGATGGGGTAGCGCCCATCGAAACTGCGCAGTCAACTTTTAGCTGCAACAATAAAGGTCTCACTTTGCCTTTTTGCTAATTTTGGGATCTGCTGAAGACTTCAGCACAACCTTTGGTCTTAACCCAAAATAAATGACAACACATACAACATAAAGACCAACTATACATACAAACAGCAAAAAAATAAACTGTTATTTATTTGGCACCCAGTATGATTTTACTAGTTTTAAGTTTATTTTTTTAATTTTTCACTTATTTAAGCCACATACGTACTTAAATTACGTATTTTTATTGTTTCAGTATTGGGTTATTCCCAAAAATGTCGACACAGTTGCGAACACGAGGCCCTCCGAATTCCAAAAAATTTCGACACAGTTGCGAACAAATATTATAAAAAAAATAATATAAAATTTGGCAGCAACGACTTTTTTGCTGTTAAACTTCAAAGCAGTTTATATTTTATGATGCGTCAAAGTTGGTAATTTACAGTGTTTCTAGAAATAGATGTACTCCGGATTATAAAAGCTAAGGAAAGCCATTGACGACTTAGGAAATTGTTCCATGTCCTGCTGGAACAAGAATGTTCAAAATGTCAAAATATATTTTATCCTTGAACATCCTAACATAGCGCCTTTTTTTTTTTGCAAAATTGCAGGATGGGATCGGAATGGTCCCTTGAGGATTAAAATTTAAAAAATCGGAAATTCAAAAAATTAGAATTAGCGATCAGTGCCTTTCAAACACAAATCGAGTCAGAAGTAAAGCGGATTTTATAAACAATGCATTAGAAATTGCCTAGCTCACAAATGAACTTCAAGTGTACCAATGTGAATCTAACCTTTGACCCTAAAAGTACGAATTTGGGAAACATGATGAATGTATAAACAATATCATAATTTGACAGCAGCATTTTGGTTGGTTCATTCGTGAATAAAATTTCGTTGGGAATAAATTGTTCGCTTTAAAATAGCAGCAATCGCGATTTTTGCTAATTTATTACACTTTTTTCTGCCCTCTTAATTCAATTTGGTACTGTTTCAATGAAAATAAATGACAATATATACATTAATATGGGCCACGAAAGATAATTGCTGTAGTCACCGCCATAGAAATTAAGTTTGGATTGTTTAATGATGATCTGTACAATATTCGGTCGCTGGGTCTGTGAGCTAAACGCTACTGAAAACACCTCTAAAAATCATATTTCCCCATGTAATTCATTCATTATGTTTCCTTGTTGACGTTTATAGTAATTTTTATGTTTTTCAGAAGCGTTTAGCATATCACAGACGGTTTAATCTAGGAAAAAAAATATTTTGCAAATAATCATTAAACAATCCAAACTTTATTTTAATGGGGTGATTGGAAATTGTTTTTGCCATTTGTAAGGACCCAGCCTAATAGATATATTACCAACTTATGCATCCAGGAAAGTTGAAAATTTCACGTGAATAAATTCCCCTTTTATTAGCGATAGGGGTGAATGTTTATCCGCTTTATAAATAAATAAATGTGCATTCTATAAAATATAGATGGACAATTGTATTTAGCCAGGAGAATATCCCAGTCCAAATCAAATCATTTTAATGGTTTCATTTCCTAAAAATAAATAACAACTAACTTACCATCTTAATTTGTTATATTTATTACATTCATATCAGCATAATGACTTACCTGTAAAGAGAAGAAAAATAATAATTAGTTGAAATATAAAAACAAAATAATAATACATATTAAACGACAACAATATTTTTACACTTGTATCATTTTTTTCTTACATTTGTATCATTTTTAAAATCAATGGGAAATGCGAGTTTACAAAATATTTTAAAAGAAATACATAACTGAACAAATCCTCGTATACGACGGTTGCTATCTACATTTTGTGCTTTGGCAATTAGTATATTGTTTGCAGAAGACGTTTTCAATTAAAATAACTTTTTTAAAAATGATTATGATTTTTGTTGCGACTTGATTATTTTGTCTCAGCGATAAAATGGGATTACGACTGTCGACGTTGTTTATCAAGACTTACTTCAATAATTGGCGATGAATACCCATCCGATGCCCATTGCCATTAAATCCGAAAATATATTCGATATAATTTCGGACAATATCCAATAAAGAAAAAATGATCCGCTTATAAAGGGAGTTCGTAAAATCTCGAATCATTCGTGTTATTTCTGCACTCAATGGTTTTTATACCCTCCACCTCCAGGATGGGGGTATACTAACTTTGTCATTCCGTTTGTAACACATTGAAATATCGACCTGAGACCCTATAAAGTATATATATTCTTGATCGTCATAAAATTCTAAGACGATCTAGCCATGTCCGTCTGTTGAAAGCACGCTAGCATCTAAACGAAAGGAGCTAGAACGTTAAAATTTTCCATAAATGCGTCTTATAGTCGTAGATCGGTTGGGATTGAAATGGGGCGAAATCGGCCCAAAGTGACAATTTTTTCCCTCACAAGGACTAAAAATACCCATAATAATCCCTAATATTTTAGCGTATTTAAGCATGTCTTTTGAATATATCTGTTTATATTTGCTTGATATTTGGTATGCGCATTCCCCCTACAGCAAAAACGTGAACCATATAGTGATTCTTATTTGTAGGGGGTGAAATGAGGCAAAAAAGGGATAAAAATGGTACATATTAAACGACAACAGCTAGAAACACGAAATTCGATGTGTACATTTCTCTAATTGAGTAGATACATAACATAAAAGAATTTTTTCCAAATTCGTACTTTTAAGGGGTAAAATGGGAATAGAGGATAAAAATGGTACCAACCAAACGGCTGTACCTAGAATAATGAAATTCGTTGTATACATTCCTCTGATTGCATAGACAAGTAAAATACACGGATTTTTTAAAAATCGTACTTTTTGGGGTTAAACTGAAAAAGGGGATAACAATAGTACCAATCAAATGACCACAGCTAGAGTCAGGAAATTCGGAGTATACATTCCTCTGACTGCGTAGACACGGAAATAAACTGATTTTTCGAAATTCGTACTTTTTGGGGACATAATAGAAAAAGGGGATAAAAATAGTACCAACCAAATGACCGCAGCTAGAGTCATGAAATTCGAAGTATACATTCCTTTGACTACGTAGACATGAAAAATAAAAGGTTTTTTCCAAATTCGTACTTTCAAGGGATAAAATGGGTATGGAGGGATAAAAATGGTACCAACCAAACGGCTACACCTGGAATAATGAAATTCGGTGTATGCATTCCTCTGATTGCGTAGACACTTAAAATAAATAGGTTTTACGAAATTCCTACTTTTTGGGGTTAAAATGAAAAAAGGGGATAAAAATAGTACCAATGAAATGACCGCAGCTAGAGTCATGAAATTCTGAGTATACATTCCTCTGACTGCGTAGGCACAGAAAATAGACGAATTTTTTCAAAATTCGTACATTTTGGGGTTAAAATTAAAAAAGAGGATACAAATAGTACCAACCAAATGACCGCAGCTAGAGTCATGCAATTCGGAGTATACATTCCTCTGATTGCGTAGGAATCGGAAAATAGACGAATTTTTCGAAATTCGTACTTTCAAGGGATACAATGGTACAGAGGGATAAAAATAGTACCAACTAAATGACTACAGCTAGAATGATGAAATTCTAATTGCGTAGAAACATCAAGGGGGTAAAAATGGTACCAACCACATAGTCGCAGCTGGAATTATGGAATTCGGTGTATACATTCCTCTGCCTGCCTAGACACGCAAAATAAAAAGTTTTTTTCCAAATTTGTACCTTTTCTATTATGGCAAAAATTGGTTGAATCATGAAGTTAGGTTATTTTGCACTATGTACGTCTGATAATGGATTTTTTTGTACTTTTGGAATTAAAATCGAATGAAAATACAACCAACTGTAGCTCCCACTATCTACCAATATTTATGGTATTTAAGCTTTTTGAAAATATAAATATAAGAATATTTATTTTTGATTTGAAATAAATAATGGTTTGAAATAATTAAAATATTATATTTATTTATAAAATTATTTTTTCAATATTTGTATTTGTTTTGGTTTGCCTATATTAAAAAAAAATATATTTTCCTGTAATATTACTGCACTTCTACGAAAAGCGACAACCTCTGTGGAATGCAAGCCATGGTGGAGGGTATATAAAGTTCGTCCCGGCCGAACTTAACGCCGTTTTTACTTGTTTCAACTACGACCGACTGTCGGGTTTGTTAAAATCACGGTTTTCGGAAAACCGGGTAAACCGGGTCTTTTAAGTCGGTATCGACCGGTTTTCCATTATTGGAAATATTCCTGTTTTTGTGTAACTTAATAATCAACTTTTAATATTATCACACACTTCACGGAATCACACACTCACGGGTGCCACTTTTCAAAAAAACTTACTACAGTGTCAAAACGAAGTTAACAACCACGTTGGAGGCGTTCGCCCACTATTTTAGGGTGCTACGTAATCAAAATCCGTTTCGTGTGACGTATGTCTAAATTTATTTCGGTTGTATTAAATCGAAATGCCTTACGTATAAAAACATTGATGGCGTTGACCGATGGCCGCCATATTCGCAAATCTTACAGACATCTTCGTGATTTTTATGACACTCAATCGACGGAAGAATAACGCATATGATGGTCTCGTGCTCTTAATTTCTGCAGCAACTGTATCTTATACGGGCGTAGGCCAATATCTGTGCGCAAAATTTTGGTAGCGTTGTTTACGCGTAAATCTATTCATAATGATTTGCGACAGTACACTGATCATAAATGTCAAACCTGATACTTGAATGACAGTTCGAATGTTCTATATAAGTAACAAGTAAGGAAAGGATAAAGTCGGGCGGGGCCGACTATATAATACCCTACACCAATCCCTATCCGTATATAACTCGCTTTTATTACTAAACCCAGGTATTTCATGAGAGCAATATTATGTAGTTCATATAAATTATAAGTATATATGTACGAATATGGTAAATAATTGATCCAATTTTCCGGCAGACAAATACAAATTATACAGTAGTATAACAACACTTGTGGCCTAGTCCAAAACGTGGGCCTATATACTTCTCATTCACAGTAGGTATTCCTAGTTGAAATATATCATGATCCGATGTAAGACGTAGTTTCTAGAGTTGTAATAAAGTAGAATCGGGCCCCATTTGGGTTATTCCAAAGTATGGACACATATATTTCACTTTCATAGTATGTATTCTTAATTGAAATATAATACAAAATGCAAAATTTGATAAACTTTCGATGTAAGTTCTGGGTCCTAGAGGTAATAATAAAAATTAAATTTAATATTTAATTTTTATTAGAGGTATTCTTAGTTGAAATATGACATGATATGCAAAATTATATCGATATCAAATGCACGATGTGAGTTTTAGAGATCTAATAGAGTAGAATGGGGGCCCAATTTGTATGGGGGTTATACCAAAATATGGACCCATATATTTGACTTTCTTAGGATGTATTCTTAGTTGAAATATAATATAATCTGCAAAATTTGAAAAACTTCCGATGTAAAATGTGGGTCCTAGAGGAGTAATAAAAAAATGGGGCCCGTTTGTATGGGCGCTACATTAAAAAGTGGACCCATATAGATCACTTTCAAAATAGGTATTCTTAGTTGAAATGTGACATGATATGCAAAATTATATTGAGATCCAATGCACTATATGGGTTCTAGAGATGTAATAGAATTGAATGGGGGCCCAATTTGTATGGGGGTTATACCAAAATATGGACCCATATATTTGACTTTCTTAGTATGTATTCTTAGTTGAAATATAATATAATCTGAAAATTTGAAAAACTTCCGATGTAAAATGTGGGTTCTAGAGAGGTAATAATTGAATTGGGGGCTTATTTGTAAGGGCGCGACATTAAAAAGTGGGCCTTTATAGAACACTTTCAAAGTAGGTATTCTTTATTGAAATATAACATGATCTGGAAAAATTTATCAAGATCCAATGTAAGATGTGGGTTCTAGAGCGATAATAGTATAAACTGGGGGCCCATTTGTATGGGGGCTATACCAAAACATTGACCTAATGACCCGGCATTCAAAATACTTGTTGCTAGTATAAATTTAACATTGTGTGGAAAATTTGATCAAGTTACGACGTAAAATGTGCATTTTAGAGAAGTAATATTGTAAATCGGAGGTACATTTGTATGGTGGCTATATCAAAACAAAGACACATGTGGTTTACTTTCCGGTGAGCTATTTCTAGTTCAAATATAACACGATCCTGAAAATTTGGTCATGATCCCATGTAAAATGTGTATTATAGAGCAGTAATAGTGTAATTTCTAGGGATATTTGTATGGAGGCTATATCTAAATCTGAACCGATTTTCAATACCAAATTCAATACCGATCGTCGTTGGCCCAAAAAACTAATTTCTGCCAAATTTCGTGACAATCGGATTACAATTGCGACATGTAGAGTGCGAACAAGCTTAGATGGACAGCAGACGGACGGGCGGACGGACAGACATCGTTAAATCGATTCAGCTGGTGATTCTAAGCCGATCCGTATACTTAAAGGTAAGTCTAGCTCGATTATTTCTTGGTGTTACAAACATTTGCCGCAAAACTAACTTATAATACCCTAGTCCACGAAGTGCTATAGGGTATAAAAAGGGCACCCTGTATTACACTGTGCAACATTTTTGAAGTCATTTCAAAATAACCATATACGGACACCGCTACATGATAAAAGACCAAAAAAAAAAAGACCCGTGTTTTTTTTTCCCCCAAAGTCATGCACTTTTTTTTTATGGGCCCCCAGAGATTTGAGGCCTCGGTGTAATTTTTGGAAAAAAGTGATCATATTCTCAGGCTCATATCTTGCAAACCGTTCGGAATTTTGATTTACTCTCTGAGGCAAAGTTCTAGCTCTTGTCATAAAGAACAAAAATTGTGAACATATAAAATCAAAAAAACTTCATCTTCAAGGTCAAAATCGCAAAAAAACTTAAAAAAAATCGATTTTTTTAACCTATTGCATATGCAATGAAATCAAGAAATAGATCGTTAGATTGGAAAGGGGAGAACGCAAGCTTTAATAATATTTAACAGGCAATTAATAGCGAATCACTTTTTGAGCGTCAATAGACGTGAAATTAAAAACAACAAAAATAGCATTTTTCTGCAATTGGTGCATAATTTTCATTTCAAAATTTAACTTAGTCGAGTGTTACCAAAGACTTTCTATATTCAAGACAAGTAATCTCGCTCTTTGCTGTTACCGACGCAACGTTGAGAGATGACAGCGAATGCAAATTGCAGCCATGTTTCAATGTTAAATCAAAATATGAAAATGAGAAAAACAATGAGTACATTCAAAAATATACAAGAAAACGAAATGAATAAATATATGTATTTTCCCTACAAACATTTGGATGTTATATCACAAAGAAGATATTGCGGCAATATCTTCCATTTATCACTTTGATGAAATTCATCAAAATAATTTTTTTCTTATCACCCTTGTATCATTTTGAAGAATTGTTGGCGATATTGATTTTGTTATCATTTTTCGTATGAATGTTTCGGAAATAAGAAAATAAAATATATGTTTCATTAGAAATCTGTGTTTATTTTCATATTTTGTTGGTCCATTGCAAAATGGACTAGCACGCAATAAGTAAAAGAGAAGCTACAAGTTGAAGCTCTAAATGAAATCAGTAGCAAGTGATGAAAAGCTGTTAAGTTGATTATTGGTGCAGATCTTTTGGGTACAAAATTTTATCAGACATTAAGATTTTTTGCATCTCACGGAGGCAATGTTTTCAAAACGAATTAGAGGAGTGGCAGCAGTTTTGATAGGACACGCTCTCAAAAAACTTTTAACTGACCGCTTGGTCAACCAAGGAGAAGCCGTCGACTCAAAATTATAACATTTCTGCATTTAAAGGTATTTAAGCGGAATTTTGAATAATATAGCTTGTATTATATGCATTTTATTTGTTTTCTTTTCAGGCATATGCTTTGGTTCTTTTCCAAACCCAAGTGCAAAAACGTCCATTTGATTAACCAGAAACATGCGAAAGACCGAAATAATAAAGAACATAAGACGAAAACAGCAGTGATGTCCATCTATTTAATTTCTAACTCTTAGTTGTTTTATGTTTACTTATCATTTATGAGGTTATTGTATTTCTTTATTCACCACTTTAATTAATTATTAATTTTGAAATATGAAAAACATAAAAATATGGAAAATTGCGTTTTTGTCTTCTAGGTGATTATCTGGCGATATCCCGTTTTTATCTTCCAGGTGATATTATGGCGATATCATCCAGATTTCTTGCGGATGATAATCTGGCAATGTCATGTGGATGTATTGCTTTCGTATTGCCTTGGCGTATCGCCCTGGCCGCACAAACTTCTCCAATTGAGATAACTTCCGCAATACGAATATGATAGTTGCCGCAATATTATTTTTCTTCTAGACGATACGATTTCGAATCGTTTTCGTATTGCTTTGCTGGTTGGGTTATTGTTAGATGTTGTAAAATATTTTGTTTTCTTAGCAAATCCTTATAAAGGGTGATTTTTTAAGAGCTTGATAACTTTTTTTTAAAAAAAAAACGCATAAAATTTGCAAAATCTCATCGGTTCTTTATTTGAAACGTTAGATTGGTCCATGACATTTACTTTTTGAAGATAATTTCATTTAAATGTTGACCGCGGCTGCGTCTTAGGTGGTCCATCCGCTTAGTCCAATTTTGGCATTTCCACGTTTTTGAGTAACAGAGACCCAATTGGTGCGAACGGCGACGAATCGAAAATTGGTGGTCATCATTAACACTGGCCGATACAGCTGCGATATTTTCTTCAGTTCGCACTCTACGTAAGCGTGTTGGTGGTTTAATGTCCAACAATGTAAATTTGGTGCGAAATTTAGTCACAATAGCCCGAATAGCCGCTTCAGTGGGTCGATTAAACTGACCATAAAATGGAAGCGCGCAATGAACTTTCTTAACAGAGCACGCATTTTGATAATAAAATTCAATAATTTGCAAGCGTTGTTCGTTTGTAAGACGATTCATGATGAAATGTCAAAGCATACTGAGCATCTTTCTCTTTGACACCATGTCTGAAATCCCACGTGATCTGTCAAATACTAATGCATGAAAATCCTAACCTCAAAAAAATCACTCTTTAAAACAGTAAAATAACAACAAACAAATGTGCTTTGCAGAAGCAAATGTTACTCTCGGAAGTTACCATACAAATAAAGCTAATAATATATACAACCGTAATTAATAAATAATTTACATTTTATGTAAAAATCGTTTAAAAAGTTTTACATAAGTAGAATATAATTTCTAAATTGATAACTTCTGCATTTTAAATGAAAAGTTCTGAATATCAACTGAAGTGTTCTGAATTTCAAATGGAAATTCTGAATTACAATTGACATTTTCTGAATTACACTTGGAATTGGTGTAGAATATGTTACGACATAAAAATCAAAATTTCTTACTTTTTACTGTTTTAAGAAAAACCCGAATGAAACATCATCATAATAAAAGCGAGTTTTTGATCACTTTAAAAACAATTCGTAAGATGACGAATTATTCGTGTCATTTCTGCACTCAAGGTTGTTGTTGAAAAGGGACAGTGTGACGAAACAACAAAGCTTTTTCGTTGTGGATTAATATGGCTAACGTAATGAAGGTCTTCGAACAAAATCATATATAGCGATGAGGCCAATTTTCTGCTTAACGGCTTCGTAAAGCATCAAAATTACTTCATTTGGGAACAGAAAATTCACGAGTTATAGTTCCACAAAAAAAAAATAATAATCACAAAAAGCCACTGTTTAAAGTGGCTTTTGGCCTAGATGCATTTTCAGATCATTAAGAATGTATTTTGGCGAGATACATTTTCGGCTTAATGGCGTCGTGAAACGCCAGTGAGTTATTGTTTCAGAAAAAAAAAACGTTCCACAACATGTCACTGATCACCTTTCTTTGAAAATGTGGCTGGTGAAGCAATAACAATTAAAGATAATCGCAAATGCAGAATGATCAACCAGTTATTTGTGCCTAATTTGTTTGATACATTTGAGGGCGATATGTGGAAACACTACAAGTTACAAAATCGAAGACTATTTAAATTTGGGTGGTCTATTTAAATCTTTAAATTTGAACTATCGATTACTTTGATTTTGAAAGGTAGAATAACATCATTTTTTATTTTTATTTTCAGATTTAAGTTTGACATTTGCAAATTGCGCTCAAACAAAATTGGGAAACACTAAAAACTTACTTCCAAAGTAGTGCGCCTTTAAAGCAAACTGTAAGAAATTTACGTGGAAATTATTCGAAAAGAGATCGAACTTCAGTTCAGCCCATTTCATGAAGCTCATTTTCATGTCGGTGGCTATGTCAATAAGCAAAATTGTCGCATATGGGGTTCAGACAAGCCACACGTGACTTTCGAGAAACTAATGCATCCATAACGAGTCACCGTTTGGTGTGGATTTTGGTCTCTACTGAAAAATTGATTTGATCGTATGAGGTACTGCCGAGCCCGTCATGGTAGTCAAAGTTCACCCTTTCCAATAAAACGAGAAATTTGAACAAATAATCAGTGCATTTTTTATAGCAGATTCTAATTTAAAATTTCCATGAGACATTTCCTGGTCATTCAAATTTCCCACTTTGTAGATCGGCGCCGTTGGGCTTTATTCTTTTGCTAGCTTTCATTTCATACATTTTAATTCACTTAATAACTTATTTAGATCTCGTTTAAAGGCAATTTCACAGCATTGACACGAATCACAACGTTTCGCTTTTATGACATAAACCTCGCCGTTTTATATTTAATTAAATATTTCTATTTAATACATTTAGTACAAAAACCAATTTAGCAAATGTTGCTGTTGCTGCACAATTCTTTTTTTCCCTGTTTGCGGAAAACTCATTTTCCTACAAACAAATCCATATTTATGATTGCGGGCTGGGGAGGAGGGGTAAAATGTGTGTCCACGCAGAGATTTTTGCATTGCAATTTCAAGAGGGCAGTTTAGTATCATTATTCAAATTTATTGCGTTTTGTAATTTTATACCTACGAAGCGAGCAGGCGGAGAAGCAGCAGAACTAGCATCAGGCGGGAGCAACAGCACGTTTTTCGGTTTGTAATTTGAGCGGAATACATAAAATGTTGATGATGAACGCGAGCTACGACGCTGGGCTCCTGCAACGCGTTGGCGTTCTTATACCTCTACCTGTGGCAGATAGCATTACTTATGAGTAGGAGTTGGAGTATGAGGGCAAGTGCTATGCCGCCCGCAAGGACGACTGCTCGTCTTTATTATCAGCAGCAGGAGCTCTTGAAACTTTCGTACTTTAATGCCACTTTGCGCCGTCCTCCTTCTGTGTTTATAGTTGGACGGACAATTTCAATGGGTTTCTTTATATAAATTTTTTCCTGCCACAAAATGTGGTTTAATGAACTTTTATGAGTCCGAAATTGACGAAGAGATATGGAGAGTGAGAGGGCGTGAGCGAGGCAGGAGATTTTAACAAAGTGTTGCGGCTTGTTTGAGGGGCAAAAAAGGCTTAAGTAGTTGTAAAACTTTGCCATCAACTACATGACAGGGGGGTTTGTGAAATGAAGCCGGCAATGCTTTTATGTTAATATTTTTGTTTTCAAATGACCGACCAGTGTTTTTATAGCCTAGTTGCGACCCCCCTCCCCGGAAATGAAAGACTTCGGTAGATAGGTAAGTGGGTACTACTCATAGAATATTTGTTAAAATATGGACTCCATTGAATTAAACTCAGTTTAAGGACGTGTCTCATTTGCATAAACGTTGCTTAGAAACATATTCTTTGTCACTGGCATAAACTGATGCTGCTATTCCTCAAAGGTAAATGCGAATAATTTGGGTACTTTGGCAAAATTTGAATTTTTAGCTAAATATTTGAACACAGAACAACGACAAGGAAATGATAACGAGACTGTTCAACAGCAAATATGTGCCTCAGCATATATGAGTCAATTTTGAAATAGATGAATCTGTCACTGGCTGTGTCGGATTAGAGTTACTTTTCTAGATATTTAAATAAATCGTTATTTTCAACTTTTTATATAGAATGTGCCATAACTTTGACAGTTTAAAAGGAAAATCCAGCCACAGCACAGTGGTCGCACTTGTATGGAATCAGCGGCCAAAAATACTTCCAGAAGAGAAACTTTGGTAATGACTTTGTAAAAGTAAAAGAATTATTTTGGGAAAAAATGGACGTGGTTTAATACCCACCCACTACAACCCACTTTTGAACCCTCACTACCCGAAAAGCAAAACATTTAAAAACTAGTACCTCATTTGCTTAGAAAAAACATTATAAATTATGTATTAAGATTTATTTTCATAAAGATTAGATTAACAAAGTAATCTAAAATCATTTTTAAATATAATATAAAATTATGAAAATATTTGATTTGAACTGGGATATTGTCCTGGCTCAAGACCATTTTGCATTTATATTTAATATAATGCAAATTTATTTACAAATTTCATGGTGACATTTATTACTTGACTGCAGACTACCACGATCATGATTTCGACCAAAGTCTTTTCAAAAAAATTATGAAAATATTTAAAAATTAATCCAGCAAATCAAAAACGGATTTTAATAAATCACAATTACATGGCCGAAAATTGAAGAAAAACCAACGAGATTATTTTTTTTTTTGGAAGTAACAAAAAGACGGGCACTTGATGGCAGCAAATATCAGCAGTTTTGAATTCTCAAAACGTCTATTAACATTAAGAAAAAATCCCATTGGAGGAATCAGGGGGGAACACTACTAAAAGTTTACCTAAAATTTAATTATTAAAACATTAATTTTATAAAAACTACAGAACAATTTTAGAGCACTTAAATTTGTTAAGAATGAACTTAATACCTTCCTTTTCAATATTCATTTTGTTTTTTTTTTTCGATTCGCAATTGATTTACACTGTTTTTATTTTTATACCCTCACTCTAACGTATTGAAGGAGTGACTTAAGACCCCAAGTATGTTTGGACCAAATCCGTTTCACGACTTTTTAAGGTGTTTGAGCCATGTCCGTCCATACGTCCATCAGTCTGGCTGGCTGGCTGGTGTACACGATAACTCTCGAAAGGAGTTAAGGAATCAAACGTTGCACATGGTAATATTCTTCTCAAACTTAGTTTAAGTTTGAAGATGGGCGAAATTGTAAAGGGTGATTTTTTAAGAGCTTGATAACTTTTTTAAAAAAAAAAACGCATAAAATTTGCAAAATCTCATCGGTTCTTTATTAGAAACGTTAGATTGGTCCATGACATTTACTTTTTGAAGATAATTTCATTTAAATGTTGACCGCGGCTGCGTCTTAGGTGGTCCATCCGCTTAGTCCAATTTTGGCATTTCCACGTTTTTGAGTAACAGAGACCCAATTGGTGCGAACGGCGACGAATCGAAAATTGGTGGTCATCATTAACACTGGCCGATACAGCTGCGATATTTTCTTCAGTTCGCACTCTACGTAAGCGTGTTGGTGGTTTAATGTCCAACGATGTAAATTTGGTGCGAAATTTAGTCACAATAGCCCGAATAGCCGCTTCAGTGGGTCGATTAAACTGACCATAAAATGGAAGCGCGCAATGAACTTTCTTAACAGAGCACGCATTTTGATAATAAAATTCAATAATTTGCAAGCGTTGTTCGTTTGTAAGACGATTCATGATGAAATGTCAAAGCATACTGAGCATCTTTCTCTTTGACACCATGTCTGAAATCCCACGTGATCTGTCAAATACTAATGCATGAAAATCCTAACCTCAAAAAAATCACTCGATATTTGATAATGTTTTTTACAATCACTTTAAGTGTACCAGGTATGGCGGGTTTTGCAACGCCCCTTGTACCTCCCACACAAATCACCTTAAACTACGTACAATTAAAGCTGTTATAACTTCTATACAGATGATCGGAATACTGTAAAATGCTTTTATAGAGGTTACATTCGCATGGAATATGGGCGATATTGCCACAACCCTTCTGGTATCTCCTACACAAAGTTACAATAAAACCGATATAATATCCACACGGGTGGTCAAAATCATTTGAAATTTGATATTGGAAAATGTTTGAAATATCGACCCTATAAAGTATATATATTCTTGATCGTCATAAAATTCTAAGACGATCTGATCTATCCATGTCCGTCCGTCCGTCTGTTGAAAGCAGGCTAGCATCTAAACGAAAGGATCTCGGACGTCCAAATTTTCCATAAATGCGTCTTATAGTCGTATATCGGTTGGGATTGAAACTGGGCAAAATCGGACCAAAGGGAAAATTTTTTTCCCTCACAAGGACTAAAAATACCCATAATAACGCCTAATATTTTAGAGCATTTAAGCATATTTTTTCAATATGTCTGCTTGAAGTTGAAGTAGCGCCCATCGAAACTGCACAGTCAACTTTTAGCTGCAACAATAAAGGTCTCACTTTGCCTTTTTGCTTATTTTGGGTTCTGCTGAAGACTTCAGCACAACCTTTGGTCTTAAAACAAAATAAATGACAACACATACAACATAACAGACCTACTATACATACAAACAACAAACATATTTTATTTATTTATAAAATTATTTTTTTCCATATTTGTATTTGGTTTGGTTTGGCTATATTAAAAGAATTATATTTCCCTGTAATATTACTGCTCTTCTATGAAAATTGACAGCCTCCTCTGTGGAATGCAATCCATGGTGGAGGGTATATAAAGTTCGGCCCGGCGGAACTCAACGTCGTTTTTACATGTTTTAATTAATTAAAAAAAATAATAATTATTATTTAAAGCAAAAACATTGTTGGTTTAAATCATTTTGATTCGTCCGGCACTTCCGGGGAATCCGAAAAAGAAATTCGAGAAAATTTAGTCTTCACCTATGGAAACCATCTCCCTGCCACACATTCTTAGATCATAGGAAACCATGTGATCCTTAAATTTTAGGCATAGGATGTGTTCAGAATATTTATGGAAAACATTACGAGGAACTTGTTTTGTGAAATATTTGAACCCTCTAACTCTTCAAGTGGATTTTAAGCCTCTTTCAAGAAAGTCATCAATCGCAACATGTTGCTAATCGTAGATAGCTGTCTAGCAACATGTTGCTGGCAACTAAGATAAAGGGTTAAATTGAGCACATACAGTCTACAAAATCCCACCGAATCAACCTACTTAAGCTCCGGGCTTGTGCTTAGATTCATTATACCCCTTCTATCCTTTCCTTTCAATTTCAATTTTCATCAGACACAATATAAATTACAGCGAAATTCCAGGGCACAAAACTTCAAAGTAACCATATATACAATTTATACAAACATACATCATTCAGAGTACATATGTACATATTGTATGTATGTATGTATCATTATATATTGTATAAATCCTATTTTGTTGAGCAATTTGTATACGATTTCCTCTTCCTCTTTTGTCTAAAGGATTTTTTGTGAATATCCTTGTTAATGAAACATGTTCACACATACTTATGACGCTCCATTCATCATGGCTCACAGACTCGCTTTCACAAACAAAATTTTGATGATGAATAACTTTAACAAATTATGAAATGTCCTCACTCTATGGCGGTTGACAGGATAACTGGAAATTCCGACGACAAAGGTGGGAAAGGGGGTGGGGGAGGTAAATAGCAAAAAGGAATGAGTTTGGAAATTGGAGATGGTATGTAGACGGTGTCATTCAAAGAATATTTCAGTAGGATTTCATTTGCAGGATATGTTTCAGATATCGCCGACAGAATATTTCAGTAGGATTTTATTTGCAGGATATGTTTCAGATATCGCCGACAGTTGAAAATATGTGTGCGTGTGTGAGCTCGAATAAATTTCCCAATTGGAAACTTGGAAAAGGATATTTAATTTTAAAATTGCAATTTTCGTCCAAGGCAGCTTTAATATTTGTAATAGAATATTGGGAGTCATTCAAGGATATGTTGAACGTAATTATGAGGCTTTCCACGTAGAAACAATGGTTCAAGAATAGTCTCCAAAAATTGGAAAGGAGATCCTATCTCATATTAGGAACAAAAAATTTCGACCTCAATTGCTAAACAGCTACAAAAAATATGTTCACTTTCTTTTCTTCATTTTTTTTTTTGAATCATCCTCCATTTCCTTTCCAAATGGGTCTACTCTCTTCTTCCATGGATATGCACAAAGCCTTACAGGACATCGCATATGTATGTACATATGTTTCACTATATCAAATTTCTTCTCATAATTTCTATTATATTTATTTAAATTTTGCATATTTATTTCATCTTCGTCCTCGCAAAAAAAGGGCACTCACTCTTTCCACCAGCCAAACGAAACCAAACCGAACTGTGAGTGAAATGTACGCTTTCCCTTTGATGGCACGGCACATAAAAACGTTATAGAGCAAAGGAAAGCAAAAACAACAACACACACACACTCTGAAGATGAAACAAAAAATAAAAGATCCATGAAAGGGAAACATGCAAAATTTGTATTCTGTGCTCATACGTTGCTTGCGAGCGATACTTTCTACTTGAAGCGTAAACAATTTTCTATGCCAATGAACTTGTCGGATGTGGCAGGCAGTGCGTGAAGAGTAATGACAGTGCATTGCAATAGAATGAAGGTCCTGTGACGGAATATTTGGGCGCTGATACACTCGCTTAAAGGTTTTGTTTAATGGAAAGAAGGAAATAATCGCTCAGAAAGAAGCAACTACCAGGAAAAGAAAATATGAAGTTCTGCAAAATTTGCTAAAGGATTTCCTTTTCCTAATTCCTTTCCCCGAAATATTAACGACACATCGCGGTTCTAGTTTACATCGATTTTGTGGAAACTAAACTAATTCTGTGAAAAATTCCAGCTTTAAACAAAGTCTGTAAATTTTCACGAAAAGAGATATTCTGACGAAATTCCTATGCTTAGAATGGTGTTAGTCTGTCTCTTGGGCTATATCAAACTTTGAAGTGATTGCCAAAAGTACAGTTATGTACCGAGTGTAAACATATTTCATATTTTTACATCATTAAAAAATCCATTATTATTCCGATTAATAACACTTTCCAACAAATGAAGACTTTTTGAATGGAACAGAGTAATACTGATAGGGCTTGTTGAGAAGATAATTTTTGTAGAATAAACTTATAGTCCAGCTGGTTTTACAGTGAGTCAAAGTTTTAATTTTTTGGTCGAAGTATTATTAAGTATTATTATTATATTATTATTAAGTATTACTAAGTGAAAAAAAAATGTTGTAAATAAAAGTCTGAGTGAATTCTCATTGTCAGAACTTTATTGTGAAATTTTATGAGGATCATTTTTGTGAAGGTATTAAACCTCTAGCTCCACTCTTTTTGGGCCAATTTGACCCTTTTTCTCAAGAAAATCAAAAAAGTCCTTTCAAAATAGGACATTTAAGGATGTTCTAGTAAAAAAATTGCCGGAAAATTTCAGTGGGGACCACCAAAGACACAAAAGTTGTAAATAAAGCTCTTCATGCTTAAAGAGCAAAAAACACAAGCCAACTTATACAAACAATTACTAGGCTAGTTAGTCCATGCTTTTTGGAAGATCGATTTTTTCTACAAAAATGTGTGTTGTGTTTTTATTCTACCATCAGGTGCAAAATTGTCCAAGACAAATTAATACAAGAAAAAATTATATGCAAAAATTCTCAAATCGTAAAGCGCCGTTTAGAAATTTCTTGCTCAGAAAATATTACTACTTCCCAGAGAAAATTTCGAATTTAAAATAGGTACTTTTAATATTTGTACCCTCATTTTGGAAATAAAGGTTCGATCAATTAAATCCCAGCAAAATCTTGGCAATGACACCTCATTATTTTTAGCATTACCTAGTAATGACAGCTCGTTACGCTCTGCATTATTTTGAAGTATGAAATAATTACTTTCTTATAATGGTTAAATATGTAGTTATTGGTAAGTTAAATTTCATAGAACTTCAGATTTTAAAAATTAAATTTCTACAATTTTATGGTGAGTCAGAGAATAGCAGTGCTGTTGTTATCGCCGCTTAGTTATCCAGGCTTAAAGACAACCAGCCCTAAATATTGTATTGTATATCTGTATTCAGATTGTTAACAAGTCGATACAAAATATATAATTTAATAAAAATGTTGATTTCATCAATAACTACGCCCATTATTGATAATACATTATTTGGCTAGTTACCAATAATGACTTATTTTGCATCTTCCTGAGGCCACTGATTTTACAACTCGTTTAGAAGTACTTATTTATTAACTTTTCGTAAGCGTGCGTGAAAGTACTTATTTTTTTACAATCCCTATATAAAAATAATAGGGATCCGAAAAATAAGTAGTGGAGGTTTTTGGTTTTGCCTTATTCCCCACATTACTTGGTAATGAGAGTTTTTGCTGGGATTGGTTGAAAAGTTTGTATTTTAAAAGACTTTGTTGTGTTAGTTAGAAAATGGATAATTTCAATAATTCGCTAGGGCAGATCGTAAGAATATGGCCAATTCTCACAAAAAATAATTTATTAACGCAATTAATTCTCAAAATCCAAAGTTCATAAGTAAGAAATTACATTTTATTTATGGATATAGCTGACAAAAATAAGGAATGACAATTATTTTTCTAAAATAATCACATTTGTTGGGATTTCTTTTTGGTATTTTCTTTATATTTAGACGCAAACTTTCAAAACGCCGTATCCTACGTTAATTGTTCAATATATTTTCATCTAATTGACCATAAACAAATTTTTATGCATTTGAATTCTATTAAATATAGATGCAACATGATCTTGAGACAGAACAATATCCCAGTTCAAATCAAATATTGATTACAGACCAAAAAAAATACAAACGAGAAAACTAAAACAAATGAGCGTTGACACGGCAGAAGTATTGCTGGGTAACTATACCAGCATATACACATACTTAAATATGCAACTCAATGAGGTGCTTGTAAGATGACATGTGTACTTTACTACTTGGTGCGACTTTTTAAACGCATATTCGGCGAGTGAGTTGTGCTTCTCGTTCGTTTGTGAGAATCATTTCCTTAAAGAGGCCGGGTTTGATGTTGAAAAGTCGCTGCGAAGCCACTTGACAAAACCTTTGACAGGGTGGATATCATAATAGTGGTGGTCTGCAGCCAAGTAATAAATGTCACCATGCCATTTGTAAATAAATTTGCATTCTATTAAATATAGATGCAAAATGGTTTTGAGCCAGGTCAATATACCAGTTCAAATCAAATTTTTATGGATATTTTTTTTAATTTCAAATTTTCGTCGAAGTTGCCTTTAATAATTTTGGCAGTAAAATTCCGACCATGACCGGTTATGCGTTAAAAAGAATGTCACCTTCATGTAGAATCAATGGTTTAAGAACAGTTGCAAAAAATTGGGAAAAATTGACTTTTTTAAACTTGTTTATTGATGGCCATAAAAAAAATAGGAAAAAAATATTTTGTTCCATTTTTAATAGCTAATATTTTAAAGAAGAAAACAATTTTTAGGAAAATTCAAAAGTTATGACTTTCTAAAAGATTTTCCCAGCAAAAAGAGAACATCAGTGAAGAAGTTGTAAATATAGGACCATAAATATTAAATTAATTTATACTATTTAATGTTATTGATATTATGAAGTACTAATGATTAATAAAAAACTAAATTGTTTAAATCATAAATTCATAAAATTCATCATAAGGTTTCGGACAATTTTTACCTTTTCTGCATTGAGTAATATTCTCTTTCTGATCCGTGATCGAAATAAAGGAATGTTGGTCATTTTTCTAAAAAAAATCAGATTTTTGGAATTAAATTTTCTTCATTAAGACGCAGGCTGCATGAAAACATGATGATGATCTAATTTTCCAGATTTTTTTTTCCATTTCGAAACAGCAGCACATGAACACAGTGACAGCATCAACAAATAACTACATACACATGTACATTAGAGTGCCCAATGAACTGGAAGTATTGCTATTAAGCAGGATAAGCAATTGTTGTCGAAATTCTTTAAAATGTTTCTATATGATCTGTTAATTTTATCATGAGAAAATTATTAAATGAACTAATTTAGATTTGTTCGTCTGCCAGAATGCCATAGAAATGGGATCATGAACTGATTTCAGATACAGTTCGTGGAACTGATCCTAACACGGATGGTTCACGAAGAACGGCTACGGACGGTTATATCCGTGGATAAAATTCAAATATTGCTTAATTTCGAGAATTAATCTGATAGCTTTGCTTTTTTTGCAAAAAAAAATCTGGCCACCGCGCTAAATTCAAAAATACATAAAAAATGCCTCTAAACTACTGCATCCTTTGAGACCCACTGTAGTTGCTGGTTGGTTTTCTCTCATATCACAATATTACGAAGATTATTTATTTCTTTGTCGTTCACAGTAATTAACGACAACAACAATTCTTTTGTCTGCAATTAAAGGCAACGACGTCGCTGGTCGCTAGTGTGGCGGCAAAATGAAGAATAAGTACTTTAACAAAAACAACAACAAAACCAACTTTGATATGCAAATGATTCATTCATTTTTTCGCACTAATTTCATAAAATTCTTTGTCATAATCTTTCGTGTTTTTTTTTCATCATCATTTTGGAACAAAGACTAATGAAATTCTTCAAAGCACAGGCGGTTGTCTGTCATGCCGGCTCGAAAAAAGGCGATGTCTCTTTCTAGACTCAACATAAAAGTAATTACTACATGAAGAGGAAGACGAAGATGGTCGCGTGAAGGTTACACCAAGGATTTACTTGCTTTCACGCGAAAAGTGTATTCAAAAGTGGAAAATCCAAAACAAAAAATGTGGGCGTTGAAAAACATTCCATTAAGATTTATTAAATAATAATAAGACATACATCCACAAAAATGACTTCCCTGATGGGTGGGTGGGTTTTAAGTTAAGTTTTAGGCTGTCATAGTTCTTTTGGGGCAGAGCATTTAGGACATTAACATGTTCACAAGGTCCTTTGCGGCCTATTTGCTAGGGGTCACGCCATGTAATGTTGGGTCCTTCAGGAGTCGTTAGGCTACTCCTCGCCTTCTTTCTTTTCAACACATACATACATTAGGCTGGGTCGCCGTCCATACAAATGGAAAAACAAATTCCAGTCACCCCCCACGAAAATAAAGTTTGGATTGTTTAATGAGGATTTGCAAAATATTACGTTTCTAGATCAAGCCGTCTTTGAGCTAAACGCTCCTGAAAATAACACTAAAAATCATGTTTTTCCGGTGTAATTTTTTGGTGTTACATTTTTCCCAAATTTTTTTTCTGAAATAATAGACCCACTTTAAATAAAAATTTTGAATCTTGTCTTAGAGTAACTTATTGGTCGAATTATTGGACGTTTATTGTAACTTTTTGTGGATTTTCACAGTGACTACTGAAAACATTTTTCGTAGTTGGTGGTAGTATTTTACAAAAAATAAATAGCTGCAGTCAATACCTTTCGAATGATGCCTAAATGATGAACATCGGAATGATATTGACGCCGCAGCGCTCATTTTTGTAAAAAGAGTTTGAACTTCTTCGCTCTGAAAACCATCGCCTGCATTAAATTATTTTACAAAAATGGAGTCAGCGACTTCATTTTTCGTCCGTTATTAATCATTAAGGCTTCATTCGAAAGGTATTGATTCCTTCTATTTATCTTTAATTGCAACTCTTACAAAATGTTTCCAAGAAATATGAGTTTTTAGCTGTCACCTTGAAAACTCGCAAAAAATCAATATAAACGCCCAATAATTCTATCAATGAGTTATTCTAAGATAAGAATAAAATTTTTTATTTAGCTCTTCCAAGGGTCTTTTAAATCAGAAAATATTTTGGGCAAAAATTCAGAAAAAAAATTTGGGGCAAAAATGCAACATAAAAAAATTACACGGAAAAAACACGATTTTTAGAGGTGTTTTCGGGGGTGTTTAGCTCTCAGATGGCTTGACCAACTGAAGAAATATTTTGTAGATCATCATTAAACGTTCCAATCTTCATTTCTGGTGGGTGTCTGCTGCATTTTATTTTCGTGACCCATCCTAACATACATATGCTGTGGCTGCCTGAAAATCATCTAAGCTCTCGCTCGCAACTCGCAACTTTGGCAAAATATGCTAAATTTATAAATTATTTATTTATGTATATATGGGAATATTTAAATGTCTATCCATCTAGCTATCTATGCCATGCATTTGAATTCATATCTACAATCCCAGAAAATGTTCATAGTTATGGTCCCATCCACAACATGTATTTGTCCGCTGGGTGGGTTTTCCCCAAAAACACAGAAAAAAAACGAAAAAAGAAAAAGGATCCTTTGTCTGGTTATGTTGAAGTCTCACCATCCCCATCTCCTTCTCCGCCCATCGCCATGATGTTGATGATAATGTTCCTTTCAAGGCAAGTTTTTCACACCGTTAAGAATGGGAATAGAAAAGATGGATGAAATTGCTGCAAATAAAAACGAAGGAAACTTTCCCGAAATGCACGGAAGTGGCAAAAAGTTTTTCTCTAACTTTTGGTGGCAAATTTCCACTTGTGATTTGCTTTGGCGAATGCAAAAAACTACAACCGAAAAATATGCTTCTAATGTTGCATGTATTCCCAGTCATGGCGATACCAAACGTCAAGCGAGGAATGAAGTTTTGCTTTTCTATAGAAAAGTTCTCTCTCTCCTTTTCTTTTCGGTTTTTATGATGTTGAGAAGGGGAAACTTTCAAATAAACCTACAGCAACTAAATTTTGTAGGATAAAAATACATATATACTTGGAAGGATTTGGATGGGTTAAGAAAAGGTTTTCTGTCGGCAATTAACACAACAATCGATTTTCCGAACTAGTAGTTCATTGAAATGAGTCCAAGAATAAAATGAGTATCACTTATCATCTACTTTGTGTTTTCATCGCATTCTACATCTATATTTTGTACTAGAAGTGCCCGCTACTTCGCACGCGGAAAACAAACAGTTATCAGTTGTTATCAGTTTTATCCAGCTCTATTTTTGGAAAGTATTTTTTGAACTTTCTTTTGATGGATATAAATAAATCTAAAATAGTTATTTGGAAACATCCTATTAGAGAGCACACATGCACAGTCAAAGGAATGTGCTTGTCGCTGAACTCCCTTTGTATGTATCATTTTTGTACCCTACACCAAAGGGTATAATGTCTTTGTGCATTTGTTTGTAACACCCAAAAGGAAACGAGATAGACCCATCGTTTATTATACCGATCGACTTAGAATCTCTTTTTGAGTCGATTTAGCGATGTCCGTCCGTCCGTCTGTCCATCTATTCTTGTAATCAAAGTCCAGGTCGCAATTGTTGTTAGAACTAAATGAAACTTTGCACAACGAACGCTATTAAATTTGAAGCAAATCGGTTCAGATTTAGATATAGCTCCCATACAAATTTTGCTTACGATTTTACTTTTTCCGCTCTAGAAACCACATATTTTCCTCCAATTTGGCAAAACGCCTTATATTTTAACTAGAAACAGCTCTGGTAAATATAGGATAGATCGGTTCAGATTTATATATAGCTCCCATACAAATGCCTCCTCCGATTTGACTCTTTCAGCTCTAGAAACCACAAACTGTGACAGATTTTCTTCAAATTTGGCAAAACAACTTATATTTCAACTAAAAACAGCTCTGGTGAAAATGGGTCTGATAAGTTCAGATATAAATTTCGGTACTGAATTGATTATTTCCTCTCTAGAAATAGCATTTTTGAACAGATTTTCTTCTAATTCGGCACATCAGCAAAAGTTTCAAATAGAAATTACTATATCGAAAGTGGGTCACATCGGTTCAGATTATATAGCTCCCGATTTAATTCTTTCCGCTCTAGAAACCACATATTTAACACTCTATAAAATTTGGGAAAGTGTCTAATATTTCAACTAGAAAACCTTTGCTAAACATGGGTCAGATCGATTCAGATTTGTATATAGCTCCCATTCAAAGTTTGTGTTCAAATTATCTTACAAATACAGATAGATGTATGAAATTTGTAGAAATTTCTCCTCTCATAGCTGCATCGTATATCACCCGGTTCAAATGTAATGACCTTTTTATATCCTACACCATACGGTATAATGACTAAGTGTAGGGTATCATATAGTCGGCCACGGCCGACTTTAACCTTCCTTACTTCTTATCGTTGGGATGAACCCAGTTTCGAACAAAAAATTACAACCGCAGAGTCTTTTATATCGCCATATCCTTAAAACTAAAACAAATGAGCGTTGGCACGTCAGAAGTATTGCTTGGTAACTACACCTGCATTTACACATACTTACATATGCAACTCAAAGAGATGCTTGTAAGATGGTATGTGTGCTTTATTACTTGGTGCGATTTTTTAAACGCAAATTCGGCAAGTGAGCTGTGCTTCTCGTTCGTTTGTGAGAATCCTCTCCTTATAGAGGCTGGGTTTGACTGAAAATAGGCGTTCAAATTAAAATGCATATCGTGAACTTCGTGATTTTTTCGCTCAATTTAATCGTCCAAATGTGTGTACAATCGGAAAAATCGTGCAAAAATTTGAGCAAACCAGGTCTGTAGGAAATGTGAAAACACCAGTGCATGCTCGTACAGCTCGTACTCCAGAAAATATTGCTGCTGTTCGGGATAGTGTGGCTGAAGAGCCGTCCATCTCAACTCGTCGTCGTGTCCAACAATTGCACCTCTCACGCTCGTCGTTGATGAACGTTATGCATAAAGACTTGCATTTACACGCTTACAAGGTGCAATTGACTCAAGAACTAAAGCCTCTTGACCATTCCAGACGTCGTCAATGGTCAGAATGGTGTCAAGAAAAGGCAACAGTGTATGATAAATTTTCGAAGAAAATCATCTTCAGTGATGAGGCACATTTTCATCTCAGTGGATTCGGCAATAAGCAGAATTGCTTGCCGCATTTGGGCGAATGATAATCCAAGAGTGATTGTCGGGAAACCAATGCACCCACAAAGTGTGAATGTTTGGTGCGGTTTATGGGCTGGCGGCATCATTCGGTCGTATTTTTTCCAAAATGAGGCCGGTCAGGCTACTGTTACTGTGAATAATCTTCGCTATCGTGAGATGATAACCAACTTTTTATGACCCGAATTGGAAGATATGAATGTGGACGATATGCGGTTTCAACAGGACGGTGACACTTGCCACACAGCTGACGAAACAATGGCTCTTTTGCGCAACAAATTCAATGGCCGCCAAGATCATGTGATTTGACACCGTTGGACTTCTTTCTTTGGGGTTATTTGAAAGAAAAGGTGTACGTCGATAAGCCAGCAAAAATTCAAGAGCTAAAGGATGGGATAATGCGGCACATTAACGGCATAGAACCTCAATTATGCCTCAGCGTCATCGACCGTCATGGAGGACCATTGGATGGAGGTATGCCGCCGAGGTTGCGGCGGCCATTTGGCCGATATTTTGTTCCATACATAATTGAACGGTACCAATATTATTATGATAAAAATTATCATAATGATAATAATTTGCTAAATAATTTGTGTTTTATTCAAAATCAACATCGGCCCTTAAAATTTAACCAATATTGCGTTTCTATGTGGTGAGAGGAATTTACATACCAAATTTCACAATTCTAGCTGTAATACATTAGATGGTACCATTTTTATCCCTTTTTGTCCCGTTCGCCTCTTAAAAGTACAAATTTCGAAAAAAAAAAAACATTTAGATTGCGCTTCTACGTTGTCAGAGGAATTTACATATAAAATTTCATGATTGTAGCTGCAATACTTTAGTTTGTACCATTTTTATCACGTTTAGTCCCGCGCCCCCTTAAAAGTACAAATTTCGGAAAATCCAATTTTACTGCTCTTGTACGTGGTCCGAGGAATTTACATACCAAATTACACGATTTTAGCTGCAATAGTTTAGTTGGTACCATTTTTATCCCGCTCTCCCCTTAAAAGTACCAAAATGCATTTATATTGCGCTTACATGCGGTGAGAGGAATTTACATACCAAATTTCACGATTCTAGATTTATTACATTATATGGTACAATTTGTATCCCTTTTTGTCCCGCTTGCCCCTTAAAAG
Source organism: Polietes domitor (assembly GCA_947397865.1). Classification (NCBI taxonomy): domain Eukaryota; kingdom Metazoa; phylum Arthropoda; class Insecta; order Diptera; family Muscidae; genus Polietes; species Polietes domitor. Next base: position 28,444,342 of record OX377621.1, on the reverse strand, counting down.
TTCAAATTCCAAAAAATCATTTATATTGTCCGTCTACGTGGTCGTAGAAATGTATTTGACGAATTTCACGATTCTAGTTACAATAATTTAGATGGTACCGTTTTTATCCCTTTTCGTCCCGCTCATCCCTTATAAAAAAAAATTCGAAAAATCCTTTTAGATTGCGTTTTTACGTTGTCCGAGAAATTTACACACCAAATTCCACGACTATAGCTGCAATACTTAAATTTGCGCCATTTCTATCCCTTTTTTCCCGCGCAACCCTAAATTTACAAATTTCGAAAAAAGTCCATTTCGATTGCGCTTCTTCGTTGCCAGAGGAATTTGCACGCCGAATTTCACGATTCTAGCTGCAACACTTAAATTGGTACCATTTGTATCCCTTTTTGTCACGCTCACCCCCTCCAAGTACAAATTTCGAAAAATTAATTTAGATTGCGCTTCTACGTTCACAGAGCACATATTTCATGACTATAGCTGCAATACTTAAATTTGTACCATTTTTATCCCTTTTTGTCTCGCTCATCCCTGATAAGTACACATTTCGTAAAAAATCAATTTTGATTGCGCTTCTACGTTGTCAAATTTCACGATTCTAGCTGCAATACTTTAGTTGGTACCAATTTTATCCCTTTTGTCCCGCTTGCCCCTTAAAAGTACAAAAATGAATTTATATTGCGCTTCTATGTGGTGAGAGGAATTTACATACCAAATTTCAGGATTCTAGCCACAATACTTTAGTTGGTACCATTTTTATCCTTTTTGTTCCGCTCACCCCTTATAAGTACAAATTTCGAAAAATCAATTTATATTGCAAGTCTACGTTGTCTGAGGAATGTAAATACCGATTTTCACGATTCTAGCTGCAATTCTTAAATTGGTAGCATTTTTATCCCTTTTTGTCTCTTTCCTCCCTTAAAAGTACAAATTTCGAAAAATCCTATTTGTAGCTCTACTGCATGGTCAGTGCAAGGAACACACCGAATTTCATGTTTCTAGCTACTGCCGTTTAGTCAGGACGAAGGTTCGATATTTATCCCTTTTTGTCCCATTTCACCCCCTAAAAGTACGTATTTCGTAAACCCCTTTCTTTTTCCGCGTTTCCGTCATATTTGGGAACTACCCTGAAAATTTCATGACCGTTTCAGTCTTTCGGTCTAGGCGCTGATAAATCAGTCAGTCAGTTTATATATACATATATATATATATCGATTTTGAATCGACAACTCATTTATATATCTCAGACATCCTCATATATCCTTTAAGTTCTGAGCTAAGATGTATTACCCCTGGCTGGTGCGACCCAATTAGTTTCTTAGAAAATAAGAAAATAACTTCCGTTCCTCTAGGCATGTGTACCGAGGCATATGTGTTTGTCTTTAATCCTTTAGCCCACACCATGAAGATTTCTTTCACATTTTGTTGCCCTCCCCCTCTAAGCAAACTCTCGTCCTTTTCAAACTGAAAGTAATTCTTTAATTTTCATCATAAAAGTTTTCTATTTTTTTTTATTCCATTCCGCCCTTTTAAATAAGTGTTGGTGTTGTTTACCAAGTGAATTTTCGTAACATGAACTCGCTGAAGCATGCTTTAAGCTTAAAGAGTGTTTTCCTGTGCTCTCTCGCTTTAATTCCGTACAAATAACAAATTATTTATTACCCACAACAAACACCAGTAGTAACATAGTAACAACAACATCAACAGCAGTAGCAACAAAAACAACGATAAAGCCAACTTACATAATTTGCTGAAGACGAGAGTTGAACAAACACAAAACTTAAAGACCCAGTGAACCTAAGAGGAGGAAATAAAACAAAAGTGTTCCCAGAACACAAACAACAACACACGAACACAGTAACAAAACAAAAGAACTACACACATGTGCACAAGAGTGTCCGGTAAAGTGGAAATGGTGGATTTGCTTTGATTTAATAGCAGATTGAGCAATTTCTTTCGAAATTTTTTAAAACATTTTTTTTGATCTGTCAATTTTATCATGAACAATTTATCTATATAAATATATAAAAAATGAATCTGTGTTTGTAAGTTTGTATGTTTGTTCTTTATAGCAGCTACTGAACCGATCTTCTTGAAATGTTCACAGTATATTCATTCTGTATTCACCGTTGGTGAAATAAGTGGGCGTGGCACCTCCCACACAAGTACATCTAGCATCAATGTACGTAGTTGTGCCAAAAATGGGCGATATCGAAAAAGTGGGCGTGGTACCTACCATACGAAGTTAAAACCCAATTTTGAATATTGTCAGTTCCATGACACCTAGAGTGCTGAAATTTTGTGTCAGTGCATCTAGCATCAATATTCGTAGTTGTGCCAAAAATGGGCGGTATTGAAAAAGTGGGCGTGGTACCTCCTATACGAAGTTAATGCCCAATTTTGAAATTGGGAAATGCTTTTTGATATTTTTTCATATTTTTCAATGGGACACCCTAATGTGGTCACTCTCCCGCACGTATGAAAGCAAACATGAAATGATGCCATTTCACACATGCACCATTACATGTGCATGTGTGAATTGTACGGAGTTGTTGACCAATGGACCTTAAAGGTATAACAACTCAAAACATATACGCGCAGACACGGACATCGGCATGGACATGAACACTTACACACACACACGCACACTCATATAAAGGGTGATTTTTTAAGAGCTTGATAACTTTTTTTTTTAAAAAAAACGCATAAAATTTGCAAAATCTCATCGGTTCTTTATTTGAAACGTTAGATTGGTCCATGACATTTACTTTTTGAAGATAATTTCATTTAAATGTTGACCGCGGCTGCGTCTTAGGTGGTCCATCCGCTTAGTCCAATTTTGGCATTTCCACGTTTTTGAGTAACAGAGACCCAATTGGTGCGAACGGCGACGAATCGAAAATTGGTGGTCATCATTAACACTGGCCGATACAGCTGCGATATTTTCTTCAGTTCGCACTCTACGTAAGCGTGTTGGTGGTTTAATGTCCAACAATGTAAATTTGGTGCGAAATTTAGTCACAATAGCCCGAATAGCCGCTTCAGTGGGTCGATTAAACTGACCATAAAATGGAAGCGCGCAATGAACTTTCTTAACAGAGCACGCATTTTGATAATAAAATTCAATAATTTGCAAGCGTTGTTCGTTTGTAAGACGATTCATGATGAAATGTCAAAGCATACTGAGCATCTTTCTCTTTGACACCATGTCTGAAATCCCACGTGATCTGTCAAATACTAATGCATGAAAATCCTAACCTCAAAAAAATCACTCTTTATTTACTTTGGGTGTGTATGTGCGAGCAGACAAACTTACAGACATTTGTAAGCCCAACAAAAGATTACATTACAAAATGGCAGCAACAAAAACATCAACAGCAACTATAATGCACAGTGGTCTCTTGCTGCTTCTAATTTGGAAATTATTTTTTGATTGGTGATTGCTCACAGCGTTGAGGCGATATTGATGAAATTTCAACGAGACTTAAGTGACTACTTTTGAAATTTATAGCTAACAGCCTTTAGAAGCAATGATTCACATATATGACTCCATGTCCAAAAGGACGACAAAATTATTTGTAAAGAAGAGTATTTCATAAGATTTTCATCAAAATCGGAGAGATGTGAAAATTTGTTCATCCGGTTTGAGGTGGAATGAACCATATGTAAAAATACATGAATGGGTTTATAGACTATCTATATTCTATATCTATAATTTCTATTGTCTATAATTTCAAACTGAAAATTTAATTTATTTCTATTCAGTCTTCGAACACACGTTGAGGCATGTGGCCAACACAGCCGCCTCGAAAAGTGTATATTTGACATTTTTAAAATGCGTGAAAAAAACCCACCCTACTTCCGCACCACTGTGCAACTCCCCGCGGTAGGGTAGGTGAAATGATGGCGCCTACTCATTCAGTTGCACGATTCACAAACACAACATCGGACTTCCTTGTCCGTTGGGCAAAGGAAAGCAAAACAAAAAAGGAGTTGGAGCAGTAGTTTTGGACAATATGATGTGTCTGTTTGTTGCGTCCCTCCAACTGAGATTCAATTCATTAAAGTTGACTCCTGGTGATATGTGTCTAGCGCTGCAAGTGTGGGCATGTATGCGCCATGTCTGCCACGGTCTAATAACATTTTCACAAAACACCAGCCGAACAATTGGAAATTTAAAGCAAAGGCATACTTACAACCCCACCACCTCCATCCACAATTGACCAAAGGCTGCATGAGATTGTGTTCTGTTTACTTTAATGGGGGGTACCCTACATGGCTGGATACCCGGCTGCCAATGAAAGGTTTGTGGATCAGCAAATAATGAAAGAAGAACCAGACTGGTCGATGAATGCTGGGAAAACAGCGGGTGATGTTGTTGATGATGACTCGTAGTTTGTCGACAACAACAGTTCTACTATCTTTTAATAATGTGGAGTCAATTTAATGACTAAATCAATATGATGTCCCATAGAAAGGATGACAACAAAACTTGGTATAAGGTCAGTTTTTGTTATTGATTAGATATGTATGTTAGCTGTAAGGAGGGGGATTAAGAGGGATTTAAGATGATTTGGGGACATAAAGCCCATGAAGTCTTAATCAATATTTGAAATAATGTTTTTGATGTTGTTAGGTTTTACAGTGAATATTAAATTAAATATATATTGAAAATTAGAAATTAGTACACCCTACACTAAATTGGTCGAATTAAAAGCACGACGAATTGATAATATGGCAGTTTTCCTTTAAGACTGGATAATTAAGCTGCGATAACAAAAATCTAAATAAAATGTTAAAATTTCACTCAAAATATTTTTTTTTTAAATTGTCGCCAAAAGCAATATCAATATGTGTGTGTGTGAAAACACACTGAGGAAGTTATAAGAAATTAAATTTTACATAGGTTAGGATAACTTGTGTGGAAGGTGCTGGAAAGTTGGTGGGGCATGGTCCCAGCTTCCACATTTTTAAAATAGTTGGATTCCCTGCACCAGTATAGAAGTTGTGAAGGATTTAATTTTACCTAGGATTCAGACAATTGTGTGGGAGGTACTTGAATGGGCGTGCCTAAAGCGTAAATATTTTTTATGTTTAAAGTGATTTTAAAAGCATTTTCAAATATCAAATTGTAAATTGTAAATGATTATGTATGTTATATCGGTTTTATTGTAACTAAAGTTTATGCCACTTTGTGTGGGAGGTACCAGAAGGGGTGTGGCAATATCGCCCATATTTAACACCAATTTAACCTCTATAAAAGCATTACCAAATGTGAAATCTCACAGTGTTCCGATAATTCGTATAGAATATATAACAGATTTAATTTTGCCTAGTTTAGGGTGATTTGTGTGGAAGGTACCAGAAGGGGTGTGGCCATATCGCCCATAGTCTAAGCGAATGTAACCTCTATAAAAGCATTAACAAATGTGAAATCTCACAGTATTCGGATCATGCGTATAGAAGATATAACAGAATGAATATTACCTAGTTTAAAGTGATTTGTGTAGAAGGTACCAGAAGGGGTGTGGCAATATCGCTCATATTTCTCACGAATGTAACCTCTATAAAAGCATTACCAAATGTGAAATCTCACAGTATTCCGATTATTCGCATAGAAGATATAACAGATTTAATTTTACCTAGTTAAGGGTGATTTGTGTGGGAGCTACTGGAAGGGATATGGCAATATCGCCCATATTCTAAGCGAATGTTACCTCTATAAAAGCATTACCAAATGTGAAATCTCACAGTATTCCGATCATTCGTATAGAAGATATAACAGATTTAATTTTACCTAGTTAAGGGTGATTTGTGTGGGAGCTACTGGAAGGGATGTGGCAATATCGCCCATATTCTAAGCGAATGTTACCTCTATAAAAACATTACCAAATGTGAAATCGCACAGTATTCCGATCATTCGTATAGAAGATATAACAGATTTAATTTTACCTAGTTAAGGGTGATTTGTGTGGGACCTACTGGAAGGGGTGTGGCAATATCGCTCATATTTTACACGAGTGCACCCTCCATAAAAGCATTACCAAATATGAAATCTCACAGTATTCCTATCTTTCGTATAGAAGATATAACAGATTTAATTTTGCCTAGTTTAGGGTGATTTGTGTGGGAGCTACTAGAAGGGGTGTGGCAATATCGCCCATATTCTATGCGAATGTTACCTCTATAAAAGCATTACTAAATGTGAAATCTCACAGTATTCCGATCATTCGTATAGAAGATATAACAGATTTAATTTTACCTAGTTTAGGGTGATTTGTGTGGGAAGTGCTGAAAGGGGGCGTGGCAAAACCTGCAATATTTTGCACACTTAAGGTGGTTATAAAAACATTGTCAAATACCATTATATAGCGGATTCCTAATATCTGTGTAGAAGTTACAGCGGTTTTAATTTAACGTAGGAATGTGGGTCATTTGTGTGGGAGGTACCAGAAGGGACGTGGCAATTTCGCCCATCTTCGAAATAATATCGCCCATATTTCACACGAATGTAACCTCTATAAAAGCATTACCAAATGTGAAATTTCACAGTATTCTGATCTTTCGTATAGAAGATATAACCTAGTTTAGGGTGATTTGTGTGGAAGGTACCAGAAGGGGTGTGGCAATATCGCCCATATTTCACACGAATGTAACCTCTACAAAAGCATTACCAAATGTGAAATCCCACAGTATTCCGATCTTTCGAATAGAAGATATAACAAACTTAATTTTGTCTAGTTTAGGGTGATTTGTGTGGGAGCTACTGGAAGGGATGTGGCAATATCGCCCATATTCCAAGCGAATGTTACCTCTATAAAATCATTACTAAATGTGAAATCTCAAAGTATTCCGATCATTTGTATAGAAGATATAACAGATTTAATTTTACCTAGTTTAGGGTGATTTGTGTGGGAGGACACAGAAGGGGTGTGGCAATATCGCCCATATTTCACACGAATGTAACCTCTATAAAAGCATTACCAAATGTGAAATTTCACAGTATTCCGATCATTCGTATAGAAGATATAACAGATTTAATTTTACCTAGTTTAGGGTGATTTGTGTGGAAGGTACCAGAAGGGGTGTGGCAATATCGCTCATATTTCACACGAATGTAACCTCTACGAAAGCATTACCAAATGTGAAATCTCACAGTATTCCGATCTTTCGTATAGAAGATATAACAGATTGAATTTTACCTAGTTTACGGTGATTTGTGTGGGAGGAACCAGACGGGGTGTGGCAATATCGTTCATATTTCACACGAATGTAACCTCTATAAAAGCATTAACAAATGTGAAATCTCACAGTATTCCGATCATTCGGATAGAAGATATAACAGATTTAATTTTACCTAGTTAAGGGTGATTTGTGTGGGAAGTGCTGGAATGGGTGTGGCAAAACCTGCAATATTTTGCACACTTAACGTGGTTAAACATTGTCAAATACCGTTATATAGCGGATTCCGAATATCTGTGTAGAATTTACAGCGATTTTCATTTAACATAGGAATATGTGTCATTTGTGTACCAGAATGGAACTACACCAGCCAGACGTACGGACATGGCTCAAACAACTTAAAAAGTCGTGAAACGGATTTGGTACAAAGTCCCTCGTTCAATGCGTTACACTTTTTTTCTGTCCCAAATGATATATAATCTCCTAATCTGTAGCGTGAGGGTATAGAAATATGCTTAAATACTCTAAAATATTAGGGTTTATTATGCGTGTTTTTAGTCCTTGTGAGGGAAAATTTTTTCCTTTGGGGCCGATTTCGCCCACTTTCAATCCCAACCGATCTACGACTATAAGACGCTTTTATGGAAAATTTGGACGTCCTAGTTCCTTTCGTATAGAAGCTAGCGTGCTTTCAACAGATGGACAGCCGTACGGACGGACATGGCTAGATCGTCTTAGAATTTTATGACGATCAAGAATATATATACTTTATAGGGTCTCAGGTCGATATTTCAAGGTGTTACAAACGGAATGACAAATTTATTCTCCCCTTCCTGGTGGTGGAGGGTATAAAAATAACACTGTGGAACAAAATGAAACCTTTTCGAATATTATAAGGTTCTGACAACGGATTCTGATATAGTGGGTAAAAAGAGTATATACGTGTAAAGAGGTAATTTTAGAGGCGGTTCGATATTTCCCGCTTTTGTACATTCTTGTGATGAATCGACATAGGAAACCTTGTGATCCTTACATTTTAGGTATAGGATATGTTCAGCAATATTACTTAAAATACTACTAGGAAGATTTTTGTGAAACAACATGAGGGATCTAGCTTCTCAATAGGGGTCTTTTTGGTCCTTTTTGTGAAAAAGGGTAAAAACTCCCCTAAAACGGGGGATTAACGGGTCTACTATACGTCCCTGAATACACCAAAACTTAACTCAAATGCCACAAATAGGTCAAAACATAAAATGAATTTTAGGGTTAATTTCGTATTTTTTCAGAATTGGTGCAAAACTGACCCATAAAGTGATTTTAGGTGGGGGTGGTGTGAATGTTTCGTATAAATTGTTTCATAATGGAGTGTTAGGATTTTCGGATATTAAGCCAGCATTTCCGGTACAGCTCAATTTGAATTCGTTCTCGACCAACCGGACATACATTGACCCTCTTTTTTGCATTGTTGTGCATTTTTCTTAACATTCAAGAAAAGAAAGGTGTAGTTTAATCAAACATTCTTTTGTAAATTCTTTGTATAAGTTCATATTCATACGGATATAAGTAAATGTGTGTGTACATTAGAGTGCGTCGAAATTATATTATGCAATAAATATAAAATTCATAAAATCATTATAAATATTTTTGATAGATAAATTATTGTTGCTAAAATTCGTCGAAGGGAGTATAAGGATAATCAATATTCTGGGAGTATAAGCAGGATACGTTATATATGGGCAGATTTTCTTCACATTAGGATGTCAGCTTTTAGAAAATAAAACAATATATTTTGTTTTCTATTTTTTTAATGGATTTTTATCTCATCAGCAAAATAAAAAATCGACAAAAATAACTAAAATTTTTCAAAAACATGTTTTCTTCAATTTTTGGCTACTATTTCTAAACCATTTGAGCCACTCATTCTTATCTTTAATTTAACTTATAGGCGGGCAAAAATTATGATCCGATTTGGCCTTGAACTCTCAAAGAGCTTGTATTCCTGCGAAAACACTTTTAATTTTTAAAGAAGATCGTTGACCAAACTTCCTTGAACTGCATTCTATGAACGTGTAACATTTGTCCAATGTCAACTCATCGACCCACCCTACTGCTCGTATGAGCGTCCATAGACTACACGCCAGTTAAGAGAATATATCATAGAGGAAGAACGTCTTTTTTTCTCGCTGCCTGAACACATTTATGAATTATTAAAAATACCTCAAAGGTTTTTCTCTTTCACCAAAGACGGAAAACGAATTTTCCACCTACTCCTTGCAAGGAAGCAAAACAAACAAAGAGTCACTCTGTTACACTGGACGAACTAAGGGAGGTGTGGGGGGTGGGCGATAAGGAGAGGAAGGCAACAGCCAACATCAGAGCAAACGGCAAAGAAAGAAAGCAAACCAAGTCACTGAACCATGTGGATGCAACATGCGAGAGTGGAATCAGTTTTATTCTGTTTCGTTGCTTTTTGGTTTAACTTTGGCAAACAGTTTGTTTTGTTTTCACCGATAAAAGTCATAGTTGGAAGAAAAAATACTGGTTTTTCTCATTTGAAATGTATGCACAGAAAGATAATTTGTTTATGGTTTGTTTCGGTTTTTTCTCTCTCTCTCTCTTCCTTTCTACTTCCAATTATGTAAAATATTTATTGCATGATGTTGGATTTTTTTCGGGGAATTTTTGCTAGCTCTGCATTTCAACAACAAGGTCAGTGTGGTTTTTGGTTTGTGAGGTTGGCGGTTACTTGCAACCCAATTTGTATGGCTGTGTGTCGGATGACACGGAGAGGAGTAAAAATCATTGGTAAAAAAATGGGAATGGACCTCTCGGGGCCAATCAGCATAAAGAGAGGGCCTTGAAAATATCGTATCTTCTTACTAAAGGGTGTTTTTTTAAAAGCTATAGGAAAGTTTTTCAAAAAAACACACAAAAAAATTCAGAAAATGCATGAAATCTTTATTTGAATCGATAGTATCATCAATCATGTTATTCCGGTGAATTTTTCTTGTCCATAAAACTCTTATTAGTTATGTTTTATTGAGGTGGGCTATTGTTCGATTAATCGGCTCATCGATAAACCATTATTCGATTAATTGGAAATTCCTTGTTTTCGAATAAAGCAATAATCACATAATTTAAAAGACTTTATAATTTGGATACCCTAATATCTATTGATTTGCCATTCTGTATACGTTTTGAAAAGTTTTGCACATTCATATAATTTAGTTTCTGACTTTGACACTTGCACATTTCCTGTAATTTTTTATCTTTTATGTGATAGTTCATGGTTGAACTTGCTGCTTCCTAAGCATGTCGAATACAAATATTGATTTTGTTACTATTTTTTGTTAGTTTGTAAAAAGAAACTTTCATCTGTCATGTACCGAACCGAACCGAACCGCAGCGCACCGCACGTATGAGCAATAAAAATTGTAATAATTATAAATAAGTCATACGCTCCAGTGCTCCAATGCTCCAGTGCACCTCATGGTCAATAACACACACAGTGTTGAATTGAGCCAAGAAACTTGTGTGTTTCGAATGTCAGAGTTCATGTGCTTGTTTTGCAATGCCACGAACATCACGGATGACTTTCAAAACTCGAAGAAAAAATTTTATTGGAACAGCTTAGGAGCGGTTATGATTTTTTTGCATTTTGCCAATATCTGGCAAAGACAGGAAGTTTTCTGACTCAGCACGAGTTTCGTTTTTTTTGAATGTCCTCCTACATCCTTACATACAGATCTCTCCCTCTCTCATATGTTATTTTTGTTCTATGGTTATGGCCTATCATTATGACGATGATTTCTTTTCATTATTATGGTTTTATTAATAAAAATTCTGCTAAGTACTCGCAATAATAAATTTCCCTTTACAACGTCATATGCCTTGCTTTCACTTTGTGCCGCGCCTCCGTCATAAATGATTTAAAGTGCGTCCACAATATGTGGCCACATAAAGTGGACCATTTGTCTTATTTGGCTGCTGCCGCCAGTGCGGTAGTTACTATTATTACCATGTCGCTGAAAAATTTATGAGCCAAAGTTTCGTTTCGTGTGTTGTTTTGTAAGGCCACGCAGCAAAAAAAATGGCCCACAAATTATTAACGACATTTAATAAAGTTTTCATCAAAAAACATATGCACAGAACAATGTTTTTCTCGTCTGTGTGTGTGTGAAATATTTTACTAAGGCAATAATTTGGACAATATTATTAGATGATGGAGGATAAAAGAATTACACATTTCTAGATAAAAATTAACTGTACGAAAAGTTGGTGGGGATTTTATTTGTATTTTGGAATGTACTCCTAATATACATCACTCATTTCGTGCAAGAATGACACATCTTTTTGTTATAACTTTTTCAGCGATTTAATATTAAAAACCATACTCTAATTATAAACTAAATACTTTTGACATGGTCGAAATCATGATCGTGGTAGTCTGCAGCCAAGTAATAAATATCACCATGCCATTTGTAAATAAATTTACATTCTATTAAATATAGACGCAAAATGGTCTTGAACCATGACAATATCCCAGTTCAAATCAAATATTGATTATAGACAAAAAAAAAATAAAAACGAAAAAAACTAAAATAAATATGTTATACAGGGTTTTCCAACAAGAGGTATTATTTTGGTAGCCCAAGATGCCATTTTTTGAGCAGAGTTACAAGCCGACCCAGAATTATCGGCGGCGGCGGCTTTCGGCTGATTTGCAGGCTCGTTCTGTCACTCGATCACCCCTATTTATTTGACAATTTTGGGAAAAGAAGGGAACAATTTCTATTTGTTTTTAATACCTTTACTTTTATTTTTTGGCAAGTAATAGCAAATGTTCCCATAATTTCATATTCACCCTTATCGCGAATAAAAGGGACATTTTATGGCTATCAAATCCAAGTAAGAAAGCGAAGAAACATGAAGAAGTCACCATAAATCGCGATTGGAAATTTAAGGGACAAATTCATTCCCGGTGAAATTTTATTCGCGATAGATAGATATTGTCCCATACAATTATTTTTGGGGAGTGGGAATCCATTCCAAAATTTATAATATGGATGAATTTAATAAATATTTTTGCAATTACAGCTTCTCATGTGAGAAATTTAGACTATTTTTGTTGGGCTATGTTAAAGCTCATGTCTATACAGACAAGCCAGCTTCAATTGACGTATTGGAAGACAACATTGAATCATTTATTCGTGAGATACCGGCCGAAATGTTGGAAAGAGTATGCCAAAATTGGACTAAGCGGATGGACCATTTGAGGCGCAGTCAAGGTCAACATTTGCATGAAATAATCTTCAAACATTAAATTTATGTACCGTACTACCGATTCAAATAAATATTTCATGCATTTTCTGAATTTTATGTGTTTTTTTTTGAAAACTTTCGTATAGCTTTTAAAAAATCACCCTTTATTTACTCAGACCGAGGAAAATTCCAGTAAGTTTTTCCTCAAACCTAAATCTAAGTAAATTTTTTCCTAGAACCAAGTAAATTTTAGCTAAATTTAAGTAAAATTTTCCTAAAACTAAGTAAATTTTTACTAAATCTTAGTAACATTTTGCTGAAAATTTCCTAAAAGTAAGTAATTTGTTTTTTTTTTCCTTAGAACAAGTAATTTTTTACTTAAACTGAGGAAAATTTTACTTGATACAAGGAAAAAAGTGAAGTTAAAATAAGTTCAATTTAACTAAAAAATCAAACAAATGGTTTTGCTTCAGAGTATACAAAAGAGAAACGAAAAATGACAACATGAAATATTTCAGAATAAGATTTACGATATGAGAATTTGTGGTTTGAAGTGTAACTTCGCAGCAAATATTATCAACTTCGGAGAAAGCTGGGAGAAAAAGTATTTGGGTAATTGTGGACCTTATACAAAAGAGTTTATTCACACCTTTAAAAAAAACAATTAAAAAATAACTTTTCTGATTTCTTTGATTCAATCACCTGCAACATTTTCAACATTAAAACATTGTTCTGATGTTGTTTGCGGATTTTTGAAGAATTGATTCAATACTAACAATGTATATATCTGATTATAATTAATTCACTGAAATTGGTTTGGACATTTTTGTGACCTAATGTGTTTCAATATATATATTTCAAACAAAACATTTCTCAAGTAAAAAATACATTATTCCTTTGATGATATGTTATGATAAGACAATTCTGTCGTATGTTCAAAGTTTTGAGAACCAAGATTTCCCAATTTGGACACTCATAGTTCAGTTTAGCCCCATTGAGCACGTCTTTTGGACCTAAGTTCGCAAACACTTCAGTTTGGGCTTTATGGAATTTAGTCGAAAAGCGCACGGATTGAAAGTAAATATTTTTTCTGCAAACCGTTTTTTTTCTAAATCGAGACACTCACAGCTGAGCTGCGATTAGCTTCATTGGTTCCATCCTCCAGATCTAAGCTGAACAACAAACACTTCAGCTAGGATTGTGTGAAATTTCATTCAAACCGGATAAACCAGCAAGAAATGCTAGACTTTTTTTGCAGATATTTTCGAATTCGCCCAACTGCGGACTCCTACAGTTCAGCTGTACTTAGTTCCATTGGATTCATCCTCCAGATTTATGCTGGAAAACACTTGTGTTATGTCGGTTAAATGAACATTTAAATCAGATTAGCCAGATTAATTATATCCATTTTTGTAGAATTCCGCCACAGCTCACTGATGTCCGATGACCGGAAAATATAATATTGGTACTGTTTTTCTTAATTAACATTTTAAAAGAAAAACATGAAAACTTATATATTAGGCTGGGTCAAAGTCCATGCAAATAAAAAAGAAACAATTTCCAGTCACCTCTCGAAAATAAAGCTTGGATTGTTTAATGATGTTTTGCAAAACATTTCGTTCCTAGATCAAGTCGTCTGTGAGCTAAACGCTCCTGAAAATACCCCTAAAAATCAAGTTTTTCCCGTGTAAGTTTTTTTTACGTTGCATATTTGATCAAATTTAAAAAAATAGAACCTCGGAAGCAGTTTAAATACAAATTTCGATTCTTGTCTTAGACTAACGCATTGGTCGAATAATTGGACCTTTATAGTAATTCATTTTTCACCGGTAGCTGTCACTTTTGGAGCTTTTATTCTTTGACATTTGACAAGTAGAAACTACGCCATTACTAAAAATGAAACGATACACGCTTCAATAACGCATTGAAATTATTAAAATTCATAAATGAAAATGATCCGGAATTCCATCGAAAGATCATTTTGACTGATGAGGCCCATTTCCACCTCGGTGGCTACGTCAACAAGCAAAATTGTCGCAACTGGGGCTCGGAAAACGCAAGAGTTATTGTTGAGAAACCTCTCCATCCTCATCGTGTGACTGTTTGTTGTGGTTTATGGTCAGGCGGGGTCACTGGGCCTTACTTTTTCGAAAATGAGGTTGGAGCAACATATACGGTGAATGGATTGCGCTATCGAGAGATGATTAATGAGTTTTTATGGTCGGAGTTGGATGGTATTGATCTGGACAACGTTTACTTTCAACAAGACGGCGCTACGTGCCACACAAGCAACGAAACCATTGCTCTTTTACGGGAAAAGTTTCCATTGGCGTTTCTTCATAGTGACAACTGAAAAATGAAGTGTACCTTTAAAAAAAATGACAGTGAATGCCTTTCGAATGATGCCTAAATGATGAAGATCGGATAGAAATTGACTCCTCAGCGCTGATTTTTGTAAAGAGAGAGACAATTTTGGCTCTGAAAGTCCATCTCCTGTATTACATTATTTTACAAGCTTGGATTCATTGACTCCAGTTTTCGTCCGATATTCAGAATTTAGATATCATTCGGAAGGCATTGATTCCTGCTAGTTAATTTTCATAAAACCTCCTTCAAAATGTTTCCAAGAAATATGAGTTTTTAGCTGTCGCCTGGAAAAATCACAAAAAATCAATATAAACGACCAATAATACGGTCACTGAGTTAACAATTTTATTTAATGTGCTTCCAAGGGTCCATTAATTTAGAGCAAAATTTTGCACAGAAATGCAAAATAAAAAAATTTAGAGGGGGAAAAAATGATTTTTAGAGGTGTTTTCAGGAGCGTGTAGCTCACAGATGACTTGACCCAATGACGAAATATATTGCAGATCATAATTAATTTATTTTCGTGATCCCTCCTATTATATGTATTTTATTCAAGTCTTTAATTGAATTTAAACAACATTCTAATATTCCTCATAAGTTTTCAAAATTCTACCAGTGAAATTATTTCCTCAACAAACATAACAACACACCGAAGTCTTTTATGCTGATAGCTTCAATATTTCTTATGGCCAATAACAAAATAATAATAATAGAAAAATGCTAAATAAACAAAAGCTGCTTAAAAGCTTAGGAAATATTAAAAATCAGTCGAGCCAACCAGAAATATGCTGGAAGCCAAAAAAAAGTTCCTACCAACAAAATGACCTCCCCTCTAGACTGACATTAGCCAAAAAATAAAATAAATACAGTGCAGTTCCCTGTCCCTATGGACACATGAATGGCCAGACGGTTGGATGGATGGGCGCTTGCTTTGGCATATTTAAATGACAGGCCTCGTGTCTTCGTCTGTTCATCTAGCTGTCAATCTGTCCGTCTTCTTGCATTTATTTGTCTATTTTATGAAAATACAACGGGCGCATGGACGGACTGTATTGATATTTTTGTTGTTATTGCTGCTGCTGATGCTGTTGTCTTGATTGTCCAAGATGAAAATAAAATCCAGGCCATTCTCTATCGTTTTGGCCCTCATTCATCATGAAAATGATGAATGAAATTTTTATTTATTTAAACATTATGCTACGAGTATTGTGTTGCAAGTTGGCCGTCCGTTACATGTTTCACTTTAGGTTGATGGAGCAAAAAAAAAACAAAAAAACATAAACGGCCAGGATGAGGCCAAATGAAGACGTTGAAAGGACCAACGGACGAACGACCCTCATCAAATGGCATTAAAAATGGTAAACACATGTCTTTCGAATATCATCATTTTGAGGTTGCTCTGTTGAACGAGGGGTGTGGCGTGGTGGGCCGGGGTGTGTTCGTTTGTTTTGTTTATTACGCATCCATCCATCCATTTATCCATTAAATCTGAAAAATTGTAATCTTTTTTTTTGCTCATCAAAAATATATATTTCGATATGTTGCCAGGGCGTTCGTTAACCAGAGAAATTTGGCTTAAATTATTTTCGACATTCTTTTTGTGGAAGGCAAGGCAAGTATTACGATTTTAAGCTTACTCCAATGTTTGCGGCTCAATTTCCTATGATTTTGTATTTTAATGTGAAAGTCAAATAGACTAAATTGATTGAAATATGTATATTAAATCGATATATCTACATAAGCAGCAAGAATAATGCAAATTGTGGTGTACAAAAAAACAGTGTTGAGGTGAAATTATGTTTTTTTTTCGAAATGCACACTTTCAATTGAGACATTGGGGGAAAAGGGGATAAAAATGTTAGCATCACCCTGACCAAATGACTGCAGCTAGATCTTGAAAATGGCGGTGTATAAAAAATATTTTTCGCACTACCTGCGCATGAAATTGGATAAAAAATGGATACAATTGTTGCCAATCAAACAGCTGAAGGTGGAAAATTGCTTAGCAGCGGAAAATAAACGGATGTTTCGAAATGTATTCCCCAAAAAAATGGATACTTGGAGAATAAGAGATACAAATGAAACCCACTATCCTATAGTCGTACATGGTAGTAATTACTATTATTGAAATCGAATTTCAGATGTCATTTCGTTATTAAGGGTGGTTAAATTGTAAGGGCCGATGTTGAATGTGAACCACACCTAAACGTCAAGTTTTTTCTGCATTTTATTTGATATTTCTCAATTTCAGACTAACTCTATTTGAACCATGGAAAGATACACAATCGAGCAACGCTACGTTAAAGTTATTCAGGCTTATTATGAAAATGGGCGTTCAAATCAAAATTCATATCGAGCATATCGAAGAAAATCTTCACATTACCTTTTTATTTTCTTAGAAAATATCTCCCCTAAATTTTATTTTCAGAAAATATCTCGATTTTCAGAGAAAATATGTCGTCGAAAGTTTATTTCCATTGAAAATCTCGTCGAAATTTTATTTTCATAGAAATTATCTCGCCCAAATTTTATTTTCATAGAAATTATCTCGTTGAAATTTGTAAAATTTCGAAAAAAAATATTTCGTCCAAATTTGATTTTCATAGAAAATCTCGTCAAAATTTTATTTCCATTGAAAATCTTGCCGAAATTTTATTTTCATAGAAATTATCTCGCCGAAATTTTATGTTCATAAAATATCTCGTCGAAATTTTATGTTCCTAGAAAATCTCGTTGAAATTTTATGTTCATAGAAAATACCGTCGAAATTTTATGTTCATAGAAAATACCGTTGAAATTTTATGTTCTTGATTTTCATAGAAAATTTCGCCGAAATTTGATTTTCATAGAAAATCTCGTCGAAATTTGATTTTCATAGAAAATCTCGTCGAAATTTGATTTTCATAGAAAATCTCGTCGAAATTTGATTTTCATAGAAAATTTCGCCGAAATTTGATTTTCATAGAAAATTTCGCCGAAATTTGATTTTCATAGAAAATTTCGCCGAAATTTGATTTTCATAGAAAATTTCGCCGAAATTTGATTTTCATAGAAAATTTCGCCGAAATTTGATTTTCATAGAAAATTTCGCCGAAATTTGATTTTCATAGAAAATTTCGCCGAAATTTGATTTTCATAGAAAATTTCGCCGAAATTTGATTTTCATAGAAAATTTCGCCGAAATTTGATTTTCATAGAAAATTTCGCCGAAATTTGATTTTCATAGAAAATTTCGCCGAAATTTGAATTTCATAGAAAATTTCGCCGAAATTTGATTTTCATAGAAAATTTCGCCGAAATTTGATTTTCATAGAAAATTTCGCCGAAATTTGATTTTCATAGAAAATTTCGCCGAAATTTGATTTTCATAGAAAATCTCGTCGAAATTTGATTTTCATAGAAAATTTCGCCGAAATTTGATTTTCATAGAAAATTTCGCCGAAATTTGATTTTCATAGAAAATTTCGCCGAAATTTGATTTTCATAGAAAATTTCGCCGAAATTTGATTTTCATAGAAAATTTCGCCGAAATTTGATTTTCATAGAAAATTTCGCCGAAATTTGATTTTCATAGAAAATTTCGCCGAAATTTGATTTTCATAGAAAATTTCGCCGAAATTTGATTTTCATAGAAAATTTCGCCGAAATTTGATTTTCATAGAAAATTTCGCCGAAATTTGATTTTCATAGAAAATTTCGCCGAAATTTGATTTTCATAGAAAATTTCGCCGAAATTTGATTTTCATAGAAAATTTCGCCGAAATTTGATTTTCATAGAAAATTTCGCCGAAATTTGATTTTCATAGAAAATTTCGCCGAAATTTGATTTTCATAGAAAATTTCGCCGAAATTTGATTTTCATAGAAAATTTCGCCGAAATTTGATTTTCATAGAAAATTTCGCCGAAATTTGATTTTCATAGAAAATTTCGCCGAAATTTGATTTTCATAGAAAATTTCGCCGAAATTTGATTTTCATAGAAAATTTCGCCGAAATTTGATTTTCATAGAAAATTTCGCCGAAATTTGATTTTCATAGAAAATTTCGCCGAAATTTGATTTTCATAGAAAATTTCGCCGAAATTTGATATTTGATAGAAAATTTCGCCGAAATTTGATTTTCATAGAAAATTTCGCCGAAATTTGATTTTCATAGAAAATTTCGCCGAAATTTGATTTTCATAGAAAATTTCGCCGAAATTTGATTTTCATAGAAAATTTCGCCGAAATTTGATTTTCATAGAAAATTTCGCCGAAATTTGATTTTCATAGAAAATTTCGCCGAAATTTGATTTTCATAGAAAATTTCGCCGAAATTTGATTTTCATAGAAAATTTCGCCGAAATTTGATTTTCATAGAAAATTTCGCCGAAATTTGATTTTCATAGAAAATTTCGCCGAAATTTGATTTTCATAGAAAATTTCGCCGAAATTTGATTTTCATAGAAAATTTCGCCGAAATTTGATTTTCATAGAAAATTTCGCCGAAATTTGATTTTCATAGAAAATTTCGCCGAAATTTGATTTTCATAGAAAATTTCGCCGAAATTTGATTTTCATAGAAAATTTCGCCGAAATTTGATTTTCATAGAAAATTTCGCCGAAATTTGATTTTCATAGAAAATTTCGCCGAAATTTGATTTTCATAGAAAATTTCGCCGAAATTTGATTTTCATAGAAAATTTCGCCGAAATTTGATTTTCATAGAAAATTTCGCCGAAATTTGATTTTCATAGAAAATTTCGCCGAAATTTGATTTTCATAGAAAATTTCGCCGAAATTTGATTTTCATAGAAAATTTCGCCGAAATTTGATTTTCATAGAAAATTTCGCCGAAATTTGATTTTCATAGAAAATTTCGCCGAAATTTGATTTTCATAGAAAAAAGTTAAAATTTGATCTTCATAGAAAATTTCTCGTCGAAATTTGAATTTCACAGAAAATTTCGTCCATTCGTCCGCATTTGGGCGAATGATAATCCAAGAGTGATTATCGAAGAACCAAGGCACCCACAAAGAGTGACTGTTTGTTGCGGTTTATGGGCTGTCGACATCATCGGTCTTCGCTATCGTGAGATGATAGCGAACTTTTTATGGCCGGAATTGGAAGATATGAATGTGATATGATATGTGGTTCCAACAGGACGGTGCCACTTGCCACACAGCTAACGAAACAATGGATCTTTTGCGCGACAAATTCAATTGACCGCCAAGATCATGTGATTTGACACCGTTGGACTTCTTTCTTTGGGGTTATTTGAAAGAAAAGGTGTACGTCCATAAGCCAGCAACAATTCAAGAGCTAAATGATGATGATGATTCGGCACATTAACGGCATAGAACCTCAATTACGCCTCAGCGTCATCGAAAATTTGGACCATCGAAGGGAGGTGAGCCGCCGAGGTCGCGACGGCCATTTCGCCAATATTTTGTTCCATACATAATTGAACCATACCAATATTATCATAATAAAAAGAAATGACAATAATTGCATAAATAATTTGTGTTTTAGTCAAAATCAACATCGGCCCCTAAAATTTAACCACCCTTTACAATGTAATTAGGATCCTTGCCTCTGAAATATTTGGTAATAGATATCGGACTTGAATTAACAGTGAATTCAATTTCGATCAAAATGAATGTACATAACCCACTGGGGGATCATTTACTATCCTAGAATTGTTTTTCTTTAAGCCTGCATAACTAAGATGCAATAACCAAATCCCTCAATGGAAA
Source organism: Polietes domitor (assembly GCA_947397865.1). Lineage (NCBI taxonomy): Eukaryota > Metazoa > Arthropoda > Insecta > Diptera > Muscidae > Polietes > Polietes domitor. Next base: position 28,423,800 of record OX377621.1, on the reverse strand, counting down.
AAATAATTGTATATCGAAACTTAAGACTTCCTGGTTAACCTTGTTATTTCAAGTCGAAAAACCAGGTTTTCCCATAATTTGCACTGTTAAATAGTTTTAGAGGCCCTATTACAAAATATACATTTTGTTCCACTTTACTTTGTATCGATCACTAACGCATTGTGGAATGCCAGCTAAATTAAAATCTGGATGAGCACTAAGAGATCGATTCGAAAAGCCATTTTTACTCAGGTTCGAGATCATTTGTTTTTGTTTTCTTTGAGAGATAACAAAGTTTTTAAAAGAAGTATGTGAGATTTATTTGATTCGGTTGTTAGTAAAACAGACTTTAAAGAAAATCTTTAATAAGTTGATTCAAGAACGAAGTTAAATTGTGGTGAAATTTGAAGAAGGGCTGCTCTTGGTCTATGCTGACGATATTCTCATTGTTTTGTCGGAAGCAGCAGCAGCTACCACAAAATCAATTGAAAACGTTTACATTGAGGAACTGTCGAGATTCTGGAAAATACTCTAGTGTACTACTCTCTCTATTGGAAGCAGAATGATACATACTACCGATAGAATCATGTACTTGAGAGTTATCTTCCATGGTAAATGTGAATTCTATAGATGTGAACACTGTTTTCTGGAGTTATCACCACGTTTTCCGATGTACGGGTGGTCTAGATGTTATAATTAAACTATTGTTCTAAAAACAAATCACTAGGACCATGACTCCTTCCCAGTTTGGAATGGGATTTCTTCCCACCAATTGGAAAGGCTTAGAATCTGTGAAAGTAGGGTTCTGGTGTCATGTCTGGGCTTACGGCCCCGCACACATTCAGATGGTGCCTAGATTTTGATAGGATAGAAAAGACTTCCTTTCTAGAAAACAGACTATGGCAATAGCCAGCAGTCAGTATACTGAACATAGATTAGGAGGGTCTTCTCTTTTGGGATGATAGGTTCTTGCTTTATCACAGGAGGTTGGGAACCCTGAATATGACAGATTTGTACTGTACAACACCCAATCAACAACTTTCTAACTTCTAACGTATTATAAATACCGGGTTTTCCAACAAGATGTGTTATTTTGAATCAACCGGTATTTCGGTAGCTGTCACTTTCGAAGCTTTTATTCTTTGACATTTGACAAGTAGAAACTACGACATTACTAAAAATGGAACGATACACGTTTCAACAACGAATTGAAATTATTAAAATTCATGAATGAAAATGATCCGGAATTCCATCGAAAAATCATCTTGACTGATGAGGCCCATTTCCACCTCGGTGGCTACGTCAACAAGCAAAATTGTCGCATTTGGGGCTCGGAAAACCCAAGAGTTATTGTTGAGAAGCCTCTCCATCCTCATCGTGTGACTGTTTGGTGCGGTTTATGGTCCGGCGGGGTCATTGGACCTTACTTTTTCGAAAATGAGGTTGGATCAACAGTTACGGTGAATGGATTGCGCTATCGAGAGATGATTAATAATATTTTATGGTCGTAGTTGGATGGTATTGATCTGGACAACGTTTACTTTCAACAAGATGGCGCTACGTGCCACACAAGCATCGAAACCATTTCTATCTTACGGGAAAAGTTTCCGGACCGTGTTATCTCTCGAAGAGGTGATCACAATTGGCCACCGAGATCTTGTGATTTAACACTTTGCGACTGACTTCTTCCTTTGGGGCCACGTGAAAGATAAGATCTACGCCAACAGCCCAGCGTCGATTCAAGACCTCAGAGATAGAATTCGTGAGGCTATCGAGGACATAGGGCAGCCATTTTGCGATTTGGTTGTGGAAAATTTCATGAAAAGGATATGGTTCTGTAGGCGTGGTCGTGGTGGCCCTTTGGCTGATGTTGTTTTTCATTATTAACGGCATATCTTCCTCTTTATTATGAAATAAACATCCGATCATTTATCTCAACAAATGGCATTTTTCTAGGAATACCAAAATAACACCTCTTGTTGCCCAACGCTTAAATAAAGGAAATGTTACAGTCCTCAAAAACAACTTTCGATTGAAGACGCCTTCATCTGTATATTATTTTGACAAATTGTTTACACCGAAATTATTTATGCTGACACAATGGGTCATGGATGTTAAATGTGCCCTATTTCCCGTGTAATTTTACATAAAAAACATGTGTAGACATTAGAGACCTTAAAACAAATTTCAATTGAAAACGCCTTCATTAGTTTAATATTTCGGCAAATATTTTATACCAATAATAACACAGATTGTTAAAATCGACTTAATGTGTATCTTCAGAGTAATTTTCATCGAAAATACTTAAGGGTAGAAATACTCAATTTTTTATATATTTTTCCCAAAAATAACCTTGAATAAATATCACCCACATTAGATCATTATTTGTCAAATTTTTCTACACTAAAATAAAGTACGCTGAGATACATGCGCGTTGTTAAATGCGTCTTATTTTGTCGCCTTTTTTCAATTTCCTTGAAAAAAATAATTCTTTTACTTGTTTTTTTTTCAATGACCGCCAAACTCGTATTTTTTAATTACATCCTTTTTATCATTTCCTTTCGACATTCCGCTTCATTTCCTGCCGCTTTTTGCTCTACCACCGGTGATGTATTGAGAGTTCTTTAGATTGACACAAAAACCGATAAAAGCCATTTATTTATATTTTTCAATTCATTTTTTTGTGGTGGCCAAAATCCCCGCCTCCCCCTCGTTAAATATTAGCATTTCCTTTCTGTATTGGTTTGGTATCTGTTGTGTCTAGTGTGTGTGTGTTGCGTGTGTTTGTTTTTCTTTTTCTGGCAAATTATTTTTTATTTATATTTTATATAGTCTTTAAGACATTTCGCTACATCTCGCGCAACTCCTTTGTCCCTTCCTCTTCAACATGTTCACCGAAGACTTCAATACCTCCTGGTTTGTTTGTGATATAGCTCTCAAAACCTGGATAGTGGCGGCACACAATTTGTTGTCATTGTTATGCCAACCGCAAGAAAAAAGAAGAGAAGAAACGGAACCGAACCGAACGGAACGGAAGACAAATTGGTTTCGTAAGGCGGCACAGTGGTACCATCTTCTAAGCTATGCAAATTTATTTTTTAATTATTAAAAAAACAAGTTGAACATGTAATAAACAACTTTTTGCTCTTGGCTGATCACTTGAAACGAATTTCACCATATACTTCATGGGGTCTACGATGACTATTTCAAGGTGTTGCACACGGAATGACAACCTAAGGTGAATGATATAAAAATAAATATTTTTAAATATTTCAAATAAGCATTGTTAACTATTAAGAAATATAATAATAATAATATATATATTTTTTTAGATTTTTGTGCCAGCAAAGAAAAATTGTGCGTGTGTTCATACTTTGTGAAATTTGTCCACTAGTAGTAGTTTCAGGTAGTTTCAAAATTTTTTTTTTTATTTTTTTATGCCGAACGTAGGGGTCGCGCTTTTACATTTTTCTATATAACTTCTGCATTTATAAACAAAGACAAAAAAATCGGCCTCGATGTATCACACTTTAAAATCCGTTTATAAATGCAGAAGTTATATAGAAAAATGTAAAAGCGCGACCCCTACGTTCGGCATAAAAAAAAAAAAAAATTTTTGAAACTACCTTTCAATAATACTTCATATTCGAAGGTGTACGGCGAACTTTTTTTTACTTTAACCTGGTACGCTCTAGTGTGCATGCCTCAATGTACACAAAAAATACATTTTTTAGATCCCACCAGATACACTTTTTTATTTTTTGTTGCATGGTACAAAATATAATGTAGACATCATCCTACGGTGGAGGGTTTAGAAAACTACAGATGTACTAGCCATGGTGAGAAGTCTGTAGTTTCAACTCAACTGAAAGATTTTCTAAAATGTTATTTATTTGTCTCTGAATTTAAATGAATTAATGTCTGAATTGTTTGTCCCTGAATTTAAAAATTGATTATTTTTTCAAAGAAAGGTTGATGTTGAAAAAATATTAAAAAAGTGGTAAAAAATTTCAAGAAAATATATTGGTTTTGTTTGGTTATAAGGACCAGAATGCTCCTGCATTCTGAACACTCGGAGACCCAGTTGGATCCATTGTGCAAATCCTTTGTTCCTGAAATGTATAAGGTTAGAGGAGAGGGATAGGGAGTGGTGAAATTTGGGAGGGAGTAAGTGGTGGCTGGAGATGGATAAGGGAGAGAAGAAGAGTGAAGGAAGTACGGGGAAAAAGGTGGAATGGGAGTGTGTTAGATGTTCTTTCTTCTATGTGTGGGTGTGTTGTAAATAGTTGACGACTAGTTAAGAAAATTAAGTCGAGAGCCATCCGGTATACTGTTGATGGTATGCCTTTATGGCTCTCTTTCTTCATTAGCCGTCATCTGTCTGTGTGGTTACATCCTTGTCCCTAAACATCCACCCCTAAGCCGATTTAGACCTTTTGAGAAACCCAAAAGGTCATAAATGGTGCAGGTTGCAATATCTTCTATGTTACTAATAAAATAGCTTCCTAGGTATTTATTTCTGCGTACACATAGCGCAGGACATCTGCAGATTATGTGTTCACTTGATTCTACCTCGTCTTCATCCTCACATAGTCGGCAATAATCTTCGAAGTCTAACTGCCATCTTGAGATCCTACTCCTAGTACAGTAATGCCCTGTGTAGATACCTATCAAAGTTCGAATTTCTGCCTTGTTTAGCTCTAGTAGAGTTCTGGTTTTGCCCCTATCGATCTTTGGCCATGTGGCGCTGGCGATCCTACAGGTTGACAAACTATTCCATGCTTCATTCATCTGTGGCCGTTTCCTTAAATCAATCAGTCTATAGAGCGTACCAATCGTTGGTTTTGCTAAGTGGTCGATTTCCAAGGACGAACCATGTCTAGCCAATTCATCTGCTATTTCGTTTCCTTTGACATTGCTATGTCCGGGAACCCAGGAGAGACATGGAGACGACATGGTTGTTGAGGTCATCTAGTGAGCGTTTATAACTCAGCACAAGCCTGGATTTGACAGTGTGTGACATGATTGATTTCATTGCTGCCTGACTATCTAAAGGGTGATTTTTTAGCTATTATCTTTTTGGCAACACTGGTTTAAACAGCTGACGCACGTTTCGTGTTTTGTTTCACTGTCAAACATCTTCAGTTTGGTCTATAATTTAACCATGAATCTTCTTACAAACGAACAACGCTTGCAAATTATTGAATTTTATTAGCAAAATACGTGCTCTGTTAAGAAAGTTCATCGCGCGCTACCATTTTATGTTCAGTTTAATCGACCCACTGAAGCGGCTATTCGGGCTATTGTGACTAAATTTCGCACCAAATCTACATTGTTGGACATTAAATCACCAACACGCTTACGTAGAGTGCGAACTGAAGAAAATATCGCAGCTGTATCGGCCAGTGTTAATGATGACCATCAATTATCGATTCGTCGCCGCAATTGGGCCTCTGTTACGCAAAAACGTGGAAATGCCAAAATTGGATGGACCATTTGAGGCGCAGTCAAGGTCAGCATTTGCATGAAATAATCTTCAAACATTAAATTATATGGACCGTTCTATCGATTCAAATAAAGATTTCATGCATTTTTCTGAATTGTATGTTTTTTTTAACTTTCCTATAGCTCTTAAAAATCACTCTTTATGCAGAAGTTTATATCCGTATTCACCGGAATGTTCTCACTCGATAGAAATCTTGCTGCCCTCTCAATTGCCAGTAATTCTGCCTGGAAAACACTACAATTGTTGTCGAGTCGGAGGGACCCGCGTATCTGTAGTGATTCAATATAGAATCCCGCACCTGTGCCTTGTTCCATCTTTGAGCCATCAGTATAGACCGACAACCCCGTGAGGGGCTCGCCATTGTCCCAATCTGATCTCTTTGGTATGGTATGGTACCATGTAGTCTCTACCTCCATTCATGACCGATTCGTGGACACCCAATCTGTTGTCATATGGTCTATTCTTCCAGCATCCTGATTCTTTGAGTCTTATAGCGCTCTTGGCAGCAATCATCTCTATAAAGTGGTCCAGAGTTGGATGATGCAGAATTACATCCAATGCTGCTTGTGGAGTGCTTTTTATGGCTCCCGTAATGCTCAGTCCTGCTGCTGCTTGCGTTTTCGTTAGATTTGCCCGGAGTCTACTCACTCCCCACCAAACCAAACATCCATAGGTAGTAATAGGTCTGACAACCGATCCAGTCTACAACTTTTGGTTTCAGACCCCAGCTCTTGCCTATAGAGTTCCTACGCATGCAGAGTGCATTTAGACCTATACTTATACCTTTCCTCAATGTTCCTACTCCAATTCAACTTCCGATCTAGGATGACGCCAAGGTATTTGGCCTCATGAGAGAGGTTGAGCTCCGTTCCGTCAAGAATTGGCTTCGTAAATGGTTCTATGTTATATCTCCGTTTAAATAGGACTAGCTCAGTTTTCCTAGTTTTAATTCCCAGGCCACTGTCTCTAGCCCAATCAGATAATTTCCTCAGTGCTCCTTGCAACAGGTCGCTGATTGTTGGTAGAAATTTTCCTCCTACCAATATGACAAAGTCATCTTCATATGCAACTACTTTGTTACCATCATAAGAAAGGGATCTGAGGATACTGTTGACAGCAAGAAGCCACAGAAGAGGAGATAAAACTCCCCCTGGGGTGTTCCCCTGGTCACCAGCTTCCTTATAATTCCAGCTCCCAAGGTTGAATTTATAATAATAATAATAATAATAATTTTAGGGTTAATTAGTTAAACTGTCCCAGTGCTATGAAATTTGGATTTTTGAATTGGAAATTCAAATAGGCAGTTATTTCATAACGCCCATTCAACCACTGTATTCCCTAAAGGTGAACTGGAAATCGATTTTTCGTGCGACATCATCATCATCATCACCATCCTCATCGTTGTTATGCAAAGGGGCTGATAGGAAGGAAAAAAAATAAAAAAACAAAATGTAACCTAACACGACAAATATAAGGACATGGGAAGGGTGTAGCCATAGTTGGAGATGTGGACAGGACCCCCCCCAAACTAACAAAAACACTCACAAACACACTCAGTTAGATATACAATTCAGCTTGAATTATGTATTGTCTGCTTCGCTTTCGTTTTGTATAGGCAGGCCATCATTATTTCGTTTTTTTTGTCGTGCTTGTTGGATTTTTTGCCAATTTTTATTTCCGAAAATTCTAAGGATGACAGCGAATTTTTTGTGTCTCGTTTAGTCGGTGTTTTCATTTTGTTTTCTTCCTCTTCTTCTTGGACCCATTCATTCATTCATTGGAGTGGTTATGAAATTTTGCATTTTTATGTTGCCACTCAAAATATATTCACATCAAACGCCAAGAGTTCTGGCAACAAGAACCACAAGGAGGGACAGGGCAAGGGGTTCGGTGGCATAGAGATAACCACACAATGATTTGGAAACATTTCCTCAACATCGAATCGTACATCATCAATTTAAAGCGAACGACCGAACGAACAAATTCTCGAATATTGATTTGTATACATTTCACGCCTGATTTAATCGCAAAGACATCAATTTTCTTTTGACGAAAGAAAAAATAAGAAAAACTAGGTATGAATACAAAAACCGTAATGTATTCCGGGATGTTTTCATTTTTTTTGCTTTATTTGCCATAGAAATGTTTTGCACAAGTAGTGGTCATAGATTTCATTCATTCATTCGTTGGCAAAACTTCACTTTGATCTGCTGAGCTGAGGTTACTAAACTTTTGTGAAAATATTGGTGTCCCACAGAAGTATAAAGGAATTGAACCTGAGTGAAATTTATCTTTCCCATATAACAGGTGCAAATAAAGGGAAAACTCTGAAAAAAATATTTTATTATTTCACCTTTTCAACAGAATTTTGTTGTTGTTAATATAGGGTCCGCCATCTAACGTTTTTTTTAACTATTCAACCGTTGGACTATTATTTGTGGGGTGCCCTCAGCAGCCATTTGATTATTTTCCATTATTAACCGGAAAGATTGTACTTTCAAATAAAAAAGAAATTTGAGAAAATATTCAGTAGTTTTTTTATAGCATTTTCAAAAAAAAAGTTATTTGTTGAAATATGTGGTTTCTAGAGCGGAAAAAGTAAATCATAGGAGGCATTGGTATGAGGTCCGCCATTTAAAGTTTTTTTTTCAACTATTCAACCGTTGGACTATTATTTGTGGGGTGCCCGAGGCAGCCATTGGAATGAAATTATTTTCCATTATTAACCGGAAGGATTGTACTTTCAAATAAAAAAAAAGAAATTTGAGAAAATATTCAGTAGTTTTTTTATAGCATTTTCAAAAAAAGGTTATTTGGCGGACCCTATATTTGTTAGAAACAAATAAGCTCTCGAACCCGAAAAAAATATTCAAGTTCGAACTTATTCGACAGTTCATACACTTACACTTGAACCGGATGATATACGTATACAACTATAGGCAAAATTGAGTAATTGGAGTTTTTAATTCTTTCATTTCCTCGCTGTACTCCCCTGAAGGGGCAACAAAGGATACGATGTTTCAAAAATTATTTTAAATACTTATTCGCACCCTATGATAACGATATTAGTTTCAAATTAAGAGGAGAACATCTGTTAAAAATAATTATAATATCATGCTTGTGTTTGTATTAGTTCAGCATCAACAATTATTTTAAATTTACCTCTTAGCTAATCTAGTTTATTCATATTTAAAAATTTGAAGATAATACTAACCCCTCTTTAATATAAAACTTATGGCCGTATCATAGGGTGCTAATAAGTATTTAAAATAATTTTTGAAAAATTTTTATCCTTTAGAACTTTGTGGCCCTTTAAGGATGCAATATGACGAGGAAATATATATATAATAAAATATAAAATAAACTTCCAAAGGATATTTTTTTTAAATTATTTTAAATACTTAATCGCACCCTATGATAACGGTATTAGTGTCAAATTAAAGAGGAGACTATATGTTACAAATATTATCAGTATCATGCTTCTACCTGTATTAGTTCAGCATTAACAACCATTTCAAGTTTAGCCCTTAGTTTATTTAGTTTATTCATATTTTATTTTTTGAGAGGGAAAACATAGAATGGTTGTTAATGCTAAACTGATACCGATAGAAGCTTGCAAATTGAAGTATTTTTAGCACACATTCTCTTCTTTAATTTGGTATTTATACTGATATCATAGGGTGCGAATAACTATTTCAAATAATTTGTGAAAAATTGTATCCTTTGAAACTTTGCAGTCCTTTTAAGGGGCAACAGAATGAGGAAATGATAAATGTCAAATAATTCCATTTCGCCTATAGTTTCAGACGATTATCATAATTTGGACTGGACGTATATCAATTATAATATGGACTGGCGAACAGAGTAATCAATAGTTATAGCTGTCATTCGTACCTAGCAAATAGAGAGCATCTGAATAGCCCACATCCGGAAGTCCTGAAAATCGGATGATAAGCAATGATTTCAACATGGTATTGCCATTGGTAGGGTTACTCTATTTTGAAATACTATTAGTTAATTTTCGAAGTATCGAAAATGATCCCCATTTAAATTATATTAAATTTCAATTTTATTTTATTTAAAAAAATCAGCAGCCACCTGGGACAGAACGGCGCACAATGGAATATTTTCATACAAGCTGTGGCAAAATTAAAAAGAAAGAGCTAGGACCTTGGAATTTCGCATACATCCCTTATATAGGGTTGGCCATTAAAAATTTTGAATATGAACTACCGATTACTTTGACTTTGAATGGTAGAATAACATACATTTTTATTTCTATTTTCAGGTTTATGTTTGACATTTGCAAAATGGGGAAAAAACTTACTTACAAAGTAGTGAGTCTTTAACCTAAATTGTAAGAAATTTACTTGTTTTCAGATGAAGCTAGTTTCCAGCTCGGTATCTATGTCAATAAGCAAAATTACCGCATATGGGCTTCAGAGAACCCACACGTGACTATTGAGAAGCCAATGCATCCACAACGAGTCACTGTTTGGTGTGGATTTTGGGCTGTACTGAAAAATTGGGTTGATCGGAAGAGGTAGTCATATGAATGACATTGTGTTCCATTATTAAATGCCAAAGTTCCACCTCTCCAAAAAAAAAACTAGAAATTTGAAAAAATAATAAACAGCCCACCCTATAGTTAATATTTTAGAGTTCTGTAAAAAATTTAAATTAGACAAGAATCCAAAGATTATTTTGAAGTATTAACATTGAAATTGACAACATTTCGTATTTTTCGGTGGTAAAGAAAAAATAAAATTTGTATTTCTTGTTTGTATACCATGCACCTAATCACTTTGTCATTCCGTTTGTAACGCCTTGATATATTCATCGGAGACTCTATAAAGTATATATATTCTGGGTCGTGGTAAAATTCTAAGAGGATCTAGCCATGTCCGTCTGTCTGTTGAAAGCACAATAGCGACCGAACGAAATGAGCTAGGAGGTTCAATTTTTCCCTAAATGTGTCTTATGGTTGCAGATCGGTTGGGATTGAAAGTGGCCGAAACGGAAATTGTTTTCCCAACAAGGACCTACTATTAAAGCAAGTCACCATACCATTTGTAAATAAATTTGCATTCTATTAAATATAGAAGCAAAATGGTCTTGAGCCAGGACTATATCCCAGCTCAAATCAAATATTTATTACAGACCAAAAAAACAAACAAACGAAAAAACTAAAACAAGTGAGCGTTGGCACGGCAGAAGTATTGCTGGGTAACTATACCTGCATATACACATACTTACATATGCAACTCGATGAGATGCTTGTAAGATGGCATGTGTACTTTATTAGTTGGTGCGATTTTTTAAACGCAAATTCGGCAAGTGAGGTGAGCTTCTCGTTCGTTTGTGAGAATCATCTCCTTATAGAGGCCGGGTTTGATGTCGCTGCGAAGCCACTTGAAAAGACTTTTGACATGGTCGAAATCATGATCGTGGTAGTCTGCAGCCAAGTAATAAATGTCACCGAGCCATTTGTAAATAAGTTTGCATTCTATTAAATATAGATGCAAAATGGTCTTGAGCCAGGACAATATCCCAGTTCAAAACGAAAATTCAAATTTTTATTTTTCTGTGTTTTTGTTTTGTTGAACATATGTTTACGTATTTGTTCATAATGTGAAGAAAAAATTTAATAAAAGTTTTTCAGATTTTGAAAATTGAAAAAGTAGTAATTTCTTTTTTGACTTTGTCGAACTGTTTCTCACACATTTTAAGAGATTTTACACTTAGATCTTTTTTATTAAAAATTGTGGTTTCATAGCTTTATTATGACGCCAAAACTATGTTTGTGCCATCTATAGTTTGTTTGTAATAAATATTGAAAAAATATGATTTTTGAACAAATGTGTGACTTTGAACCAACACAACTTTTTTCCTTCAAAACCTTTTAACGAAATATATACATATTTGGAAAGGTTGAAGGGTTCCCCGTTTTTGTAACTTTTGCCTGCATGAAATTGCACCCTTGGAAGATAGGATACATTGGAGCAAAAAGTCAGATTTTTTAGTTCCAAAACGCAATTTAGTCATTTTCGTCTCATTAAATGCATGTTAAATTTTATAATAATCGGAATTCATTTGCCTGAAATATGCCCAAAATATGTTCTTCTCTAATTTATAGAATTCAAAAATGTCTATTAAAACAAAAGTTATTGAATTTTGGCCGATGGATTTTGATTCTGAACCCCTGTGCGCCGGCAAAAATCATTTGCAATTACTTTTAAGATAAGCCTTCATTTTATGGGTACAGCGTTTTCTCACACACCATTTTCACTAAACCTACCTCTGCATTTTTTTTTTTGATTTTCCAAATTTTCAACTGTTCATAACTTTTGGAAAAAAATGTTGTTGTCGTCTTCTGTTTCCAGTAATAAATACTTATTTCCTGAGTCAAAATACTAATGTAACACACTTTCTCTACACGGAAAAAAATTAAATTAAATTAAATTTCTCTACACGGAAAAATCTGCTGAAGACTTCAGCACAACCTTTGGTCTTAAACCAAAATAAATGACAACACATACAACATAACAGACCAACAATACATACAAACAACAACAATACACACGAGGTACAGTGAAGACGGGACATACCGTACAACAACAACATTTGCATTGTTGCGAGCGATGCGAGCACATGCATAACATTGAATTGGCAAAGTGAGATTTTTAGTGTGTCGACTTAGTTCGGTGGAATATTTTGTTTAGCAGCGCTTCTCATTTGTCGTATGTGACCGCTGGTACTAATATGAACCCTGATTTACGTCAAAGACTTACATTCGTTGCGAAAGTTCTGACGAGATGGGGTAGCGCCCATCGAAACTGCGCACTCAACTTTTAGCTGCAACAATAAAGGTCTCACTTTGCCTTTTTGCTAATTTTGGGTTCTTCTTGGGAAGACTTCAGCACAACCTTTGGTCTTGAACCAAAATAAATGACAACACAAATTGAAAAAATGTTAAAACAAAAAACATTTCAACATTATTTTTCATAGCTTATTCATAGATTTTAATCGTATCAAGAACTTTTTTAGTTGCCACTACTATTGTTGCTGCAAAACTTTAATGAAATGCATTTAAAAATAGACAACAGAGTGTGTGTGTGGTACCTGTGTGCAGTCTCAGCCTCTCACACTTCCTCTCTCCACACACACTACAAATATAACAGATGACCTGCATTGACAGCACAGCATTGTCGTGTTTTAAGCTTTAAAAATAGTCCTGAGTAGGTGGCCGGTTTTGGGGGAGGTGGGGAGGGTGTTGCCATTTTTAATACTACCCCTTGTTAGTGATATTTGTGGCTACCGTTGTTGCTCCCGATTGATATTATATGCCTGCTGCATGCATGAGCGTGCTTAATTTTGAAACTTTATTACTGTGTGCACGTACATAAACCTACACATCCATATGTATGTGTGCACACACATGCAGTACGTGTGCAGTGACATTTTTCATTTATTATCTCATTGACCAAACGGATGCTTTACAACAAAGCGTTATTGTTGTGTTAAATATAAAGCTCGCTGCTGCGAGCACTGCTGTGTGTGTGTGTGTGTAACACACAGATGTGCGTGTTTGTGCATCATCATCGCCATGTGTGTAAATCAGACTTCCTGTGCAAAACACACTGTTCGCCGATATGAGTTTATTTTTATTGTTTGGACTTTGGCACAATCACATTCACATACTAAGGTTATCAGCTTAACATGATCATTAAGCGTAAAAGTTGATGTATTTTCTGGCTGTTCTATTTTTTTCATTCGCGTTTTTATTACAACCACATGTGGTTGCACTCTCACAGAGTTTGTCAAGTAATTGTTTTTTCGGGAAAATAAAATCGTTTGTGAAAAATTTCCACTGGAAAATTACTGAGAAAAAGTAGAACAATTGTTTTTGTTGTCAATCAATTGTATCGCTTAAAGTAAGTCTGTATAATACAGAAGCGATAAAACAATGAATTGATTTAGTTTTTTCCATACATTTTCTTGATAGCTTGGAGTGTTGCCATTAAGAAAATATATACACATTTAACAATTTCCAATTTAACTTTTTTGAATTTCTGCCAAAAAAATATGGTTTTGGGACCATAGCGCAGCGGACGGACGAACATGGCTCAAACAGCTTAAAGGTAAAAAAATTGCTTTGGGTATTTTTCTGTCCCTCCTAATCTGTAGAATGAGGATGTCCCAAGCTATAAGAGTAGGACATTTCTTTCGAATCACGAACCCTCTGTTTTTCTATTTGACCCCAATAGTTTAAATAAAAAATATTATTTCGGACATCTGTGTTCTAAATACACTGTACATATCACATGTATTTTTCAGAAGTTTCTGATATATCTGCCAAAATTTAGAATAGTCATGTGTATTTATTTTTTTAATATTATTCTAATTTAATAAATTTCAATAATAAAAAATATAAAAAAGATTTGATTTGAACTGGGATATTGTCCTGGCTAAAGACCATTTTGCATCTATATTTAATTGAATGCAAATTTATTTACAAATGGCATGGTGACATTTATTACTTGGCTGCAGACTACCACGATCATGATTTCGACCATGTCAAAAGTCTTTTCAAGTGGCTTCGCAGCGACTTTTCAAAATGAAACCCGCATCTTTAAGGAAATGATTCTCACAAACGAACGAGAAGCACAACTCACTTGCCGAATGTGCGTTTAAAAAATCGCACCAACTAATAAAGTACACATGCCATCTTACAAGTACCTCATTGAGTTGCATATGTAAGTATGTGTATATGCAGGTATAGTTACCCAGCAATACTTCTGCCGTGCCAACGCTCATTTGTTTTAGTTTTTTCGTCTGCATTTTTTGGTCTGTAATCAATACTTGATTTTAACTGGGATATTGTCCTGGCTCAAGACCATTTTGCATCTATATTTAATTTTCTTTAAAAGCGAAAAATGCGAAAAGTAGTCAACTTTGGACCGATTTCTAAAATATATTCGATTTCCCGATGTTTAATGTTAATATCTCAAAATAATCCTTGGGTCCTTGTCTAATTTTGTTTTTTTTTTTTTGTACAGAAACTCATAAAAAAAGTTATTGAATTTTGGCCGATGGATTTTGATACTGTGCGGCGGTCTTGGCTACTAACTCTGATCAGATATTTATATTATTTTTCACTACGAAAACACCAACCCACAAATTCAGGAAAAATATAAAACCAACATTGAAAATTTTAGAGTCTAGAAATAACGAGTCATATTAAAACAAGTAAAAACGGTGTTAAGTTCATATACCCTCCACCATGGATTGCATTCCACAGAGGCTGTCGATTTTCGTAGAAGTAATATTACAGGAAAATATAATTTTTTTAATATAGCCAAACCAAACAAATGTAATATTTGTATTATTTCAAACCAATTTACAATATATATATCGAAATAATACTTCAATTCAAAAAATAAATATTCCTATATTTATATTTTCGATAAAGCTTAAATACCATAAATATTGGTAGATAGTGGATGTTACAGTTGGTTGTATTTCCATTCTATTTTAATTTCAAAAGTATACATTTTGAAAATCTATTATCTCACGTACATTAGGCTGGGTCGTCGTCCATACAAATGGAAAATCAAGTTCCAGTCACCCCACGAAAATAAAGTATGGATTGTTTCATGATGTTTTGCAAAATATTTTGTTCCCAGATCAAGGCATCTGTGAGCTAAACGCTCCTGAAAATAACCCTAAAAATAATGTTTTCCCGGTGTAATTTTTTTGTGATAATTTTTTTTCCAAAAATTTTTTTCCGAAATAATAGACCCTTGAAAGCACTTTAAAAATAAATTTTGATTCTTGTCTTAGAGTAACTTATTGGTCGAATTATTGTACGTTTATCGTATTTTTTTCTGAGGATTTTCACAGTGACTACAGAAAACTTTTCCGTATTTGGTGGTAGTATTTTATAAAAAAATAATTAGTTGCAGTCAATACCATACGAATGAAATTGACGCCGCAGCGCTCATTTTTGTAAAAAAGTATTTGAACATTTTGGCTGTGAAAACCATTAAATTATTTCACAAAAATGAAGGCAGTGACGTCATTTTTCATTCGTTATTCATCATTTAGGCATCATTCGTAAGGTATTGATGCATCCAATTTATTTGTCATTACACATCTTACAAAATGTTTCCAAGAAATATGAGATTTTAGCTGTTACATTGAAAACCAGCAAACAATCAATATAAACGCCCAATAATTCCTCCAATCTATTATTCTAAGACAAGAATACAAATTTGTATTTAAAGTGCTTCCAAGGGTCTAATAATTCAGAAAAAAATGTTGGGCAAAAATGCAACACAAAACATGTAAGGAAAGGCTAAAGTCGGGCGGGGCCGACTATATAATACCCTACACCACTCCCTGCGTATATACATCGCTTTTAAACTAAACCCAGGTGTTTCATGGGAGCAATTTTATGTAATAGTTCATATAAATTATACAATATATTACAAATTCATCTTTAGTCATATTTAACGAATATGGTAAATAATTGATCCAATTTTCCGGCAGACAAATACAAATTATACAGTAGTAATATGATAAATCGGACCGACATTTGAAAGAAGGCCTATAACAACACCGGCTCAAAACATGGGCCTATATATTTCTCATTCACTGTAGGTATTCATAGTTGAAATATATCATGATGCGATGTAAGACGTAGTTTGTAGAGCTGTATTGGAGTAGAATGGGTTATTGGGTTATTCCAAAGTGTGGACACATATATTTGACTTTGTATTCTGAAATATAATATAATCTGCAAAATTTGAAAAAAAAAATCCGATGTAAAATTTGCGTTCTTGAGGGGTAAAAATTAAATGGGGCCATTTGCAAGTGCTCTACATTAAAAAAGAGGTTCCATATAGATCACTTTCAAAGTAGGTATTCTTAGTTGAAATATGACATGATATAAAAAATTATATCGATATTTAATGCACGATGTGGGTTCTAGAGATGTAATAGAGTGGAATGGGGGCCCAATTTGTATGGGGGTTATACCAAAATATGGACCCATATATATGACTTTCATAATATGTCTTCTTAGTTGAAATATATGAGGGTTATATCTAAATCTCAACCGATCTTACCCACTTTCACCATAGGTTTTTTAGTTGGATTATAAGATGTTGTGCCAATTTTATAGAAAATCGGGTACAATATGTGGTTTCTAAAGCGGAGAAAGCGAAATCGGGAGCGACATTTGTATGGGGGCTATATCTAAATCTGAACCGATCTTACTCAATTTATGCATACGTGTTTTTAGTTGGATTAAAAGATGTTCTGCAAAATATAAAGAAAATCTGGTAGAATATGTGGTTTCTAGAGCGGAAAATGTAAAATCGGGAGCGACATTTGTATGGGGGCTATATCTAAATCTGAACCGATCTTACACAATTTTTGCATACGTGTTTCTAGTTCGATTATAAAAATGTAAAGAAAATCGGGTACAATATGTCGTTTATAGAGCGGAAAATGTCAAATCGGGAGCGACATTTGTATGTGGGTTATATCTAAATCTGAACCGATATTACCCAATTTTTGCATACGTGTTTCTAGTTGGATTATAATATGTTGTGCCAAATTTAAAGAAAATCGGGTACAAGATGTGGTTTCTAGAGCGGAAAATGTCAAATCGGGAGCGACATTTGTATGAGGGCTATATCTAAATCTGAACCGATTTCCTCCAAATACAATACCGATGGTCCTTGGCCAGAAAAAATAACTTCTGCCAAGTTTCATGACAATCGGACAACAATTGCGACCTGTAGAGTGCGAACAAGCTTAGATGGACAGCAGACGGACAGACGGACGGACGGACAGACAGACAGACATCGTTAAATCGACTCAGCTGGTGATTCTAAGCCGATCCGTATACTTTAAGGTGGGTCCAGCTCGATTATTTCTTGGTGTTACAAACATTTGGCGCGAAACTAACTTATAATACCTTAGACCACGAAGTGGTGTAGGGTATAAAAATTATATGGGAAAACATGATTTGTAGAGGTGTTTTCAGGACCGTTTAGCTCACAGATGGCTTGACCCATTGATGAAATATTTTCTAGATCATCAGTAAACAATCCAATCTTCAAGCACAGGTATTTATACTCCGAATTTCATGACTCTAGCTGCGGTCATTTGGTTGGTACTATTTTTATCCCCTTTTAATTTTAACCCCAAAAAGTACGAATTTTGAAAAATCCGTGTATTTTACTTGTCTATGCAATCAGAGGAATGTATACACCGAATTTAATTATTGTAGTTTCAGCCCTTTGGTTGGTACCATTTTTAATCCCTCTATTCCCTTAAAAGTACGAATTTGAAAAAAATAGAGGAATGTACACACCGAATTTCGTGTTTCTGGCTGTCAAGTAATATTAAGTAAGTACAAGTAGACATATTGAAAAATGGGCTTAAATACTCTAAAATATTAGGGGTTATTATGGGTCTTGTCCTTGTGAGCGAAAAAATTTTCCCTTTTGGCCGATTTCGCCCGGTTTCAATCCCAACCGATCTACGACTACAAGACACATTTATGTAAAATTTGGACGTCCTAGCTCCTTTCGTTTAGATGCTAGCGTGCTTTCAACAGACTGACGGACATGGCTAGATCGTCTTAGAATTTTATGACGATCAAGAATGTATATACTTTATAGGGTTTCAGGTCGACGTTTCATGGTGTTACAAATGGAATGACAAAGTTAGTATAACCCCATCCTGGAGGTGGAGGGTATACAAATATATATCATTACTTTTGATTAGCGGCAAAACTTCTAAATTTTATGAGCCTCAATCTTTAATTTTTTCGGCGATATTGTGACCAATTATTGCTGTGGATGCATTTGGATTCATATATGTTCAAATAGTTGAAATATTTATTGTTTTAGAGATTATTCTTTTAGACTCTATGTCGGAAGGCATGTAGCGTACAGGAATTAGGCTCGTGAAATACAAGTGTTCTGGGAGAGTTCTTTAGTATTAGAAAAAGTGTAATTTCGTTTTCCTTTTCCCACAGTCGTTTCCCTGTGTTTCATTTTCTCCACTTTAAGATTATAATCGCGAGGTCGACTGATGCCATGGCATTTACATACATATATGGACACACAGGTGTCTCAGTCAATCATTTCAAAAATACAATTCTTTTTAAATTATATTAAAAAATAAAAAGCCAACTCGAAATAATTCATGTTTGCTACAGCAACAATCATAGTTGAACAATTGTTTGTATAGCATACCTTTAGAGGCATTATTTTTTCTGGCATTCAAATACGTGTACTTTAAAACCAACAATTATTAAATTTTATAATACCCAACTCTTCCGCATAAACATCTGCCTGATGCACAACCTTGAGGCTTATATAAGATAATATTGGAATAATAACAAAGGATAATTAAAACTATCATGTATTATTTTAACTTGTATTCGTTAAAATAATACATGATAGTTTTAGATATCTATTGTTATTATTCCAATATTATCTTATATAAGCCTCAATTAAGGAAATCTTAATCTTAAAACCAAGAACAAAAGATTTCAGTAGTAGTAGTTTATTATAACCCTAAAAGTATGCATTGCAAAGTACACATTTTTGTAATCAGTCGATAAGTTTTGTAGGAATGATTTGGCAGGATATTTGTAATGATTTATTAATTAATAAAAAACAGTACCTGATTTTTTTTTGAGCTGATATGTTAAGCCTTTCGTTAATTATTAAGTTATAAGAGCAGTTTGACATTTAATTAATTTCGTATATATTAAAATACGAAATATATGACGATTTTTAAGTTTTCATTTAGATGGGAGGTAGGATTGTAGTGGATTGGATTGGCGGATATAAACAAAAACTCGGTTTTTGGGTTAAATTGACAATATAAGGTATGTGTGGGAAATTTCAAGGACTATTACTTCATGCGATACATGTATGCACTTTTAAAAAACCTAATTTCATTCAAATATTGAAGAGCTATAATACTATATTTGAAAATAATATAAATATAACAAGTTATTTTTTAGACAAGTTGGCTAAGTTTCTTTTCAACTTCTTTATATGTATGAAAAACTTAAAGTCAAATATATTATAGCATTAGAATCACTTACAAAACTATTGGTTTTCATTTTACACATTTTTCATGGTGTGGTGAATTTCTTTTACTTAGTGGTGTGTTTCTAAAACCAACTAAAATCGTATTATTGTCTTCGGGAACTTGAAGAGATTTGTAATGTGTAGTGAGTTTTCTACTTAGTGGTGAGTTTTCAAAATTTATTAAAAATTGTGGCATTTTTAAAGGTAGAAAGAAGTAAAAACTTATCATAATCGAGTTAGCAAAGTGAAGTCCTCGTTCCAACTTCTTTATATGTATGAAAAACTTAAAGTCAAATATTTTATAGCATTAGAATCACTTATAAAACTTTTGGTTTTAATTTTACACATTTTTCACGGTGTGGTGAATTTCTTTTACTTAGTGGTGAGTTTCTAAAACCACATAAAATCGTATTATTGTCTTCAGGAACTTGAAGAGATTTTTAATGTGTGCTGAGTTTTCTGCTTAGTGGTGAGTTTTCAAAATTTATTAAAAATTGTGGCATTTTTAAAGGTAGAAAGAAGTAAAAACTTATCATAATCGAGTTAGCAAAGTGAAGTCCTCTTTCCAACTTCTTTATACGTATGAAAAAATTAAAGTCGAATATTTTATAGCATTAGAATCACATCACAAAACTTTGTTGTTTTCATTTTAGACATTTTTTACGGTGTGGTGAATTTCTTTTACTTAGTGGTGAGTTTCTAAAGCCGCTTAAAAATCGTATTATTGTCTTCCGAGAATTTTTAAGGTGTAGTGAGTTTTCTACTTAGAGGTGAGTTTCAACAATTTATTAAAAATTGTGGCATTTTTAGAGGTAGAATGAAGTAAAAACTTGTCATAATCATTTATCAAAGCTTCATTAAAATTTAAATTTAAATGTTCAACGCAAAATTCTTTAATCATTTGATGGCGCAAATAAAATCATAAGTTCGGTAAAAATAAATTTTGGTAACAGAACTAAGATGATTTTGAGACAAATTGACAATGTAAAGTCCTCTTGCAAATTTTTTATATCTAACATTACTAGTTATTACTATAGGCAAGTGATTTTTTAACACGAAAGCCAAATATTCAATTTATAGCATTAGACTCACTTGTTAAACTAATTATTTTAATTTTTTACATTTTCATGGTGTGGTGAATTTCTTTTACTTAGTGGTGAGTTTGTAAAACCGCCTTAAAAACGTATTATTGTCTTCAGGACCTTTAAGAGCATTTTTAAGGTGTGGTGAGTTTTTCTACATAGTGGTGAGTTTACAAAATTTATTAAAAATCGATTCAAATCGAACTTGGGACATTTTTAGAGGTAGATTCGTTTATAGAATAGCTTCCGGAGAAAGAAGCGCAAGAACAATAAACTGTGTGACAACAAAAAGCTCGTATCGAAGCTGTAATCGAATTGTGGAAAACTGAAAGAAATAATAACTTGTCAGACAAATTCATAATCATTTATCAAAATTTCACTGCGAAATCATTCTGTAACCCTTTGATGACTTTTTGTCAGAATTCGAGTTAAAATTGTAGGTCATGCTGTCTAACTTTTCCACAAGTAAAAACTGTATTTGAAATTAAGATAAATATTAAAAATGTTGCCTAACTGATATAAATTCGAAAACTATTCGAAAGGAATTATATATTTTTCATTGAAACAGGCTACCACTGGGAATTAAACTTTTCAAAGATAACAAACATGAACCACCCTAATGAGCCTCATAGCCAAACTTGAATATCACACACAGCAATATGATATTCAATTTCAGGAAGAGCTGTGTACAACGCACTGATATTTTTTTCTTTATTTTCACTTTTCTATAGAAAAATAAAATTCCTTGTACGATTATTCTCTATTACTTTAAATCCTTTACAATTTTTTAAAACTCAATTATGGACTTTTTACAGAATTAAAGTATCCTCAGCCGGCAAGACAAGATTTCAAGACATTACTAAGGAGGAAAGGGTCGAATATTTACCTTTAACGTGATGAACTCAAGCAAAAAGCGGATTATTTTATAGGAAAAATTAAATTTAATATTCACAACAACAACGAAAGCAAGAAAAATTAAGTACCTTTAAGAGGATCTCGTGTAAGGATGTATGTACATACATACATACATAGTACCTACATAAATAAAGGATAAATGCGTGTGCACAGGTACATATGAACACATACTTTAACTCTGGCTGTAGATAGCATTGTGCGGAACACAATTCCAGTGTGAAATTCTGATTGTGTAGGTGAGGTGAGGAAGTTTGAAACTGGTGGAGTGGGAGGCACTTTCAAATGATATTTTCACATTATACTTGGCAGCAGTATAAAGGTCATGCTAACGAACGAACGCATGAACATCATAAATATACTCTCGCCGGCAGTTTTGAGTTTTATTTAATGTCAGTGAGCGAGGGGGTGGGGAAGATGAAGAATTGCTTTGTTTAAATTTTATTAAATGTTTCTCCCGGGGAGGAGGGCGCAAAGAGGCTTTGAATGTCATATTTTAATCAGTGTGCGGCGGAAAGGGTTTAGGGAGGAATGTTCAGGAACATAATTTTCAATTATTAAAAACGACTGTGACAGCAAAGCTGGGGGGTTGGACAAATTTAACGCAGGTGTATGGGGATACGAGCATAATTGTTGATTTTAATGGAGTGTCATATTTGCCCAAAACTGTCGCAAAGTTTGCTGTAACATCCTGTCAGCATATGATATGAGGAAATTAGGAGTGTCACATGAGTAACAACTCCTCGAAAAGCCCAGAAAAAATAAAAATAACTCCTCAACAAACACTGGAAAATGAGCCAGTAAACTCTTGTTTAATTAAAGTAAAGAAATAATTGAATGAATTGAAATACAAGTGGTCTTGATTAATATTCTAATTAAGCATCTTTACAAACTTAAAGTGAATTATTTGTTTAGGATTTTAACTTTTATGACTTTCAGATTTTCAAAATTTTTAGATTTTCAGATGAATGATTTTATGATTTGCAGATTATCCGATTTTCAAATTTTCAGATTTTCAGATTTTCAGATTTTCAGATTTTCAGATTTTCAGATTTTCAGATTTTCAGATTTTCAGATTTTCAGATTTTCAGATTTTCAGATTTTCAGATTTTCAGATTTTCAGATTTTCAGATTTTCAGATTTTCAGATTTTCAGATTTTCAGATTTTCAGATTTTCAGATTTTCAGATTTTCAGATTTTCAGATTTTCAGATTTTCAGATTTTCAGATTTTCAGATTTTCAGATTTTCAGATTTTCAGATTTTCAGATTTTCAGATTTTCAGATTTTCAGATTTTCAGATTTTCAGATTTTCAGATTTTCAGATTTTCAGATTTTCAGATTTTCAGATTTTCAGATTTTCAGATTTTCAGATTTTCAGATTTTCAGATTTTCAGATTTTCAGATTTTCAGATTTTCAGATTTTCAGATTTTCAGATTTTCAGATTTTCAGATTTTCAGATTTTCAGATTTTCAGATTTTCAGATTTTCAGATTTTCAGATTTTCAGATTTTCAGATTTTCAGATTTTCAGATTTTCAGATTTTCAGATTTTCAGATTTTCAGATTTTCAGATTTTCAGATTTTCAGATTTTCAGATTTTCAGATTTTCAGATTTTCAGATTTTCAGATTTTCAGATTTTCAGATTTTCAGATTTTCAGATTTTCAGATTTTCAGATTTTCAGATTTTCAGATTTTCAGATTTTCAGATTTTCAGATTTTCAGATTTTCAGATTTTCAGATTTTCAGATTTTCAGATTTTCAGATTTTCAGATTTTCAGATTTTATGATTTTATGATTTTATGATTTTATGATTTTATGATTTTATGATTTTATGATTTTATGATTTTATGATTTTATGATTTTATGATTTTATGATTTTATGATTTTATGATTTTATGATTTTATGATTTTATGATTTTATGATTTTATGATTTTATGATTTTATGATTTTATGATTTTATGATTTTATGATTTTATGATTTTATGATTTTATGATTTTATGATTTTATGATTTTATGATTTTATGATTTTATGATTTTATGATTTTATGATTTTATGATTTTATGATTTTATGATTTTATGATTTTATGATTTTATGATTTTATGATTTTATGATTTTATGACTTTATGACTTTATGACTTTATGATTTTATGATTTTATGATTTTATGATTTTATGATTTTATGATTTTATGATTTTATGATTTTATGATTTTATGATTTTATGATTTTATGATTTTATGATTTTATGATTTTATGATTTTATGATTTTATGATTTTATGATTTTATGATTTTATGATTTTATGATTTTATGATTTTATGATTTTATGATTTTATGATTTTATGATTTTATGATTTTATGATTTTATGATTTTATGATTTTATGATTTTATGATTTTATGATTTTATGATTTTATGATTTTATGATTTTATGATTTTATGATTTTATGATTTTATGATTTTATGATTTTATGATTTTATGATTTTATGATTTTATGATTTTATGATTTTATGATTTTATGATTTTATGATTTTATGATTTTAAGATTTTATGATTTTATGATTTTATGATTTTATGATTTTATGATTTTATGATTTTATGATTTTATGATTTTATGATTTTATGATTTTATGATTTTATGATTTTATGATTTTATGATTTTATGATTTTATGATTTTATGATTTTATGATTTTATGATTTTATGATTTTATGATTTTATGATTTTATGATTTTATGATTTTATGATTTTATGATTTTATGATTTTATGATTTTATGATTTTATGATTTTATGATTTTATGATTTTATGATTTTATGATTTTATGATTTTATGATTTTATGATTTTATGATTTTATGATTTTATGATTTTATGATTTTATGATTTTATGATTTTATGATTTTATGATTTTATGATTTTATGATTTTATGATTTTATGATTTTATGATTTTATGATTTTATGATTTTATGATTTTATGATTTTATGATTTTATGATTTTATGATTTTATGATTTTATGATTTTATGATTTTATGATTTTATGATTTTATGATTTTATGATTTTATGATTTTATGATTTTATGATTTTATGATTTTATGATTTTATGATTTTATGATTTTATGATTTTATGATTTTATGATTTTATGATTTTATGATTTTATGATTTTATGATTTTATGATTTTATGATTTTATGATTTTATGATTTTATGATTTTATGATTTTATGATTTTATGATTTTATGATTTTTTTCTTTCGAATCAAAAAATACACAGATTAACTGAATTCGGATGTTTTTGGAAATAAGTCTGCCGTTTCGAACTGACTGGTCCGATTTGCATGGAATTTCACATAGGCCTAACCGACGTGTTTTCGAGCTTAAGTCTGGAAGCTACACACAATGTATATAAATGGAACTGAGCTGTGAGGGTCCCAATTTAGGAACCTCGGTTCTCAGAAAAACTTTAAATACTCCAAAATTCACAATTGGAACCACAAACTCTAAATTCACAAAAAATTCAAAATCTTTACAACGTTAGACCAGTATTGTGGAATCTACAGCAAACTTAGTAAAAATACTAATTTTTGAATTCGATTTCCAGTGTTAAGCGCAATTTTTTATTTTCTATCAATACTTTTAAATTCAAAGCACAATCTTTTTTCTCTCCATTTCTTTTTAATTCTACTATCTCTTTTCAATTTCTATTTATTTTAGGAATATACCCCATAGTTTCCTTAACCCACCCTCCATTGTTTATAACTCTTCCCTCCCTGGCATGAAATTGATCCGAAAATATTTTAATTTGTTTCGTGATTGTTACCACTCCACCCATATTGTCTTTGAGTGGTTTCTTTGATACTCAAAAAAAAATGAAAAGAAAATTGCATAAAAAATGTTTTCAATCTTGTTACAATAGACAAAGACTTACCTCGTCGTGTTGTGATGTTGTTCAATGCCGGAATCTAGCCAAATATCCGGCAACGATACGGTGTGCAAACGTTGCCAGCGTTGTTGCAATTGTTGTCGTTGGAGATCCTGTCGCTCTTGTGCCTTTAGTGGTTTCATTGGTGTTCCAAAACTTTTCGTATTATTTTTACAACGACTGCTGCTGCTTCTCGTTGTCGTTGTTCTTGGCGAATATTGCACACTTGAATAGCTTGACTCGGAACTGATGCTGTTGTTCGTGCCGCCACACGTGCTGCTGACACTACAGCT
Source organism: Polietes domitor (assembly GCA_947397865.1). NCBI lineage: Eukaryota > Metazoa > Arthropoda > Insecta > Diptera > Muscidae > Polietes > Polietes domitor. The sequence continues at coordinate 28,397,983 of OX377621.1, read as the reverse complement.
GCCCTTGCAACTGCTGCTGCCACTGCCCCGGCTGCTTCTACTTGCACTGGGACTGCCTTCACTGCTTGTGCTTGCACTGGCACTGGCACTATCTGAGATTTTCATCTTCATTAGGAAAATGTTGTTATCATTAGATTTATTTGCTGTTGGTTGTAGTGTTTGTATTTGTGTTTGCTTTTCATTTCTGGCATTGGCAGCAAGCCTAAAACTAAAGGAATAAACAAGAACAATAACAACATCTACATAAAAACAATAACAACAATATGATTTATGGAAATAATGAATATTTAAATGGCTGGGGAAATATGAAATTTGAAACTTCAAACTTGCTTGGATTGCTTAAGAGCAGCCACAGCAAAATTTCGTTAACGTTGTAATTTTCTTTGAAATTTGGCAAAAAAGGAAATAAGTATTCCGCGAAAACAATACCATCACTTAAGTATTGAAATCGCGTTGAACTTTTAGTTGTTCGCCTGAGTGTTTATAAAGTATTGGCAAACTTGTCTTTTAATTGGAAATTTGAGGTTTCTTCAAATGAACTTGTGGTAACTATGCAGAAGTAGTAGAAGAATAAAGGAAATTTAATATAGATTTTTAAAGTACTTGAAATTATAAATAATGCTGCGAAGACTTAAAGGGGGGGCAAATAAAATCATTACTTTCGTAAAAAACAATTGTTGGCAATAGAACATAGATTTTTTCAGATACATTAGCAAAGTAGAGCCTTTTTGGCACGAAAAAAAGTGAAAAACTGAAAGTCAAATATTTATTTTATAGCATTAGAATCACTTCCAAAATTAATTGTTTTCATTTTAGTCATTTTTCACGGTGTGGTGAATTTCTTTTACTTAGTGGTGAGTATGTAAAACCGACTTAAAATCGTATTATTGTTTTCAGGAACTTCAAGAGAATTTTTAAGGTGTGGTGAGTTTTTCTACTTAGTGGTGAGTTTCCAAAATTTATTAAAAATCGACTCAAATCGAACTTGAGGCATTTTCAGAGGTAGAAAGAAGTAAAAACTTGTCATAATCATTTCTCAAAGCTTCATTAAACGAATTTTGAATGCAAAATCATTCTTAAAATCATAAGTTCGGTAAAAAGAAATGATGGTAGTAGAACTAAGGTTATTTCAAAGTGACGACCACTTTCCAAATTCTTTAAATGTAACTTTACTAGTTTAATTTCTACAGGCAAATGATTGGAAATACCTTTTTTGGCACGAAAAACCTGGAAGCCAAATATTTTATAGCATTATAATCATTTATTAAATTAATTGTTTTCATTTTAGACATTTATCTCGGTGTGGTGAATTTCTTTTACTTAGTGGTGAGTTTGTAAAAACGCCTTCAAATCGTTTTATTGCCTTCAGGAACTTCAAGAGATTTTTAAAGGTGTGATGAGTTTTCAAAATTTATTAAAAATCGAATCAAATCGAACTTGTGGCATTTTTAGAGGAAGAAGGAAGTAAAAACTTGCCATAATCATTTATTAAAGCTTGATTAAACAAATATTGAATGCAAAATCATTATTTAGCTATTTGATGGCGCAAATAAAATCATAAGTTCGGTAAAAAGAAATATTGGTAACAGAACTAAGATTATTTTGAGACAAGTTAGCAAAGTCCTCTTTCCAAATTATTTATATCTTACTTTACTATTTTAATTTCTACAAACAAATGATTGGTAATACCTTTTTTGGCACGAAAAAAGTGAAAAAAAAAACTGGAAGCCAAATATTTTATAGCGTTATAATCATTTATTAAACTAATTATTTTCATTTTAGACATTTATCTCGGTGTGGTGAATTTCTTTTACTTAGTGGTGAGTTTGTAAAAACGCCTTCAAATCGTATTATTGTCGCCGTGAGCTTTAGGAGGATTTTCAAGGTGTGGTGAGTTTTTCTACTTAGTGGTGAGTTACCAAAATGTATTACAAATTGTTTCAAATCGAACTTTAGAGGTAAATGCGTTTATTGAATAGTCTCCGGAGGAGGAACTGTGTGACCACAAAAAAGCTTGTGAAAAAGTGAAAAAAGTAACAAGTTGTCTGACATATTCATAATCATTATTAAAGCTTCTTTAAATTAATTTTTAATGCAAAATCATGCTTTAATGATTTTTTTGTCTGAATTCGTTGTCTCATTCTATTCTATTTTCCATGAAAAAATTGTTGAACCATGAATCGAAAATTTTCGAATTTAAAGGAGATTCGATTTTGTGTATAGCAAGTCAAATTTTGAGAAAAATGGATTCTCGGAAATACACCCTTTTATTCCGTTCCAAATATGACGATTTTATTAGCACATGAAGGCGGCGACGATGCGCTACGATTTTAGATAGAATCAGAAAATTCCATAGAAAATTCCACATTGTGATTCCATTTGTATTATTGCTTTGCCCTTTAAGAATTTAAAAAAATACTTTAAATTTTAGCTCTGTTTATCCTTATCAGTTTGAATTTAATTTCTTCCTTCTCCACACAAATATTTAACTGCTATATTAGATAGCTAATGTCAGCATCATCATCCTCATATCCTCATCAAAAAATTAAAAATATTGCAAACATAAACTTTCTGATGGCAGTAGCAGCATCGCACAACTTAATCCTTGTCCGAGAATTCGCCGGCAAACATTTTCTGCATATAATCCTAAACCTAATTTGGAACGATTCCATCATGTACTCAGTCGTATTTATTTTCAAACTCATGAACTTAGCAACAATTTTGAAGTTTAGTGTTTCCAAACAACTGCAACTGAAAAGTTTAATTAAAAATTGAAAAACAAAATATAAAAATTCAAATGCACCCGAGTTTATGCGAACATGACGTGAGAAGGCAATGAATGGCGTAAAGTTTGGGTAAAATGTGATGCCTGATGCCTTTGTTTAACTTTGGTCTTAGAATCCTGCAAACAAGCAAGAGGGGAGGGCGGCAGCAATAAAATAACAAATAAAATAATGCCAAAAAAAACACACACACAAGAAACTAACTTCCCGAAATTTTCATAATAATACCAGTACTTATACGCTCCGTGGTACACCTAATTAAATATTAATCATACGTCACGATGAGATAATATAATTGAAACTCACAACTTGCATTCATTGAATTGCATGGCACGGTCCATAACCGAATTACTTCGAAATCCAGCTTACTTTCCTTATTTTGTTGAACCCTGAACGTGGCCAAATCATGAGTGGCTGTGTGCATGGGTTCTTAAGGAAATTTATGATTTCTTCAAAGACAAAATGAAATGAAACGTACGAAATAATATTTGTTGAGAGATAAAGAAAATTACATTTGGTTCGAAATGGGCCTGTACAAATAGGCTTCCATTTGCACACACATACGCACGCACACTAAGTTCTCGCTTATGTTTGTGTAGGTATGTGGCCGGCCGTCTGTTTGTAATTTCCGAGAAAGCAAAACCAATTAGGAAAGGATCTCATTACAAAAGGTTTAATTCACATGCGGCTGGTATGATGATTTGCCCGGTAAGTGAAAGTTGAGGAAGGTCTTTTGATGATGGTGATGATGATTTGTGAACATGGGATGCGACGACCCAAGATAGGACTCAACACAAATAATTGTGATAAAGTAGATATCATTAAGTGTGTTTTTGTTTGAATAAATGTTTGTCGAAAGCGTATGATTTTCATGGGATTGTTTTCTACTAATTTGCAACAAAAACTGAAGACTGTTTCGGTCATATTTATACGATGGTCAGTATAGCAGTATTTGAACGCTTAGGCGTCAGGTGAATATTTACATTAATGGTCTTCTACGATATATAAACTAAGTTCAATATTTTGATATGCAGTAGTCCTACAATTCAAAAAAAAACATTTGGAAAAGACAGTCACAAAATGAACAAATCGATACTCGAAGGAAGTTTTACTGTTCGCACCATTTGCTGAGTTAAAGGCATGATGTATCAAGAATAAGAAAATATTTATTCAATAATGGACAAAAAAGTCTAAATCAAACTAATTTAGTCCAAATATTACGACAAGACATGGTAATTTTATTGACTAGTCAAATGTGTATAGCATCGTAATCACTTACTTCATTTTGAGCAATTTGAGGGTGTGGTGAATTTCTTTTACTTAGTGGTGAGTTTGTAAAACAGTCTTAAAATAGTAATATTGTCTTCAGGAACTTAAGGAAATATTTAGGTGTGGTGAGTTTTTTCTACTTAGTGGTGAGTTTATTCAACATTAATTAAAAATCGATCCATTTGTTTTTGTGGCACTATTGGCGACGGTTGTGTTTGCTGAACAATTTTTTTAACTAATTATCGCCAATTAGTCGCCACAAATAGCTTGTGATATGACTATAAAAAAATTGCGCTCTCAAAAAGTACTTAAGCAGAGATCTTGTAAATTTAGTCCGCATATCCAACTATTTGGACTATTTATTGAATATCCAACTATTTTATAGCATTACAATCACTTACAAAACCAATTGTTTTCATTTCAAACATTTTTTACGGTGTGGTGAATTTCTTTTACTTAGTGGTGAGTTTGTAAAACTTGCTTAAAATCGTATTGTTTTCTTCAGGAACTTTAAGAGCAGTTGAACGGTGTGGTGAGTTTTTCTACTTAGTGGTGAATTTTCAAAATTAATTAAAAATAGATTCAAATAGAACTTGTTGCATTTTTAGAGGTCTCCGAAGGAAGAAGGACTATAATAATAAGCTTTATGGTCAAAAAAACTCGTAATATGTACATATATAAAGGGTGTCCCAAGAAGAACGCAATTTTTAAATCTGGCAACATTCGAAGTGTCATTGTTTGACATTTCAACAATTGTTATTGTTTGTTAGTAGAAGGTACGAGGTTAGTAAAAATGTTCGTCGTGTTATTTCGCGTTTTGGAGATCAGAATTGGCCGCCTAGATCGTGCGATTTAACACCATTAGATTTTTTTCTTTGCGGTTTTTTGAAGTCGATGGTTTACGCGAATAAGCCGACGACGACTCAAGCCTTAAAAGACGAAATTGGACGCTGCATTAATTAAATACCGCAGCATTCATGCAAAACGGTCATTGAAAATTTCATTAAAAGATCGCGTGCATGCCAGCAAAGCCGTGGCGGCCATCTGCCCGATATATTGTTCCATACATAACCTCATTCTGTCTACTTTACGATATAATAAAGTTTCACAATTTTTTCTTAAATATCTGTGTTTTATTTAAAATTAAAAAATTGCGCTCTTCTTGGGACACCTTTTATAAGAAATTTGCGCGCTCAAGATAAATAAGTCATTGACCTTAGTTTACGCCATCTTTATGTCATGTTGATTTTCTTTACTTAGTGGTGAGTTTTTAAAATGAAATAGCAGCAAGTCAAATCGCATTTGTGGAATTTTTATAGGTAGCTGTGTTTGTTGGAGAGTTGTCTAGGGAAGAATTGCAAGATTAATAAACCGTGCGACCGTAAAAAGCTCAAGAAAGAATTGAACAGAATTTATTCCATTTTATTGAGTAACAAAATTTTGAACAACATTAGACTCACTTACACAATTATTTATATTATATTATTAATATAGGTGTGGTTATTTTCAAGGTGTGGTGAATATCTTTTACTAAGTGGTGAGTATGTAAAACCGTATTATCGTCTTCAGGGACTTTTAGATAATTTGAAAGGTGTGGTGAGTATTTCTACTTAGTGGTGATTTTAAAAAATTAATTAAAATCATTTAAAATCGAACTTATTGCATTTTTAGAGGAAGTTGCATTTATTGAATAGTCACCGAAGGTAAAATCACAAGATATGTACCCAACAAGCTAGCGATATGACTGTAATCGAATTGCACAATGCTATACAAAAATGAAAGTGAATGTGTCAGACGTAGTCCTTAACCAAATTTGGCATTGAAATTATATACAGAATAAGTATATTTGTTTCAATCATACCAAATTAAATTCATATTTGAAAAACTTGAAAAAATCATAGTTTCTAATTAAAACCATTTTTTGGGTGTGGTGACTTTCTTTTACTTTTAGTGAAATACTTGAAAAAGTCATAGTTTCTAATTAAAATCATTTTTGGGGTGTGGTGAATTTCTTTTTCTTAGTGGTGAGTTTCTAAAATCAGTCCAAAAGTTTGTTTTTGGGTGCAAAATCTCTTAGCTGTAGTGGGAATTAGATTGACTAGCATCATATAACCAAATAGTGGGTTAATTTAACAAATGTTCTCATTTCTGAAAATTTTAACTTCTATATTTTTCTGCTCTAAAAATATATAAGCGAAAAGTGAAAAACTAGCAGTAGTATTACTTTTTTGCAATTTCAATGTGACTAATTTAAATAACTTAGTGGTAAAAGATAATTATATATCAAACATTTTTGCTGTGGCTATTGCATATTACGATTTAAAAATAAACAAGTAAAAAACGGCGTTAAGTTCGGCCAGGCCGAACTTTGTATACCCTCCACCATGGATTGCATTCCACAGAGGTTGTCGGTTGTCATAGAAGCGCAGTAATATTACAGGAAAATATATTTTTAAATAGCCAAACCAAAACAAATACATATATTGAAAAATTTATTTTATAAATAAATATATTATTTTAATTATTTCAAACCACGCTTATAAGGTAATGCTACCAATACGTAAATTCAAAAAATAAATATTCTTATATTTATATTTTCAAAGCCATAAATATTGGTAGATAGTGGGTGCTACTGTTGGTTGAATTTGAATTCTATTTGAATTCCAAAAGTACAAATTTTGAAAATCCATTATCAGACGTACGTAGTGCAAAATAACCTAACTTCATGATTCAACCAATTTTTACCGTAAAAGAAAAGGTACGAAATTGGAAAAAAACTTTTTATTTGGCGTGTATATACAGTCAGAGGAATGTATACACCGAATTCCATGATTCCAGCTGCGCCCATTTGGTTGGTACCATTTTTAAACCCTCGACGTTTCTACACAATTAGAATTTCATCATTCTAGCTGTAGTCGTTTAGTTGGTACTATTTTTATCCCTCTGTACCATTGTATCCCTTGAAAGCACGCATTTCGAAAAATTCGTTTATTTTCCGTGTCTACGCAGTCAGACTCTGAATTTCATGACTCTAGCTGCGGTCATTTGATTGGTACTATTTTTATCCCCTTTTTTCATTTTAATCCCAAAAAGTACGAATTTCGAAAAATCAGTTTATTTTCCGTGTCTACACACTCAGTGGAATGTATACTCCGAATTTCATGAATCTAGCTGCGGTCATTAGATTGACACTATTTTTATCCCCTTTTTTCATTTTAACCCCAAAAAGTACGAATTTCGAAAAGTTAGTTTATTTGTCGTGTCTACACACTCAGAGGAATGTATACTCCGAATTTCATGACTCTAGCTGCGATCATTAGATTGGTACTATTTGTATCCCCTTTTTTCATTTTAACCTCAAAAAGTACGAATTTTGAAAAATCCGTGTATTTTACTTATCTATGCAATCAGAGGAATGTATACACCGAATTTCATTATTCTAGGTACAGCCGTTTGGTTGGTACCATTTTTATCCCTCCGTACCCATTGTATTCCTTGAAAGTAGGAATTTGGAAAAAAAGCTTTTATTTGTCATGCCTACGTAGTCAAAGGAATGTATACTCCGAATTTCATGACTCTAGCTGCGGTCATTTGGTTGGTACTATATATCTATTCCCTTTTTCTATTTTGACCCCCAAAAAGTACGAATTTCGAAAAATCAGTTTATTTTCCGTGTCTACACAGTCAGAGGAATGTATACTCCGAATTTCATGACTCTAGCTGCGGCCATTTGATTGGTACTATTTTTATCCCCTTTTTTCATTTTAACCCCAAAAAGTACGAATTTTGAAAAATCCGTGTATTTTACTTGTCTATGCAATCAGAGGAATGTATACATCGAATTTCATTATTCTAGGTACAGCCGTTTGGTTGGTACAATTTTTATCCCTCTATTCCCATTTTACCCCTTAAAAGTACGAATTTGGAAAATTCCTTTAATATTATGTATCTACTCCATTAGAGAAATATACACACTGAATTTCGTGTTTCTAGCTGTTGTCGTTTAATATGTACCATTTTTATCCCTTTTTTGCCCCATTTCACCCCCTACAAATAAGAATCACTTTATGGTGCAGTTTTTTGCTATAAGGGTAATACGCATACCAAATATCAAGCAAATATAAACAGACATATTCAAAAAACATGCTTAAATACGCTAAAATATTAGGGATTATTATGGGTACTTTCAGTTCTCGTGAGGGGAAAAATTTTTCCCTTTGGGCCGATTTTGCCCGGTTTCAATCCCAACCGATCTACGACTATAAGACGAATTTATGGATAATTTGAACGTTCTAGCTCCTTTCGTTTAGATGCTAGCGTGCTTTCAACAACGGACATGGCTAGATCGTCTTGGAATTTTATGACGATCAAGATTATATATACTTTATAGGGTCTCATGTCGATATTTCAATGTGTTACAAACGGAATGACAAAGTTAGTATAACCCCATCCTGGAGGTGGAGGGTGTAATGAAAGTGAATGTGTCAGACGTAGTACTTAAGCAAATTTGGCATTGAAATTATATACAGAATAAGTATATTTGTTTCAATCATACCAAATTAAATTCATATTTGAAAAAATCATAGTTTCCATTTTTTGGGTGTGGTGAATTTCTTTTACTTTTAGTGAAATACTTGAAAAAGTCATAGTTTCTAATTAAAACCATTTTTAAGGTGTGGTGAATTTCTTTTTCTTAGTGGTGAGTTTCTAAAATCAGTCCAAAAGTTTGTTTCGGGGTGCAAAATCTCTTAACTGTAGTGGGAATTAGAAAATATTCAGTAGTTTTTTATATCATTTTCAAAAAAAAAGATATTTGGCGGACCCTATAGAAGTTAAAGTTTTCAGAAATGAGAAAATTTTAACTTCTATAGGGTCCGCCAAATAACTTTTTTTTGAAAATGCTATAAAAAACTACTGAATATTTTCTCAAATTTCTTTTTTTTATTTTTGGAAGTACAATCCTTCCGGTTAATAATGGAAAATAATTTCATTCAAATGGCTGCCTCGGGCACCCCACAAATAATAGTCCAACGGTTGAATAGTTGAAGAAAAAAACGTTAGATGGCGGACCCTATATATTTTTCTGCTCTAAAAACATATAAGCGAAAAGTGAAAAACTAGCAGTAGTATTACTTTTTTTGCAATTTCAATGTGATTAATTTAAATAACTTAGTGGTAAAAGATAATTATATATCAACCATTTTTGCTGTGGCTATTGCATATTAAGATTTAAAAATAAAAAATATACTGCCAAATTGTTAATAGATGATTGATAAAAAGTACTTAGCAATTCTAAGTAAAAACTACATTAACAAAGAGATAACAATTTTTTATACATTTAAACATTACAACCAACTTACCTTTCTAAAGTGTCATTTATGGCGGCAGCACCTTCAGAATGCCTCCGTCCATCGAGCTGTTTAATGTTAGCACTACCTTCATCCTTTATCTTATAAATGTCACCGAAGTCTTCATCGTCATCATCCCGACCTCGTGTTATGGGCATTTCACGTTCACCCAAAAATACCAATGAAGTCGCAGCGAGCGGTATAACACGTGAAACCGTGGCCGTTTCCCTCAGCAGCAGGGAGGGCGGGGCCGGTGACTGTGCCACTGACACGGACAATGGCGGCGATGATGAGTTGACATTGACAACGGTATTATTGCTGGACATAGGTTCATTATTGCTATCCATGCGCGATGAGAAAGCAGAGGAGGAAGTGCCTTGTGAAGCAGTGGCATTTTTACATAACAACGTCCATTGAGAGATGCCGTTTGAAGGACGTAGAGTCGAAAAAACACTCGTTGACGAGTTGAAGGATAATAGCGGCTGCATTGAGTGTTCCTCATTGGCAGTTGGCGCCAGCGAGGTGTAGGAAGTGTCGGCCGCCTCGCCCTCAGTTTCAAGTTGTATGACATCTACATTAACTTTGACAGTGGATACATTAGATTTTCTAGGAGTACTATTTTCAGTGTTCACTCGATTCGTTGCCCGGCCTTGATATGGGGAATTTACCTTTGCCGTTTGTGTAATGTTGGCGTTTTTCCTCTTCAAGGGTAACGATTTCAAATAGTCATTCTGTTCGTCGTATTGGAGATTTTGACAGGCCCCACACTGGGGCCAGTATGAGCATAGATCGGTTTTAGAACATAACGCCGGTGTTGTTGTGGTTGTTGCCGTCGTAGGCATGTGTCTTTTGTATGAAGGTGTTTTGTTAGTTTGATCGAAATTTGTTGTGGATTTTGATTTGACTAAATCTCTATAGAAGTTGTCGAGGGCAAAAACAAAAAAAAAAAATAAAAACGAAAACATAAAAAACCATATTCATAATTCATTCAGTTTTCTGGGTGGTATGGTGAGTGGTGAGTTTCTCAGAGAGAGAGCGAGAGAGATGTGATTTGCGTTAGATTAGTATAATGCCGCGCTGAAAACCCTTCCTTGTTAGCCCGGTTAAACCATTCTAAACCAATTCGTATTAAAGCTTAATTGGATTTGTTTGTTAATGTTAATGTGGTGAGTTTTTCTTATTAGTTAACATTAGCACTACAGACTCTCTTCTGTTCTCTGGCCTCCTTCCTCTTAGTTTATATTATTATTGTTAGTTTTCTCTTTGTTGCCATACAAACTACTCTTAGTTGATCCTTAAAAGTTCAGGTGTGTTGAAATTGTTTTTCTTATTTTTGTTTTTTGCCAAGCAGTCTTTTTATTAAACAAACACAAAGTGGTGAATTTCTTTTTTGTTTTGAGTGGGGTTTCGTAAATGATTAGTAGTACTTTATTTTAACACTTAAGATTACATATTAGTTTAGTTGGTTAAAAAAATGGGAATCACTACAGTTTTTGTTGTTTTATTTTAATTTTTAATATTTCTCATTAGATTTAATTATACTTTAGCTTAGTTTTAAACCAATATGGGCATTGGTGTGTTGAGTTATATGCTTTCATTTTCAGTTAGTTGTGGATTTGTGGTGGTGGTGGTTGATGGTGAAAAAGAGGGGACTTTTTTTTTTGGTTCATTCACAATAGCTCAATCGGTTGGTTGGTTGGTTAGTTGTTAGGAAAGGAGAGCGATCGCTTTATCGCTAGCATGTCTGATTGTGATTGTGAGAGAGTGGGAGTTACATATATAAAGAGAGCTAGAGAGAGAGAGAGTGATAGAGAGCATTGAGCTAATCCTCAATTAGTTACTTTTAGTTATTGCAAGCCGCTCTGCTCTCGCTAAGCAAATGTTATGTCTCTTCGTTTAGGCCACATTAAACCAAGCATACTCTACAAGTCATGTTTGCGCATGCACAATTCAATCAATTCAATTCAAATGTCACTTTTTTTCAATACCTTCCACGATTTGTGCTTCTTGTTCGCCGATACATGTCGTTGTAATCGTTGCGATAGTCAGCCGAATCGGGCGGTGTCATCTCGTCGCGCGACGACGAGGCATGTGAACGTTCCAGCGAAAAGTGCGTCTCATTGGGGCTGTGGGTTCGTCGCAAAGATCTTTGCTGTTTCAAAGAATTCGAACCCAAATGCTCGTAGATTCGGCCATCGTTATTCATGAAATTCAACTCGGAGTTGCCGCCCGAATTGATAGTCTCCCGATTGCGCATCATGCCCAGCGGTATATCGTAGTCGCCACCACTACTGCCGCCCGCACTGTCACCCCGGCGGAAATCCATGATCGGTGAACGATCCAGAGATTTGCGCATCAAATCATAAGTCATCTCATGATCACATAGCCGGGTGCCGTAACTCTGGGGACTGGTGGTTTGCCGCGGCACACTCAGATTGTTGCACGACGAACCCGACGACTGTGGCGATCTGGTACTGCGCGAACCACTACCACCCCCACCTCCACTGCCACCGCCCTCCACAGGCGATGATCTTCGCATCCGCTGCTGATGATTGCGATCCGTCGACTCGGCCGCCTGCAAATATCGCATTGCCGCCGCATTCAAGTTGTTATTGCTCACCACTGCCTCGCGATAGTCATCATCGAAGGATCGTGATTTATCAAAGTCCAGTCTCATGGCTGCATCGCGGTTCAAAACGCCGGCGCTTCCCAGCAACGCATTGCTGCTGTGTTGATTCTTCATGGCATTCGTTTGGGAATTGTAATTGCAGTAATCGAAATCGAACGATCGACTTTTATCGATATCATTTTGTCGCACGATCTTGCCGCCATTTGTTGTGCTCAGCAGTATCGATTGTGATTTTCCCGTAGTTCTGATAGTGGGCGGAAAGTTGTTGGCTGGCATAGAGCCCATTTGATTGTTGCGCATATTGGCCTGCTGGTAAATGGGTGGCTGATTGGAATTGGCATGGGGTTGACCGACACACACGACCATTTTGTGACCACGATTCGGCGAACGTTCGGTTAGCTGGAGTGATCTGGAAAGAGGGAGAGAGAGAGAGTAGGAGAGCGTGAGACGAGATGTAGTAAATTTATAAGGAGAATCAGAGAAATAAGGACAGATTGAAGGTTATGGTCCGAAAACGACATGGAGGAAGGAAAGACAGAAAAATTCTGAATATTTGAACACAGCAGGAGTTCGGATATAAAAACTATCCTAAGACAGGAACGAACTCGTGTAAGATTTCAAAGTCGCAGTGGATAACTACTTCAGGAGAACGAACTATAAGAATGCTAGGAATGCAGACATGCGGAAGGACCGATAGCAGATTTCCAATGTCCAATTACTTAGCGGTAAAAGGAGCAATAGGTATGTAATCCAATTAAGGAAGGAGGAACTGAAGAATGGATATAATTGGATTACGGAACGACCAGATGATGAAAGCAAAATGAGTAAGGTACCGAAAGAGATTTAGTATTTTCATAAGGAGAAGCAGAGAAATAAGGAAAGATTGTAGGTTATGGTCCTACATGGAGGAAGGACAGTCAGAAAAATTCTGAGGAATTGAACACAGCAGGAGTTCCGATTCATTTTGAACATCATGTACCTGAAAATTGATATAAAAACTATGCAAACGCAGGAAGGAACTCCAAGAAGTATTAAAAGTCAGAGTGGATTAATATTTTAAGAGAACGAACTATAAGAATGCAGGACATATGAGACAGGCGGAAGGACCGATAGATTCTCCCAAAGTCCAATTACTTAGCAGATGAAAGGAAAAACGGAAGAATAGGTAGGAAATCCAATAAAGGAAGGACGAACTGAAGAATGGATAGAATTGGATTACGGCGCGATCAGAAGAAGAAAACAAAAGGAATGAGGTACCGAAAGCTGGAAGGAATACAGGTCTTATAGAAGGAAAAACTCGAGAAGAAGAAAATGAAAATCTTAGTATGATCAAGAGGAAAGTACAGAAGAACTAATAAGATTGAGGGCTACCAAAATGAATGAATGCCATATGAAAGGAATGAATGTCTCATCGTGCAGGAAGAGCTGGTGATTCAAAGTCAGATCAGGAGGAGAGAAGAATGTACGGCAAGATTACGAATTATCAGCGATTGCAGAAGAACGATCTGACAAATGATGAGAAGTCCAAGAGAAAGCTGAAAGAAATGCAGATTGAATAGAAGGAAAAAACTCGTAAAGAAGGAAATGAAAATTATAGTCTGATTAAGAGGTAAGGAGGAAGTATAGAAAAATGCAGAAGAACTGTCACCTGAATGATCAGATAGAGATGGTAAAGAAGAACTAATAAGATTGATGAGCTATCAAAAAGAACTTAGAGTAAAGGCGACATGAATGATGGACTACCGGATCAAAGGAATGAAGGTCTAATGGAGCTGGTGATGTCAGATCAGGAGGGCAGAAGGAAGTACAGAGAAATGCTGATGAACTATCAGCTGTTGCAGAAGAACGATCTGAAAAATGGTGAGAAGTCCAAGCGAATGCTGGAAGATCGTATAGAAGGAAAAATTCGAGAAGAAGAAAATGATAATCATAGTGTGATTAAGATGAAAGAAGTAGAAGTTAGAAAAATGCAGAAGAACTGTCACCTCAATGATCAGATAGAACTATCAAAAAGTACTTAGAGTAAAAGCGAAAGAAGCGATCACCAGATGAAAGGATTGCAGACATCATCGAATAGAATCGGATAGATATCTGAAGTTGATGAAGACCGACCTGACAAATGACAAGAAGTCCAAGCGAAAGGAATAATGGACTGTAAGATGAAAATTCTCGTAGAGTTGGATGAGCTGATACATAGAGTGAAGGAACACATACCAAGTCAGATCAGGAGGAAAGAAGTATGTGGAGGAAAAGGCACATTTTCTATCAGTTCAACGATCATATAGAGCAGATGCTGAAGAACGAGCTGATAAAAAGAGAGAAAACGTCAAGGGAATGAGGGACCTTGAGTAGACAGGAATGAAGAACTGATAGGGTTGGAGGAGCTGGTGAATAAAAAGAAACAATGAATGCAAAGTCTGAAGAGAAGGAGAGAAGAAGGTAAAGCAAATGGCGAATAACCTATCAGTTTGACAATCAGATAGAGCTGTAGAAGAAAAATAATATAAAAACAGAGAAAATCAAGGAATGTTGAACCTTCCGATGAAAGGAATGAAGTTCTCATAGGTATGAATGAGCTGAGAAATAGGGAGAAGTTACAAATGAAAATACAGATCAGGCGAGAGAGTAAGTGGCACATTAACCTTCAGTTGAAAAATCAGATAGTTGCAGAAGAACAATCTGAAAACCCTAGGAAAACCAAGCGAAAGGATTGTGAACCGTCAGCTGAATGAAAGATTCGTAGGATAGAATGAAGGAGGAGAGAAGAATATATGAAGTGAAGGGAATGAGGGATCGCTAGATGAAAGAAAGAATTGGTGAATATAAAGAAAGTACTAATGAATGGATGATCGGTGGAAGTACAGATGAACAGTTTGATGATGAGAACACGAAACGTAAACAAAAAAGCTAGAAAAACGTCAGTCGGCTTAACCGACCTTCACTCTCAGAGATCATGTGCGCCGGAGTATCTTTGTGGCAGGTACTAGAAGTTTGTGCCAATTGAACCCAACTTAATAATTGTAAAAACATGATCAAATATGAAGTCATAATAGATTTCAGGCATCGTTAAAGAGTTATAAAGCATTTAATTTTACCTAGAATAGAGACAATTGTGTGGGAGGTACGAGAAGGGGCGTGGCTAAAGCGTAAATATTTTTTATGTTTAAAGTAATTATACAAACATTTTCAAATATCACATTGCAAATGATTTTGTTTACCCGCATGGATGTTATATAGGTTTTATTTCAAACAAAGTTTATGCCGCTTTGTGTGGATGGTACCGGAAGGGGTGTGGTAATATCGCCGATTTCCCATGTGAATGTATCTTCTATAAAAGCATTGCTAAGTATCAAATTTCACAGTATTCCGATCATCTGTATAGAAGTTATAACAACATTAATTTTATACAGTTTATGGTGATTTGTGTGGGAGGTACTGGAAGGGGCGTGGCAAAACCCGCTATATTTAGTACACTTAAAGTGATTATAAAAACATTATCAAATACCAATATAGAGCTGATTCCGAATTTCCGGGTGGAAGTTATATGGGTTTTAATTTAACATTGGAATATTGGCTATTTGTTTGGGAGTTGCCAGAAGGGGCGTGGAAACTACGCTCATCTTCGAACTTAAACTAAGTTTGGGGAAAATATTACCATGTGCATAGTTTCATTAGCTCCTTTCGAGAGTTATTGTGTACACCAGACAGACGGAGGGACGGACGAACATGACTCAAGCATCTTAAATAGTCGTGCAACGGATTTGGTCCAAACATATTTAGGGTCTTAAGTCACTCCTTCAATGCGTTACACTTTTTTAATGTCCCAAATGATATATATCCTCCTACTCAGTAGAGTGAGGTTGTAATTAACTTGTTCAAGGGTTACGCAAATAAACAATGGTAGGACAGTGGAATTGTCTGTATGTACGACGATAAGAGTGAGATATGGAAGGTTATAGGGAACACTAAATATCGCGCCAGCCTATTAATATCATTGTCCAACAAATTAACATTCTTTGGTTAAAACAGAGTAGCTATTTAAGCGGAAATAGCTTTATTTACAAATTTGGTGACCCTCACTGAAATTTTCCAGAAAATTTTGGAAGTACTTTTTTGATTTTCCCGAAAAAAGGGTCAAATTGGTCTTTGAAAAGAGATGCTAGAGGGTTAGGATCTTCAACAAAAATAAACTTCTTAAAATTCCACAACATAGTTCTGATAATAAGAATTATCTCACTGATCCCTTCGACCAAAAAATTAAAGCTTATATACACTGTAAAAAGAAACTCAGAACAGCTTGGTTTTTAATCTACCAAAAATGATCTACTCAACATGCCCTTTCAGAATTATAGGGTCGCTATTCTGTTTCCATCAAAAAGTCTTAATTTATTGGACAGTGTAATCAATGAATCATCTACATTATTCCCCTTTGAACTTACCTCGATCGCCGGATACGATGCTCCTCCGCTTGCTTGGCATTCCGGCTAACCGATCTTCGATACTGACTACTGGTTGCATTCATAGCACTGCCAACACCACCGGCGCCACCCACACCACTATGACCATGATTATCATGTTCACGGCCACTGTAGCTCGAACTCGAAGAGCTACGTGAAATATTCACCTTATCGTGTTTTCGCTCCAGAGTATTACTACGTGAACTGGAATTCTGGCGGGATCCCATGAGGGACACCTGTGAACCCTTCTTGCGACGATCTTCCGGTGTCAGTGAACGTGATTCGGGTGTCAGTGAACGTTGCTTGCGCAGACTGCTCGACGAGCTGTGCGATTCATTGCGGTCGGGTGTTAAAGATCGCTGGCGTTGACTTTTGAAAGGCGATGTTGACGGATGATAACTGTTGGTGTTGAGGAATTCCGAAGAGCCGGCATCATCTTCCTCATTGTCCAATTCATCATTCGAAAGATCTGAAAGAGCAAGATAATAGATTATGACTTTGTTTGTCTGTGATTTGTTAGAAATAGTTTTCATTGTGAGCTAAAGTTTCTTATTTTTTAATCTTCTTTAATCAGTTTTCGGGAAATCTAATTTAACACAATTGATTGTTATGGAGCTTATAATAAATGACTCTGCTAATAATAAAATATGCAATAAAAACGGAAACTTTCAAAATTATTATCAGTGAATACCATCCGTTCGTTGCTCGCGCTCCCGTTTTGCTTTTATTTTATTTTTCAATTCGATGCATTAAAACCCAGCAGTCAGAGTTTTAGTTTTATGTTCATTTCGTTGTCCTAAATGAACAGGGTGGTAGCAAATGGGTGGGAGGTGTGTAAATCGATTGGAAGGGAATAATACGCTTTAATAATTACACACAACAATAATCATGTGGGAATGGAATCGATATAACTCAATGTTTAAATTCAGCTCCAAAAATACCATTACTATTCCAGTCCATAGAGTTTCTCGTATTAATGATGCGAAATTGTCGCTGAAAAATTATTGTTCGTGCCTCCTGGGCACTAGTGATAGTTCTCCTACGGAATAGTCAGATACATAACAACTATAGTCGACCACAAAGATAGTAAGTAAGTAAGGGGGGCCTATATTTGAGAGGAAAGGCGGACTGATGGCCAGACGCAGATGACGATTCAATGAGGAATAATCAAGAACAACTCGTGGATTGATTTTCAATGTTCCCAAGCTAAATATTGGGCTGCGGCCATTTGCATATGAGCCACAAGAAGACGGAACATGGAAGAGGAGTAACAAATAAACCGACGGCATGGATGAGTTCTCTTCTCAGTCATTACTTCACTACATTAATGATATTAGGGATGTAATCAAATACCTCAATCTAGCCGGAATTACTTGACGCTCCAGTGAAGGTTAGCGGTTACGTAGATTAACCATAGGATTAAATTAACCTCCAGGTAAGAGAAGATAGTAAATGAAAAAAAGACATAGAAAAATCGAATTAAACGAATTGAAAGTGGGCTCTTAAAACGAATAACGCATTAGATGCAGAACCATAATGAATGATGGTCGGAAGGAAAGACAAGTTGAAGGAACAAAAAACCTTAAATAGTGGAGTATAAATGGAATAGGTTGAATGGATTTGATTCAAAATATTAGGTAGAATATTAGTGAGAATGACTATAAGCCAAAGACGCCTAACATGTTCGTAGGATACTGGAAGAACGAAGAATGAAGATTAAACATATCTGATGGCCATTTATGGCGCCAAGGAAGAGTCAAACAAATTTTGTAGGAACTATAATTGGAGGGAAGGTTTTTGCCGCAAGTCGATTCCACATACGAATTGCGCGAGCAAAGAACTAACTCATTCTGTAATGCGTAGTGCGCCCAGCAATCACATCGAGAACAAATGGATGCGAGTTCCTTGAAAGTCGCGTATCTCTACCGAAGGTCCTAACGTCCGAAGAACAAATGACATATTATAGAACAGCGACAACACATCCCACATTACGACGATAATCAATAAAGACAATAGAATTGGATATCCTAACGTCACCTTGTCACACAGTCAAGTAGATCTTGGAGCACCTAACCATATATGGGAGTTGCATTCCAACTTAGGTTTAATGTAGGAAGTGTAGATATTGCGAAGATCAGAGGGAGTGAAATATTTCCTACGCCGCTTTAAGTAACCTCATCGGCTCAAATCGACTTCAACCACGCCGCCGATTTCATCGACTGATATCGACTTCGACCACGCCGCCGAGATTTGACGGAGTTCTAACTCAGTCAAATCTTACTACCAAAATAGACAACCCACTTAAAATTACAAAAGAAAATATAAATGTCGACTTAGACAACCTACTGCTGTGAAATATATTGATCTTTCTTTGAATTTGGTATCCCACTATATGATGACGGCTATAGAAAATTGAATGATTGTATTTTGATTTGAAAGTCGCATTTATATAAGTCAATTCCAGTACGTGTGGCCATGTGTTCCTATAAATAACAATGAACAACAGCTCCTCTATTGTGCTTCTTTAGTGTGTCAAAGTAGGTAGAGTATTATTATTCTTTGGAAGGATTATGATATTCAAGCCTCACATGAAAAGCTGTAATTGCAAAAATATTTATTACATTCATCCATATTATACATTTTGGTAATGGATTCCCACTCCCAAAAATAATTGTATGGGATAACAATTAGGGTGCCCAACCGCTTATTAATCGAATAATTTTTGTCAAATATTTGTTCGAATAATAAAAAATCATGATTTTCGAATAACGAATAACGAATAATTTGAATAAATTGTCCCAAATAATCGATATTATAAGTTCTGCCTTACTTAAACTAATGAAATCGTCGTATGCTTTGTATGATAAATTGATTTTGAATAGTCAGTTTGCTCCATTTGGGTAAAAAACTATGAAACACCAAATATAAAACCGCAATTTTTTTCGATTTTTGATTTATATGCTCCACAGACATTAAAATAACGATTTATCCGACTTCATTTAAAAATAGCAAAAACTGGCAAATAGCTTCGGAATTATTTAAAATTTAAGGAATAGTAAATTCATAGAAAAATTGAGGTTAACAGGTTAAAGTCAGTTCTGTTATAAATCATATGATCCATATTCGAAAAAAGTCAACGGATAACTTCTGATATTATGATCATTTAAGGGAAGGTTCTTTATTTTGATGAGATATTAAGATTTTTGTCAACTTCTAATGAATTTCTAATTTGATATTACAATTTTTAAATAAAATCTGATACGTAATAAACGAATAACTCACGACTTCATTATTCGACTAATTGGAAATTTTTTGTTTTCAAATAACATGAAAGTCCAAATAATTGGATACCCTAATAACAATATTAAATTACTGGAACATTGGCTAATATTAACGAGTATTGAACTACTTGCCAAAAAATAAAAGAAAATCCTAATCGAATGACAGAACAAGCCGGCAAGTCAGCGGAAAGCCGCCGCCGACGACCCATTTTGAACAGCGCCGCCACCGATAATTATGGTTCGGCTTGTAACTCTGCAGTAAATCCTCGCTGAGTGAATTATTCATCAATCGCCTTTTGTCCTCAATTTCTTGAAGATTTGGTCTAGATAGAATTAGTAAGAGTGATATATATTACTGTCTGAACCGAGAATGAGTAAATTGATTTTAAAGTCCGATCCAAAAAGTCGCTGAGGACAAATTAGGGGAAGGTAGAAAGTACAGAGCCCGATGGTACTCTTGCGGTCAACCTGTTTTTTGTAGATGGGTTCCCATCCAAAGAGCAACCCATCTACAAAAACATGTTGGTTTACGTGGCCGCTTTTACGGGAGTAGTGCCTTACACCGTTTTGAATGGACCGCGCCACTCGGAAAGGTTTGTTATGTCCATCCTGAATGATTGAGTTACTTGATTAGATTTATAATATCAATTTCCGATATCTCGTTAATGTCGTGTATTAAGTGCTACCCAAAGGTAGCATAAAAAGTGCTCGATTATCTCTTCTTCTTTGTCGCAGCTACGATAGTGACCGTTGACCCCTCAGCACTGATATTAGTCTTAATACATTTCTTCTACTCTGGCTTAGAAGGTCTCAGATAGGTTTTTTGTTATATGGAGGACAGTTTTGTCTGGATATTTGACAAATGTCTAAGTTTTTCCATATGAAATTAGCACAGTCTAAGTTGTGCATGAGGATACCACTTTTAACAGACCCTATCGGTGCTCTGACCAACTATGTAGCGTGGGTACTAAAAGAATATCCCATCATCTGCTCATTCGTTCCCATAAATGTCCAGGGATCCATATAAAAGTGTCTTTAGACAGATAGATCAGTCTGGACAGCTCATCTTTGCACTGACCTACTAATTTTGATGTTATGCGTTTAGATTTTAGAGACAAAAGGTCAGCTTAACTGTCTACAAAGAGTCCTATGCAACCCGTTGTGCCTAAAGAGGAAAGTCTGCAGCATGCTTCCTTAACTGCTAAGACTTCCGCCTGTCAGAATCATCCGCACAACCTGGGAAGTGAGAGTTAAGAAGGATCTCAAGTGATTCCTCGGAGCTGTGAGACCACGTGCCGCCATAAGTTTAGAGTTTGAGTCTCCCTTGGCAATCACTTTGCCCATTCTTGCAGAGTCTGTAGTGTTCTCAATAGACTTGTAAAATGTTCTCCATGATTTGCGCCTTGCCTTGGCTGAGGCTTTCTTATAGACTTTCAGCTTTTCTCGGTATGCTGCCATGATTTTCTCATATAGCATTTATTGAAAGCTCTGCGTGTTTCTTCACGAAGTATACACAGCTCAGTAGGTCGATCTCTGAGGAAGCTCAATATTCGATGTTGTGAGAGGAGACGCTATCAACATTAAAAGCGATGCAATTTGAAAGGAGCGCGCCGTGCCAGACTCCATCAAAGACCTTGGAGGTATTTAGAGCAAGGACCTTACTCTCTCCAATCTGGTGGATGGATCGACTCTCTTGTTCTGGGAAGGATCTCAAGTGATACGTCGGAGCTGTGAGACCATAAGTTTAGGGTTTGAGTCTCACTTGCCCATTCTTGCAGAGTCTGTAGTGTTCTCTATAGACTTGTAAAATGTTCTCCATGATTTGCGCCTTGCCTCGTCTGTGGCTTTCTTGTAGACTTTCAGCTTTTATCAGTATGGCTGCCATGATTTGCACATAGTGCATTTATTGAAAGCTCTGTGTGTTTCTTTACGAAGTGTACACAGCTCAGTAGGGCGATCTCTGAGGAAGCTCAATATTCGATGTTGTGAGAGAAGTCACTATCAACATTAAAAGCGATTCAGAGATTTAAAACAGATGTCAACAGACACTACTCCCTCTTTCCTCCTTCCAATACCTTATCTTCCTTCTACCAACGCAATGCACTGCATTTATAGGGGACATCCCCTGAGTGTTGGTTCAGTGAAAAAAAAAAAAAACTGGCGGATGGATCGACTCCATTGTTCTGACAGCAACGTCCTCAGGTTCCTCGTAGATCGATTCCTAAATGATTCTTTAACGAGTCTCTGGTCACTAGATCCCTCACAATGTGGTGATTAAACATACTCTCCATAGCTTTGGAGAGCGCAGTCAGGCGCAGAGTTATTAGTCTCAACTTTTCTTAGGAGTGAGCTGAACGTTCGCAATCTTTCAGCGCGCAGGGAAGATTTATGCACGGTTTTCGGAGTTCACGTCGAAGAGCACTTGGGAATGCTATTTGAAAACCTTTCAAAGGACTCCAAATGTACTTCAAATATAGTCCAATTTATGGAAGTACGCATTACCTACTGGAGAACTAAGGCACATGATTCCCAACTTTTCTTAGGAATGATCTGAACGTTCGCAATCTTCCAACGGAAGACTTATGCACGGTTTGCGGAGTTCACGTCGAAGAGCATTTGGAGCACTTGGGACTGCTATTTTGAAACCTTTCAAAGGACTCCAAATGTACTTCAAATATAGTCCAATTTATGGAAGTACGCTTTAACTACTGGAGAACTAAGGCACATGATTCTTCATTCATTATTTAATATTGATTGCTTTATACGAAGACGGTGAAGAACTACCCAATTTTCCAAAGCTGTAAAGTGTAGCAGCTTTATGGATGTAGTTTTGGAGCTGGAGAGTCTATTGCAGAGTATTTTTTTGGCCTCCACTCTAAACATGACACTTCAAATCACTTCCTGCTACGGTGTATATTTAAACATCCCAAATAAACTTCAAAAGTGTTCCCCCGAAGTATCCTCCCATAACCACGCTCCTGTAAACGATTTTTTCCATATCTATAAATGTTTGTTTTATAACAATACTATACACTCAGTCTCTGCTCGAGCAGAGTCCAACAAAACTATAACTAACGTCAACGTCAACGTTTCGTTTGTATTTGAGATTTAAAAACAGCACTGCTAGCTAACCTCCACTCTAGTCCACTATGCGTTTGGTTTTTTTTTGCTTCTCTAAATTGAACTCTCAGTACTGCACTTTTAACCAAAGTTGGTCCTTTTCTTTGCTTAACTACAGGCCAGAGCTTACCCCTTTTTCTCCACCGCTCCCAACCCTATGACCATTACACAGTGAATTGCGCTGAGTGGTTGGGGTGGTGGACGATGAATGGTGAAGAGCGGTGTGGTGCGGTGCAAATGGAAAAAAGTTCTTCGTTTTTATCGCATTTTTGTTGACAGATTGTTACAAACTCAAGCGTTAATTTTTTCCTATTGCTCGAGCTCTTGCCTTGCCCTGCCCTGCCCTCGTTGTGGCCCAGTCCTGCGACGAATATCACTTAACTTTTATTAGGAGAGAAAGGAGATTTGCTCCGTTTTTTCTTCTTTGCAGCAGCAACTACAGCTGCAGTTGCATGCGAATCTCGAGTTTCTGTTATCAAATGGTGTGCAGATTTATTGTCATCCAGATATGAGCAGCAACGGAAAAAAGGTAATAATATTTATGTGGACTTTGTGGCAGTGTGGGTGGGATTTAGTTTGGTTAGAGTCACGCCAGACTTAGGGGGAAGCGTGTAAGTGATTGCGGAGATGGAATGGAAGCCGTTTCCCGAGGTCATGTTGGACATGTGGCGTTCTGGCAAATAAATCTAAACCGAAATCGCCATAAACCAATGGACGACAATTTTAGGAAATTGTAGAGTTTTCATTAAAATCTTTGGGATGTATGAGAGTTTTTTTTGCTGGTTGACTTGTACTACGTCAACACAAAAAATGCTATTAAAATTAGCACAGTTTAGAAGTGGAAATGCTATTTGTTAAATGACTAAGAGGAGAATTGGGGGAGGAGGCACTAAGCATTTAGTTGCATATGCATTTATATTCATTTAAATAAGATTTAGTATTTCGCAAATCAGCAAGAAATAATGTTTTATTTTTTGGAGAAAGTTAGAAACGTTTATGCATGGGGTAATTCTTTTATTCTTTTGAATTAATTAATATTTTTGGAAGTTTATTCGCTGTGAATTTTCAGTGATGGATTTGAGTTTCAGACATACAGGATTTTTCCAAAATTTATGGTTAACATACTAATTTGTTCTTTAGATTTTTAGCAGTAATTGGAAGCTATGGACTTATTTAAAATATATAAAATATATGATTGCTCGGAGACAGGATACCGAAAAGGAATATAATTTATCCTTTAATTTCTTCAAAATTTCTACCATATACTAGGAAATGTATTCTATCTACTATATCAGTACAAATTTGGTCTTAAAGGAGCTAGGAAAGTTATCTCTTTTTGAAAGTATCATAAACAATTTTGGGTTTCAATTTACTCTCAAATATTTGTTTTGTAGTTCAGTTTTCGAATTTCCGAGAAACAGGGAAATGTTTTATGATGTCCTTGGAATTTGCAGTGAATATAAAAAATATAGCATTAACACTGTCCAACAGCATTTATATAAAGGGTATGTTGGGTAGATAATTTTTGTAGAATAAACTTATAGACCATCTGGTCGGAGTTTCTTTTTTTGCAGTGGATATATTTTTTAAGAAAATCAAAAGTCCTTTAAAAATGGGCATTTGAGAATTAAAATGTTCCATGAAAAAAAATGCCGGAGAATTTCAGTGGGGGTCACCAAAGACACCAAAGTTATAAATAAAGCTCTTCACGCTTAAATAGCAAATATATTTTATAAATTATATAAAATTCATCCATGTTTTTTTTGGATGATCGATCTTTTTCGACAAAAAATGTAGCTACGACAACACATTGCAACAAAAAAATAAAAACTTTAATTCCTAGAACTAACATCTTTTTTGCTCGTATATAAAAGATGCCAAAAACTATTTTGATTTATTTTTTAGTGACTAATATTTTACCGAAGAAAACAATTAAAATTAAGGTCTCGGACACAAGTTTGACTTTTTGACTTTTGTAATGTAAAATTTTGGAAATTTTAAATACAATTTTGTGAAAGACACAATACCCAGTAACATTATTATTAATCGGCATATTGTAATGAAAATATGCACTCGTATTGGATTTGGCACTGAAAATCTAACAATTGAATAAAATTCTCAAATTTTTACCATGTGAAACGAAATATATATGAGTCATCCATGTCATGCGGTACGGTTTTTGACCTCGATAGCTGCGATTGTTTTGAAAGTTTGTGTATGTATTCTTCTCATAAAAATACGTATTTTTGGAAAAAAGTTTTGAGCCAATTTAACAGTGAAAAAATACTACAGGGATTTCCAACAAGATGTGTTATTTTGGTATTCAAAGAAAAATGCCATTTTTTGAGATAAATCATCGGATGTTTATTTCATAATAAAGAGGAATAATGAAAAACAACATCAGTCAAATGGCCACCACGACCACGCTTACCGGATCATATCCTTTTCATGAAATTTTCCATAACCAAATCGCAAAGTGGCTGCTCTATATCCTCGATAGCCTCTCGAATTCTATCTTTGAGGTCT
Organism: Polietes domitor; assembly: GCA_947397865.1. Classification (NCBI taxonomy): domain Eukaryota; kingdom Metazoa; phylum Arthropoda; class Insecta; order Diptera; family Muscidae; genus Polietes; species Polietes domitor. Next base: position 28,372,570 of record OX377621.1, on the reverse strand, counting down.
TGAATCGACGCTGGGCTGTTGGCGTAGACTTTAACTTTCACGTGGCCCCAAATGAGGAAGTCGCAAGGTGTTCAATCACAAGATCTCGGTGGTCAATTGTGATCGCCTCTTCGAGAGATAACACGGTCCGAAAACTTTTCTCCGTGCCCCAGATGCGACAATTTTGCTTGTTGACGTAGCCACAGAGGTTGAAATGGGCCTCATCAGTCAAGGTGATTTTTCGATGAAATTCCGGATAATTTTCAGTCATGATTTTTAATCATTTCAATGCGTTGTTGAAGCGTGTTTCGTTCCATTTTTAGTAATGGCGTAGTTTCTACTTGTCAAATGTCAAAGAATAAAAGCTTCAAACGTGACAGCTACCAAAATACTGGGTGATTCAAAATAACACCTCTTGTTGGGAAACGCTGTACATTTGTCATTCAATCAACAATATGGATTAGTGTAATCATTTCGAAAATCGAAATAAAAGAATTAAAATTGCAAAAACTTTAAAAAATCTAACCCTGCCACATCAATATTATAAAAGTAATTGAAATTACCTTCAAAACAAAGTATATCTCATTAAAACTGGTACTGGTACTGGACCACACCTTTTGAAAAAAGTTGTATTTTTTCACTGTTAAATTCATTGGTTCGAAAATCAAGAATTTTTTTCATAAGGTTATTTTAGAAAAAATATATCTTTTTCTGGTAGGGGATAGAAATTGTTCTAGTTTAATATAAAATTATCACATTTTAAAAATAAATTTATTATTAATTTTTTCTCAATTCCCTGTTTTTTTTTTTTGATTATTAAAAAGTCTATTAAATATTTTTAATTTAAGTTCCAGGATCTCCATCATTAAACTTATAGAGAGTCTTTCTGACACTATTGCCTGTTTATAAAAAAATATTTAAAAAAATCGAAATGTTTTTTTCTGATTATTAAAAAATAACAGGGAATTAAGAAAGATAATAATATGTTTAGTAGTAGGATTTGATAATTATACCCTCCACCTCCAGGATGGGTGTATTGTAACTAGGGTTTGGGGTTTCCCGGACTTTTTTCATTTCCCGGGAAAACGGGAATGAAAAATTTCATTCCCGGGAATTCCAGGGAAAAAGTAATTTATTTATAGGTATGTTCAATATGGTTTAAAATATCAACATTTAATAACTGGTGTGTTTTTTTCAATACTGTCATATTAGAAATTAAAAACGAATGTTATTGTCAAAATATTTTACAAAAAAAATTTTCATTTTACAAATATTTTACTCTACACCTTTTCAAAATTATATTCGGAACATACAAATTTATATTGAGAAATGTAAATTCATATTAGGGACATATAAATTCATAATGGATAATGTAAATTTATAATAGGAACATGTTAATTCATAATGAGATATTTAAATCATAATTCATTGAGAACAATTAATTCATAATAGGAACATACCAATTCATAATGGAATATACAAATTTTTAATCAGAAAATCCAAATTCATAATCAGAAAATACGTTTTCATATTAAGATAATATGAATTCATAATGAGAAAATAAAAAATCATATTGAGAAAATGTAAATTTATAGTGAGAACATGGATAAAATATGTGTTTCTACGAAAATATCCATAGAAAAACGTACATAGCTTCGATTATAAATTTTAGAGTTCCTGATTATGAATTTATATTTTATGAATATATATTCCTGAATAAGAATTTACATTTTCTCATTATCAATTTGGATTTTCTCATTTTGTATTTATATATCTCATTATCAATTTGTATGTTCTTATTATGAATTTATATTTCTCAATAAGAATTTACATTTCACATTACGAATTTACAGTGCTGATTATGAATTATCATGCTCCTATTATGAATTTACATTTCCTGTTATGAAATTACATTTCTCATCGTAAACTTACATATTCCGATTATAAATTACATTTTCTCATTATAAACTTGAAAAGTTGTAGACTAATCGTCAGAATTGGACGTTTATATCGCAGCAAGTGACTGACACCAACACCAGATTCAAAATTGAAAACGATTAAGGAAACAAATAACTCATATGACGCATATGATGCATTTAATTTAGAATATTAATTCGTCTAGAGACAAAAACATTTAATTTAGAATATTCATTCGTCTAGAGACAAAAATATTTTATAGAAACAGGGGGGAATATTCTAAACTGTAAAAACAATAGAAACATAAAAAAATTAATATTAATTTAATAAATTCATAAAAAATAAAAATATTGAAAATAATTCTAACAAAGGGCCATTTAAATACACCGTAGCATATATTTATATTCCTATTAGATTTCTCTTGAAAGTTTCCAGGCGAACAATTTTTATTGTAATCCTATTTTTAGACCATTTCTTTCTGGCTACATATGTAAAGTAAATTGTTCTTGAAGAAGATATTCGATTCTTTTAGGAAAACAAGAAAAATTGCTTTATGTAAGCCATAGTATTGTCGGCATGATATTATATGGCTATTTAGCGAATTTAAAAAGTTTTGTTTGTAGTAATATAATATAAACTAATAGTCAACAAATACTCATTATTGACAGTAATGTAAATACATATATGAATTTGAAATACATCTAAAAATTCCAAATTATATAGTAACATTAAATTATTGATCAACAAAATTGAAATTTTTCCCGGGAATTCCCGGGAAAAACGATTCGGGAATTCCCGGACCTCAAACCCTAATTGTAACTTTGTCATTCCGTTTGTAACACAATGAAATATCGACCTGAGACCCCATCTCCATCTGTCCGTCTGTTGAAAACACGCTAGCATCTAAACGAAAGGAGCAAGGATGTCCAAATTGTACATAAAAGTGTCTTATAGTCGTAGATCGGTTGGGATTGAAAGTGCAAAATCGGCCGAAAGGGAAAAATTTTTCCCTCACAAAGACTAAAAATACCCAAAATATTCCCTAATATTTTAGCGTATTTTTTTAATATGTCTGCTTGTACATACTTGATATTGGGGGTGCGCATTCTCCCTATAACAAAAACGTGCACCACAAAGTGATTTTTATTCGTAGGGGGTGAAATGGGGCAAAAAGGGATAAAAATGGTATCTTTCAAACGGCAACAGCAAGAAACACGAAATTTGATGTGTACATTCCTCTAATTCAGTAGATACACAATATAAACGCATTTTTCCAAATTCGTAATTTTAAGGGATAAAATGGGAATATCGTACTTGTTGGAGTTAAAATGGAAAACGGGGGATAAAAATAGTACCAACCAAATGACCTCTCTACATTCCTCTGACTGCGTAGACTGAGAAAAATAAAAGGTTTCTTCCAAATTCGTACTTTCATGGGATACAATGGGTACAGAGGGATAAAAATAGTACCAACTAAACGACTAGTGAATGATGAAATTCTGTGTGTACATTAGAGCGTACCAGGTTACAAGTAAAAAAATAAAAGTTCGCCGTACACCTTCGAATATGATGTATTATTGAAAGGTAGTTTCAAAATTTTTTTTTTATTTTTTTATGCCGAACGTAGGGGTCGCGCTTTTACATTATTCTATATTTTTCTATATAACTTCTGCATTTATAAACGGATTTTAAAGTGTGATACATCGATGTTTTTGTCTCGACGAGGCCGATTTTTTTGAAAATCGACATACATCTTTAGGAAGAGTTTCATGATTTTATGCGAGTTTTAATTTTCTGATATTAGAGTGGTACATTAGGGTAGTAGCAACTGAGATATGATGGGTAAGTACCAGAAGGGGGTGCTTGAGCTCAATGACTTCAAAGACAAAAAATCGGCCTCGTCGAGACAAAAACATCGATGTATCACACTTTAAAATCCGTTTATAAATGCAGAAGTTATATAGAAAAATGTAAAAGCGCGACCCCTACGTTCGGCATAAAAAAATAAAAAAATTTTTTTGAAACTACCTTTCAATAATTCTTCATATTCGAAGGTGTACGGCGAACTTTTTTTTTGAGGTACGCCCTAGTGTACATGCCTCTTATTGCGTAGACACGTAAACTAAAAAGATTGTAGAAAGTCGTACTCTTAAGGGTGTAAACTAGAAAAAAGGGGATAAAAATGGTACCAACCAAATGGCCGCAGCTGGAATTATAGAATTCGATGTATATAAAAAGATTTTTCCAAATTCGTACTTTTTACTTTTACGACAAAAATTGGTTGAACCATGAAGTTAGATTATTTTGCACTATGTACGTGAGACGATGGATTTTCAAAATTTGTACTTTTGGATTTTGAAATAGAATGGAAATACAACAAACTTTAGCACCCACTATCTACCAATATTTATGGTATTTAAGCTTTTTTGAAAATATATGTATATAAGAATATTTATTTTAGTTTTTTCGTTTATATTTTGTGATCTGTAATCAATATTTGATTTGAACTGGGATATTGTCCTGGCTCAAGACCATTTTGCATCTATATTTAATAGAATGCAAATTTATTTACAAATGGCATGGTGACATTTATTACTTGGCTGTAGACTACCGCGATCATGATTTCCACCCTGTCAAAGGTCTTTTCAAGTGGTTTCGCAGTGACTTTTCAACATCAAACCCGGCCTCTATAAGGAGGTGATTCTCAGAAACGAACGAGAAGCACAACTCACTTGCCGAATTTGCGTTTAAAAAATCGCACCAAGTAATAAAGTACACATGCCATCTTACAAGCATCTCATTGAGTTGCATTTGTAAGTATGTGTATGTGCAGGTATAGTTATCCAGCAATACTTCTGCCGTGCCAAAGCTCATTTGTTTTAGTTTTTTCGTTTGTATGTTTTTGCTCTGTAATCAATATTTGATTTGAACTGGGATATTGTTTTTTTGAATTGACTCGAAATAATACTTTTTCGATATACATAGTGTAAAGGTATTGGTAGACTTACAAGGGTAAGCGTGGTTTGAAATAATAAAACTATTATATTTATTTATAAAATTATTTTTTCAATATTTGTATTTGTTTTGGTTTGGCTATATTAAACAAATATATTTTCCTGTAATATTACTGTACTTCTACGAAAATCGATATCCTCTGTGGAATGCAATGTTTTATATTAAACTAAAAGCAATTTGCTTCAAATTCTCCAAGAATAAAATATTTCTATTTCCTACCAGAAATTTTTTTGAAATTACAAACAAATTCCTGATTTACGACCCACCATACAATTTCATATTTTTTCGAAAATCTGCCAATGGAGTTCTTTTACAAACTTTAATTGAAATTGGAGAAAATATCCGTTCCGTTTCACTTGGAATTAGTCTATAGTTTCTACAAATCTACTCTTAAGTCGTACAAGCAAGATTGTAGAGTGGACATATGTAAAGGGTCATTTTTTAAGAGCTTGATAACTTTTTTTTTAAAAAAAAACGCATAAAATTTGCAAAATCTCATCGGTTCTTTATTTGAAACGTTAGATTGGTCCATGACATTTACTTTTTGAAGATAATTTCATTTAAATGTTGACCGCGGCTGCGTCTTAGGTGGTCCATCCGCTTAGTCCAATTTTGGCATTTCCACGTTTTTGAGTAACAGAGACCCAATTGGTGCGAACGGCGACGAATCGAAAATTGGTGGTCATCATTAACACTGGCCGATACAGCTGCGATATTTTCTTCAGTTCGCACTCTACGTAAGCGTGTTGGTGGTTTAATGTCCAACAATGTAAATTTGGTGCGAAATTTAGTCACAATAGCCCGAATAGCCGCTTCAGTGGGTCGATTAAACTGACCATAAAATGGAAGCGCGCAATGAACTTTCTTAACAGAGCACGCATTTTGATAATAAAATTCAATAATTTGCAAGCGTTGTTCGTTTGTAAGACGATTCATGATGAAATGTCAAAGCATACTGAGCATCTTTCTCTTTGACACCATGTCTGAAATCCCACGTGATCTGTCAAATACTAATGCATGAAAATCCTAACCTCAAAAAATCACTCTTTATATACTACACAAAAAATCTTTTAGGATATTTTTGCTTTGCGATTTGGGAATTTGTGATTCTAAGAGGTAATTTGCTTTAGAAAAATTTCATCTACGAAGGTGGCTTTCGTGTGGCAATTAATCTTATAGAAAAGAAAGAACTTTTAAGTAAAATGGATTTTTTATTTTTATATTCAAGCGACTGCAATTTACTTCACTTAAAATAATATGTTCTGATGTCCTTTTTATTTAGTTTTTCTTAAAGAATTTTGATTTTACTAAAATCTGACCTATTTTACTTAATCTGACCTATAGTTATAAACAATAAACTGAATCAAGGGTTAAACAAATAGTTTTTAGTTAAAAATTAGAATATCTCACAATCTATGCGAGATAAGTCCAATATGTAAATGCATTTTTTTAGATCTCTAACAACATATTTATGAATATATGAAATTAGACATTAAATAAATTTATTATTTGTAGCACAATATAAATAATAATCGCACGGATGTGTAATAATTATATTTATATTAAATACATAAATTGCAAATAAAAATATAAATATTAAAATATTATATTTAGATTTTTTATTGTTTCGGTAAATATGTAAACGACATTGTTATTAATAATGGCATATGGGCATCTCCCAAAAAAGGTCTACCAAAAAATGAAATCAGACCAGACTAATAACTTTAAACTTTATTTTTTCCATATTTCGAAAACTTTTTTTTATGAAACTGGAAGTTAACTTGTTCTCTTTTATTTTTATTAAAAGTTGAAGTTTTATAACGAAAATTACTATTTTTTTCCTACGCGTGGAAATATTTGTGGACGCTACATTTCTGCTGTACCAAATTAAAAAAATCTAAGAGAAAATTCTCATATTTAATAAATCTACGAACAAAATATATCATTTACATGTATATATAGAAAAACAAAGTTCTCAAAAAATGGCTGAACTTTGTATATTTATGTAGGAGCTTTAAAAGTACTTCTGTTTTTGTAGCGTCCGTTTCAATGTAAAATGGTTTATAATTTTGAACTAATTTGTACTAAATCCTGACGATATATTTTTAAAATGTAGTACTCTTTAAGCACTTTAGAACACTAAAAAGGCTGATCAACTTTTCAAGTTTCTTTCTTGTTTTCTTTTTTTTTGCGTAGTTTAAGGCGTGCGAATGTCGCGTCCGGGCCACTGGGAGATGCCCATATGTATATTCATGTCTTCATATTTGCTTTAGAAAAATACTACAGAAAATATAATATGCTTGAATCTGTTGAAAATCAGAAACCCTTCTCCCTTCTAAATATGCTGTATATATACTATGCAGTATTTTAATTTTCATTTTAATATTACTACGTTTTTTAAATGTTGACTAAATTGCTTGAGAAATTCCTTTCCCCATGTGAAATATATCTTAAGTACCATTGGTATATAGTTTTTCATATAATATATTTAAATCATAAGAGCGCAATTGTCCTTCTCTAAGAAATTATGAAATTATACTATTTCATAGTGCATAGTCACCCTCCTCCATAAAATACTTTCGTTCAGCTCTTGAGTAGCACTTTGTGCTACAACCATTTTTCAAATTTCTTATATATTTGAGAAGGACCATAAGAAGATCTATTGACCAATAGCATTTCCCACAGTTATTATATTATATATTAGACCATCATGTATGTATGGGGACGTACTTATTTAATATCAAAGTATTCCAAGTAGTTGCATTTTTTCAATATTCAAATACTTTTTGTGCTCACTCATCGCTGCTGGCTGGTTGCTCTTTCAAACAAAGCCTTTTTTTATAGAAGGACATAAGTATGTGCTTCAAATATTTGTGAGCAGAGGACACAAAAAAGTGGTATGGTCATTGAAATGACATTCGAATGTATGAGTGTGTATGTGGCACAAAAGGGAAGGGTACTCAAAAGGATATTATAAATATTGTATTTATTTAATCACAGTGTATGGGGGCAGAATGTCATTTGAAGGATTCAAATGTAATATGAAATGTGATGAAATATGAAGGGTACTAGAAGCATTAGGGGACTTTAAATATAACAAGTGCATCTTGGAAAAAATAGATTATGAAAAACTTTTTCTAAAGGGATAAGGATACAATTATCCTTAGGGTGCCCCACTTTCTTTTCCAAAAATTCTCCAAAATAAAAAATCATCAATCACAGTGCTACAAAAAAGAGTGCAGTAGAAAACTCTGGGAAATGATAATAATTTATCAAAACAGATAATAGGGTATCAAAAAACATGTCGACCATTTCAAATAAATATCCCAATTTTGGAACACATTTTCCCCACTTTGGGAATATTTTTATTTTTATTATTCAGAACATATAAAAATGGTCTAAAAAGCATTTCAACCATTTTAATAAAAATCCACAATTTTGGACCACATTTTCCCCACTTTCGGAATTCTTCGAAACAAAAAAGTGAGGAAATATTTCAAAAACATAAAGAACACACAGTGATACAAAAAAGAATGAAGTCGTATCTGGGAAGTGATAATACTTAATCCAAATGGATAAAAATGGTCTAAAAGAGCATTTCGACCATTCTAATAAAAAATCCCCAATTTCGGGAACAATTTTCCCCGCTTTGGCAATATTTTATTTTTTTATAACATATAAAAATGGCCTAAAAAAGCATAATATTTTATCAACAAAGATAAAAGGGTCTAGAAAAGCGTGTCGACCATTTGAATAAAAAAATCCCCAATTTTGGAAAACATTTTCCCCACTTTGGGAATTCTTTTTTTTTTTGAAAAATTTTAAATTTCGTTTTTTTTTTCGCCTTTACCTAGAATTTGACGAATTTTATATTTATCACAACAGATAAAAGATGGTCTTAAAAACACGTCCACCATTTTAATAAAAAAATCCCCAATTTTGGAACACATTTTCCCCACTTTGGGAATTCGTTTTTTTTTTTTTTTTTTTGAAAAAAAAAATGAAAATTTAGTAATTTTTCACCGTTTTCACTTTCTGATAAATTTTAAGTGTGTGTTCCCCAAATTTGGAACACACTTTCCCTACTTTGGGAATTCGTTTTTTGGAAATAAAAATGAATTATTTTTTCACCGTTTTCACTTGTTGATGAATTTTAATTTTTTGCAACACGTTTTCCTTACTTTGGAAATTCGTTCTATTTTTTAAATTGAAAATTTTGTAATTTTTTCACCGTTTTAACTTTTTTATGAATTTTAATTGTGTGTTGCCCAATTTTTGAAAAAATTGTCCCCATTGTGGGAATTTGTATTTTTTGGAAAACATTTGAAAATTTAGTAGTTTTTTCATAGTTTTTTTTTATCTTTTTGATGAATTTTAAGTATATGTTCCCCAATTTTGGAACACATTTTCCCCACTTTGGGAATTCGTATTTTTTTAAATTGAAAATTTTGTAATTTTTTCATCGTTTTAACTTTTTTATGAATTTTAACTGTGTGTTGCCCAATTTTTGAAAAAATTGTCCCCACTGTGGGAATTCGTATTTTTTGGAAAACATTTGAAAATTTAGTAGTTTTTTCATAGTTTTTTTATCTTTTTGATGAATTTTATGTATATGTTCCCCAATTTTGGAACACATTTTCCCCACTTTGGGAAATCTTTTTTTTTGTAAAATGTAAATTTTGTAATTTGTTTGCCGTTTTTTACTTTTTGGTACATTTGGACTTCAATTCGTAAAATAATGAGAGATGTTAACCGACAACTGTGGGAAGTGATAATATTTTATCGAAACAGATAAAAATGGTCTAAAAAACTCGTCCACTATTTTAATAAAAAATCCTCAATTTTGGAACACATTTTCCCCACTTTGGGTATTCGGTTTTTCTTTTGGAAAAAATTGAAAATTTAGCATTTTTTTCACCGTTTTCACTTTTTGATGATTTTTAATTTTTTGGAACACATTTTCCCCACTTTGGGAATTCGGTTTTTCTTTTGGAAAAATTTGAAAATTTAGTAATTTTTTCATCGTTTTCAATTTTTGATGAATTTTAAGAATGTGTTCACCAATTTTGCAACACATTTTCCCCACTTTGGGAATTCGTTTTTTTATTGAAAAATGGAAAATTGTCTAAAAAAATATGTCCAACATTTTAATAAAAAATCCCCAATTTTGGAACACATTTTCCCCACTTTGAGAATTCGTTTTTTTAAATGAAAATTTAGTAATTTTTTGACCGTTTTCACATATTGATGAATTTTAAATATGTATTCCCCAATTTTGGAACACATTTTCACCGCTTTGGAAATTCGTTTTTTTAATTTAAAAGTTTGTAATTTCTTCTCCGTTTCACTTTTTGATGAATATTAAGTATGTGTTCTTCAAATTTGGAACACATTTTCATCACCCAATGAATTTTAAGTATGTGTTTTCCAATTTTGGAATGCATTTTCCCCACTTTGGGATTCGGTTAAAAAAAATAAAATTTAGTAATTTTTTCGCCGTTTTTTACTTTTTGATGCATTTGGACTTCAATTTGTAAAATAATGAGTGGTGTTAACCGAAAACTCTAGTAAGTGATAATATGTTATCAAAACAGATAAAAATTGTCGGAAAAAACATGTCCCTCATTTTAATAAAAAATCCCCAATTTTCCCCTTTGGGAATTCGGTTTTTCTTTTGGAAAAAAATTAAAAAATTAGTATTTTTAACCGTTTTCTCTTTTTGATGAATTTTAAGTACGTGTTCCACAATTTTAGAACACATTTTCCTCATTTTGAGAATTCGTATTTTTTTGGAAAATTTAGAAATTTCTCGTCGGTTTTTTCCTTTTTTATACATTTGGACTTCAATTCTTAAAATAATGAGAACACTGTGGGAAGTGGTAATATTTTATCAAAACAGATAAAAAATGGTCTAAAAAACATGTCCACCATTTAATAAAAAATTCCAAATTTTGGAACAAATTTCCCCACTTTGGGAATTGTTTTTTTTAATTTAAAATTCTGTAATTTTTTACTGTTTTCACTTTTTGATCAATTTTAAGTATGTGTTCCCCAATTTTGGAATACATTTTCCCCGCTTTAAGAATTCGTTTTTTTAATTGAAAATTTAATAATTTTTTCACCGTTTTCACCTTTCTGTTGAATTTTAAGTATGTGTTCACCAATTTTGGAACACATTTTCCCCACTTTGGGAATTCGTTTTTTTTCTTGGAAACATTTAAAATTTAGTAATTGTTTTACCATTTTGACTTATTGATAAATTTTAAGTATATTTTCCCCAATTTTGGAACACATTTTCCCCACTTTGGGAATTCGTTTTTTTTTAATAATTTAAAATTTAGTAATTTCTTTACCGTTTTTATCTTATTGTCAAATTTAAAATATTTTTCATTGGACTTCAATTCGTAAAATAATGAGAGATGTAAATTGGAATGAACAAAACTAATATTTTTTCAAAAATTTAGTATTAAAAATACATCAATAACTCAGTCAATTGCTAACGGATTTTCAGCGTTTTACTCCTCACTAAATATGGTTTTTGAATAAATTTACAAGTTGCACAGTTACCAAACAAAATAATATGCAAAAACATTGCCAAAGTTGATAAATGGCTAAAGTTTGTTTAAAAAATTGTGTTTGCTCGACAAAAGTACACAGATTTCCGTAGTTTTCTTAAATAAGCTTTATAACGATCGTATGCTCCAGATTTCTTATTTTCCATTCCGAAGCGAAAATCGTTTGATAACCTACTAGGTTACAGGTTTATAAGTGTGTAATGGTTTTTTACCCGTAACTCAAGATTTTCGGGGGTGTCTGGCAAATTTCAAATACAGATTCATGTTCTACTCGACAATATCTATCAGAAAAAATAATATCATCTCCCAGTGATATCTGTACTTTATAAATATTAATTGCATAATAACGAAGAAAACAATTATTTTTTGGTGAAAAGCCATGGTTAAATGAATCTAGTAAACAGTGGCATATGTGAATTTGCTGCACGCCAACTGCGGCAATTTTGCCGTTTAGCGAAGCCATCTTCCATTATCTTCATTGCTTAGGATGATTTTGGTCGAAAAATCAGTTTTATTTTTAAAATTATGATAATTTTTTAATTATACTCTCTTTGTACTAACCCTAAACTCTTAGATCTAAATTTGTTCAATTTTTCATAGTTGGCAACACTTTACCCTACAAACGGCGGTAAATCCAAATATTGTATTAATTTAAAAAAAAATAATTTTTTTCATCTTCGACAAATAAACTTTTTTAAACTATGATAATTTTTAAATAATGAAAATGCTCCACTTCTTCTAACCCCAAACTCATAGACCTCAATTTGTTCCACTTCTATGATTGGCAACACATTACCCAAATACGAATGACGGCAAATTCAAATATTAAAATTTTATTTTTCTCCACCTTCGACTACCTTGAAAAGAGCTACACAAATTATTTATGCCATTCATATTTCCTCTTGGGTAGCCATCCTAGCATTAAGCATTTTACTTCAATCCCATTGATACACTTAAATTCTGGCAAAAGTTTTTCAAAGTGTGTTTGTGTGTGTTTTTTGCTATATTTCTTCGTTTTTTGGAATGTCTCAAAAGTAAAATACTTTTCGTATTCTTTTGTACTTTAAGAAATGTCATTGTTTAAGTTGTGGAGACAGCCATAACACTGAATTGGCATACCAAGAAAGACGAAAAAAAAAACCAAAGCGTATCCGCTAAGGGATGGCAGGAGGAGGAGCAGCAGAAACGGATTGACAACGACAAAAGATGCATGCACAAGTTTTTGAAGGATTTCCAAATTCAACTAAGTCTCCGGCACATATTCACACACACACATACACATGTACTCTCTTCTTGCTCTTCTCTTTCACGAACAGGAAGGCAGTCAGTCAAGCAAACAATCAAGAAAGTATTCATGGAAGATTTCGTGCAAAGCAGCTGTGAGGCACAGTGGGATGTGGATGTCTAGGGCAATGCAAGGCAGTGGATAAAAGCAAGACATAATAGTATTAGACGTAGGGCTGACAGTGGACAAGGGTAACTATTTATTTTGTGGCATTTTCTCGGCATTGGCGAGTAAGGAGCCTCCCTAAAAAATATGGTTATTCCATTGGTTAGTCTAATATAATATCGTATAGAGTGAGCAATAAACATTTTAAACTCGAATTAACGATTACTTTAACTTTGAAAGACATTCATTATATATTTTTTTCAGGTTTACGTTTCACATTTGCAAAATGTGTACAAAATTGGGAAATATTGAAAACCTACTTCCAAAGTAGTAGATGAGCAAAGGGTAAGCAATTTACGTGGAAAAAATTTGTGTTTTAAGATGAAGCTCGTTTGGATCTCGGTGGCTATGACAATAAGCAAAATTGTCGCATATGGGGTTCAGAGAACCCACGCGTGACTATGGAGAAGCCAAGGCATCCACAATGAATCACTGAATCACTGGTATGGATTTTGGACTGCACTGAAAAAATGGGTTGATCGGATGAGGTACTGCCGAACCAGTCGTGGTAGGCATATGAATGATATTATGTTCCAATATTAAATGACAAATTTCAATTTTTCCAATAAAACCAGAAATTTGAAAAAATAATCAGTAGTTCTTTATAGCAGATTCTAATTTAAAATTTGAAACGGTCCATTCTATATATATCAGGTACTTCAATAGAAAATAATTTTCTAAAAAAAACAATTGATTAACAAAACTATTCAACAATTGCAAATTTAGGTGAGGATGACTTAGGATGAGGTGTTACTCAGAAATGCTTACTTAACGCCTCACCTAGAGCAGAAGGGATCTTTACGGCCTCGTCGGAACCCAACTATGCGACACGACGCATTGGTTCAGAATCAAAATACAATAACACTGTGCAACATTTTTGAAGTCATTTCAAAATAACCATATACGGACACCGCTACATGATAAAAGACCAAAAAAAAAAAGACCCGTGTTTTTTTGTTTCCCCCAAAGTCATGCACTTTTTTTTTTATGGGCCCCCAGAGATTTGAGGCCTCGGTGTAATTTTTGGAAAAAAGTGATCATATTCTCAGGCTCATATCTTGCAAACCGTTCGGAATTTTGATTTACTCTCTGAGGCAAAGTTCTAGCTCTTGTCCTAGGAAGTTCATATGTTCTAGAAAGTTGTTTATTGAGATCTAAGGTACATTTTTGTAGTTGATTGTTTCCCTGAATTTTCAGCGGTTTGCTACCTATGGACCTGAACAGGGGAAAAAAGGTTAAAAAAAATCGAATTTTTTTAAGTTTTTTGCGATTTTGACCTTGAAGATGAAGTTTTTTTGATTTTATATGTTCACAATTTTTGTTCTTTATGACAAGAGCTAGAACTTTGCCTCAGAGAGTAAATCAAAATTCCGAACGGTTTGCAAGATATGAGCCTGAGAATATGATCACTTTTTTCCAAAAATTACACCGAGGCCTCAAATCTCGGGGGGCCCATAAAAAAAAAAAGTGCATGACTTTGGGGGAAACAAAAAAACACGGGTCTTTTTTTTTTGGTCTTTTATCATGTAGCGGTGTCCGTATATGGTTATTTTTTTTTTCGTGTTGCACTGTGTAATTTTTTGTTCAGGTAAATATTTTTGACTTCTGTAAAAAATTGAAATTAGACAATCAATCAACCCAAACTTCGTATTTTTCGATTTTAAAGAAAAGTATTTTTTTATATATAAATATATAAAATATTTGTTTTCGTATTTGCTCATAATGCGAAGAAAAATTTGTTATACAATAACAAATTTTTATTTTTTTTCCAAATTTTGAAAATTTAAAAAACCTAATTTCGTAATTTCGACTTTGCCGAACTTATTAGAATTAGAAATGGTTGTTTCTTTGCTTAATTATGGACTGTGACAAATAATGATTGTTTGTAATAAATATTTCCAAAAATAAAATTTTTGAACAAATGTATGAGTTTGGGACCAAATTTTATAAAAAAATGTAGTTTTTGGTATGGGTGTCTCCTTAAGGAGACGCGATAGGGGCAAAACATGAAAATGTTGGGAAGAGAAAATTAATAGGGCCAATCCTACAGGTTTACCTTCAATAGTTGACACGCGGGCAGTTTTGGCCTTTATTTGATAAAAAAATTATAAAAAATAAAAAAAAATCTGTGGCCACCCCAAAAGAAGAAGAAGATAGATGTTAGGTACCTTTTGAGATAATATTGGGGCTGAAAAAATACATTTGACTCCACTAGCGGCCTCCTTGCCCAGTAAGAGCGGTGGGAGCAAATTTTTTAGGGAGTGGGGTTAGAGGGTATGTGTGTTCGAAAAATGTTGGGAGAGAAAATTATTATTAAGGCCTTACATTTAACCCCTTTGTGGGTGATTCCGAAGCAGTTATAGGTTTTTTGTGTATTCACTTTTCCCTGAACTTTGATCCCGATGAGCACCCACTAACACTCACCCCACCACCCTCACTTTGGCTCATGACTTTTTTCCAAACCTCACTATATCAGGAGTTCTAGCGTATCGAAATCCAACCCCTAACTGGCAACCTGTTTATCATTTCTAGTCGAGTGTGGAAGGTGGTTTAATATTTAATTATTCCCCTCCATCGCCTTTCTATCCCACTGTTCAACGTCCATCCCATCTCTCTCTGTATTTGGCAGTAACGGAAATTTTGAAATCGATTTTCATCGATTTTGAACATTCGTACAATTCAATTTCAAGTACGTCGAGAATGTTATGAATGAACAACGATATGCATAGAAATTCAGGCGAGTGTACGTACACACGACGTCTATGTATGTGGTAGACCTGTATGTATGTATGTGCATATCGTTTACCTACTCCTCCGTTTCCGTTACCACGCGTATGCATATTCGAACAATATGGTAGTGCTCTTAGAGTGGATGAACGAGGAGGGTATGTTAATTTTGGGCAAAGTAAACGACAACTTATTTTAATAGATCTGCTATATTAATGTCGTGAAGGTTCCACGCCTTGGATTTATTAGGGCTGGGCATGATCCGTCTTGAATGAATCGCATCATCCAGAAACGTCTGTCCAATCCGAAAGGTTCAGCTATTTCATTAGATCTCATATATCGATGTCATTATTGCCAAGAATGTACTGTTTTCCAAGATCTCTTATCTTGGATTCATTAGAGCTGGGCATGATCCATTTTAAAAGTGAATGCATCATCCAGAAAGGTCTGTCCAATCTGAAAGGTTCAGCTATTTTATTAGATCTCCTATATCAATGCTGTTCCAGCGCCTTGGATTCATTATACCTGGAAAGCCGTCTTCTTTGATGCATCGTTGAATTGCAGCTTTATTCATCGCACATGCTTTCAAATTGGTCCATGACTCTTCAACACTGCCAACATTCTTGATATGTTTCATATATTGCGACGGAGAAAGGACTTACTACGATTTTTTTTTTTCACGACAATAATATTTCAATTGTTCAATAAAAATCAATCCCTGCCAACTTGTCCTCAAGATATTGAAATCCATAGGCAGTTGATGGATGAAATACTGGGCAAGGAGCTACTGGTGATTTAGGAATGGTGGATAGAGTGGATTTCAATACACGTTAGACCCACTGCTCACCGCATATCTTAAATATCAATGTTCTCTATATCGTTAATATCACTACTCAACAAAATGAAAAAAATTTCATGTACTCCGGATGCGATAATTTTTTCTGTGTAGATAACCTTGACATGAGCTCGAAAAACGCAATAAAAATTTTTTTTTTCATTTGGTTTTTGTTTTATTTTTTTTTTTTGGAATTTTAAAAATTTTTTTTTGGTTAATTTGTTTCGTCCGGCATAACTCGGGAACCACTAGCCCGATTTAATTGAATTAAATTTTAAAAAATTTAAAATTACAATTCCCTTAATCTGTTCATATATTGTTTTCCTATACAAGCAACAGTTTCCAAGTTAAAAATGAATATATAAAGGAAACAACTTATTTTTTGCCTAAAGATTTAAATTTTTTTTTTTAAAATCCATAAAAAATCCAAAAGTTGTGCATATGTCGAGCAAATTTTTTAAATTCATACCTTTACTCAATTGCGAATAAAAGCAAAACGCGTGCATCGATTTTCATGATCTTTGTCTCATTTTGCTCATATGTTATGTGACTTTACGTAAAAGTAATAAGATTTGACATTTTTTTTCATTTTGGATTTTTTATGGATTTTAAAAAAAAAAAAAATTTAATCTTTAGGCAAAAAATAAGTTTTTTCCTTTATATATTCATTTTTAACTTGGAAACTGTTGCTTGTATAGGAAAACAATATATGAACAGATTAAGGGAATTGTAATTTTAAATTTTTTAAAATTTAATTCAATTAAATCGGGCTAGTGGTTCCTGAGTTATGCCGGACGAAACAAATTAACCAAAAAAAAATTTTTAAAATTTAAAAAAAAAAAAAACAAACGAAAAAAAAAATTTTTATTGCGTTTTTCGAGCTCATGTCAAGGTTATCTACTCAGAAAAAATTATCGCATCCCGAGTACATTTTGACTGTTGACTAGTGTATCTTGCCTTGGGTTTAGTAGAGCTGGTCATTCGCATAAGAAGTGCTCGATTGCTATTCTTCCTCTTTGTTGATGTATTTACTGCCACGATCGTTATCGCTCTGGAGGAAAGTCTAAGACTTAAGACGTTTGATGGCTAAGACATTTGGGAAGGATATACTGGCCATTTACGAATGGTGAAGAGCCAACATTTTAGATCTCATATATCAATGATCTACACATCATTAATGTCGTGCCATGGTTTCATTAGAGCTGGGTATTCTCATCACGGCAGTTGGTTGATTAGACACTTGACCAGAATCCACTGGTCCTTTACGAATGACTGATAGAATAGATTTTAGTGCATGCTAGATCATGTACTCCCTGTTGTCTCACAAGCGACAGTATCGTAAATTTCTATGAACTATGATGCTCTTGTTGATCAGGCCGTGATGTTCAATCGACGAAATATATTTGACGTGCCCAAAGAACCATTAAACTATCAAGGTTTTATAAAGCAGATCAAGAAATTCTTCCAAAATACAATACAACTCCCATATATCGACACGAACACGAGCCACGAACATCATTGGACGATCTCCGAGAAGTGTTGAAAGGAGATCGTTGGTGATGATAGGTGTCGGTTGAATATCCAATTCCATGGCCTATTATCACTGCTCTATAGCTGCCTATTACACCGTGCGACAATTTTGCATTTATTTTATTGGAGCTGAGCAAAACCATATACACATGAAACTAAATATAGTATGTACTGTGTACCTGTGTACTCAGGTTTTCATTTGGTGAGTTTTTCCCCTTTTAACAAAGGATATAGATGTTTAAATAATTTATTATCATACTTTCGAGAGCCATATACAGTTGGTACAGATATGAAAAGAAAGAGAAGAATGTCTCTTAAAAACACTAAAAATTTCATGCCTCTATTTGTATTAACTTAGCATTAGCAACAATTCTAAATTTCCCCCTCTTTTTTACTTAGTTTATTCACCTTTTACTATTTAAGCGGGGAAACTTGAAATGGTTGTTACTGTTAAACTAATACAGGTAGAGACATGACATTTTTAGTATTTTTAATAGACTTTCTTCTCTTTCATTTGATATACAGGGTTTTCCAAGAAGAGCTGTTATTTTGAATCACCCAGTATTTCGGTAGCTGTCATTTTCGAAGCTTTTATTCTTTGACATTTGACAAGTAGAAACTACGCCATTACTAGAAATGGAATGATATACGCTTCAACAACGCATTGAAATTATTAATATTCACTACAAATATAAATCAAATATATCGTCTTGATTGGTGAGGCCCATTTCCACCTCGGTGGCTACGTCAACAAGCAAAATTGTCGCATATGGGGCTCGGAAAACCCAAGAGTTATTGTTGAGAAGCCTCTCCATTCTCATCGTGTGACTGTTTGTTGCGGTTTATGGTTCGGCGGGGTCATTGGACCTTACTTTTTCGAAAATGAGGTTGAATCAACAGTTACGGCGACTGGATTGCGCTATCGAGAGATGATTAATGATTTTTTATGGTCGGAGTTGGATGGTATTGATCTGGACAACGTTTACTTTCAACAAGACGGCGCTACGTGCCACACAAGCATCGAAACCATTGCTCTTTTACGGGAAAAGTTTGCGGACCGTGTTATCTCTCGAAGAGGTGATCGCAATTGGCCACCGAGATCTTGTGATATTCTTCCTTTGGGGCCACGTGAAAGATAAGGTCTACGCCAACAGCCCAGCGTCGATTCAAGACCTCAAAGATAGAATTCGTGAGGCTATCGAGGATATAGGGCAGCCACTTTGCGATTTGGTTATGGAAAATTTTATGAAAAGGATATGGTCCTGTAAGCCTGGTCGTGTTGGCCATTTGGCTGATGTTGTTTTTCACTATTAACGGCATACCTTCCTCTTTATTATAAAATAAACATCCGATCATTTATCTCAAAAAATGAAATTTTTCTTTGAATGCCAAAATAACAGCTCTTGTTGGAAAACCCTGTATATGCATGTGGCTCTCGAAAGTATGAAAATAAATTATTACGACAAATTTATCGTTTGGATAAAACCTACCTACCTTTGACTTTGAAAGGAAAGAATAACATTATTTTTTATTTTTGTTTTCAGGTTTGTGTTTGACATTTGCAAAATGGAACGCTATACGCTTCAACAAAATTGGGAAATATTAAAAACTTACTGCCAAAGTAGTGAGACTTTAACGCAAACTGTAAGCAATGTACTGGGAAATTTTCGAGAAGAGATGGGCCTTCATGAAGCTCATTTTCATCTCGCTGGCTATGTCAATAAGCAAAATTGTCGCATATGGGGTTCAGAGAACCCACACGTGCGATTTGAGAGACTGCACGTACTGCTATGTAGATGATTTTGTTTATCACTGAGGTTTTAGATTTCATATAAGTATAAGATAAGGCCTTAATGCGCCTGCAAGATCCGGTAAATATTATGGAGTTCATGATGCGACCTGCGGATGCTGCGACCTTTGAAGCCCACTGCTGCGAATTCAGTGATTCCAAGACTCTGCATATGATATCGTTTATCACTGACGGAATATCATTATCGGTTAAAAGAACAATCTATGGCATTTACTGTTTGAAAAAAAGATCATGTAAATGTTGGCCACGGCTACGTCTGAGGTGGTTTAATCGGAAGGTCCAATTTTGGGCGACTCGTTCGACCATAGCGACTTAAATTTTTGTGTTTTTG
Source organism: Polietes domitor (assembly GCA_947397865.1). Lineage (NCBI taxonomy): Eukaryota > Metazoa > Arthropoda > Insecta > Diptera > Muscidae > Polietes > Polietes domitor. Next base: position 28,352,401 of record OX377621.1, on the reverse strand, counting down.
CAAATAACAAAAAAATTTAAGTCGAGAGTTTAAGTCGTCGAATACGAAAAGCCAAGCTGCTGAGAACAACGACGAATTGATTCTCCACGGTCTCCCTTCTCTCAAAACGATGTTTTTCGTAATGCAGCTGAACAATTTGGAGACGCTATTGTGGTGTGAGTCTTTCCATGGTGACTTGCCAAACGATACTGAACAAAAATGATAAAGCAGTTGCTTGGGAGTCATACGTGATCTGTCAAAAAAAAAAACTATTGAAAATTAAACCTCACGATGAATATCCCCGATAATATGGAGTTCATGAAGAGTAGACAAAAGAAGAACCTATGACATCTACTTGTTGTCTCTCATTTGCGGCCTTTGGATCATATTGTACAAAACAAAGCTCGGTAATAGTTCAACTATGTCTGGGCGGATCCGACCAGTCGTTTAGAATCTACAGATTTCTTCCATTCCACTACTTTCCATCATTAACACTATAGACTCTTTATTTACAAAAAATATTAAATATATCAAACTTGAGCATCACTTTTTAGACTAATTCTGTAGACTAAGATACTTCAAAGTGGAAATGTCAAGATTCTCAAGTCTTTAGACTCTAAATCAATTCCAGCTTGATGTTGTCACCGGCCAAAACCTAACCAAACAAAAATACACAACTTTTCTTAAAATATGATTAAATGATCTATATGGATTGCAAATAAAACCTGGACCATACCACCCTTAGTTGAACACATTAACAACAATTTGGCCAACTAAGAAGTTTGCCTTCGATTATGATGCTAACAGCGTCGTGATATCGGCAAGATGTCTGGCAGACAGTCTCCAACGCCATCTCCATCTCTCTCCGAGCTACTCGAACTTTTCTCCTTGACGAACAAATGAACACCTTACTTTAACCCCCCCCCCCCCCCTTGAAACATTTGCCAATGAATGCATTTGAGTTCTTACGCCCTTCCTGCTTCCTTGACATTTCTTTCTTTCGTTCTTTCGTCAAAGCCACGCCACCCCGTCTCACTCATTCTCTGCTATTGTTTGCCGAAGAGTTTCGTTGTTTAGTTCCGCTGCCGTTTTATTTTCAAGTACAAAAATGTCCTTTTTATTTTTATGCAATCAAGCATAACAATAATGATAAACATGATCGAGTTTAGATTGTTGTGGTGTGTGGGGGGGTTCAACAACAAAATTTGCCGCAATCACATAACATCGTCCTAGGATGTACCACTTTGACGAAATGGGTGGACAACTGGGTGGCCTGGATGGATGAATGGATGGTTGGATTGCTGTGTATGTCTGAAAGGATAACATAGAATAGGACTTCCGTTGTCTTTTCAATTGATTGAATATGGTTAGACAGACAACATCCTTAACATGCTGGATACATACACTCTCTTGTCAATACCTCCTGCAATCCGTTCTGCCGTTAACTCGGTTATTGTGAGCCACAGCGTGTTTCCCAGAATTGATGTTTAAATTTTGAGAAAGGAAACAAAAGGTATCAAGAGCTGGCTAAATAATGCATTTAAATTGCTTCATTGAACAGAGGGTGGAGAGGCACTTCCTAGGGGCAACAACATGAGCATTCTATTTAAACATAAATATTAGTTTTGCAGAGTACATGGCCCGAGCATAACTTTGTAAATGTAGGGATATTTAAGAATTTAAATAGCAAATTATTTAAAATGGATTGGGAGTCCATGACGAAATAATTAATGTCCTCTATTTGGGACACTCTGCTGTGACATTTAAACTCGTAGGTCTCGTGAGTTACCAGTACGACGTCAGCATTATATGGTTACCCGGTCGTAGATGGAGTTCGTCGAATTTCCAACAAGAACAGAGTCGGTTATATGCTGGTCCTTGAATCCAACGAGTTGTCTAGGAGCTGTTAGGACGAGGATGGCCAGAAGACGTTTAGTGACACTGGGATTGGGAAGTTCATGGCGAATGACATCGAAAGAACCGAAGCACAGTTTATTATGAGTGGCAAATTTCATGCGCCCAAATCTCGACTTTACTGATTGAATTTTGCAAAAAACATTCCTATTAAGCATATTCTAAAGGATTTGACCGATATGTTATTCAAAAAGTTATAATAGCCATTTGTCATCGATAAAAAACATTCCTATTAAGCATATTCTAAAGGATTTGACCGATATGTTATTCAAAAAGTTATAATAGCCATTTGTCATCGATTAAAAAATTAAAATAATTTTTTTGTCATAAATTTCGAAAATCGTAAAAAACTAAAATTTGTATATGGGCGTGGCTCTGACAATTTTCATTTAATAGTGGTCTCAAATGGAATCGCTGGTAATGATTCGTATTAACACATATATAAAAAATTAGAAATTTATGACGTTTTTATACCCTCACTCTACAGAGTGGGTGGGTATATATTATTTGGGATAGAAAAAAAGTGTAACGCATTGAAGGAGTGACTTAAGACCCTAAGTGTGTTTGGACCAAATCCGTTTCACGACTTTTTAAGGTGTCTGAGCCATGTCCGTACGTCTGGCCGGTGTACACTTTGCACATCATAATAGCTTTCCCAAACTCAGTTTAAGTTCGAAGATGAGCGAAATTGCCACGCCCCTTCTGCAACCTCCTGCGCAAATAGCCCATATTCCAATGTTATAATTGAAACCCATATAACTTCCACACGGATACTCGGAATCAGCTATATTTTGGTATTTGATAATGTTTTTATAATCACTTTAAGTGTACTAAATATCACAGGTTTTGCCACGCCCCTTCCAGCACCTCCCACACAATATACTGATGATCGGAATACTGTGAAATTTGATATTTAGCAATTCTTTTTTAGTGGTTACATTCGCATGGAATATGGGCGAAATTGCCACACCCTTTGATTATTATAAAACCGATTAACATCCATACGGGTAGTCAAAATCATTTGCAGTTTGATATTTGAAAATGTTTTCATAATCACTTTAAACCTAAAAAATATTTACGTTTTGGCCACTCCCCTAGAGACAATTGTCTCTATCCTAGGTAATATTAAATCCTTCATAACTTCTACACTGGTGCGTGGGATCCACTATGACTTGATATTTGTTTTTTTTTTTTTTTAATTGTTTTATAAATGTGACACGAACCTCCTAGCACCTTCCACACAAATTATTCTGCCCTACATAAAATTGTATTCCTTGTAACTTCCGTATGTATATTCTCTGAGAGTAAGGGTATATATAAATCGGTTTCGCCGAATGAAGCTTACTTATTAGTTTCATTTTAACTTACATGGGAGGTAGGCGTAGTTGTGGCCGGATTTAAACACAAATTCATTTTTGATCTAATTTGAGGATATAAGGGATGTGTGTGAAATTTCAAGGTCCTACCTCCATCCCTTCTAATTTTTGCCGCAGCTTGTATGAAAATATTCCACTGTGCGACGTGAGCATTTTTTTTTGTCAAATTTCAAGAACAGAGTCGGACAGATGTTGGAATCCAACGAGTTGTATAGGAGCTGTTAGGACGAGGATGGCCTTCTGGCGTTTAGCTTTCTTTAAAGACTTGGGCGACCTTGTCAGTATAGACATCGGCAAGAGTTTCGTGAGTGGTATAAGTGGTTCGAGGTTAGCTTTGAGTCAACGATCACACACAGATACTTTGTGTGGCGAGACAGCGGAAGCCCTCTATCACTGGGCGGTTTGAAGTTTGGAATATTACACTTTGTTCCATTTTGTTTGGATTCAATCCCAGATCACTTCCGCGAATTCAGTGATTCCAAAGTTGTACATATGATATAGTTTATCACCGAGGGATCAAATTTCAAATAAGTACTACCACATCGGCCATATATGTTTCTATCCCTGCTGGCAAGTTCACATAAATATTATGGAGTTCATAAGGAGTACCCACAAATAGAACCTATGTCCTCAACTTGAGTTTCTCAGCAGCGACCTTTGAAGCCCGTAAAAACACAGTTTTGGACTTTTCTTTCATAAAAAATAAAAAAAAAAAGATAGAGGTTCTGAGAAAATAATGGGGCTGAAAAAATATTGCTGTTTGATCATACGGTTGACTCCCTTAGGGGCCTCCTTGGGACAGCTAATGCGGTGGTACTAAATTGTTAAAAAAAGTCGTTTTTGTATGGTAGCCCCCTTAAGGAGTGGAGATAGGTGACAGGTATGTTCTGTGAAAATGTTTGGAAGAGAAAATTAATAGGGGCAACTCTTACATGTCACCTCTCTAGAGGAGATTCAGGGACAGTTTTGGTCCTTTCTTTCATTAAAAAATGAAAAAAATGTGTGGTCCCCACCTTAAGTTTTGCAAATATTAGGAGTCGGTCATACATTTGACTCCTCTAGGGGCCTGCATGGGACAGTTAGTGCGGTGGGACTAAATTGTAAAAAAAATAGTTTTTGTATGGGAGCCCCTTTAAGGAGTAAAGATATGATTTGGAAAAATGTTGGGAAGAGAAAATTAATGTGGGCAAGTCTTACATGTCTTCTCTCCAGAAGTAACTCGGCGGCAGTTTTGGTCCTTTCTTTCATTAAAAATTATAAAAAATAAAAAAATGTGTGGGGGCCACCTTAAGGTTTGCAAATAGGGAAAATATTGGGATTGAAAAAATATTGGGGGTCGGTCATACATTTAACTCCACTAGCGGCCAACTTTGGTCAGTAAGAACGATGGGAACAAATTTTATAAAAATGTATTTTTTGTATGGGAGCCCACTTAAGGTGTGTATATAGGGGACAGGTATGTTTTGAGAAAATGTTGGGAAGAGAAAATTAATGGAGATCAGTCTTACATGTCGCCCTTCTAGAAGTGATGCGGGGTAGTTTTGGGTCTTTCTTTCATAAAAAATATAATAAATAAAACAAGTAAAAAAGGTGTTAAGTTCGGCCGGGCAGAACTTTATATACCCTCCACCATGGATTACATTCCACAGAGGCTGTAGATTTTCGTATAAGTGCAGTAACACTACAGGAGAACATATTTTTTTAATATAGGCAAACCAAAACAAATACAAATATTGAAAAAAATAAGTTTAAATATAATATTTTTATTTTTTTCAATCCACGCTTACAAGGCAAGGCTACCAATACGTTTACACTATATACATATATCGAAATAATACTTTAAAAACATTTTCCAACATTCTAAAATCTCCTTATTTTACGTTACTGCGAATTTCATCATTTTAGTAAGTCGTGTAATTGGTACTATTTTTATCCCTCTGTTCCCATTGTATCCCTCGAAAGTACGAATTTGGAAAAAATCTTTTATTTTTCGTGTCTACGCAGTCAGAGGAATGTATATTCCGAATTCCATGACTCTAGCTGCGGTCATTTGGTTGGTACTATTTTTATCCCTTTTTTCCATGTTACTTCCAAATAGTACGACTTTCTAAAACCTCTTTATTTTGCGTGTCTGCGCAATTAGAGGGATATACAAACCGAATTTCATTATTCTAGCTCTAGCCGTTTATTTGGTACTATTTTTATCCCTCTGTTCTCATTGTATCCCTCGAAAGTACGAATTTGGAAAAAATCTTTTATTTTTCGTGTCTACGCAGTCAGAGGAATGTATATTCCGAATGTCATGACTCTAGCTGCGGTCATTTGGTTGGTACTATTTTTATCCCTTTTTTCCATGTTAATTCCAAAATGTACGATTTTCTAAAAACTCTTTATTTTATCTTATCTTTATCTGCGCAATTAGAGGGATATACAAATCGAATTTCATTATTCTAGCTGTAGCCGTTTAGTTGGTACTATTTTTATCCCTCTGTACCCATTTTATCTATTGAAAGTACGAATTCGGAAAAAACCTTTTATGTTTCGTGTCTACTGTCAGAGGAATGTATACTCCGAATTTCATGACTCCAGCTGCGGTCATTTGGCTGGCTATTTTTATCCCCTTTTCCATTTTAACCCCAAAAAGTGCGACATTCTAAAATATCTTCATTTTGCGTGTCTACGCAATTAGAGGGATATATATAGCGAATTTCATTATTCATGTATTTCATATTTCATGTAGCCGTTTAGTTGGTACTATTTTTATCCCTCTGTTCCCATTGTATCCCTCGAAAGTACGAATTTGGAAAAAAAATCTTTTATTTTTCGTGTCTAAGCAGTCAGAGGAATTTCATGACTCCAGCTGCGGTCATTTGGTTGGTACTATTTTTATCCCCTTTTCCATTTTAACCCCAAAAAAGTACGAATTTCGAAAAATCCGTTTATTTTACGTGTCTACGCAATCAGAATATTGGGGCTGAAACAATATTGGGGGTCGGTCATACATTTTACTCCACTAGCGTTCTGCTTGGGCCAGTAAAAGCGGTAGGAGTAAATTTAATTTTTGTATAGGGATGGGGACCGTAAAATCCCGTGGCATCACAATTGACCTCTTCTGGTCTAAGCGAGTCGGATGCAGACATTCTGAGAGTCCCAACAACCCGATTATACTCGGCAAAGTTTACTCAATTAATTTTTTTTGTAATATTAACAAACCGTTTAATTGAAATATAAAATATATAAAATTATTCCAAAATAACTCACCCGATCTGGCACCACTATCACATGAATTCAAACGCTGGCTCATGGGCGCATCGAAACTGCGAAATCTGGACACGTTCATGTTGTTGACGCCACCTATAACCCCGCCATTTCCACTTCCAACTCCAACTCCTCCGCCAACACCGCCCACATTGGCACTGCCGGTGCGGCTGAACTGTGACTTGCGAGATCGCCCCACAACATTATGACTCTTGGAGCGTTCAAACGATGAACGATCATGGTGCTGCGAACGTGGTGAATATTTATTGGCCACCGGTGATGTGGTGTGACCGGCCACACTGTACGAGGGCGGGGCTTCCTTCACCGATGTATTCAGATAGGCGGTAGTCTTTTGGGTCTGCGGCGATTGGGACGAGGCTAGCGAAGCGGCTGGTGACTGGTATTTGGGCGATGAATCTCGCGATCTCAGACTGCCACTGCTGCCGCCACCCGAGTCTTTTTTGCTCAGATAATTGGGTGAGTTGCCGGTGAGTGTGCTGAAGTTGGGCGAGCGATCGCGTGGCAGAGGCGCCGGCTTGACGGGCCTCTCCGTGAGATTGCCATCGAAACTGCGCGAGAAGGTCTCCACATAGGTGTCGGGCGGTGTGGGTCTACGATTGTCGTACTCAAAGCTGCGCGAGAACACCATGCCCTTGCTGTTGGGACCATTCGCGGCCTGCAGATTGCAGTTGTTCACAATCGCTTGCGGCTGCGGGGCAGGACGAGTGGCAATGGTGCGACGGCGATCAAAGGATTTCGGCTTGACGCTACTATCTTGGAAGGCAGGTGGTGGTGAGAGAATGGGAGTAATGGGAGGCGGGGATTCGTGGTCGTTGAGATTTTTCACCGGCAAGAAGCCGGGCCGTTCATTGAGTATGCTCGCCAGCTGCGGGTCGACAATCCGATAGCCCGGCCTCAGTGTCGAATCACGGCCATTGACACTGCCCCCCAGACGGGCCTCATTGCGCTGTATTAGCTCCTCCACTTTGCTGCTGACAAACTTCGGCGGCTCCACAATCGAGTGCTGGTGTTGCAGCAACGCCTGGCGTGTCATGTCCGAACGTCGGGTGTTGTCGATCTGTATCACCCGAATGGTGTTGCGCAAATCGCCATTCTGATGGCCATAGTTGGAGCGGCGATAGCCACGATTCTCATCATTGGTGCGCTTCGTATTCACCTGCACCCAGCCCGATTTATTCAAATAGATCTCCTCCTTGTTGGCGGGAGCCACCGATTTGCGCGAGGAGCCCGCATAGTAATGTTCGCCAAACAAATAGGTGGGCATGTGTAGGCCGGCACCACTCGAAGTGGAAGCACCAGAACCACCGCCTCCACCACCGCCGCCCCCACCCATGTGATAGTGCATTCTACGCGCTTCCAGTTTCTCGTTGAAACTGCGCGAGGATGCCTCTAGACTTTCACGGCGCTTGGCAACGTACTTCTGGAAGGCGGACAAATGCTGGAAATCGTCGGGATTCAAGGGTTTGTCGGCCGGACTGTGGGGATCTCTTAGCTCCGCGTGCTGGTGCTGCTGTGGACTTCCATAGCGACGGCTGTGATGTTTCGAGGGACTGGCCCGTAGTTTGGTGCGCCGTTTTTTCGGCGGCAAAGCCGGCAGCGGTAGGGTGCTGACGTCAATCTTATCGAGGGTCGAAGAGGAGAGTTCGTCGTTCTGTGACTCGCGGGTGATGGACTCACGCGTCAAATGGCTGTCGTCCGACTGGGCTTCACTCGAATCGAGACAGGAGTAGTCTTGACGCTGCAGCGTAGGTCGTTTGCCCTCACTTTCCTGGGACAGAGACGAGTGGAAAGTGGTTATCAAAGGAATCTTCGAAGGAGTGCTGCAAAACAAAACAGAAAGGCAAACCATTAATATATTGACAGGGAAGAGGAAATAATATTTAAATGAATTTGTAATGCAATGCAAATTTCATAAAGTGTATTTAAATAATTTCACATTTAAGGATTAACCCAATTTTTCCACGATGTTACATCCAAAGAATAACATTATTAATATTCATTGGAAATAATGCAAAAATAAAGCAGAAAGATTACTTAATTATCCCTTAATCCTCAAAGGATTATTTGATATCATTTTTACGACCTCCTCCGCCGCCTCGTCCTGTTCTGTGTGAAACCAATATCAATATCATGTGCTATCGGCAGATGTATGGTATAGGAAACACGAAACCTTCCGAAGTTTTACCCCCCACTGTTGTTTGTTGATTTTTTTATTTCGTTGCTTAATCCTTTTGAATGGATTGCGAGTATTGCACAATCGTCGTTGTGTATGATGTCATGAATATAAATAGAAAAATAAAATAATATTATTGTTTGAATGGGTTGGCGGTTCATAAATGAGTGTGAGTGTTGAAGTTTTTATTATACAATTTAAAAATAGTCCGGCATAAATGGACACGTGTTAATTATGTGTTGGAGTAGCAAATGCGGTGGATGGATGGTAACTTTTTCGCCGAGAATGAAGATGGCTTTTAACGAGGAGCCTCCGAGAACATTTCTTCGTTCACAGGAATTACGTGAGACAAAGGAGAGAAACCTGGCACAATTCAGACCAATAGTAATACTATCATCTATCTACAAAATATTTGAGAGGATTATGCACACCCAACTTCTAAAATACTTTGATGAAGAATCGTTGATATGTAGGACGCAATTTGGATATATTAAAAGTGGAGGGACTGATGAAGCAATTTTAAAGGTGGTAAACATAATATGTCGAGGTTTAGACGAGGGATCTTCAGGAGTAGCTGGAATATTTGATGATTTTAGCAAAGCTTTTTGGTTGATCACGAGATTTTGTTGCAAAAACTTATTTTTTATGGCATTCTAGATAATGATCTGCAACTTATCAGCAGTTATTTGTCAAATAGAGGAGACAATTTGTCCAAGTTGGAGAGGGAAGAAGTTCAGCACAGTTGCGGAGTACCTCAGGGTAGTATCCTTGGCCCGCTTCTGTTTATGATATATATAAATGATATAAATTATCTCGGTTTATTTGGATCTGTTGTTATGTTTGCAGATGATATAGCAATATTCTACCCTTAACAAGTAAGGAAAGGCTACAGTCGGGCTGGGCCGACTATATGATACACTCCACTTTCAATCCGAATACAATTCAATTCGGTAGAAAATTGAAAACGGGAAGAATTTTTGTATATTTCCTAATCATAGGCTGATATGACCTGACCCAATTTGTCAAATCGAGAAGAATATTTGTATCGGGACTATATCCAAACATGGAATGAAGTGTCTAACTTTCACAATAAGTTCTTCTTGTTGAAGTACAGGGTGATTTTTTAAGAGCTTGATAACTTTTTTTTTAAAAAAACGCATAAAATTTGCAAAATCTCATCGGTTCTTTATTTGAAACGTTAGATTGGTCCATGACATTTACTTTTTGAAGATAATTTCATTTAAATGTTGACCGCGGCTGCGTCTTAGGTTGTCCATCCGCTTAGTCCAATTTTGGCATTTCCACGTTTTTGAGTAACAGAGACCCAATTGGTGCGAACGGCGACGAATCGAAAATTGGTGGTCATCATTAACACTGGCCGATACAGCTGCGATATTTTCTTCAGTTCGCACTCTACGTAAGCGTGTTGGTGGTTTAATGTCCAACAATGTAAATTTGGTGCGAAATTTAGTCACAATAGCCCGAATAGCCGCTTCAGTGGGTCGATTAAACTGACCATAAAATGGAAGCGCGCAATGAACTTTCTTAACAGAGCACGCATTTGATAATAAAATTCAATAATTTGCAAGCGTTGTTCGTTTGTAAGACGATTCATGATGAAATGTCAAAGCATACTGAGCATCTTTCTCTTTGACACCATGTCTGAAATCCCACGTGATCTGTCACATACTAATGCATGAAAATCCTAACCTCAAAAAAATCACTCTTTATAACGTGTTATGCTCAATTTTAAGAAATTTTCTGAAAATACGCGGTTTCTGGGGGAACACAATTTGTATGGGAGCTATATATAAATCTGAACCGATCTAACACATTTTTACAACAGATGTTTCCAGTTGAAATATAAGGTGTTTTGCCAATTTTGAAGAAAATCTGTTGAAATATGTGGATTCTAGAGCGGAAAAATTCAAATTGGGAGCGAAATTTGTATGGGAGCTATATATAAATCTGAACTGATCTAACACATTTTTACCACAAGTGTTTCCAGTTGAAATATAAGGTGGTTTGCGAATTTTGAAGAAAATCTGTTAAAATATGTAGACTGTAGAGCGGAAAAATTCAAATTGTGAGCGAATTTCGTATGGGAGCTATATATAAATCTGAACCGATCTGACCTATTTTCGTCATAGGTGTTCCTAGTTTAAATATAAGTTGTTTTACAAAATCTGAAGACAATCTGATAAAATAAGTGGTTTCTAGAGCGGAAAAAGTTAAATCGGGAGCGAACTTTGTATGGGAGCTATATATAAATCTGAACCGATCTAACACATTTTTACCACAGGTGTTCCCAGTTGAACTACAAGATCTTTTGCCAATTTTGAAGAAAATCTGTTGAAGTATGTGGTATCTAGAGTGAAAAGGGTCAAATCGGGAGTGAAATTCGTATGGGGGCTATATCTAAATCTGAACCGATCTGACCTATTTTCGTCATAGGTGTTCATAGTTTAAATATAAGTTGTTTTACCAAATCTGAAGACAATCTGATAAAATATGTGGTTTCTAGAGCGGAAAAAGTCAAATCGGGAGCGAAATTTGTATGGGAGCTATATATAAATTTGAACCGATCTAACACCTTTTTACCACAGGTTTTTCTAGTTCAAATATAAGATATAAAACTAAAAATTAATTTAAAATGGGATGAACATATAAAATACGTAAAATCAAAAATTTCTTTCTTCTGCAATTGGAATAATATTCAAATTAAGGAAGAAATTGGATATTAAGACAAAGCTGTTGATTTATCAAGCGTTGGTCCATAGCCATCTTGAGTATTTGGTGGTAGTATATGGCCACAGCATGAGCAGTGAGTTGAAATCACTTCAAGCTGCTCAAAATAAGGATCTCAAATGTGTTTATAATTTGCATCTTCTTCTTGTTTATTTGTTTTGAGTGCTAATTGAAAATTGTCTTTGTTATAAACGTCAGCATTTTTGAACCTTTCAGAAAATCCTTGTACATATACGACAGCGGTTTATAGATTTTCGCCTACTTCTCCTTCTCTTTGTCATTTTTATGTTTTTTCATCTTAGTATGGTTTATTAGATCGTCGATGGTTTGTTTTGGGAAGTCATTTGATCGTAGAATTTTCTTGATTTTGCGTTCATTGTCATTTCCTCCCTTAAAATTAAAAATTTCGAAAAATCTTTTTTTGTAAAAGGACACATTACACTGTGCTACAAAAAAAAATGAAGTAGAAAACTCTGGACATTGATATTATTTTTCTTGTAGTTATTGTTGAGTAGAAGAACAATCTGTATTTCAAATTTTCCAGACACCCCCAAAATCTGTACTGTTTTTTTTTTGAATACCCGAATTCCCAAGGTGGAGAAAATGGGTTCCAAAATTGGAGATTTTTTTATTAAAATGGTCGCCATGCTTTTTACCACTTTTTTTTAATGAATTTAATTATTTTTCTTGGACCTCAATTCAATAATGAGAGATGTGAACTGTAATGACCAAATCTTGTATTTTTGCAAAAATTTTGTATTAATAAAAACTTCAGTAACTCAGTCAATTACTAATGGATTTTTAAAAACAAACCAGCATTTTACTATATTCTAAATGTGTTATTTAAGCAAATTTACAAGTGGTACTGTTACCAAACAAAATAATGTGCAAAAACATTGCCAATGTTGGAAAATGACAATTTTTTTTATTATTTCTTAAGTCGTTCTTAATTAAGCTGTATATCTACCAAAAGCTCCGGGTTTCTTATTCTTCGTCAAATCCAATAAGAAAGTGAAAATCGGTTGATAACCAACTGAGTTACAGGCTTATAAGTGTGCAAAGGACCGAAAACCAGTTTTTTTTACCCGTAACTCAAGATTTTGGGGGTGTCCGGCAAATTTCAAATACAGATTCTTGTTCAACTCGACAATACTTACAAAAACAATTATATCACTACCCAGAGTTTTTGGACTGGCACACAGTGTTACCCAGGCCATCACTAAGACTACATGGACCTAAAATTTTTATTCCAAAATCAACATGGATCTGCCCTTATGCGAATTCGCGTATTTTTTGTTTTTGGAAAAAATAAAAATAGTTTTTATCTTTTTGACGAGTTCAATCAACTCTCAATTAACTCTCTCTTAATCAAATATGTATGTGTTTATACACTCCACGAGAGTATTATGACTTTATGCATTTGTTTGGAACACCCAAAAGGAAACAAGATAGACCCATTGATAAAAAGTAAAAAACCAGACCCATTGATAAAAAAGTACGAAACCGGTTTGAGGGTGTCCGGCAAATTTCTACCCAGAGTTTTTGGACTGACACACAGTGTTACCCAGGCCATCACTAAGACTACATGGACCTTAAAATTTTTATTCCAAAATCAACATGGAGCTGCCCTTATGCGAATTCGGGTATTTTTTTTTTTTGGAAAAAATAAAATAAAAATAGTTTTTATCTTTTTGACGAATTCAATCAACTCTCTCTTAATCAAATATGCATGTGTTTATACACTCCACGAGAGTATTATGTATTTGTTTGTAACACCCAAAAGGAAGCAAGATAGACCCATTGATAAGTATACCGATCGACTTAGAATCACTTTTTGAATCGACTGAGCAATGTCCGTCTGTCTGTCCATCGAAACTTTGCACAACGAAGTTTTTCGGGATAGGGAAGAACGTATTTAATTTGAACAAAATCGGTTCAGATTTAGATATAGCCCCCACACGAATTTCACTCCCGATTTGACTATTTTCACGCTGGATAGCACATATTTTAACACATTTTCTTCAAAATTGGCAAAATATCTTATGTTTCCACTAGAAATACCTGTGGTGAAAACGGCTCAGATTTATATATATCTCCCATTCAAATTTCGCTCCCGATTTGACTTTTAGTGATCTAGATAACACATATGTTAACAGATCTTCTTCAAATTTGGCAAAATATCTAATGTTTCCACTAGAAACACCCATGGTGAAAATGGGTCATATCGGTTCAGATTTATATATAAATATATATTATATTTATATTCGGTCCCAGCTTGACTTTCACCCCCCCCCAAAAAACCACGTATTTTCAGAGAATTTCTTCATATTCCAAAAGTCAAAGACTCTCAAGACACCCCTCAACTTATACTATACCTAGCAAAGCCTTAAAGTATACTTTCAACACCTTTTTTAGAATTTAATCTACCCCCCAAATAAAAAACATACATTTTATATTTCACAATTCGTTTATAACCATTTTTCTCTACACATATGGCAACATTTTATCTCGTTAAAGTGTAAATAAATTCCCTTATGGAAAAACCCTATACAATAATGGCATTTAAGCCATAAATGCACAGCATTAAAAATTTCCTAAAATTCGCTAAACGTTGCATATTTATTCATGCTTAAATAGCGGAAAACGCGTTAACAAAATAATATTTTTTTATTTATAAAAAGCTGTAAAAACTGCTGAGCACTCCCTACCTCATCACCATGACAACTTATAAAGAGTGATTTTTTTGAGGTTAGGATTTTCATGCATTAGTATTTGACAGATCACGTGGGATTTCAGACATGGTGTCAAAGAGAAAGATGCTCAGTATGCTTTGACATTTCATCATGAATCGTCTTACAAACGAACAACGCTTGCAAATTATTGAATTTTATTATCAAAATGCGTGCTCTGTTAAGAAAGTTCATTGCGCGCTTCCATTTTATGGTCAGTTTAATCGACCCACTGAAGCGGCTATTCGGGCTATTGTGACTAAATTTCGCACCAAATTTACATTGTTGGACATTAAACCACCAACACGCTTACGTAGAGTGCGAACTGAAGAAAATATCGCAGCTGTATCGGCCAGTGTTAATGATGACCACCAATTTTCGATTCGTCGCCGTTCGCACCAATTGGGTCTCTGTTACTCAAAAACGTGGAAATGCCAAAATTGGACTAAGCGGATGGACCACCTAAGACGCAGCCGCGGTCAACATTTAAATGAAATTATCTTCAAAAAGTAAATGTCATGGACCAATCTAACGTTTCAAATAAAGAACCGATGAGATTTTGCAAATTTTATGCGCTTTTTTTAAAAAAAAGTTATCAAGCTCTTAAAAAATCACCCTTTAGCTTAAAAAGTAGGCTGTATTGTTGGATTTTTTAAACCAACTGTAAAATGCGAATTTTTATCGGCACATGTGGGACAATTTGACAATTTTTCTAGCGATTTTTTCCAGCAGAAATAAAAAAACGACTAGCGCGAATAAAACTAAAATAAAAAACAAATCCTAATAGTAATGGTCCGCAGATATGTATGCTATACATATATGTATATGTAGTTTGTAAAGCCTTAAGGTATGCTTTGACCAACCGACAACGAATTCATAAAATTGATGGTGCCTCTCTTTGGCACCATAAATTATATTTCCCACAACATATTTCCTAAATTGCATTGTATGACTTGTCATTTTGCTTCGCAATTCATCTCCTAACAATATGCAATACATTGTGGAATATTTAATGGCATTTGTATTGCAAAGAAAACATGTCCCCAATGTAGTGGGTCGGTCATTGTTGTTAGGTGAATGGCTTTGTGCTCTGCCATGTCTGGAGAAAACATTTTTATGCTCATTCCCTGGCGCTCAAAATTATGCTTTACTGTTGTGTAAACAATCATCTATTATAAAACCATTATTAAGAATTACTTATCATGAACGAAAAATCATTTTGTATTAGAAATGTGCAAAAAGAAAACGAGAACCAGCAACTTGCCGACACTCGTATGCCATTTAAATGGCGGTAAGTGCAAAATCATGTTGTATGTTCTTCTTCTTCGAAATCGAAATCAAATATTTAAGTGTCCTAAAAGTAGGCTTTGTTTGTTTTTGCGCTGTGATGTTGCTAAAAATAGCATAGCTGGAATGTGAGAGTTCATATGAGTACGAGGAGTACTTCATTGTCTGCATTGGACTGTCATGTATTTTAAAAAGGTCAAGAAAGATGGATTTTTGAGAGGGGGTAAGATATCCCTAGTGTCATATCTAGATAGATGTATGAAAATATGAGTATTAGACGAAAATTGATTTGTGTTGTTCTTCCCTGAAACATGGACTCTATACACTCAGAAAAAGTATGCCACGGATTAAGTAAATATGCACTAAAACTGAGGAAAATTGAACTTCGTATAGCGCTAAGGCAATAATTTCTCACATCAAGTACAAACTTTTCCTTGAAAATAGGACATGCTTTGAACTTGATTCCAGTTCAACTTTTCCTCAAAGCAAGTAAAATTTACTCAAACTGAGGACAATTTTTCTTCAAATCAAGCAAATCTTTACTTAATCTGAGGAAATTTTACTCAAATCAAATAAATTTATACTCAAACTGAGGAAATTATTCCGATTTTTCCTCAATCCAAGTAAATTGTTACTCAAACTAAGTAAATTTGTAGTCATGCCAAGTAAAATTATACTCAATCTGAGGAAAATTTTCGGATTTTTTTCCTTAAACCAAGTAAATTTGTACTCAGCCTGACTAAAATTTTCTTTAAACCAAATAAATTTGTATTCAGCCTGACTACGACTATACTGATAATTGAAATAAATTATTTCGCTTCAGAGTATGCAACACTCATATGAAAAATGACAACATGGTATAGTTCTCATTTCATCTATATAGTTTCATCTTACTCATACCATAAAGAGTTGCGATATTTCACTATGACTGCTGCGGAGGCTAGGCTGTGATTGTTTAGAGTAATATTTGAAGTACTTATGAAGAAAGTCTCGGCTAACGAACGAGAATTGCTTCTTAGACTACTATTCATGTATTTTTCTAAACACACTGAAGTATTTTGTATAAGTTCATTTATACTTGAATGTATAAGGAACATGGCATAAAATTAATTACATTTATTTACTTTATTTGAAGTAATAAACACATTTTTAAGTAAAAACTTCCTAAATGGATTTTTTTCCATACAAAAACATTCTGCATTATTTTCTTTCTTAGACGCTAGTAAATTTTCTTCCGCACAAGTACGAATATACTTAATTGTAAGAAGTTTTTACTAGACCCAAAAAAATGTTTTTAAAAATGTTTTACTCTATTTCGAGTATATGTACTATTTTTTCTGTCTTTGATATAAGGAAAGTGTACTCATATATATTTAATTTTCCTTCTAGTAACGAAATTTTACCTATACTGGAGTAAAATTGTTAAACTAAATTGGAGTATGGATTTTACTCAGATTTAAGAATGCTATTTTTCTGAGTGTAGTGGTTTCCTAATAAGTTCGGATGGAGGAAAATTGATTTGTGTTGTAGCCTGAAACGGAATACAATTAATGAGTTTTTTCTCTGATGGAGAAATTTTGTGAACTTCCCTGAATCAGAATACATTGACTCTACTGGGATTTTCTCAATGAAGGCGGGTAGATGTTGATACAAAAAATAACAAGCGATAAGATTGTATACGATGACTCTATTGCATAGATCTGACAGAATTTGAGAGTCTAGGTTATGCTGGCTTTGAGGAAATTACCTCAAGAAAAAAATTAACACTGTGCGACAGTCCAAAAACTCTGGGAAGTGATATTATTTTTCTGGTCGGTATAGACGACTAGAACAAGAATCTGTATTTGAAATATGCCGGACACCCCCCAAAATCTTGAGTTACGGATAAAAACTGGTTCTTTGACCTTTGCACACTTATAAGCCTGTAAGTTGGTTGGTCACCTACCGAATTACACTTTCTCATCGAATTTAAAAAGAAGAAACCTGAAGGTTTCGATATATACTATATGAGTCATTCCATGTCAAGCGGTACGGTTTTTGACCTCGATAGCTGTGATTGTTTTGAAAGTTAGTGTATATGTATTTTTGGAAATAAATATAGAATTTTTTTCACGAATTATGACCAATGAAGATTTTTAAACTAAATTCTGGTTGATTTTGCAAGAAAAAAAATCGTAAAAAATAGTAGCCATTATTCCACCACTTCCAAACACATCCAGTCACTAAAATAGAAATCTAAGAACAATACTTTAGAGTTGTCAAAAAATGAATAATGTCATACATGTTAATATTTACAAAATATTTGTGCAGTTATCATTTTACTTTTTGCTTCTACTCCTAAATTCTTTAAAATGTTGCATATTATTCCGCTTTTTGCATATCATATTTTATCATGTATTTGATTGCCGTGATGACGTTGGTAATAACTTTTCAGTATTTCCAAATTATTATTACTCGCATCCACATTTTATGACTTTATAATAAATAATCGTAAAAAATTGTGGTAATGATTTTTAGGAGTTATTAAAATGAGAGTTATTAAATGGCGAAAATATATGGCATGCTTTTAGGGGGGAGGAGGTGGCGATGTAGAATTTAAGTACTCCATTGAACATTAATTTGCACTTTAACGAGATAAAATGTTGCGAAATGTGTGGAGAAAAAAATGATTATAAACGAATTGTGAAATACAAAATGTATGTTTTTTATATCGGAGTAGAGTAAATTCTAAAAAAGGTGGTGAAAGTATACTTTGAGGCTTTGCTGTGTGTAGTATACTTTGAGGGGTGCCTTAATATTTCTTAAGTTTTCTGAATAAAGCTGTATGAGTCATTCCATGTCATGCGGTACGGTTTTTGACCTCGATAGCTGCGACTGTTTTGAAAGTTTCTGTATGTATTCTTCTTATAAAAATATTGTATACGTATTTCTGTAAAAAAATAAGAAATTTTTTTCACGAAAATATTTTTTTCCAAAAGGTGTGTTCATTCAATCGCCTGTAACTCCTTAAATAGCTGACCGATTTTAATGGACTATACCTTATTTTGAAGGCAATTTCAATTACTTTTAGAATATTTTATGAAGTGGAATGGTATAGCCGCATTGTATTTTTAAAGTTTTTACAATTTGTCTTGTCATTTATTTTGGTTCGAGACCATAGGTTGTGCCGAAGTCTTCAGCAGAACCCAAAATTAGCAAAGAAGGCAAAGTGAGACCTTTATTGTTGCAGCTGAAAGTTGACTGCGCAGTTTCGTTTTTACAATTTTATTTATTTTATTTTGATTTTCGAAATCATCATCATCAGATTTAATTTAATGATTTTTGCTGCAACTCTTTGGTTGGTATCACTTTTATCCCTTTTATTCAGCTTCCCCCTAAAATTAAAAAATCTGAAAATCCCTTAAAGTTGATAGTCTATGAGGTTAGAGACCAAATTGTACATCTATAGAACACTTTGGTTGGTACCTATTTTATCCCTATTTGTCCATTCCCACCTTAAACGTACAAATTTCGAGAAATCCCTTTTTCATCGCTTGTCTTACAGCAAGAAGATAGTACACACCCAATTTCACGATTTTAACTACATACATACGTTTGGTCAGGACGGTGCCACTGTGCACACACAATCAATTTCCATCGATGAAAAGTCGATAACTTTGATCTAGTAAACTTTTTTGAGTTTTGTAAAAAATCGAAATAAGACAAGGCGAGGATTTTTTAAGGTATTAACAATCTACGTGTTTAGAGGAATTTACATACCAAAATTAACGATCCTAGCTACAAAACCTTAGTTGGTACCATTTTTATCGCTTTTTGTCCTTCTCACCCCTTATAAGTACAAATTTTGTAAAATCCATTTATATTGCACTTCTATGTATTGAGAGGAATTTACATATAAAACATCACGATTCTGGGTGTAATATTTAGTTGGTAACATTTTTATCCCTCATTGTCCCGCGCACCCCTTAGAAGTACAAATTTCTACAAATTAAATTTACCTGCGCTTCTATATGGTCAGAGGAATTTACTTAACAATTTTCACGATTCTAGCAGCAATGCCTTAGTTGGTACCATTTTTATCCTTTTTTTCCCGCGCACCCCTTAAAAGAACAAATTGCAATTTTACTGCAGTTCTACGTGGTCAGAGGAATTTACATACTTATCCCTTTTTTCCCGCGCACCCCTTTAAAGTACAAATCCAATTTTACTGCAGTTCTACGTGGTCAGAGGAATTTACATACTTGGTACCATTTTTATCACTTTTTGTCCCGCTCACTCCAAAAAAGTACAAATTTCAAAAAAAAAAAAAATTAGGTTGCCCGTCTACGTGGTCGGGGGAATGCACACGCCGAATTTCACGATTCTAGCTACAATACTTTAGTTGGTACTAATTTTATCCCTTTTCGTCCCACTCACCTCTTATAAGTACAAATGTCGAAAAATTCATTTAGATTGCCCTTCTACGTTGTCAAGGGAATTTTCACGACTATAGCTGAAATACTTAAATCGGTACCATTTTATCCCTTTTTGTGCCAAGCAACCCTTAAAAGTATAAATTTCGAAAAATCCATTGTTACTGCGCTTCTACATGATCAGGTGAATTTACATATCAATTTTGACGATTTTAGCTGTAATACTTTATTTGGTACCATTTGTATCCCTTTTTGTGCCGCTAGCCCCCTAAATGTACAATTTTCGAAAAATCCATTTACGCTGCAAGTCTACGTTTTCAGAGAATTGTAAATACCGATCTTCACGAATATGGCTTAAATTGGTCCCATTTTTATCCCTTTTTGTCTCTTTCCTCCCTTAAAAGTAAAAAAATCGAAAAAATCCCTCTTTGTATAATCCCTCTGTTATAACTTCTATACTGATGATCGGAATATTCTGAAATTTGATATTTGGCAATGTTTTTATAGTGGTTACATTCAAGTGGAATAGGACGATATTGCCACACCCCTTGTGGTACCTCCCACACAACGTGGCATAAACTTTGGTTACAATAAAACCGATATAACATACATACGGGTAGTCAAAATCATTTGCAATTTGATATTTGAAAATGTTTTTATAATCACTTCACACAAAAAAATATTTACGCTTTAGCCACGCCCCTTCTTGTACCTCCCACACTATTGTCTCTATCGTAGGTAATATTAAATCATTTATAACTTATATACTGGTGCATTGAATACAAATGAAACAAATGAATTTTTCCATAACCTATTTTTGCTTTCATTTTTCATTGTTTTTATACCTAGTGTTTATGGACTAATGAAGAAATTATAATTTTTATGATTTTTCACTAAAAATCTTGCTGATTTTGCAAAAAAAATGGAAAAAAATTCGTAAAAAATAGAAGCCATTATTTCACCACTTTCAAACTCACACAGTCACTAAAATGGACATCTAAGATGACTACTTTAAAGTTTCATAAAAATTGATTAATGCAATCATTTCGAAAATCAAAATAAATTAAATAAAATCGTAAAAACTTTAAATATATTCTAAAAGTAATTGAAATTGCCTTCAAAACAAGGTATAGTACATTAAAATCGGAGTTACAGGCGATTGAATGAACACACCTTTAGGAAAAAATATTTTCGTGAAAAAAATTCTTATTTTTTTACAAAAATGCAAAATATATATATACAATATTTTTATAAGAAGAATACATACAGAAACTTTCAAAACAATCGCAGCTATCGAGGTCAAAAACCGTACCGCATGACATGGACAATGACTCATACAGCTTCATTCAGAACACTTAAGAAATATTTTTTGAAACAATTTTTAGTCATTTTTCAATGTTGGTGAAGTTTTTGCACATTATTTTATTTGGTAACCGTTCCACTTGTTAACTTATTTATAAAACACATTTAGTAAAGATTAAAACGTGGGCTTGTTCTAAAAAATCCATTACTAATTGACTGAGTTATTGAAGTATTTATTAATAGAAAATTTTTGAAAAAATTGTCTCTATCCTAGGTAATATTAAATCCTTTATAACTTATATACTGGTGCATTGAATACAAAACATAGACTTGATATTTGATTATGTTTTTTAAATGTGGAAGCTGGGATCATGTGACACGAACCTACTAGCACCTTCCACACAACTTAGTCTGCCCTACATAGAATTGTATTCCTATAACTTCCGTATATATGTTGTCTGAGAGGGAGGGAGAGTGAGTGAGAGTGAAGTCGGTTTAGCCGACTGAAGTTTACATATTCCGATAGAAAACTCTGGAGTAAATCGGAATATGTAAAAGCGCGATATCGGAAAAAATGTCAGTTACACCCTTTTGTATTTAAGGTAACATTATGTACATGTGTATAATTTCCACAGGCGAAGTACAGGACATTTGCTAATATCATGAAATAATGAAATATAATCCACAACAAAAAACGTGTTTTATTCAGTACAACTCATACATATCCATAAATTATGTAATTCAAGGAATTTTTTGACACATAACCATAAATTCCACAACAGCTCATTGCATTGTTTGTCCGCAACGAAATAAAAATATGAAAACCCAAATTGCATTTCACAGGAATTTTACAGAAACCGAAACACAAAAATAACTTATACGCACCGAACTTCAGTGAGAGTTGACCTTGAGCTAGCGCCTACAAATATGCACACACACAAAACAAACAAGCAAACCCTATAAGTATGCAGCAGGCGAATAATAATAATTTCCCAGAAACGAAGTAAATTTAAAACAAAAAGCCACACAATTAACATTTATGGAGCCCCCAAAAACAAATCAACTTGCAAAATGCTGACCAAAATTATATTTACCAAATCACAGTTTGTTTTTTAAAATTCAGCAAGGAATTCGCAGAAATTTCTGCTCTTCTATTAGGTTTCAATGTTTACCCGGGGCTTTTTTGTTCTCACTGCTATTGTGTGTGCATAAGTGTGTGTGCATATCATGAAAGCACTCGAAAAATGCTGAACTTGCCATTGTTGTTTGCTGTGTAGTGTGCATTTTTAAGTCAGTTTTTTTCTGATTTTTTGCGCCATTCGAACATGTTTGCAAATGCCTCCGCTGCTGCAGTGTAAATACTCCTACAGTGAGGACTACTTTTAGGCTGTTACTAGCGCTGATTAGCACTGAATTTAACACGATTTTGCACTTTGCGCTCATTTCAATGGTGGGGTATGTGTATCGGTTTCGACAAAATACTCTCGTGCTCGACACAATACCAGAGCTGCGCCTCTTTTTTGTTTGACAAACGCCATTGCGAAACTGCCTTTTAAGTGTTTTTGCGGATATTTATCCCGAATGTAAGCCATATATTGACGAAATACAAAGCCTACTTTTAGGCGTTGAAGTGGTAAACAGTTACAGTGACATTTACAAATAGACTCACGCAGATAGCTTTTAGCAACTCAATTCATTCCAAAACTGCAGAGAGATGCATTTTTCACTTATGGCGTGGTGGATTGGGCCAAAAATGTCCGAGCGATATAATAAAAAATGACAGCCCTTCTGTGTCATTATTATCTATGTTGTTCATCAATTCGGGAAAAAACCTGTTTAAGATAAATTGCCAGACTGTATTTTTTCTAGTGTACATTAGGCTGGGTCGCGGTCCATACAAATGGAAAAACAATTTCCATTAACCATTCCAAAAAATAAGTTTGGATTGTTTAATGATGATTTGCAAACTATTTCACTCCTAGATCAAGCCGTCTGTGAGCTAAACGTTCCTGAAAATACCCTTAAAAATCATGTTTTTTCTCGTGTATTTTTATACACTCATCGAGAGTATTATGTCTTTGTGCATTTGTTTGTAACACCCAAAAGAAAACAACATTGTTAAGTATACCGATCGACTTAGAATCACTTTTTGTCAGAGACGTATCAGTCAGAGACGTCGTTTTTCGTATTCATCATCATCATTATTTTATGTATCATTCGAAAGGTATTAATTCCTTCTATTTATTTTTCATAACACCTCTTACAAAAAGTTTCCAAGAAATATGAGTGTTTAGCCGTCACCTTGAAAAACCACAAAAAATCAATATAAGCGTCTAATACTACGACCAATGAGTTATTCCAAGACAAGAATAAAAATTTTTATTTAAAGTGCTTCCAAGGGTCTATCAATTCAGAAAAAAACTTTTGGACAAAAATGCTTCATAAAAAAATTACACGGGAAAACATGATTTTTAGAGGAGCCTTTAGCTCTCAGATGGCTTGACCCAGAGACGAAATATTTTTTAGATTATAATTAAAAAATCCAATCTTCATTTCTGGGGAGTGACTGCTGCAATTTATTTTAGTGAACCATCCTAGTGTATATATATGTTGCTAAAACAATTAATTCAAGTATGTGAGATTGTAATTTAAAACATGTTAATATAGGATGGACCATTTAAAATTTTAAATTTGAACTACCGATTACTTTGACTTTGAAATGTTATATTCATTTTTATTTTCAGTTCTATGTTTGACATTTGCAAGAGAGAAGAGATCGGCCTTCATGAAGCTCATTTTCATCATTTTCATAGGCAAAATTGACGCCTATGGGGTTCAGAGAACGCACACGTGACTATTGAGAAGCCAATGTATCAACAACGATTCACTGTTTGGTGTGGATTTTGGGTTGTACGGAAAAATTGGGTTGATCGAATGAGCTACTGCCGAGCCAGTCGTGGTAGTCATATGAATGATGTTGTGCTCCATTATTAAATGACAAAGTCCAACCTTTCCAATAAACCCAGAAATTTGAATAAATTATCAGCAATTTTTTATAGTCGATTCTAATTTAAAGTTTTAAATGGCCCCCAATGGATATTAAACCACCAACACGCTTACGTAGAGTGCGAACTGAAGAAAATATCGCAGCTGTATCGGCCAGTGTTAATGATGACCATCAATTATCGATTCGTCGCCGTTCGCAGCAATTGGGCCTCTGTTACTCAAAAACGTGGAAATACCAAAATTGGACTAAGCGGATGGACCATTTGAGGCGCAGTCAAGGTCAACATTTGCATGAAATAATCTTCAAACATTAAATTATATGGACCGTACTATCGATTCAAATAAAGATTTCATGCATTTTTCTGAATTTTATGTTTTTTTTTAACTTTCCTATAGCTTTTAAAAAATCACCCTTTACTTGTCACATTTTAATGTGCTATACCTTGTTTTGAAGGTAATTTCAATTACTTTGAAGTGGTATGTTATAGCTGGGTTAATTTTTTTAGAGTTTTTTACTAATTTATTTCTTTTATTTTGATTTTGAAATGATTACATTAATCCATTTTTTAATTTAAAATTTTAAATAGTGTTATTAAGCGTATTTTTTAGCGACTTTGTGAGTTTAGACGTATTGAAATGATGGGTTCTATTTTTACGATTTTTTTTTTTCAAAATATTTTTTGCCAATTTAACTAAATTTTTAATGAAAAATCATCAGAAAACAAGGCATGCAACTAATAAGAAATAACAGAAAAAGTAGACAATGGAATTTTTATAATTTTTATACCCTCCACCTCCAGAATGGGGGTGGTCATTCCTTTTGTAACACCTTGAAATATCGACCTGAGCCCTATAAATTATATATATTCTTGATCGTCATAAAATTCTAAGACGATCTAGCCATGTCCGTCCGTCCGTCTGTTGAAAGCACGCTTGTATCTAAATGAAAGGAGCTGCGACATCCAAATTTTACATAAATGTGTCTTATAGTCGTAGATCGGTTGGGATTGAAACAGGGCGAAATCGCCCCAAAGGGAAAATTTTTTCCCCCACAAGGACTAAAAACACCCATAATAATCCATAATATTTTGGAGTATTTAAGCCTATTTTATTCCTCTAGTACATTCTCTAAATATAAAAGTATTTTCCCAAATTCGTACTTTTAAGGGGAATAGAGGGATAAAAATGGTACCAACCAAACGCACCTGCACCTAAAATAATGATACGCAAACACGTAAATTGAACGTATTTTTCGAAATTCGTACTCTTTGGGGGTTCAAATGGAAAAAGGGCATAAATGAACTTAAAGGGGATCATGAAATTCGGAGTATACATTCCACTGACTGCCTAATCACGATAAAAAGGCTTTGTTTCAATTGACACAATGGGTAAATAGGGATAAAAATAGTACCAACTAAACGGCTACAGCTGGAATGATGAAATTCGGTTCGTAAATCCCTCTAATTGCGTAGACACGTAAAATAAAGAGATTTTAGAAAGTCGTACTCTTAAGGGGGTAAAATAGGAAAAAGGGGATAAAAATGGTACCAACCAAATGGCCGCAGCTAGAATAATGAAATTCGGTGTATACATTCCTCTGATTGCGTAGACACGTAAAATATAAGGATTTTTCGAAGTTCGTACTTTTTGGGCTTCAAATGAAAACAAGTAAAAACGGCGTTAAGTTCGGCCGGGCCGAACTTTTTATACCCTCCACCATGGATTGCATTCCACAGAGGTTGTCTGTTTTCGTAGAAGTGCAGTAATATTACAGGAAAATTTTTTTAATATAGCCAAACCAAAACAAATACAAATATTGAAAAAATAATTTTATAAATAAATATAATATTTTAATTATTTCAAACCACGCTTATAAGGCAAGGCTATCAATACGTCAATCCAAAAAATAATTATTCTTCTATTTATATTTTGAAAAATATTTTCAAAGCCATAAATATTGGTAGATAGTGGGTGCTACAGTTGGTTGTATTTCCATTCTATTTGAATTTCAAAAGTACAAATTTTGAAAATCCATTATCAGACGTACATAGTGCAAAATAACCTAACTTCATGATTCAACCAATTTTGCCGTAAAAGAAAATGTACGAAATTGGAAAAAAAACTTTTTATTTTGCGTGTCTATGCAGTCAGAGGAATGTATACACCGAATTCCATGATTCCATTTGGTTGGTACCATTTTTACCCCCTTGACGTTTCTACACAATTAGAATTTTATCATTCTAGTTGTAGTCGTTTAGTTGGTACTATTTTTATCCCTCTGTAATATTGTATCCCTTGAAAGTACTAATTTCGAAAATTCGTCTATTTTCCGTGTCTTCGCAGTCAGAGGAATGTATACTCCGAATTTCAAGACTAGCTGCGGTCATTTGATTGGTACTATTTTTATCCCCTTTTTTCATTTTAACCCAAAAAGTACGAATTTCGAAAAATCAGTTTATTTTCCGTGTCTTCACACTCAGAGGAATGTATACTCCGAATTTCATGACTCTAGCTGCGGTCATTAGATTGGTACTATTTTCATCCCCTTTTTTCATTTTAACCCCAAAAAGTACGAATTGTGAAAAATCCGTGTATTTTACTTATCTATGCAATCAGAGGAATGTATACACCGAATTTCATTATTCTAGGTACAGCCGTTTGGTTGGTACCATTTTTATCCCTCTATTCCTATTTTACCCCTTAAAAGTACGAATTTGGAAAAAATACTTTTATATTATGTATCTACTCAATTAGAGGAATGTACACACCGAATTTCGTGTTTCTAGCTGTTGTCGTCTAATATGTATCATTTTTATCCCTTTTTTTGCCATTTTTCACCCCCTACAAATAAGAATCACTTTATGGTGCACGTTTTTGCTATAAGGGGAATGCGCATACCAAATATCAAGTAAGTACAATCAGACATATTCAAAAAACATGCTTAAATACGCTAAAATATTAGGGATTATTATGGGTATTTTTAGTCCTTGTGAGAGAAAAATTTTTCCCTTTGGTCCGATTTCGCCCCATTTCAATCCCAACCGATCTACGACTATAAGACGCATTTATGGAAAATTTTAACGTTCTAGCTCCTTTCGTTTAGATGCTAGCGTGCTTTCAACAGACGGACGGACATGGCTAGATCGTCTTAGAATTTTATGACGATCAAGAATATATATACTTTATAGGGTCGCAGGTCGATATTTCAAGGTGTTACAAACGGAATGACAAAGTTAGTATACCCCCATCCTGGAGGTGGAGGGTATAAAAACGGGGAAAAATAGTACCAACCAAATGCCCGCAGCTAGAGTCATGAAATTCGGAGTATAGATTCCTCTGACTGCGTAGACACGAAAAATTAAAGGTTTTTTCCCAAATTAGTATTCATTTTTATTATTCATTAATTTTCATGAAGTTAGGTTATCTTGAACTTTGTACGTGAGAGATAATGGATTTTCAAAACTTGTACTTTTGGAATTAAAATAGGATGCTAATGCAACCTATAGTGTTGCAGCTTTTTTGAAGATTGCTGTCTTATATTTACATTTTGAATTGACTTGAAGTATTATTTCGATATATATATATGTACATTATAAACGTATTGGTAGCCTTGCCTTATAAGCGTGGTTTGAAATAATAAAAATTCTATATTTATTTATAATTTTTTTTTAATATTTTTTTTTGTTTTGGTTTGGCTATATTAAAAAAATTGCCTGTAATGTTACTGCACTTATACGAAAATGGACAGCCTCTGTGGAATGAAATCCATGGTGGAGAATATATAGAGTTTGGCCCGGCCGAACTTAACTTCGTTTTTACTTGTTTTCTGATAGCACACTACCAAAAATGGAAGTTTTTTTCATGGATTTTTAATTTTTTTTACATTGTGTTTATCAACTAATAAGAAAAATATCATTCTGATGATTTTTCATTGAAACTCTGGTTGTATTTGTAAAAAGTAATTTAAAAACTAAACCATTACCTTCGAAACAAAGTATAAAACATTAAAATCGGTCAATTATTTCAGGAGTTACAGGCGATTGAATGAGCACACCTTTCTGAAAAAATCATAATTTCACAACTATTAAAATGGTCACAACTTGTGAAAAAATTTTCTATTTTTTTCACAAATACGTAAACAATATATTTTTGAAAATAAAATGATTACAAACATTGTACCGCTTGACATGGAGTGACTCACATATATTTTGCCATAACTTTTTTACTTCAATGTTTGCCAAAAAAAAAAATAATTCAAATGTGTACTATTGTAATTTAAACCATCCATACATTTGATTTGGGCTTTAAATTTGGTCTATTATTGAATATTTCAGTTACATATATTCAACCATTTAATGTGACACATTAATTATTTAGCAGTGGTTTACGTATTGACAACTTAAAAAAAAACATAACTTTTATCAACAACCTAGAGATGTCACAATCCAAACCGAAGAAAACCGAAGTTTGAATGTAATACATTCGAACTCCAGCTATTTCGATCAAGTTTTTTCTTTTTAAGAAGGACATTTTTTTAGTTGTCATTGTCCGAGGAATAATATGATTTTATTAATCCTTCAAATGTTTATATTTTTACATTAACTCATAACAAATTTTACATATTATCATCAAAGGCCAACATTGTTGTGGAAATGGGCCATATTTAGGACCCCGCCAGACATGTATTAAAAATAAATTTACAGAGTGCATATTTATGTTAATTATCCTAATGTATGTTACGCATATGAGCTAGAGGGCAAAAAGAGCAAATTTGTCTTTCCCGGAAAAATGCCACAACCAAATTGCCGCGCACGCCAGACATAATTTTGTATTTATTTTTAATTTTTGCATTGGGTTTAACCACTGAACTGACTTTTTGACTGAAGTTTGGCATCATGTAAAAAATACAAATTAAATCTTTAAATGTTGAAAGAAAAGGAAGAATGAAACTGTTGCTTTAATACTGGGTTTTCCAACAAGAGGTGTTATTTTGGTATTCGAAGAAAAATGCAATTTTTTGAGATAAATGATCGGATGTTTATTTCATAATAAAGAAGAAGGTATGCCGTTAATAATGAAAAACAACATCAGCCAAATGGCCACCACGACCACGCTTACAGGACCTTATCCTTTTCATGAAATTTTCCATAACCAAATCGCAAAGTGGTTGCCCTATGTCCTCGATAGCCTATCTTTGAGGTCTTGAATCGACGCTGGGCTGTTGGCGTAGACCTTATCTTTCACGTGGCTCCAAAGGAAGAATATCACAAAATCTCGGTGGCCAGTTGTGATCGGTCCGGAAACTTTTCCCGTAAAAGAGCAAAGGCTTCGTCGCTTGTGTGGCACGTAGAGCCGTCTTGTTGAAACTAAACTTTGTCCAGATCAATACCATCCAACTCCGACCATAAAAAATCATTAATCATCTCTCGATAGCGCAATCCATTCTCCCTAACTGTTGATCCAACCTCATTTTCAAAAAATTAAGGTCCAATAACCCCGCCGGACTATAAACCGCACCAAACAGTCACACGATGAGGATGGAGAGGCTTCTCAACAATAACTCTAGGGTTTTCCGAGCCCCAGATGCGACAATTTTGCTTATTGACGTAGCCACCGAGGTGGAAATGGGTCTCATCAGTCAAGATGATTTTTCGATGGAATTCCGGATCATTATCATTCATGAATTTTAATAATTTCAATGCGTTGTTGAGGCGTGTATTGTTCCATTTTTAGTAATGGCGTAGTTTCTACTTGTCAAATGTCAAAAAATAAAAGCTTCAAAAGTGACAGCTACCGAAATACCGGGTGATTCAAAATAACACATCTTGTTGGAAAACCCTGTATATACTGACGATTTTTGAGTACAGATGTTCTCCAGATAATTTGGCCCATAAATTGTGCACATCGGTTTAGATGTATATTTTGTGGTCTGCGGTATGTTCTCTGGCAGAGGCAAATCTTATTATAATTGTGAAGCAGATAAATGCGCTATTTATAAAAAAGTTATACCATCTTGGAAAGGGGGACGCACGAGCTTCAAAAACACTATGCAACCGAAAAAAAAAAACAATATTGTGTCCGAGACTCAAAAACTAGTATTTCTTTTTAAAATCAACACAAATAAAATTTATGGATATATTTTTTAATTTTTTACTAAAATTTTAAATTTCGTCGAATATACATTCAATATTTGTATTATTATTTTGGCAGTAGAAGTACGATCATGTTCGGTTATACGTTAAACAGAAAGTTGAGGTCAGAGCTAGTTCAGAAACACAAGGTAAAAACAGCAATGAAAAATGGAAACATTATTTTTCCATTTCCAAAATCGAACCGTTTGGCATTGAATAACTCATATACTACGACTGATAAATTGCTTATAACTCGTGAATATTTTTTTATATGTCTTCTGGAAATTTTACGCAAAATAACCGTTTACCGAACTTGATAAATTTAAGAATTAGATTTTCCAACTAAGACGAAACCGGTTCCCTTTAAAAAGTGACGAGAAACGACATCTCTATACAACCCAGCAACGACAACGAAACAGTTTATGGTGCATAGTATTAAATTTGTCAAAAAAAGTTCAAATGAAAAACGTGAAGTCCATGTTTGAAAAAAAAAAAGATATTTGATACAAATTAGTGTGTTCTACAAAAAGCGAATTTCATTGGAAACCCATTGTGGTCAGCTAATTGGTTTTTGGAATTATGATTTTCAGTACATTTACGGGGAGATAGAGCGATAATGTAGTTTTTGTAGGTTAATATAATCAACAAGTTTATGAGACAATCATGTTTAAGCTTAAAACATTTATTTGTGTGATGTATGAATATTATTAACTTAACCTTTAGAACTTTAGCGTGTGATGAGAAGGGGCATTCCGGGGGCGAAATAAACTCTGATATATCCTTTCAATTAAAGTTTAATCATACCCAGTGATGCACATCTAAATTAATATCAATCATACACTCAGATGTCCTAGAACAAAATTAATAACAATCATACGTTTAGTGTTTCTGCAGCCAAATTATATCAATCATACGTTTAGTTGCCCTAGAACAAAGTTAATATCAGTCATACGTTTAGTTGTCCTAGAACAAAGTTAATATCAATCATACGTTTAGTAAGACAACTAAACATGTGTTGCTTTCACTTTTAACATTTTCATAAACAATATATTATCTAATATTTGGTTTAGTGTTTCTGCAGCAAAATTATATCAATCATACGTTTAGTTGCCCTAGAATAAAGTTAATATCATTCATACGTTTAGTAGGACACCTAAACATGTGTTGCTTTCACTTTTAACATTTTCATAATCATCAGTATCAATATATATTTATGTAATTTTTGCCCCTACATGAGATGTGATGATCTCTTTTTTAATATCAGAATACTTCAATAAATTCGTTTAATTAAAGTTAATATGTAGTTCTAATTAATCATACGCAGTGATGCACATCTAAACAAATATCAATCATACACTCAGATGTCCTAGAACAAAATTAATAACAATCATACGTTTAGTGTTTCTGCAGCCAAATTATATCAATCATTCGTTTAGTTGCCCTAGAACAAAGTTAATATCAGTCATACGTTTAGTTGTCCTACAACAAAATTAATATCAATCATACGTTTAGTAAGACAACTAAACATGTGTTGCTTTCACTTTTAACATTTTCATAAACAATATATTATCTAATATTTGGTTCGGAATTTTTGCCTCTACATGAGATGTGATGATTTTTTAACATCAGAATACTTCAATAAATTATTTTAATTAAAGCTTATATGTAGTTCTAAATAATCATACGCAGGGATGCACATTTAAATTTATATCACTTGTCCTAGAACAAAATTAATATCAATCATACGTATAGTTGTCCTACAACAAAATTAATATCAATCATACGTTTATTTGTCTTCGAACAAAATTAATATCAATCATACGTTTAGTAGGGCACCTAAAAATGTGTTGCTTTCACTTTTAACATTTTCCTAATCATCAGAAACAATTTTTTTGTTTGCTTAAACATAGGGCGTGATGATCTAATCTCATAACACTTCAAACTGCCGCTACAATAAAACATTGAAGCTTTTTAGGTGCTTTAAAATATTGTCAATATTCAACAATATATTCAGTATTGAAATGTACATTAAAAACATTGCCTATTTTTGGGGGCTGCAAAGTTATTACAATTTCAAAGACAACGTAATGCCAGACTTGACTTGATCGACTGAAAAAGCATAAATAATTTGATAAACCAAATATGAAGGAACGACTCCATCAAAGGTTGCTCTAGAGAATAAATTGCTTTGGTTAAAAAAAATATTGCTATTATCCTTTTTGTCGTTATGACACAAGCTTTGTGTACAATTCTAATGAATTTTGTTATAAAAATTATAGCATATATTAAGGCTTTATTTGTGACGAACATATTTTCAGGCGTCTCTCATGCCTCACACCTCTTTGTTACGGCTTCTTTCTTTCCTTATCCTGTGAAACAGCATTCATGAAAATTATGTATATGTACTTCACAGGCATTACACATATATTTTTTTCTCTTTTCAAAAGTACATGCAGAAAATGGAGATGGAAAAATAAAGACACAAAATCATCAGACCCTATCAGACAAAATATCAACAACGGCAGCAAAAGGAACGAGCACATAACACGGAGCTGAGACTGCCGCATCGCTTATGGAACGGAAACAATTTCAAAGGCAATGGCAATGCCACCGACTGACTGAGTACCGATGGCGGCGGAGTACTTATTCCGCAAATCCATTGTAAAAATTGAAAAATATATCTACAAAAAAAAAAAAAAACAAATAAACTGTGAGTTAACATTTAACACAAAATGTGAGTGAGTGAGTGACATAAGGTTGAAGAAGTCATTGACACCAGACACTGTGACTACGTTAATGTGGATGTGAATGATACGAGCAAAGCACACATTCATGCCCTTCCGACAGACGAACACGCCAACACACACATTCTCTATGTATTTTGTATATGTACATCCTTTTATAGGATTATATGAACTCAGCATCCACTATCCCTAAAGCTTTTTGCATTACCAAGCCCGCACAGTGGGTCTAAAATAACTATTAGTAATTGTTATGTATTTACTTTATTAACAATTAATTAATAATTAAATAATTTAAATTAATAGTTAAAAAATATTCAAGAGTGGCAAGCGGGCTTTATAACAAGTAAATTTATGGGCACGCAGTTTCGGAACAGGATGAGCTACAGAGCTTCATTGTTGTTCATCTAGGACGTGATTTTGGTGACATTTTCCTGATATGGATTTTCTAATTGTCAAAATAGGTACATGCCCTGATTTTCAAAAAATATATATAATTGTTTATACTTTTATTTACACTAGTTTTACAAAAATTGTAAAATAAAAAAATAATTTGTTTGCTTGTAAAAACTTAAGAAATATTTTTTTCTTTTTTATTTTTTAACTTTTTTAGAAATTTTGATAAAATAAATTTTATAACAAAGTTATCGTGTACACCAACCGGCAGACGGACGGACATGGCTCAAACGGCTTAAAAGTCTTGAAACGGATTTGGTCCCATCATACTTAGGGGTTTTTTCTATCCCAAATGATATATACCCTCCCACTCTATAGAGTGAGTAGGAAAAGAAAATTGTAAAATAAAAAAAATAAATATTTACCTTATTTATTTATTTTATAAACAAAAAATAAATACGTATCTTATTATTAATTTTATTAAATTTACTTTTCTTATTAATTTTTTATAAACAAAAAATAAATTTTCGATTTTCTGGGTTTACAGAAAATTGTAAAATATTAATTTTGTACTTTTTATAAATTTTCATAAAATAAATTGTATTCAAAGTTACTCTACAACGATTATAATTAAAATATGCATATTGTAGAAATATTTAAAAATTACTAAAATTAAATTTCTAGCAAAAATACAACATTTTTTAGATTCAACAAAAATACCTGAAATTCATCAAAACTGATAAACACGGTAAATAATTTGAAACACATTTTCCCGACTATGAGAATCCGGCTAGCTTTACAATAAATTGTAAAATCTAAAAAAATATAAGTTTTCATAAAATCAATTTTTTAAATTTATTTTTCTTATTTATTTTTTATAAACAAAAATTTATAAAATCTTAAAAAATATTTTTTTTTAATTTTTCTTATTTATTTTTTATCTTTTTTATAAATTTTCATAAAATATTTTTTTACTTATTTTTCTTTTTTATAAACACAAAATAAATATTCAATTTTCTAGTTTTAGAGAAAATAAATAAATTTTATTATAACAATTATATTGGAAAATGTGAATATTGTAGAATTAATTAAAAATCACTAAAATTAAATTTGAAGCAAAAATACAAGTTTTAGAGATCCAACAAAAAAAAACCTAGAATTAATTAATACAGATAAACACGGTAACAAATTTTGAACACATTTTCCCCACCGGCTATTTAATTGTAAAATCTTAAAAAAAAAATTTTGTTATTTTTTTTTTAATTTTGATAAACTAATTTTTTTATTTATATTAATTTTTTATAAACAAAAAATTAATATCGGTTTTCTAGTTTTACAGAAACTTGTAAAATCTTAAAAAAATATTTTTTAAATTTTTTATTTACTTTTTGCATTTTTCTAAATTTTATAACATCAATTATGATATGCTTATTGTAGAATTTGTAGCAAAAATGCTATGCAAGTTTTTGAGAAATAAATATTTATTATAGAGGCCGGGTTTGATGTTGAAAAGTCGCTGCGAAGCCACTTGAAAAGACTTTTGACATGGTCGAAATCATGATCGTGGTAGTCTGCAGCCAAGTAATAAATGTCACCATGCCATTTGTAAATAAATTTGCATTCTTTTAAATAAAGAAGCAAAATGGTCTTGAGCCAGGACAATATCCCAGTTCAAATCATTTATTAAATTAATTTTTATTATAAACAAAAATTAAATATTAAATTTCCTAGTTTTACAGAAATATGTAAATCTAAAAATAATATATTTTTTTTAATTTTTTATCTTTTTTTATTATTACTATTTTATCTGTTTTGTTTTTTATTAGTTGATCTTTTCTTTTCATAGTTTTTGTTGTAATTCTTACTCAGGTTCGAGATCATGTGTTTTTTGTCACACACTTCTTTTTAAAATACTTTGTTTTCTCTTTAAGAAAACAAATGATCTCGAACCTGAGTAAGAGTTACAACAAAACTATTTTGAATCTTTCTATAAACTTTCATAAAATAAATTCTATTACATTTACTTTTCTTATTTATTTTTTTTATAAACAAAAAATAAATCTCAGATTTTCTAGTTTTACAGTAAAATGTAAAATCTAAAAAATATATTTTTAATTTTTGTCCTATTTATTTTTTTAAATTTTCATAAAATAAATTTCATTATTAGTTACTCTATAACAATTATAATTGAAAATCACTAAAATCAAATTTGTTTATTGGTTTTACTGAAATTGAATATCCCTTAGGATGATCGTAGATGACGATCAAAATATCGGAAAAGAATAAATAAATAAAACAATTTAGAAAAACTAAACATCAGTTTTTTGATTTGTTCATCACCTCAAGCCAAACTATCCGGAAAAA
Organism: Polietes domitor; assembly: GCA_947397865.1. NCBI lineage: Eukaryota > Metazoa > Arthropoda > Insecta > Diptera > Muscidae > Polietes > Polietes domitor. The sequence goes on along the minus strand of OX377621.1, from coordinate 28,316,564 downwards.
TGGAAAATAAAGGGTCAACTATACATAAAATATTACAAAATATTTTTTTTATTTTTTATCTTTTTATAAATTTTCATAAAATATTTTTTTACTTATTTTTCTGTTTTTATAAACACAAAATAAATATTCAATTTTCTAGTTTCACAGAAAATGTTAAAATCTTAATCCAATAAATTTTATTACAACAATTATAATTAAAAATATGCATATTGTAGAAATAATTAAAAATCAATTTTAGTAGCAAAAATATATATTTTTTTTTAAATCCAACAAAAATACCTACAATTCAACAAAACAGATAAAATGGCAAATAAAGGCAATCATTTCAGTAAAAAAATAGATTTTGGGAACTTAGTTGTTTTTTTGTATGAAAATTTATAAACGATAAAAAATAATATTTTACTATTTCCTGTAAAACTAGGAGTATTTTTTTAAAACTACCTTGTGAATAATACTTTACTTTCGATCCGCCCTAATGTATACAATTTCAACAAAATTACCTAAAATTCATAAACAGAAAAAAGGCAAATAAAGGCATGTGTTCCAAAATTTCGAACACATTTCCGCCCGGGAATTCGGCTATTATTTTTACTTTTCAATTATCTTATGAAAAAAGCTTTACTTTCGATCCGGCCTAGTGTCTACAATTTCATATTTTTTGAAAATCGGCAAATGTAGTTTATTCTTTATTATATATATAGAAAAAGTATACTTTTGCAAATGACCATTTAAATCGAAAAATATTGGCTAAACTTCTGTTCCGTTTCAATTATAATAAAAAATATAAAGATTATTAAAAATATAAAATACATATATTTAAAACTAAAAAATTTTAACTAGCTTTGCTTGTTTCGAACCACTGTACACCGCTAGCCATAGTGCTGCCAACATTGTCATTGCCACTGGCATTTGCCATTCACCATTCGCCACCTGGTTTTCTGCTAGGTGTGTGTGATTGCCGCCTGGATGTTGCAAAAACAAAAATAAAACCTGTTCTTTTAAAAGTTTCCAGCCAAAAATTGTTGCCAGAACTACTGCTACTGCTGTGTGTGCTTCCGGAGGCGCGTAGCCAGCTTGCCTTTCCTGTAGACACATTCCTCCTAGTCGGTATCTCGGTTTGGAAGTGTTAAATTTACATAGAAATGCCATCAATGTGAATGAGCTGGTATTTTGGTAATACCATCCATCCCATCCGTGTGTGCGTTTTTCGGAGGCACAATAATGTATTAGCCTGAAACTATTTGATGGTGGGAGCTACATCGACACCCCATCTCCTCCATAGCATAGCATTGCATTGTGCTGAGGCTCATTTCATTCAGCTGAGTGTTTGCCAAACATTAGGCCACGTACGAGTATTTCGATGTTACGTTTAACGCTTTTAGTCTGGTATTATGCTCGGATACAATGCAGCAATTTTAACAAGATGTATTAATCCGAACGTGGAACAGTCACGTGAAAGTGGTGGATATCTGAATGAAAGATCATCACGTCAAGAACACTTTATGTCCAAAAAGGTTTACTCATTTGAAGTATTCCTGCTTTTGTTTTGAAACAAGTTGACGTCCTGAACATAAACACATTTTTTAATTTAATTTTATTTCGCGCCATAGTCTGTATGTAGCTCTATATTTATATGCATTTTTAGAAGTTTCACTAAAAACTACTCATTAGTTTTCCATGATACCAACCAAACCGCTGCCGCTAGAATAATGAAATTCGGTATTTAAGTTCCTCTGACTGAATAGACGCGCAAACAAGTGGGAAAAAAGGGATAAAAATGGTACCTACCAAATTTCTGTAGCTGGAATTATGAAGTTCAGTGTGTAGGCTCCTCTGACTGTATGAATGGTTGTGATTGTAACTGCCTAACACATAATCTGGCAATAATAATTTACTCCGATGGTTGCGGTTACCAAAACCGTAACCACATTTTGTCGAAATTATCAATAGAAAACAAACAAAATCATAGGACAAAAAACTTGTAGAAAGGACACGTCATCTGTGTGTGGCCTGTGTGTGTGACAGTGGTCATGCAAAGATAGAGTTTAAGCTGAAAACCCAGACCATATATTTTCCATACGAAAATATCAGGGTAACCAAAGATGCCCACAAAACATTTTGATGTATTTCCCTTAAAGAGTGATTAAAAGAAACAAGGAAAAATACCTGGCTGAGCAAAAAAATTATCCGACAGTATCTCAATCTCAACTAAGATCTCATTTATATTCGCCAATGAATTTTGAATAGAATAACATTTATTTTTATTTTTATTTTTATTTTTATTTTTATTTTTATTTTTATTTTTATTTTTATTTTTATTTTTATTTTTATTTTTATTTTTATTTTTATTTTTATTTTTATTTTTATTTTTATTTTTATTTTTATTTTTATTTTTATTTTTATTTTTATTTTTATTTTTATTTTTATTTTTATTTTTATTTTTATTTTTATTTTTATTTTTATTTTTATTTTTATTTTTATTTTTATTTTTATTTTTATTTTTATTTTTATTTTTATTTTTATTTTTATTTTTATTTTTATTTTTATTTTTATTTTTATTTTTATTTTTATTTTTATTTTTATTTTTATTTTTATTTTTATTTTTATTTTTATTTTTATTTTTATTTTTATTTTTATTTTTATTTTTATTTTTATTTTTATTTTTATTTTTATTTTTATTTTTATTTTTATTTTTATTTTTATTTTTATTTTTATTTTTATTTTTATTTTTATTTTTATTTTTATTTTTATTTTTATTTTTATTTTTATTTTTATTTTTATTTTTATTTTTATTTTTATTTTTATTTTTATTTTTATTTTTATTTTTATTTTTATTTTTATTTTTATTTTTATTTTTATTTTTATTTTTATTTTTATTTTTATTTTTATTTTTATTTTTATTTTTATTTTTATTTTTATTTTTATTTTTATTTTTATTTTTATTTTTATTTTTATTTTTATTTTTATTTTTATTTTTATTTTTATTTTTATTTTTATTTTTATTTTTATTTTTATTTTTATTTTTATTTTTATTTTTATTTTTATTTTTATTTTTATTTTTATTTTTATTTTTATTTTTATTTTTATTTTTATTTTTATTTTTATTTTTATTTTTATTTTTATTTTTATTTTTATTTTTATTTTTATTTTTATTTTTATTTTTATTTTTATTTTTATTTTTATTTTTATTTTTATTTTTATTTTTATTTTTATTTTTATTTTTATTTTTATTTTTATTTTTATTTTTATTTTTATTTTTATTTTTATTTTTATTTTTATTTTTATTTTTATTTTTATTTTTATTTTTATTTTTATTTTTATTTTTATTTTTATTTTTATTTTTATTTTTATTTTTATTTTTATTTTTATTTTTATTTTTATTTTTATTTTTATTTTTATTTTTATTTTTATTTTTATTTTTATTTTTATTTTTATTTTTAGTTTTATTTTTATTTTTATTTTTATTTTTATTTTTATTTTTATTTTTATTTTTATTTTTATTTTTATTTTTATTTTTATTTTTATTTTTATTTTTATTTTTATTTTTATTTTTATTTTTATTTTTATTTTTATTTTTATTTTTATTTTTATTTTTATTTTTATTTTTATTTTTATTTTTATTTTTATTTTTATTTTTATTCAAAAATACGTATAAAATATTTGTATGACAAGAATACTACTTAAACTTTCAAAACAACCGCTGCTGTCGAGGTCAAAAATTGTACCGCTTGACATGGAATAGCTCAAGATATTTCAGTTAAACAACTCAGATAATTTCAATAGGAAATTCGTTTAATGATTTGAATCAAAATATTTCAGTTTTTGCTTTTCCTGTTTTTGAGTAGTTCTAAGAAATCTTAAATGGAAAACAGCTCAATCGACCGTCTGATTGAAGATTGAGAATTACCATACATACTCAATTTAATTATGAATGAAAAGAAGAAAAAAAAACTAACAAATTCAAAATATTTCGAAACATGAATAACAAATTGAAGCAATTCATAAAAATATTGGTGGTCTATTGGTGGGTGTATATGCTCGCTTCAGAGAGAAGGAGCAGAAAGCAGTTGTACACATTGCTTGCGGCAAAACACAAGAGCATAGAAATCGAAAAACACATGAAATTTAGTTCATTTAGATTTTGTGTATGGCAAATGTTGAAGTGTTTAATTCAATTTGTGTGAGACATACTGCAATCCAGTGTGATTGTGGTTGATATTAGAAATTTCAAAATATTATTCACAAAGTCTTCATGGCCACATTCAGTAACCTTCAGAATTATTCATGATGAATTATTCTAGTCTGTCTGCTCTTAGTTTTTGTTCATTTTTCCCTCCACTCGTACCTAGTTGAATGAAAAGAAAATTACTTGGTATCATCGAGAAGGGAAAGTTTCATTTCATATGCCATACCTTTAGCCTTAAAAATTGATTTATACGTGTCTTAAGAAAAAAATCTTTTTTTTCACAAAAATTTAAAATCCTGCAAACAAGGGTATATTCAAATCCTTGTATTTTGGATTCGGTTGAATCAATTTTAAAGTTTTTTTATTTGAACGGTCATCAGACGTAATACAATTATATTTATGAACAACATTTAATAATTATTAATTTTGGTATCGTTTTTTTAAAATGATACATCAATTGATTTCGAGGGACTATATCGCCATGCGACAATTTTATATTTTTTCATAGGAGCTGAACAGGACCATATATAGGTCCTGATTCATTAGAATCGGCTTTAAAAAATGTACTAATTATTTATTAAAATTTCTGGTTTTATTGGAAAGATTGGACTTTGCCATTTAATAATGGAAAACAATATCAGTCATATGACTACCACGACTGGCTCTGTAGTATCTCATCCGATCAACCCAATTTTTCAGTACAGCCCTAAACCCACACCACACAGTGACTCGTTGTGAATGCATTGACTTCTCAATAGCCACGTGTGGGTACTCTGAACCCAAGATGCGGCAATTTTGCTTATTGACATAGCCACCGAGATGAAGTTGAGCTTCATCTGAAAACACGAACAATTCCTTGATACTTTTCTATAAGTTTGCGTTAAAGACTCATTACTTTGGAAGTAAGTTTTCCCAATTTTGTTCGAGCGTATAACGTCCCAAATGTCTTTTTATCATTCCAGATCATATCTTTCATAATTTTTGTAGCAAAAATTATAAAAAAGCCATTTTAATAAGAAAAAATTTCCAATTTTGGATCAAATTTTCCCCACTTTGGGAATTCGGTTTTTTTTTTTAAATTTCATATTTTTGTATTTAGTGGACGTCCATTCAAAATACTTTAAATTTTCTCCCTTTCACTACAATAGACTGTAGATAGGTTTAAAGATTTTCCGTTTGCGATCCACACTAATATATAATTTATTAACACTTGAACTTAAACTATTTACAACAAATAAACTAAGGAACAAGTTCTTCTAGTTCCAAGCCTAATTTGAATAAACTCTTATAATTAATGATCACAGAAACATTAAGTCCATCATTGTATAGTGTGAGTGATATTAATAGCAGGGCAGTTATTAAATATTATTAAAATTTGAAATTTGCAATTCATTTAATTAGCTTCTCACAAAATTGCATTTGCAACAACTGCTGCTGCCACTTGCCACTTGTAACATAAATACATGCATGCATACAGGCATATATGTATGCATGTATATTGTACAAAGTACATGACTATTATTGTAGTCGGAATTTTGTGGGCTTTATGAGGGTAATTAAATCTGGAAACGAAGTGGAAATTGTAGTTTTAGAACTGCTTCATTACGTTGTCACCACATGCGGCACACACACCAACATTCACAATTTACCCTTGCACGTGGGCGAATGTTCCACAACAATTATGACAAAATTTGAGGCAGACATTCGGAAATGTAAGTTTTTAATTTTTGGAGAAACCAAAACCAAAATTGTAAAATTCTATATGGGTGGTCGATTATAAATAAATTAATTAAATGCTTCACTTGACTTTAGAAATAGAAAAAAATTACTGTAGAACCATGTACATAGTTATGGTCACTGCGCTCATTTTCAGTGCTGTTTTAATAAATAATTATAATTAATTATTAGTGAAATAGTGACAAAATTCAATTAATTTTAATGGCAGCGGAAGGACCAACAAAAATCACAAAATAGAGAAATTCAACGTAGAAATTTCGAAGATCTTTAAATTTAAAGTGACCATAGTCGATACCATGAAAAATTCTTGATGAATTATATCCTGGAATCCGAGATGAGTTATCCCCCACACTTGATATACGTATTAGGATGGGTCACGAAAATAAATTACAGCGGCCACCCCCCCCCCCAAAAATGAAGATTGGATTGTTTAATGATGATGTGCAAAATATTTCGTCACTGGGTCAAGCCATCTGTAAGCTAAACGCTCTTGAAAACACCTCTAAAAATCAAGTTTTTTGCGTGTAAATTGGATTTTGTTGGATTTTTGTGCAATTTTTTTTTCTGAACTAATAGACCCTTGGAAGCACTTTAAATAAAAATGTTTATTATTGTCATAGAATAACAAAACATTAGTCGTATTATTGGATGTTTAGATTGATTTTTTGTGGGTTTTCAAAGCGACAGCTACAAACTCATATTTCTGGGGAACATTTTGCAAGAGGTGTAATGAAAAGTAAATGGGAGGAATCAATACCTTTCGAATGATACCTAAATGATGAATAACGGACGAAAAATGAACTCACTGACTCCATTTTTGTGAAATAATTTAATGTAGGCCAAAATGTTCAAACACTTTTTACAAAAATGAGCGCTGCAGCGTAAATTTCATTCAGATGTTCATGGTTTAGGTCGAAAGGTATTGACTGCTATTGATTTTTTATAAAATAATGCCACTAAATACGAAAAAGTGTTCAGTAGTCACTGTGAAAATTCACAAAAAACTACTAAAGAGTGATTTTTTTGAGGTTAGGATTTTCATGCATTAGTATTTGACAGATCACGTGGGATTTCAGACATGGTGTCAAAGAGAAAGATGCTCAGTATGCTTTGACATTTCATCATGAATCGTCTTACAAACGAACAACGCTTGCAAATTATTGAATTTTATTATCAAAATGCGTGCTCTGTTAAGAAAGTTCATTGCGCGCTTCCATTTTATGGTCAGTTTAATCGACCCACTGAAGCGGCTATTCGGGCTATTGTGACTAAATTTCGCACCAAATTTACATTGTTGGACATTAAACCACCAACACGCTTACGTAGAGTGCGAACTGAAGAAAATATCGCAGCTGTATCGGCCAGTGTTAATGATGACCACCAATTTTCGATTCGTCGCCGTTCGCACCAATTGGGTCTCTGTTACTCAAAAACGTGGAAATGCCAAAATTGGACTAAGCGGATGGACCACCTAAGACGCAGCCGCGGTCAACATTTAAATGAAATGAAAAGTAAATGTCATGGACCAATCTAACGTTTCAAATAAAGAACCGATGAGATTTTGCAAATTTTATGCGTTTTTTTAAAAAAAAAAGTTATCAAGCTCTTAAAAAATCACCCTTTATAAACGTCCGATAATTCGACCAATAAGATACTCTAAGAAGACAAGAATCAAATTTTTATGGGAACAAATTTAGCACAAAATAATTACACCGGAAAAACATAATTTTTAGGATTATTTTCAGGAGCGTTTAGCTCACAGATGGCTTGATCTATCCAGCAAAAACTTTCATTCCAAGTAATGTGGAGAACATCGCAAAACCAAAAACCTTCACTACCTATTTTTCGTATCCGTTTCTAATTATTTTTATAAAGGGATTGTTAAAAATAAGTACTTCCACGTACGCTTACGAAAAGTTAATAAATAAGTACTTCTAAACGCGTTGCCAAATAAGTGGCCTCATGAAGATACAAAATAAGTCATTATTGATATTTAGCCAAATAATGTATTATCAATAATGGGATTAATAAGTGATGAAAACAACATTTTTATTAAATTATATATTTTGTATCGACTTGTTAACAATCTGAATACAGAATTTAGGGCTGGTTTTCATTAAGCCTGAATAACTAAGCTGCGTTAACAACAGCACTGCTATTCTCTGACTCACCACAAAAATGTAGAAAATTAATTTTTAAAATCTGAAGTTCTATGAAATTTAACTTACCAAAAACCACTTATTTAAACCATTACAAGGAAGTAATTATTTCATACTTCAAAATAATGCAGGGCGTAACGAGCTGTCCTTACTAGGTAATGCTAAAAATAATGAGGTGGCATTACCAAGATTTTGAAAATCATCATTAATCAATCCAAGCTTTATTTCCGTGGGGTGACTGGAACTTGTTTTTCCATTTGAATGGTCGGCGACCCAACCTAATACGTATGTGGCCGAATTGACTATAGTTGACTTTGGCTCTCCTCCTTACCCTTACCAAAAAAAACTTTTCTTTTCAAGAACACCCTCAACATTTTTTTCAATGGATCCATTGTTTTCCCAAATTCCACCAGTCATCGAACGACCCTTCACTATTTCAATTTTTGTTGACGGTTTGTTTAATATTTGTACTGTCATTTTGGAAAAATTAGGTCTGATCACACCCGTGTATATTAGAGCGTACCAGGTTACAAGTAAAAAAAAAAAGTTCGCCGTACACCTTCGAATATGAAGTATTATTGAAAGGTAGTTTCAAAAAAATTTTTTTTATTTTTTTATGCCGAACGTAGGGGTCGCGCTTTTACATTTTTCTCTATATCTTCTGCATTTATAAACGGATTTTAAAGTGTGATACATCGATGTTTTTGTCCGATTTTTTTGTCTTTGAAGTCATTGAGCTCAAACATGATTCATGATTTTATGCGAACTTTAATTTTCGATTATTAGAGTGGTACATTAGGGTAGTAGCAACTGAGAAATGATGGGTAAGTACCAGAAGGGGGTGCTTGAGCTCAATGACTTCAAAGACAAAAAAATCGGCCTCGTCGAGACAAAAACATCGATGTATCACACTTTAAAATCCGTTTATAAATACAAGTTATATAGAAAAATGTAAAAGCGCGACCCCTACGTTCGGCATAAAAAAATAAAATTTTTTTTTTTTAAACTACCTTTCAATAATACTTCATATTCGAAGGTGTACGGCGAACTTTTTTTTTGAGGTACGCCCTAGTGTATATGTTAAAAATATTTATAATCAATGCAAATGTTGTGAGTTTCACTTCAATATAGAATCAATGGTTTAGGAACAGTGTCCAAAAAATGAGAAATAAATATTTTGAAAAAATCTATTTTATTGGCACGAAAAAAAATAGAAAAACTATTGTAGAAAATATTTTGTTCCATTTTTTAACAGATAACATTCTAACGCAGAAAACAATGTCATTATGTAAAAGATATACAGGTAAATGTATAATTATGACTCTCTTTGTAAAAATTTTGAAAAAAAAATATTTTTAATAAATAGCTTGAAACCCCTTTTAGAAATTGAATAACATAATATTTTGTTTAAATTTGTATTAGTTGGGATCGTAATGAAGAAAATGTATGAATAAATTTAAATGTTTTTACGAAATTGATTTAGTCATGTGTAAAGACGACATGTTCTTCTAAGCGAATGGCTATAACTTCTTCATGTATCCATAGATTTTCTTCAAATAGGTATTGTTTTCTTCATTATTATCTCAGCTTTTACAAACTAAAATATAAATATATTCTGGGTTCTTAATTATAACACGCTATTTAAACACAACAAAAAAATAATGATTTTTCAACAATCTTCTACCAATAGTGTCATAACTTCTACATTTATTCATAGATATTTTATATAATAGCATGGTTTTTGCGTTATATTGTTAGCTATTAAAATATAAAACAAAATATTTTTTTGCTTTTCTTGTATTTTTTATGACTTTTTTTCGTGCCAGCAAATAATTATTTTTTTGAAAAAAAAAAATAATAATAGTCGTTTGTTCTCCTCCAACTCGCCCAATTCCGGTTTGTTTACATAAACCAATGACTTAAATAAATTTCGAAGAATTCCATTCGCCAAATATTTCTCCTTCAATAAGTCGATTGTTTAATGTGGTATTCGCAAAAATTAGAATGAATACAATATTCTTAAATTAGACCACAAAAAGGTTTTTGTTTTAATTCACCCACAACCACACCTACCTCCCATCTAAAATGGAATGAAAATTCGTCATAAAATATTATTATTTTATTATATATGTTAATGCAAATCGTTACCAGTGATTTAATTTGAATCCACAATTAAATGAAAACTGCTAGTGCTGTGATTTCTAAATCTCTGATCATCTCCTTGTACCTTTTAATCGATCGTAAAAAGCTCCTATAACTTAACATATAAATAAGGCTTAATATATTAGCTCGATATTTGATAAAAAATCAGAGGATAATGGATTGGCGTTTTTTGTTAATTAATAAATTATTCTAAATATCCTACCATGCATGTTTATTTTGCAATGCATACTTTAAGGGTTACAAAAAATTTACTATTGAATTATTTTGTCCGCTTGGTCTTACCGATACAAATTAATGCAAATAAATTGAATGTTAGAAAAAATACTGCCCCTAAAGGTATACTATAAAAAATCGTTCAACTGTTGTAACAAATATGAATAATTTCGAGTTGGCTTTTGCATTTTGAATTTTGCTTTTCATTTTTATACCCTCCACCTCCAGAATGGGGGTATATTAAGTTTGTCATTCCGTTTGTAACACCCTGAAATATCGACCTGACACCCTTCGTCATAAAATTCTAAGACGATCTAGCCATCTCCGTCCGTCTGTTGAAAGCACGCTACCATCTAAACGAAAGGAGCCAGGACGCCCAAATTTTACATAAATGCGTCTTATAGCCGTAGATCGGTTAGGATTGAAAATTCCCATAACATTCCCTAATATTTTGGAGTATTTAAGCACATCTTTTTCAATATGACTGATTGTACTTACTTGATATTGGGTGTGCGCATTCCCCCTATAACAAATACGTGCACCACAAAGTGATTTTAATTCGTAAGGGGTGAAATGGGCAAAAAGGGATCAAAATGGTACCAAATTCCACATTTATATTTTCAACAATATCTTCAATCTTTTAGAATACGCCTGATGGGAATGTTCTTTGCAGAATTCTATCAAAAAACTAGAGTTTGGGGCACTGTACTCTTTTGCATCGGAAATTATTTCATTATTTATTAGGGAGTTACTATATATATTATTATAAATTTGGGCAGCATTACATATCTACAGTAAATTACACAATTTTGTTTGCAGTTCATTTGCAAAATTCCAATCCTCTACCATTAAAAATCTAACTTCCCAAACAACCACCCTATCTATGCTCAACTGAATATAATAATTTAAAAATTTGTTTTGAAATTTTGTTTATTACTCTGTGGCGTACCATTGTTTGTGCGAAAACAAAGTTTTCACGGTCACTGTCATGAACAAAAACAAAAGCATGCATAATTCAGTAAATATGCAAATAACAAATAGCAGACATATGTCCATAACTCCAAGCCTACGCTGGTCTTAATGGAAACCACAACAGCAAAAATCCCCACTGACATTTTCCGGTGGGGTGGGCAGGCGGGTAGAGAGGAGTGGAAATATTGGAACGGATACAGCCAGACACACGACAAGTACTCATAGTTAGAGAGCACTGGTGGAAAACCAAAGGAAGGAGGATCCAGCTGCCTATCTTTGGTCACGTTCGTGCACCCACTCGTAGTTGCAGCAGTTGTAGTATCTATTCTCGCATCTATCTGTGTGTGTGTCTAAAGTACACCTCAATTTTATTTTTTTTTTTTAATAAAAGTTTCCAGTGTTTGCACAAAACACAAGCCAATTAGTCGTTCATTCGTAATTATTTGCAAATATAAGCACAATTTAAACTTTGTTGGAAATTGTCTGCTCTGCGTAATTCTGGTAATTCTCAAAGCAAATATATACCGAACTCTCTCTCTCTCTCACACACAAACACAATATTATCAAATGTATAAAAATAAAATAAATAGATGTATATCTGTGGAGAGATAAAACTAGAAACTAAACAGAAATCATTAGTTCAACCATTCAGCAGCAAATAGCAAATAATGGAGTAGCATGCAATCATCCTTGATGGTATGCAAGAAATATTCAAACACTGCAAATTCTTCCAGCCACCGCCCCCCCCGGGGGTATGCAATGATTTAGTTGTCCTTGAAACGCCTGCCAGTTATGTTTCATACATTTTATGGTTTTTTCTTTTCCTATCGAAATATAAAAAACGAGACTTAATGTTGTTGTTGGGAGGCTTCCATGAATTTTATGCTTTCCAAGGAATGCAAGTGTACATTGCCTTTATTTCGCAGAAAAAATAAATACAATAAATACATAAATAAATATGCAACAAAATTGCAAAAATAATGTTGATAATAAAATCAATACTATCTTCGTTTATATGGTAAATAATTTATATGCAAATCAGAAAATTGCCCATGGCCAATCGCAGCTATTTCATGGGAAATTTTCTTTAAAAATTTATAAATTTATTTACAAAGATATTCACTTGGGTAGATTAAAATCGTATAAAATTTTAATGTAAACTTTGGATATATTATAAATTGTTTGTTTTCAGAATTTTAAAATAATAATTCTGATATGCATATGCCCTTTTCAGTGAATGCAAAAATCATAGCGGCCACAGCTTAACACTAGTCCTATCAGGGATGTTTGTGGACTTATTAACATTTGTAGACCCGTGTAGTTTTGTTTTGAAATCTCGATTATATTCTAACGATATAAACTCTGTGCAGATTCGCATTTGATTTATAAATGTGCCAGTTAGAATGATAGTGGTCTAAGTGACACTTTATCCGTTCTGAGATATGCAATGGTTTATGTTTGAAAAATATTTGTCCACACACAATTTTTTCTTCTCAGAACACCTGACTGCTATACCGAACTTTTATAAAAAAAAATCGACAACGTTGGTACCTCTAAGGTAACCATTACTTTCAGAGGACGTACTGACATAGACCAGTTTCATTCTTCTCAAAATTGAAAAAAAATAACAAACAAAATTTTTATTTTTTTTTTTCGCAAAAGTAATATTTCCTTACCAAAAATGAAAAAAAAAAACAAAATATTTTATTTAAAAAAATTAATAAATATATATAAATATTTACAGGTTGTTCGTCTAGAATTTATATATTGAAATTATTATTTACTTTTCAAATAATTTCATTAAAAAATTGCAATTATAAATAAAACAAGTAAAAATGGCCGGGCCGACCTTTTATACCCTCCACCATGGATTGCATTCCACAGAAGCTGTCGATTTTCGTAGAAGTGCAGTATTGTTACAGGAAAATATAATTTTTTTAATATAGCCAAACCAAAACAAATACAAATATTGAAAAAATAATTTTATAAAAAATAAATATTTTCATTATTTCAAACCACGCTTAAAAGGCAATACGTTGAAAATTCAAAAATTAAATATTCTTATATTTATACTTTCAAAAAGCTTAAATACCATAAATATTGGTAGTTAGTGGGTGCTACAGTTGCTTGTATTTCCATTCTATTTTAATTGCAAAAGTACAAATTTTGAAAATCCTTTATCAGATGTACACAGGGCAAGATAACCCAGCAAAAAGAGAGCACCCAAAAAAGTGAAAAAAATGTTCAGCTTGTGATTTGGAAGTAGTGAAAATTGGGATCTTCACCAATGAATTTAAGACGGAGTTGTCATAGGAGGGATGTCCTTTATTTTGAAAGACTTAAAAGTTATTTTAAAGTGTTGCAAAGAACCGAATTTTCTCTTGTTTCCATTTCTGTTTAAAAAAAATTAAAAAAAAAATCCGCCGCTCCCGAGGGTAGAACAGCAATCCTTCTGTTTGCTACTACAGCACTCTAACCATCAAACAACTCATTTAGTTCGGTAGAAATGACAATAGGAAACTTAACAATATATATTTTTTAATATGAACTAATATATAACACATATTATAATATTATATATATTATATATACTAATTAAATTTAGTATTAAATAAATTAACACTACCGTATTTTACTGATATTATGTAGTATAAATAATTAATAAAAATATGAAATATTTCAGGTACATATAAAAGCAATAATTTTGTATTTTTTAAGCAAAAATTTAATTTGTTAAAATTATACAAAATTAAGCATTGCTTATTTATCAAAGTAATAAAAAATATAGAAAAATTCCTGAGCCACGATTTGAACCCGAGACCTTCTGGGTGCAAATCGTACACCTTACGTCTGTGACTCCATACTAAAAAGTCGTTCCCATTCACTAGTGAAGATGCTATTCGTAAAATGTTACGGAATATTAATATATTATCGACTTTTTTGGAAGTTGTTTAAAAGAACTTCCCTAAAAGCGGGGCAAATGCACAATTGGGTTTTGAGATGTGCTTAAAATGTGCTTCCTACGGAAGTACTTTAAATTTTTTTTTTAGCTGGGAACCTAACTTCATGATTCAACAATTTTTGCCGTAGAAATAAAAAGTACGAATTTGGAAAAATCTTTTTATTTTGCGTGTCTATGTAGTCAGAGCAATCTATACACCGAATTCCATGATTCTAGCTGCGGCCATTTGGTTGTACCATTTTCATCCGCTTTTTTTCTTATTTTACCCCCTTAAGAGAACGACATTCTAAAATCTCTTTATTTTACGTGTCTACGCAATTAGAGGGATGTACACACCGAATTTCATCATTCTAGTTATAGTTGTTTTGTTGGTACTACTTTGAAAGTACGAATTTGGAAAAAACGTCTTAATTTTCGTGTCTACACAGTAAGAGGAATATAGGCTCCGAATTTCATGACTCTAGCTGGGGTAATTTCGTTGGTACTATTTTTATCCCTCTCTTCCATTTTAATCCCAAAAAGTGTGAATTTCGAAAAATCCCTTTATTTTACTTGTCAGAGGAATGTATACACCGAATATCATTATTCTAAGTGCAGCCGTTTGGTTGGTACCGTTGGTACTCTATTCCCATTTTACCCCTTAAAAGTACGAATTTGGAAAAATACTTTTATATAAATATGCTTAAATACTCTAAAATATTAGGGGTTTTTATGGGTATTTTTTGTCCTTGTGAGGGAAAAAATTTTCCCTTTGGGCCGATTTTGCCCAGTTTCAATCCCAACCGATCTACGACTATAAGACGCATTTATGGAAAATTTGGACGTCCTAGCTCCTTTCGTTTAGATGGTAGGATGCTTTCAACAGACGGACGGCTAGATCGTCTTAGAATTTTATGAAGATCAAGAATATATATACTTTATGGGGTCTCAGGTCGATATTTCAAGGTGTTACAAACGGAATGACAAAGTTAGTATGCCCCCATCCTGGAGGTGGAGGGTATAAAAATATTTGTTAAATCAACACACATAAATTTCAGTGGATATAGTGTGACTTAGACCACTTTCAAATTGAAACTAGAGCTAAACGCTCACAGATGGCTGAAACACCTCTAAAAATCATGTTTTTCCAGTGTAATTTTTTTATGTTGGATTTTTGTCCAAAATTTCTTTCTAAATTAATAGACCCTTGGAAGCACTTTAAATAAACATGTTTATTCTTCTCTTTGAATAACTCATTGGTCGTATTATTGGACGTTTATATTGATTTTTTGTGTTTTTTCAAGGTGACAGCTAAAAACTTATATTTCTTGGAAACATTTTCTATGAGGTTCTATAAATAGAAGGAATTAATACCTTTCGAATGATGCATAAATGATGAATATCAGGCGAAAAATGACGTCGCTGACACTATTTTTGTGAAATAATTTAATGCAGGTGATGGTTTTCACAGCCAAAATGTTCAAACGCTTTTTACAAAAATGAGCACTGTGGCATCAATATCCTTCCGATGTTCATCATTTAGGTATCATTCGAAAGGTATTGACTGCCGCTATTTATTTTTTACAAAATACTATCAGCAACTACGAAAAAAATTTCAGTTGTCACTATGAAAAACACCAAAAATTACTATAAAGGTCCAATAATTCGACTAAAACTAACTCTAAGACTCTAAGAATCAAAATTTATATATTTAAAGTGCTTTCAAGGGTCTATTAATTCAGAAAAAAATTATGACAAAAAGCAACATGAAAAATTATACGGGAATAGGTGCATTTTCAGGAGCGTTTAGCTCACAGACGGCATGATCTGGGAACGAAATGTTTTGCAAATCATCATTAAACAGTCCAAACTTTATTTTCGTGGGGTGACTGGGAATTGTTTTTCCATTTGTATCGACCGCGACCCAGCCTAATGTATATAGATGACGATTATACGATTGATATTCTAACGATATAAACTCTGCTAAGAGTTCAGGCTTGATTTATTAAAAGTCCTTCGAAATAATAACACTAGTCAACAGTCAAAATGTACTCGGGATGCGATAATTTTTTCTGTGTAGATAACCTTGACATGAGCTCGAAAAACGCAATAAAATTTTTTTTTCGTTTGGTTTTTTTTTTATTTTTTTTTTTTTTTTTAAATTTTAAAAATTTTTTTTTGGTTAATTTGTTTCGTCCGGCATAACTCGGGAACCACTAGCCCGATTTAATTGAATTAAATTTTAAAAAATTTAAAATTACAATTCCCTTAATCTGTTCATATATTGTTTTCCTATACAAGCAACAGTTTCCAAGTTAAAAATGAATATATAAAGGAAAAAACTTATTTTTTGCCTAAATATTTAAATTTTTTTTTTTTAATCCATAAAAAATCCAAAATGAAAAAAATGTCAAATCTTATTACTTTTACGTAAAGTCACATAACCTATGAGCAAAATGAGACATAGATCATGAAAATCGATGCACGCGTTTCGCTTTTATTCGCAATTGAGTAAAGGTATGAATTTCAAAAATTTGCTCGACATATGCACAACTTTGTCTATGGTAAGGTTTTTTTCTTTTTTTTATTCTCAGAATTAACAAAACGGAATAAACAAAGGGTTATTTAATTTTTATGATTGCGTAAGCAAAGTAATAAACGCTAATAAATGTGCGTGAACAATTAAAAGGAAAAGAGGAAAGGGGACTTTTTTAATTATTTGGGTTTTCCGTTGGCTACCTGTATGATTTTTTTACAGAAATGCAACCCACATTTAAGGGTGGTCATTATTCGGAAAATTTAAGACTCACACATGGTGAAACAGGTATGTAGCCACCGTAAAAAAATATACACCCATTTATAAGTACCTGTCAGTAAAATACTAAACAATACACAGTATAAATAGGTCTTCATTGATCGATTTTACTCATTCAACAAGTGTCGACGAACGCGATAGTTAAAATGAGCAAACGTTCGCGAGGATTTGAATGCAATACCAATCCAAGTAATTTTTGTTACATGTGCGGAGAATACGTTTCTGAAAAAAACAAGCGTTGTTTTTCACCTAAATTGAGAGATTCATTTGAAGAGAGCTTCAATTTAAAGGTCTCAAACATAGATGAGCGGTGGACACCAAGTGCTCTATGTCCAAGGTGCTACGTACAGCTAGCTGACTCAAGGTAAGTGTAGATTACGAAATTCAAGAACATATATAACTTATTATTGAAATTCTTTCAGACGACAGCCGAGAATCATCATGCCAATGCTTTGGAGAGCTCCGCTTTGCCATGTAACAGATTGCTACTTCTGTCTTAGCAAAAAAACAGGCGTGGGAAAAAATATACGATGGACTTACGCTGCTGTTTCAACAGTGAATTTACCAGTGCCATTTTCCGAAGAACCAGTGGACCCGCAACCGTCCGTTTCAAGATGGGCATCTAATAATGAGGCGATACATCCAACATCAGATCCGGAGACAGTAGAAACCACATCAGAATGCGAGTCAACATATACATTGCATGGAGGTCAACGCTTATGTTCCCAAGCAGAACTGAACGATTGGGTTAGAGAATTGAAACTCTCCAAGGAAGATGCAGAGTTGCATGCATCGCGCATGCAACAGTTCGGTTTCTTGGCTCCTGGTGTGGTGACAACAATCTACAGGAAGCGTCATGAACCATACGCAAGGTACTACACAAAAAAAAACAACATCTGTTTTTGTAAGGACATTCCCGGATTATTTGGTGAACTCGGGTACTCTTACGATCCAGGAGAGTGGCGTCTTAAAGCAATTTTACTGCACAACGGCAACGAGAAACCTTCGATTCCAATTGTTCATGCCGTTGACACCAAGGAAACATACGAAGTCATGGACAATCTACTAAAGTGCCTTAACTATGAGAGGCACGATTGGAAAGTTTGTGCCGACCTTAAGGTTATCGGTATCCTTTGTGGATTACAAGGTGGATTCACAAAGTACTGTTGTTTTCTCTGCCTTTGGGACATCCGCGATCGTCAACATCATTACACCAGGAGGAGTTGGACAGAAAGAGTTAACATCATCCCCGGCAGCGACAACGTGAAATATACACCACTCATAAAAAAGGAAAATGTTTTTCTTCCACCTCTTCACATAAAGCTCGGACTCATTAAAAACTTCGTGAAAGCTATCAACAAAGATGGCGAAGCGTTCGCCTATTTAAAAACCATTTTTCCTCACCTTTCATCGGCAAAGATTAAGGAAGGCGTTTTCGACGGTTCGCAAATTAAAAAGTTGTTGCAAGACCAACAGTTTGAGCACATTTTATCACCAAATGAAGCTGCAGCTTGGAACTCATTTCGGCAAATTGTTTCCGGATTTCTTGGAAACAACAAAAGCTCAAATTACAGAGAGATCGTCGAACAACTACTCCAAAATTATAAAAAAAATAGAGCAAATATGTCGCTTAAGATACATTTTCTACACTCGCACTTGGACTTCTTTCCGGACAACCTGGGCGATGTGAGTGACGAGCATGGCGCACATGTAACAAAAATTACTTGGATTGGTATTGCATTCAAATCCTCGCGAACGTTTGCTCATTTTAACTATCGCGTTCGTCGACACTTGTTGAATGAGTAAAATCGATCAATGAAGACCTATTTATACTGTGTATTGTTTAGTATTTTACTGACAGGTACTTATAAATGGGTGTATATTTTTTTACGGTGGCTACATACCTGTTTCACCATGTGTGAGTCTTAAATTTTCCGAATAATGACCACCCTTAAATGTGGGTTGCATTTCTGTAAAAAAATCATACAGGTAGCCAACGGAAAACCCAAATAATTAAAAAAGTCCCCTTTCCTTTTTTCCTTTTAATTGTTCACGCACATTTATTAGCGTTTATTACTTTGCTTACGCAATCATAAAAATTAAATAACCCTTTGTTTATTCCGTTTTGTTAATTCTGAGAATCAAAAAAAAAGAAAAAAACCTTACCATAGACAAAGTTGTGCATATGTCGAGCAAATTTTTGAAATTCATACCTTTACTCAATTGCGAATAAAAGCGAAACGCGTGCATCGATTTTCATGATCTTTGTCTCATTTTGCTCATAGTTTATGTGACTTTACGTAAAAGTAATAAGATTTGACATTTTTTTCATTTTGGATTTTTTATGGATTTAAAAAAAAAAAATTTTAATTTTTAGGCAAAAAATAAGTTTTTTCCTTTATATATTCATTTTTAACTTGGAAACTGTTGCTTGTATAGGAAAACAATATATGAACAGATTAAGGGAATTGTAATTTTAAATTTTTTTAAAATTTAATTCAATTAAATCGGGCTAGTGGTTCCCGAGTTATGCCGGACGAAACAAATTAACCAAAAAAAAAATTTTTAAATTTTTGAAATTCATACCTTTACTCAATTGCGAATAAAAGCGAAACGCGTGCATCGATTTTCATGATCTTTGTCTCATTTTGCTCATGGGTTATGTGACTTTACGTAAAAGTAATAAGATTTGACATTTTTTTTCATTTTGGATTTTTTATGGATTTAAAAAAAAAAAAAAAATTTAAATCTTTAGGCAAAAAATAAGTTTTTTCCTTTATATATTCATTTTTAACTTGGAAACTGTTGCTTGTATAGGAAAACAATATATGAACAGATTAAGGGAATTGTAATTTTAAATTTTTTAAAATTTAATTCAATTAAATCGGGCTAGTGGTTCCCGAGTTATGCCGGACGAAACAAATTAACCAAAAAAAAAATTTTAAAATTTAAAAAAAAAAATAAAAAAAAAACCAAACGAAAAAAAAAATTTTATTGCGTTTTTCGAGCTCATGTCAAGGTTATCTACACAGAAAAAATTATCGCATCCGGAGTACATTTTGACTGTTGACTAGTGTTATTTTTATTTTTATTTTTATTTTTATTTTTATTTTTATTTTTATTTTTATTTTTATTTTTATTTTTATTTTTATTTTTATTTTTATTTTTATTTTTATTTTTATTTTTATTTTTATTTTTATTTTTATTTTTATTTTTATTTTTATTTTTATTTTTATTTTTATTTTTATTTTTATTTTTATTTTTATTTTTATTTTTATTTTTATTTTTATTTTTATTTTTATTTTTATTTTTATTTTTATTTTTATTTTTATTTTTATTTTTATTTTTATTTTTATTTTTATTTTTATTTTTATTTTTATTTTTATTTTTATTTTTATTTTTATTTTTATTTTTATTTTTATTTTTATTTTTATTTTTATTTTTATTTTTATTTTTATTTTTATTTTTATTTTTATTTTTATTTTTATTTTTATTTTTATTTTTATTTTTATTTTTATTTTTATTTTTATTTTTATTTTTATTTTTATTTTTATTTTTATTTTTATTTTTATTTTTATTTTTATTTTTATTTTTATTTTTATTTTTATTTTTATTTTTATTTTTATTTTTATTTTTATTTTTATTTTTATTTTTATTTTTATTTTTATTTTTATTTTTATTTTTATTTTTATTTTTATTTTTATTTTTATTTTTATTTTTATTTTTATTTTTATTTTTATTTTTATTTTTATTTTTATTTTTATTTTTATTTTTATTTTTATTTTTATTTTTATTTTTATTTTTATTTTTATTTTTATTTTTATTTTTATTTTTATTTTTATTTTTATTTTTATTTTTATTTTTATTTTTATTTTTATTTTATTTTTATTTTTATTTTTATTTTTATTTTTATTTTTATTTTTATTTTTATTTTTATTTTTATTTTTATTTTTATTTTTATTTTTATTTTTATTTTTATTTTTATTTTTATTTTTATTTTTATTTTTATTTTTATTTTTATTTTTATTTTTATTTTTATTTTTATTTTTATTTTTATTTTTATTTTTATTTTTATTTTTATTTTTATTTTTATTTTTATTTTTATTTTTATTTTTATTTTTATTTTTATTTTTATTTTTATTTTTATTTTTATTTTTATTTTTATTTTTATTTTTATTTTTATTTTTATTTTTATTTTTATTTTTATTTTTATTTTTATTTTTATTTTTATTTTTATTTTTATTTTTTTTAATGTTGTACCTTTTTGAGACAACGGGCCGAAAAGGGGATAAAAATTGTACCAACCCAACATCTGCTGCTAGAATTCTGAAACTCGTTTTATATATTTCTCAAGAAGTTCAAAAAGCAATTTTTCCAAATTCGTACTTTTACGGACGAAGTAGTGAAAAGGGATAAGATTGGTACAGTCAAAATGGCTGCAGCTAAAACGATAAAAATCGTCATGAACATTCCTCACACTATATACACATCCTAATCGTATTTGTGCTTCAGTAAGAATGGTTTTCTTTTCGTGTAGTTTCTGGGTTTTTTGAGGACTGAGATGGTTATGTCTGCTGAAAGCCAGAGCCACAATTCCACCACATAATTTAAAGTAACTCTGCCTGGCCTTCAGGAATTTTTATATTTCACCCAAAAGTCTACAAAATATAATTGCAACTAACAGCACCAATTAAAGGCAAACAAAATACAACTCTCGCAGCATTTTAATATTAATTGCAATTAATATATTGTGAGTGCTGCCATTATATTGTTCAGAGCTCACATTGGGAACGCTGTAAATATTTGTAGACCTTGTGGCCATGAACATGAACCTATTTGTTCAACATTTAAAATGTAAATAAAGCACCACCACCCCCACCCGCAGCTCACTCGGTTACACTGGCAAACAGCAAAATCGAACCAATTGTTAAGTCAATACAATTCAATAGACAAAAAAAAAAGAAAAAAACAAAAGTCCATACAAAATATATCGGTGAATACGCACAATGGACAAAAAGGCCAACAAATATCCAGCGTTCTTTTTGAACGAAAAGTGCGCGCACACACACAATTGATTTATCAAAAAGGCATTCACGGGCAGGAGGAGCAGACAATACAATGAAAACTTTGAATTCATATCAAAACCGAATGTGTTTATTATGATTCCTGGGAATGATGGAACAATAGTGAAAAGAGAACGTCAATTCCTATGGAAACTTTTATCAAAAAATGGAACTTGTTTTCTGCAGAATCTCTTTGTGCCCGTCACACGCTTTGAGTACTTTGATTGTGCATATGAAGTAGAAGGATGGTGATGATGATGGTGGTTGTGAAATGAAAACGATGGAAAATATTTAAATTTGCCTGGGTTCAGCTGAAGTGGTAAATATTATTGTTGTGTACCTGAAAACGAACAATAAATGCGGAAGTTAAATTAGGCCGCTTTTTCCACGTAAGTCACAAACAGATTCTTGTTTTATTCAACAACACACAAGAAAAATAGTATCACTTCCCAGGAGTTATAGGCTGTCAAACAGTGTAATTAAAAAAAAAATGCCGACTTAAATTTGTATACATTAATTAATTGAATTTGAAATGAATAAACAAATCTCTGCAAAACAGATCAACAAAAAAGTGTTCTTTTTTGAATATTTTTTTGCTGATCATAAAGATCTTATGCAGAGTGAAGAGAAGTGTAATACCAAAAATTATTTATTATTATTTTATATACAAACAACATTTTTAAAAATTTCAAAATTTGTATTAATAACTTAATTGCATTTGAAATATCAAATGAAAATTAAATAAAAACTATTTTCTGGTAAGGCGAGAAGGTGTAATTGTCTATTCTTAAAAATACTTAGTTAATTGAATTTGCTATAAATAAAAAATGAGAAAAAAATTTTAAACAGACAAAAAACCAATTAATAATAAAAATAATAAATTAAAATAATTAAAAAAAAAACAAGTACGGAAAGGCTAAAGTTTGACGGAGCCTACTATAGGATACACTCCACTTTCTATCCTATTATAATTCAATTTGGTAAAAAAAGTGAAATCGGGAAGAATTTTTGTATCCTGTAAATGTATGTGATTGACAAAAAATGTTGAATCAGAATGGACATCTGTATGGGGGTCTATTGAAAAATGGTATGACGTATGTTTATAAGTGGAATATAATATAAAAAATCTTGGCCAAAATCGGTTAAACATTTGGGAGAAACGTTTGTATATATATAAATAAAATATCTAATTAAATCTGAACCGATCTCACCCACTTTCACCATAGGTGTTTTTAGTTGGATTATAACATGTTGTGCCAAATTTAAAGGAAATCGGGTACAATATGTGGTTTCTAGAGCGGAAAAAGTCAAATCGGGAGCGGCATTTGTATGGGGGCTATATCTAAATCTGAACCGATCTAACCCGCTTTCGCAAGAGGTGTTTCTAGTTAGATCATAAGGCGTTGAGCCAAATTTGAAGAAAATCGCGTACAATATGTGGCTTCTAGAGCGGAACAAGTCAAATCGGGAGCGACATTTGCATGGGGGCTATATCTAAATCTGAACCGATCTAACCCGATTTCGCCATAGGTGTTTCTAGTTAGATTATAAGGTGTTAAGCCAAATTTGAAGAAAACCGGTTACTATATGTGCTTTATAGAGCGGAAAAAGTCAAATCTGGAGCGACATTTGTATGGGGGCTATATCTAAATCTGAACCGATATTACCCACATTCAGCATAGGTGTTTCTAGGTGGATTATAAGGTGTTAGGCCAAATTTGAAGAAAATCGGGTACTACATGTGTTTTAAAGAGTGGAAAAAGTCAAATCTGGAGCGACATTTGTATGGGGGCTATATCTAAATCTGAACCGATATTACCCACTTTCACCATAGGTGTTTTTAGTTGGATTATAAGACGTTGAGCCAAATTTGAAGAAAATCGGGTGCTATATGTGCTTTATAGAGCGAAAAAGTCAAATCTGGAGCGACATTTGTATGGGGGCTATATCTAAATCTGAGCCGATCTAACCCGATTTCGCCATAGGTGTTTCTAGATGGATTAGAAGGTGTTAGGACAAATTTGAAGAAAATCGGGTACTATATGTGGTTTCTAGAACGAAAAAAGTCAAATCGGGAGGGACATTTGTATGGGGGCTATATCTAAATCTGAACCGATTTGCTTCAAATTAAGTTGCGTTCGTCCTTGATCCACAAGGACCAAATTTACTTGTGTCAAATTTTGTTAAGATCGGACTATAATTGCGACCCGTAATTTGATTACAACAATAGATGGACAGACAGACGGACATTGCAAAATCGACTCAGAAAGTGATTCTAAGACGATCTGTATAATAAACGATGGGTCTAACTCGTTTCCTTTTGGGTGTTACAAACAAATGCACAAAGACATAATACTCTCGTGGAGTGTAAAAAAACATAAATCATCCCTGATAAAGTTTGCCCAATTGAAGTACAATTTTGGAAAAATGGCGACATTCTTCATTGAAATAGGTAGGGGTGGTTAGTAGCCAAACTTTGACAACAAAAAAACCCACGAACATAACTGAAGGAACACGAACAACGATATTATCATTCGTGCTCCTGTTCATCTCAATAAGCAAAATTGCTGCACTTGCAATGAATACATACTCAAGAAACGCCAACAAAAGCAACAAAAATATGTTTTTTTTTTAATTCCGTTAACATAGGATAGCCTCACTTGAAACTAAGTAGTTGTTCACCACGTTTGGTTGGTTACGTGGCCGCTCTAGCCGGAGCGACAAGTAGTGTATCAAGGCACTGTTTTGAATACCACTTTTTGACTCCGACCAATTTTTGCAGCAATAGAAATAGAATAGATAGCTCTTGGTCGGGGTAAGAATCGAATGGCTTTTAATGATGGCTACTTAATTTTTTTTAATTAAAAACAAAAAAAAAATTTCTTTTTAATTAAAAACAAATAGTCGATTTTTTTCAATAACCGTTTGTAAATAAATAAAAATTTGAATTTGAAAAATTGGATATTACCCAGCAAAAACTTGGTAATGACACCTCATTATTTTTAGCATTACCTAGTAATGACAGCTCGTTACGCCCTGCATTATTTTGAGGTGTGAAATAATTACTTCCTTATAATGGTTTAAATAAGTAGTTATTGGTATGTTAAATTTCATAGAACTTCACATTTTAAAAAATAATTTTCTACATTTTTGTGGTGAGTCAGATAATAGCAGTGCTATTGTTGTCGCAGCTTAGTTACCCAGGCTTAAAGATGGTTAACAAGTCGATACAAAATATATAATTTATTAAAAATGTTGTTTTCATCACTTATTAAGTCCATTATTGATAATAAATTATTTGACTTATTTTGTATCTTCCTGAGGCCACTTATTTTACAACTCGTTTAGAAGTACTTATTTATTAAGTTTTTATAAGCGTGCGTGGAAGTACTTATATTTCAACTTTTTGTAAGTGTGCGTGGAAGTACTTATTTTTTTACAATCCCTTTACAAAAAAATAATTAGAAAAAGATCCGAAAAATATGTAGTGAAGGTTTTTGGTTTTGCCTTATTCCCCACATTACTTGGTAATGAGAGTTTTTGCTGGGTATCCTTCAAATGCCATTAAATGGCGTTTTTATACCATGGGCGGTAATAACTACAAAAACCATCCCAAAGCGATCAATCTATACTTCCTTATAATGATGTTTGTATTAAAACAAATTTTGGGAAAATATATTTTATGTAGACATGTTTTTACTTAGCCTTGATAGTCCTAAAATCTACTTACGCGGGATAATTATCGAGCTAAGTACAAACATTTTGACATAAAATTGGTTTTTTTTTTCATTTGATTTTTATACAGCGACAATTTTATTGAAGAATTTTTCATTTTGAGTGAAATTTTGAATTTTATTTAGGTTCTTGTTATCCAGTCTTAAAGAATGTCGCCCTTATTATGTGAGATGCAACAATAAAGGTCTCACTTTGCCTTTTTTGCTAATTTTTGGGTTCTGCTGAAGACTTCAGCACAACCTTTGGTCTTTAACCAAAATAAATGACAACACATACAACATAACAGGCTAAATATACATACAAACAACAACGATACACACGAGGTACAGTGAAGACGGACCATACCGTACAACAACAACTTTTGCATTGTTGCGAGCGATGCGACCACATGCATAACATTGAATATACAAAGTGAGAGTTTTAGTGTGTCGACTTAGTTCGGTGGAATATTTTGTTTATCAGCGCTTCTCACTTGTCATATGTGACCGCTGGTACTAATATGAACCCTGATGTAAGTCAAAGACATACATTCGTTGCGAAAGTTCTGACGAAATGGGGTAGCGCCCATCGAAACTGCGCAGTCAACTTTTAGCTGCAACAATAAAGGTCTCACTTTGCCTTTTTGCTAATTTTGGGTTCTGCTGAAGACTTCAGTACAGCCTTTGGCCTTAAACCAAAATAAATGACAACACATGATTTTTTAATTTTAAAAACTGTGGCAAATTGTGAAATTTGATGAAGAGGTTTTATTAAACCAGTGATATCTTTATTTCTTGGAAATATATTAAGAAACATTTTTAAAGGACAAGTTAAAATGTTTACCTACTAAAAAATTAAATGAAAATTACAAACAAAAATATATACAGTGGATTGCGCGATTAAACATTGGAGCATTTCGATTACATTGTGATCCATATGAAACATTGTTCAGAACTGAAATTAGACAAGGACCCAAGATTTATTTTGAGATATTGACATTGAAAATCGGGCAATCGGATATATTTTAGAAATTAGTCCAAAGTTCCTAATTTTCAATTTGAAAGAAAATTAAAATTTTTATTTTTTTGTTTTTTATTTTTTTTTAATATTATTTTACGCATTTGTTTATAATGCGTATTAGAGATTTTGAACTTTTTCAGATGTTAACAATTAAAAAAAAACTTTTTTGTTCGATTTTGTTGAATTGTTTCTCTCGCATTTTAAAAGATTTTGTTCTCGAATTTGTTTTATTAAAAAAAGGTGGTTTCTTAGCTTTCTTTTGGAAAGTAAGTATGCGCCAAGAAATGTTTGTTTGTAATAAATATTAAAAAAAATATAAATATTTAAATATATTTGACTTTCGCAGAAGTGCAGTACTATTACAGGAAAATATAAATTGTTTTAATATAGCCAAACCAAAACAAATACAAATATTAAGAAAAATATTTTTTTTTAGTTTTTTCGTTTGAATTTTTTTTTGATCTTTAAATCAATATTTGATTTGAACTGGGATATTGTCCTGGGTCAAGACCATTTTGCATCTATATTTAATAGAATGCAAATTTATTTACAAATGGCATGGTGACATTTATAACTTGCCTGCAGACTACCACGTCGTGATTTCGACCATGTCATTTGTATCCCTTTTTACCCCATTTCACTCCCTACGAATAAAAATTACTTTATGCTGCACGTTTTTGTTATAGGGGAATGCGCATACCTAATATCAAGTAAGTACGATTAGACATACTGAAAAATACGTTTAAATACTCTAAGATATTAGGGGTTATTATGGGTACTTTAAGTCCTTGTGAGGGAAAAAAAATTCCCTTTGGACCGATTTCGTCCAGTTTCAATCCCATCCGATCTACGACTATAAGACGCATTTATGGAAAATTTGGATGTCCTAGCTGCTTTCATTTAGACGCTAGCGTGATTTCAACAGACGGACGGACGGACGGACATGGCTAGATCGTCTTAGAATTTTATGACGATCAAAAATACAAAATTAGTATACCCCCATCCTGGAGGTGGAGGGTATACAAATTATTGATTTTGGACCAACACAACTGTTTCCCTTTGAAAACCTTTGAAGAATAAAATACTTACTTAGATAGGTTGAAGTGTTGCCTGTTTTTGCAGGGTAACTTTTGGGGGTACGAAATTGCACCCTTGGCAGATAGAATACATTTAGTACAAGAAGTCAGATTTTTTAGTTCAAAAACGCGAATTACTCAATTTTTTCTCATTATCTTTTGGAAAGTAAGTATACAAACGTCAACAAAGTAACTCAAAATAATCTTTGGGCCTTTGTCTAATTTAAATTTTTCAAAGAGCTCAAAAATGTTTACTAGAACAAAAGTTGAATTGAATTTTGAACGATGGATTTTGATTCTGAGCCACTGTGCAACGATTGTTTATCGTTTACTCAAAATTGTATTTATTTTTAAAAATTAAATTAAATTTAATTACTTAAATTCATTTGCTATAAATAATGATATACATGAAGGATCTTTTGCTAAACTTTGAAATTTTTGAAGAAAAAATATTTAATTTTAGGGGCAAATAAAAAAATTACGCCTCTACAGAATTCTTTTTATACACTCCACGAGAGTATTATGTCTTTGTGCATTTGTTTGTAACACCCAAAAGGAAGGGAGATAGACCCATTGTTAATTATACCGATCGATTTAGAATCACATTTTGAATCGATTTACGATACAGTCGCAATTGGGAACAGAACTAAATGAAACTTTGCACAACGAAGTTTTTCGGGACAAGGACGAACGCTATTTAATTTGAAGAAAATCGGTTCAGATTTAGATATAGCCACCATACGAATTTCACTCCCGATTTGACTCTTTTCACTCTAGATACCACATATTACAACAGATTTTCTTAAAAATTGGCAAAACACATTATATTTCAACTAGATATTCCTGCGGTGAAAATGTGTTAGATCGGTTCAGATTTATATATAGCTACCATTCAAATTTCGCTCCCGATTTGACTTTTTCCGCTCTAGAAACCACATATTTTATCAGATTGTCTTCAGATTTGGCAAAACATCTTATATATAAACTAGGAGCACCTATGGTGATAATAGGTCAGATGGGTTCAGATTTATATATAGCGTCCATTAAAATTTCGATTTGACTTTTTCTGCTTTAGAAACCACTCCTTCCTCCACACCAACCTTCAAATCTTGCAAAATATCGTATATTTCAACTAGAAACACCCATGGTGAAAATGGGCCAGATTTATATATAGCTCCCACAAAAATTTTGTTACCGACTTGACTTTTTTCGCCCCAGAAACCGCATATTTTCAACGAATTTCTTCAAATTGAGCATAACACGTAATACTTGAACTGGAAGATCCTATTGTGTAAGTGGGTTACTTCATTCCATGTTTAGATATATCCCCCATACATTCTTGATTTGATAAATTTTGTCAGGTGAATAGGAAACATACAACAATCCTTCCCGTTTTCACTCTTTTACCGAATTAAATTGTATTCGGAGAGAAAGTGGAGTGTATCATATAGTCGGCCCCGCCCGAATTTAGCCTTTCCTTACTTGTTTGGAATGGCGTATGTTTGAAACATATTTGCTGCATTTGGCCAAGTTTAATATACAATCTTTAAATATAAAAATACACTATTATAATGTGGGCCATTTGACGTTTTAAATTTGAACTAACAAATGCTTTGACTTTGAAATGTGGAATAACTTTCATTCTTATTTTCAGGTTTATGTTTGACATTGACAAAATGGAACGTTATACGCTCGAACCAAATTGGGAAATAAAGGGTGATTTTTTAGCTATTATCTTTTTGGCAACACTGGTTTAAACATCTGATGCACGTTTCGTGTTTTGTTTCACTGTCAAACATATTCAGTTTGGTCTATAATTTAACCATGAATAGTCTTACAAACGAACAACGCTTGCAAATTATTGAATTTTATTATCAAAATGGATGCTCTGTCAAGAAAGTTCATCGCGCGCTTCCATTTTATGGTCAGTTTAATCGACCCACTGAAGCGGCTATTCGGGCTATTGTGACTAAATTTCGCACCAAATTTACATTGTTGGACATTAAACCACCAACACGCTTACGTAGAGTGCGAACTGAAGAAAATATCGCAGCTGCATCGGCCAGTGTTAAAGATGACCATCAATTATCGATTCGTCGCCGTTCGCAGCAATTGGGCCTCTGTTACTCAAAAACGTGGAAATGCCAAAATTGGACTAAGCGGATGGACCATTTGAGGCGCAGTCAAGGTCAACATTTGCATGAAATAATCTTCAAACATTAAATTATATGGACCGTACTATCGATTCAAATAAAGATTTGATGTATTTTTCTGAATTTTATGTGTTTTTTTTTGAAAAACTTTCCTATAGCTTTTAAAAAATCATTCTTTAGATTCGTCACGTTTCATACATGTCAATTGAAATCTTCTCTTATTGATTTGGAAATCATCGCACACGAATAAGGGTCACCCAAAGGATTCTATGCCTTCTTTCCTCAAATTGTTATGGGATATTTTTTTGGACAATTTCCCCTATTTATGAGACAACTTTTCCAACACCCTTCCCAGTGTATGAAAATCTCTATTTCTCATTTCATGCCACCACCTTAATAGTTATCTTAAAGTATTGCTCCACAAAGACAATACCTTGCTTCATGGCAATGTATTTGTGAAAGAGAACTTTTCAAGGAATTTTATAACTTTATGACCCAGATTTTTGTGATTCTCCTATATTTATTTTGAGTGTGTGTGTGTGTGTTCTAGTGAATGCCATTTGGTTTACTGTTTTTGTTGTCTTTAAAAAGAAATTACTGTGTGTATGGGTCCTTTTCTTATGCTTCGTCCTTTTGTCGTGCACTCATTGTCCCATTATGATAACAAACCGCAATAATGGCATAACTTCAATACGAAAACGAGGAGATACCCACACACACACATACACATTCACAAAAAGGCTAACAAAACCAAAAATAAGTAACACAAGAGAGTGCATTGTGGCAGAGCGAAGGCAAGGCAAGGCAAGCCAGCCAGCCAACAAACAAACAAAAACCGAGAGGAGAAAATAGCACAGAAAGGAAGAGCCATTCACAAGGACAATTCATGATTTGTATGATTGCGAGGAGCAACAAACACAATGCAAACACCAAATAAGCAAAAATCAGCAACGCCATCAAGGCACACACACACACACTCACATACGAGCACAGGACACCCGCACACAAACTAAGTGAAACGGAACTTTGTGTATAGTAAAATCACATCCTCACACACATGCACATCTATATCCACTTTGGTCCTTTCGCAGATGTTCTTAAATACAACTGGTTGGTTGGCTGGTTGATGGTTGCCAGCTTGCTTGCCTGCTTGCAGCTGAAAAGGAAATATAATAATGAAATGACTGAATAAAAGGAATTCCATTAGTTGTCATAATGCAATCCATGTTAAATACACCACGAACATAAAGCATTCACACACACATCCATCCATCCATCCCACATCACATACGAACGTCGTCCACCACATCAAGAATCATACAAATCTTCTTGGAATGTGAAAATGGTTAGCCGGAGGAGTATGGCACCCACCCCACACAATAGTTTATGTGTTACTTGGTTGGGCAAGGCAAAGAGTGGCTGGCTTTCAAT
Source organism: Polietes domitor (assembly GCA_947397865.1). Classification (NCBI taxonomy): domain Eukaryota; kingdom Metazoa; phylum Arthropoda; class Insecta; order Diptera; family Muscidae; genus Polietes; species Polietes domitor. The sequence goes on along the minus strand of OX377621.1, from coordinate 28,284,921 downwards.
ATTGCTGAAAGTTTAACTGGAGCTCAACCAGATTAACCTGAAATGATAAGGACACCTACAATTGTTGGTGTGTGAGGGTGCGGAAGTGTGTGTTTGAAAATCGATATTTTTTTGTGTTGGCTGTGTGCTGGCATACATGGGAATTCCGCTAGCTCGCTAAAGAGTTGAAAAAGCAATGAAATTTTTAAAAAGGACCAAGCCAGGGCTGTCCACGAGATGGCAAAAGGATTTGTGTTTGAAAATATGTGCACCCATTGAAAGGAAATGGAAAAATGTTGTGATCCAACTCTCTACAAAAATATTCAAAATTTAAATTTCAAGGAAGAATATTTTTTGTTTTTTTTTTAGCAAAAAATCGTTTTAATTTTTAAAACGATTTTAAAATCTATGGATAATTTTTTTCTAATACAAAAATTTATGTACAGATTTCAACATATCCATAAATATATAAAAAGAATCCGAAATTGGTCTTTAAAAACAAAAAAATTTCAAAATGCAATTTACATTTAAAAGAAGTTGGTTCTATTACTTCATTGCATTTTAAGTAAAAAACCTAAAATAATTAAACAAATATTTGTTTTCCGAAAACCGCCGGTAATAAATTTCTTAATTGAATTTAATTTAAAATAAAATAGAAATAACTATTTTTGGCGCTACAAGAAATTTTAGATTTTTAAAGCAAAAATAATTCTCAAAAATTTATTTTGTTTTTATTATTTAAATGCTATTGGAAGTAAATAAGATAAAAAATGTAAAAATATACTTTTTAATTACTTAAAAAATATTGTTTTCAAAGCAAAATTAGTTAAAAAATAAAAATATTTTATTTTGATTTGAACTGGGATATTGTCCTGGCTCAAGACCATTTTGCATCTATATTTAATAGAATGCGAATTTATTTACAAATGGCATGGTGACATTTATTACTTGGCTGCAGACTACCACTATCATGATTTCCACCCTGTCTAAAGGTTTCATTCAGGTGGCTTCGCAGCGACTTTTCAACATCAAACCCGGCCTCTATAAGGAGATGATTTTCACAAACGAAGGAGAATCACAACTCACTTGCCGAATTTGCGTTTAAAAAATTTTTTAATTACTTTAAAAAATATTGCTTCTAAATCTAAATAATTCTGAAAAATTCTTTTATTTTAAAAAATAAAAAATGTAAATTTTCGAGCGCCATGAAACCTTTAATTTAAATAAAGGGTGATTTTTTAAAAGCTATAGGAAAGTTTTTCAAAAAAAAAAACATAAAATTCAGAAAAAATCATGAAATCTTTATTTGAATCGATAGTAGCAAATGTTGACCTTGACTGCGCCTCAAATGGTCCATCCGCTTAGTCCAATTTTGGCATTTCCACGTTTTTGAGTAACAGAGACCAAATTGCTGCGAACGGCGTCGAATCGATAATTGATGGTCATCATTAACACTGGCCGATACAGCTGCGATATTTTCTTCAGTTCGCACTCTACGTAAGCGTGTTGGTGGTTTAATATCCACCAATGTAAGTTTGGTGCGAAATTTAGTCACAATAGCCCGAATAGCCACTTCAGTGGGTCGAATAAACTGACCATAAAATGGAAGCGCGCGATGAACTTTCTTAACATTTGATAATAAAATTTGACATTTTGATAATAAAATTCAATAATTTGCAAGCGTTGTTCGTTTGTAAGACGATTCGTGGTTAAATTACAGACCAAACTGAAGATGTTTGACAGCGAAACAAAACACGAAACGTGCGTCAGCTGTTTAAACCAGTGTTGCCAAAAAAATAGTAGCTAAAAAATCACCCTTTATAAGAAATACATCTAAAATATAATATCTTTTTATTTATTATTTTTTATTATTTTTTAGTTGTATCAATATCTGAATTGCCTTTGAAATAAATTAACGTTTTAGTTTTTCGTTTGCATTTTTTGGTGCAGTAACATTACAGACCAATGCCAATTTTTTTAATATAGCCAAACCAAAATAAATACAAATATTGAAAAAATAATTTTATAAATAAATATAAAATTTTTATTATTTCAAACCACGCTTATAAGGCAAGACTACCAATACGTTTATAATATATATCGAAATAATATTTCAAGTCAATTCATAAAGTAAATCTAATGCAGCAATCTTCAATAAAACTTAAACACTACAGTTGGTTGTCTTTCCATCCATTTTAATTCCAAAAGTACAAAATTTGAAAATTCGTTATTTTTCACGTACACAGTGCGACTTGCACTTCATGATTCAAAAAAAATTAAAAAATACGAATTTGGAAAAATATTTTTATTTTACGTGTCAGACGAATATGTACACCGAATTTCATGACTATATATGCGGTCATTTGTTTGGTACAATTTTTATCTCCTTTTTCCATTATAACCCCAAAAAGTACGAATTTGAAAAAATATCTTTATTGTACGTGTGTACACAATCAAAAGAATGTATACAATCCGAAGAATGCATCATTACTTTTGGTGCAGCCGTTTGGTTGGTACCATTTTTATCCCTCTTTTCCCATTTTACCCATTAAAAGTACGCATTTTTAAACATAATTTTATATTATGTATCTACTCAATTAGAGGAACGTACATACCAAATTTCGTGTTTCTAGCTGTTTTCGTTTGATAGGTACCATTTGCATCCCTTTTTGCCCCATTTCACCCCCTACGAATGAGAAGCACTTTATGGTGCATCTATTTGTTATAGCGGGAATGCGCATACCAAACATCATGTAAGTACAAGCAGATATACTGAAAAGACATGTCTAAATACTGTAAAATATAAGCGATTATTATGGGTAGTTTCAGTCCTTGAGAGGGAAATTTTTTTCCCTTTGGGCCGAGTTCGTCCAGTTTCGATTCCAACCGATCTACGACTATAAAACGCATTTATGGAAAATTTGAGCGTCCTAGCTCCTTTCGTTTAGATGCTAGCGTGCTTTCAACAGACGGACGAACGGACATGGCTAGATCGTCTTAGAATTTTATGACGATCAAGAATATATATACTTTATAGGGTCTCAGGTCGATGTTTCAAGGTGTTACAAACGGAATGACAAAGTTAGTGTACCCCCATCCTGGAGGTGGAGGGTATAAAATCATGAATATGCTATTTATTGCATTCATTTTATTTATTCAATTTCATATATTATATTTTATTTATATTTTTTTATTTTTTAATTTATTTTATTCATTTTATTGACAATTAATTAATTTTGTATTATTTTATTTACTATTTTTTGAATATTTTTTTAAGTTTATTAATTTTTATTTCTTTTTTATTTATTTCACTTTTTATTTACTCATTTAATTTATTTATTTTAATTATTTAATTTATTTTATTAATTTTATTTATGAACCAATAATTTTTTTATTTAATTTTTATTTTAGACAGCCGAATAGTTTCAGAACAATCTATTAAAAAAAACAAGAATATTTTATTTATTCTATTTCATATATTATATTTTATTTATATTTTTTATTTATATATTTTTTTTTTTATTTTTTACTTTATTACTTTTTTATTTATTTTATTCATTTTAATTTACTTTACTTATTTTATTAATTTTGTATTATTTTATTTACTATTTTTTTAATATTTTACTTAGTTTATTAATTTGTATTTTTTTTATTTATTTTCCTTTTTATTTACTCATTTAATTTATTTATTTTAATTATTTAATTTATTTTATTTATGAACCAATAATTTAATTTATTTAATTTTTATTTTAGACAGCCGAATAGTTTCAGAACAACCTATTAAAAAAACAACAACAACAACACATACAACATAACAGACCAACAATACATACAAACAACAAAAACACGAATATTTTATTTATTGTACTCATTTTATTTATTCTATTTCATATATAATATTGTTTATTTTTTACTTTTTTATTTATTTTATTCATTTTATTTACTTTACTTATTTTATTAATTTTATATTATTTTATTTACTATTTTTTGTATATTTTATATTTTTATTTAGTTTATTAATTTGTACTTTTTTATTTATTTTACTTTTGATTTATTTATTTTAATTATTTAGTTTATTTTATTAATTTTATTTATGAACCAATAATTTTATTTATTTAATTTTTATTTTAGACAGCCGAATAGTTTCAAAACAATCAATTACGTTGTAGTTTCATATTTGATTTCATTTATATTTTATATATATTTTATTCATCTTATTTATTGTATTATTTTTATTCATTTCACTTTTTATTTACTTAATGAATTTTACTTATTTTATTAAATTTGTTTTATTTAAATACTATTTACTTTTTAATTTAATTTATTTTACTTATTTGAGTTATTTATTTATATTGATTTTAATTCAGAAGAATCTATAACGTTGTGGTTGAATATTTTATTTTATTTATATTTTTTATATTGTATTTATATTTTACATATTGTATTAATTTTGTATTATTTTTATTTATTTCACTTTTTATTTACTTAATACATTTCATTTATTTTATTTACTCATTTCATTTAATTTTACTTATTTAGTTTGTTTAATTTTATTTTAATTATTTTATTCATTTTTCTTATTTTATATTTTACTATTTTTATTAATTTTGTTTAGTTTGCTTATTTTCTGAATAAAAATAAAATCCACTTTTATCCACTTTTATTTTATTAATTTTTTGTTTTTTATTTATGTCGTTTATAGAGTCATCGATGAACGATCGATACTAAATAATTGGCTTACAATAAATATTTTTTCGAGGTACCCAACTTTGGACTCCACTGTGCAGCCCTAAAGGGTCGTATATTATGTAAAATGCCATAAAAATAGATGCTGCAGTTTATGACTGGCATATTTATTTGCAGTCTTTTTTCATTCTCTATATCGAGCGATTTTTTAAAAGTTTTATTCTCATTCGTTGCCGGGAACAAAGCGATCAAAATTAACTCTTGGGTAAAAGGTGAAAAACTCCTTATCCCAAATACCATGACCATCAAAAGGACATTTTCATTATTCATCGATACCCATGTCAATATTTGACAACACAATGTAACTCCTTTTTCTGGCTTCTATGAAAAAAATATCCTAAATATAACTGGCAAAGGTTGTGCCTGTCGGGTAACAAGTCAAATAATTTAACTGACCATTTGACTGTGTTGGCTTCTTCTGTCCCCTGCCTGGTTTTGTTGTTGTACCTCTTTCATTTCTCTTTTCCGTTGTTTGCCAGTGTAAAACATTGAAATGTGATTTCTATCCTCGACACTTTACAACAGAAAGTATGTTACTTTTTCTTTGCATCCCTTCCGTTCTGTTCCATTTCTAAAAGTCCTTCGGTAGCGATGTTTCCTTTTCAATGTAATCCTGGACATGATGATGTGTGTTGCACAGCTTGGTTGTTGTTGTTCTTGTTGCTACAAGAATCATTTAAAAGTAACTTTTTTGTTGTTACTTTGTATGGCATTCATCGATGATGGCCGTCTTTTTTCCTTGTTGTGCAGCTTTGATCCTTACAGTTTGGTTTGAAATAGCAGCAGCATATGTCATGTTGCACGAACACCAGGCTATCCAACCAGCAACACCAACAACAGCCTGAGAAGAATGGTGAAAAGTATTTAAATGAAATGAAAAAATACTTGGCTTGACTTCTAATAACAATGGCTCACATCAACAGCAACAACTTTAGTTTTTATTGCCCTTTTAGCTGGTGTCGTTTTTCTTCTCCGAAACCAGCTCAGTTGGATTCGGTTCAAATCCATAGAAAAATAATGACGCCGCTGACCAGTGGCGCGTGGGGTTACACTGCTGTTGGCTGCTGCTGGCCTTTGAATTCTTTTGTCAATGGGCCTGGTGGGGACTCTTATTGTTTTGTAAAGTCACGTTACATTTGCATGAACTTAGTTTCAGAGTTGGTGAGTTGTTGAGTTGTTGGTGTTGGCGTTAATGTGTTATGTGGTGAATAGGGTGTACTGAAGAAGATTTCAGATAAAAATCAATAGCGTCTTACAATAAAGGATCCCAAATGAGTGTTTTTGAGAGCTAGACGGCTGAAAATTGGTACACATATTACTGACCACAAAAATGATAAGTAGATGCTGAAATTTGGATTTTAATTTTGTGGGCGGAGTGGGCGTGGCAATAGTGTTTTTTGAGCTAGAAGGCTGAAAATTGGTACATATATATTACTGACCATGAGAATGATACATATGATGTTGAAATTTGGATTTTCATTTTGTGGGCGGAAAGGGGCGTGGCAATATTGGTTTTTGAGTTAGAAGGCTGAAAATTGGTACATATATATTACTGACCACGAGAATGATAGATATGATGCCGAAATTTGGATTTTCATTTTGTGGGCGGAGTGGGCGTGGCAATAGTATTTTTTGAGCTAGACGGCTGAAAATTGGTACATATATTACTGACCACAAGAATGATAAGTATGATGCTGAAATTTGGATTTTCATTTTGTGGGCGTGGCAATAGTGTTTTTTGAGCTAGAAGGCTGAAAATTGGTACATATATATTACTGAGCACGAGAATGATAAGTATGATGCTGAAATTTGGATTTTTCATTTTGTGGGCGGAATGGGCGTGGCAATATTGGTTTTTGAGTTAGAAGGCTGAAAATTGGTACATATATATTACTGAGCACGAGAATGATAAGTATGATGCTGAAATTTGGATTTTTCATTTTGTGGGCGGAGTAGGCGTAGCAATAGTGTTTTTTGAGCTAGAAGGCTGAAAATTGGTACATATATATTACTTATCACGAGAAAGATAAATATGATGCCAAAATTTGGACTTTCGTTTCGTGGGCGGTGGGGGCGTGGCAAAAGTGTTTTTGAAAGCTAGAAGACTGAAAATTGGTACATATATATTACTGACCACAAGAGAGATCATTTGATGCCGAAATTTGGATTTTCGTTTTGTGGGCGGAGTGGGCGTGGCAATAGTGTTTTTTGAGCTAAAAGTCTGAAAATTGGTACATATATATTACTGAGCACGAGAATGATAAATATGATGCCGAAATTTGGATTTTCCTTTTGTGGGCAGAGTGGGCGTGGCAAAAGTGTTTTTGAAAGCTAGAAGACTGAAAATTGGTATATATATTACTGACCTCGAGAAAGATAAATATGATGCCGAGATTTGGAATTTCGTTTCGTGGGCGGTGAGGGCGTGTCAAAAATGTTTTGGAGAGTTAGAAGGCTGAAAATTGGTACATATATATTACTTTGGATAGGTACATATTTTCTGAAAGATAAATATGATGCTGAATTTTGGATTTTCGTTTCGTGGGCTTTGGGGCGTGGCAAAATAGTTTTTTTTGAGCTAAAAGGCTGAAAATTGAAACGTATTATTACTGATCACGAGAAAGATAAATATGATGCCGAAATTTGGAATTTCGTTTCTTGGGCTGTGGGGGCGTGGCAAGTGTTTTGGATAGGTAGAAGGCTGAAAATTGGTACATATATATTACTGACAACGAGAAAGATAAATATGATGCCGGATTTTGAGTATTCGTTTCGTGGGCGGTGGGGGCGTGGCAAGTGTTTTGGAGAGTTAGAAAGCTGAAAATTGGAGCGTATATATTACTGATCATGAGAAAGATAAATATGATGCCGGATTTTAAGTTTTCGTTTAGAAGGCTGAAAATTGGAACGTATATATTACTGACCACGATAAAAATAAATAAGAAACCTGATTTTAATTTTATCATTTGTTTCTTGTGTGGCGAAGCGGGCGGGGTTCAGCTAGTTACTTTTATAAATAAACAATGCTTAATTTTGTATAATTTTAACAATTTAATTTTTTTTGTTTAAAAAAAATACAAATTTATTACTTTATTTATCTACTTCAAATAAAGGGTGATTTTTTAAAAGCTATAGCAAAGTTTTTCACATAAAATTCAGAAAAATACATGAAATCTTTATTTGAATCGATATAATTTAATGTTTGAAAATTATTTCAGGCAAATGTTGACCTTGACTGTGCCTCAATGGTCCATCCGCTTAGTCCAATTTTGGCATTTCCACGTTTTTGAGTAACAGAGGCCCAATTGCTGCGAACGACGACGAATCGATAATTGATGGTCATCATTAACACTGGCCGATACAGCTGCGATATTTTCTTCAGTTCTCACTCTACGTAAGCGTGTTGGTGGTTTAATGTCCAACAATTTAAATTTGGTGCGAAATTTAGTCACAATAGCCCGAATAGCCGCTTCAGTGGGTCGATTAAACTGACCATAAAAAGGAAGCGAGCGATGAACTTTCTTAACAGAGCACGCATTTTGATAATAAAATTCAAAAATTTGCAAGCGTTGCACAGAGGTCGATTTTGCACTTTTAGGTGGCCAAAATTATTTTTGTATAAAAATGGACTTAAAATAATGGTTAGATAGCAGAAAAAAATTAAAAAAAATTCTAAGCATTATGGGGGTGGTTTTTTAGGGGATTGAGTAAGTAAAATATTTCTTCGCACCAAATATGTTGGCGCTCTCCATAAAAAATTAGTTTTTTATTTTTTTGAAGCATCCCTTTTTCCTCGAGCCTGTAATATTGTTTGCGCTGCATGAACGATTACTTTTTCACTATGCGAAGAACGCATGTCTTCTGTCTTTCTTCTTTTAGTCCTCTCACTAGAATCTTCAAATGATTTAGAAGGCCGCCCTGGTCGAGTTTGTTTATTTGCTGCAAGTACAAATGTTCCTTCTAACCAAGCTTCATTGGTTTTAAGAAATCTTGCTTCTTTTCTATGGGCTTTGTACCATTTTTCTTTCATTGATGTTTTAAAGTTTGCAAATCTTTGTTTTAAACTGCTTAGATTATCTGGAGTGTCACCATAACAGGACATGAGGTGATTCTCAATATATTTAATTTTTTCATCCAAACTAGGCAAATCTTGCTGTTGTATTTGTCGTAAAGATATCTACGGCTCACTATTTTTTTACCCGAGGTACCAGGTGTACCTAAAACAAAGAAAATCGCACTTTATTACATTTGAAACCAAACTTGATTTTTTTTATTGTGATGTCATCCATAAAAAAACTATAATTTGGTCAGCCGCAGCTTGCTGCACCCAAATTGTACGTCATTAATTAGCCAAAATATATGTAGTATTTAATAAAATAAAAAGTATTTCTCAAGAGGAGGCAATAATATAACAAAATGTCTTACAATCATGAAAATTAAGGAAACATTTCATTACAAAACAACCTTTTTGGAAGTTCTATAAATATTTCAAATAACGTCAAAAGTAATTTAAAAATATCAAGAAATGTTGATTTTTACCTGAACTATTTGAATCCATCACAATCACTACTAAAAGATTAGGTGGACAACACAAAATTTCTGTTGTTTAAATGTTTATATTGAGAGCGCTGATAACAATAATGTGAACTTTTTGAAACGACCAAGTTTGAACGGTGACAGTTTGTGAACGGTGACAGTTTCGCCAGTAGGGATGGTAAATTATTGTTACTGGAACATTCCATTAGCTGTGGGATTTTTTGGGATTTTTAACGTCACTTTTGAAATTTGACTTTTGACCGGCTAATTCTTAATAATCGACCTCTGTGCGTTGTTCGTTTGTAAGACGGTTCATGATTAAATTATAGACCAAACTGAAGATGTTTGACAGTGAAACAAAACACGAAACGTGCGTCAGCTGTTTAAACCAGTGTTGCCATAAAGATAATAGCTAAAAAATCAACCTTTATAAATAAACAATGTTTAATTTTGCATAATTTTAACAATTTCAATTTTTTGTTTAAAAAAATACAAATTTATTGCTTTATTTATCTACTTCAAATATTTCATTTTTATTAATTATCAATACTACATAATATCAGTAAATTTAATTTAATATTAATTTGTTAAGTTTCCTATTGTCAAGATCCCAATTATCACTACTTCCGGATCACAAGATGAAAATCTTTTTCACTTTTTTGGGTGCACTCTTCTTGCTGGGCTTTAATGTAGGCTGATGGGTTTTCAGCACTATGTGTACCAATGTACAACCATATGTTCAGAGAATTTACATCCCTTTTAGTTATCTTCATATCGTGACCATTTATATGCGGGTTTTTACATCAAAGTGTGGTTAAAATATAAAAATAAAACCTACGAAATGTCAAGTTAAAAAACATAGGCCCTAATACATAAAAAACCATGACCGTGGGACAAAACTATTTCAAGTTTCTCGGTTCCACCTAATATACAATGTTGTATGTATTTGGGTATCTATTTATTCTTGTCATGTCAGATGGTGGCCGTTTATTCAAACATATTACTTTTACAGTTTCCATACTGTCCGACGATGTAAAGTAGGATATTTGTAATGTTTTTTAGATACAATTTTTACAGAAGCTTAAGCGGATATGGACGAGAATGCAGAACATTTCTACTAAGTATAAACGACTATGGGGGGCAAAATCCACACTTTTTTATGATTTTTGATACGGAAATTTATACGAATTCGCGATTTAACGAACTTTGAAAATCTCTTTTAAAGAAGCAGTCTTGTAACATTTTAGATTATAGTATAATATTGTTGTGAAATAATGATCGCTATATATGTTCGAAGCCTATTTTAAAGCCATCATTGTTGACACGCTGTAAAAAGTCATATAAATGAGTCGAATGAGGTATTTCTTGGTGCAAAATTCACACTTTTTCGATTCCCCACATTTTTTAATGCTATTTTCTTCTAGGGAAATTTATCCCCAAGACCTCTCGGTTCCGGCCCATGTTTATGTTGATTTTCGTCTTTTTGGCATCCTTCGGAAATGGATAACATACTTTGTCTCTTTCTCTGCGAGCCCTCTCGTAAAGTAAACATTATTAAACCATATTAACATTAATTTCCACAGGTGATAGATGTTTTAATAATTTATTTTCGTACTTTTGTGAGTCATACAAATGAAAGAGAAATGTATCTGTTAAAAATACTTCAAGTTTCAGGCTTCAATACGTATTAGTTGAGCATTTAATAAAATTTAAAGTTTATTTTATTTAGATTATTCGTGGCTTTACTTCTTGGAGGGGCAAATTTGAAATGTTTGTTATTGCTAATCTAATACAGATAGAACCATGGATGTGAATTTATTTTTAGAAATTATTCGTATCTTTCACTTCATATCCATGTCGCCTTTGTATGCCTTGTAAAAGTATGAAAATAAATTATTAACGCATTTAAAGGGTGATTTTTTAAGAGCTTGATAACTTTTTTTTTAAAAAAAACGCATAAAATTTGCAAAATCTCATCGGTTCTTTATTTGAAACGTTAGATTGGTCCATGACATTTACTTTTTGAAGATAATTTCATTTAAATGTTGACCGTGGCTGCGTCTTAGGTGGTCCATCCGCTTAGTCCAATTTTGGCATTTCCACGTTTTTGAGTAACAGAGACCCAATTGGTGCGAACGGCGACGAATCGAAAATTGGTGGTCATCATTAACACTGGCCGATACAGCTGCGATATTTTCTTCAGTTCGCACTCTACGTAAGCGTGTTGGTGGTTTAATGTCCAACAATGTAAATTTGGTGCGAAATTTAGTCACAATAGCCCGAATAGCCGCTTCAGTGGGTCGATTAAACTGACCATAAAATGGAAGCGCGCAATGAACTTTCTTAACAGAGCACGCATTTTGATAATAAAATTCAATAATTTGCAAGCGTTGTTCGTTTGTAAGACGATTCATGATGAAATGTCAAAGCATACTGAGCATCTTTCTCTTTGACACCATGTCTGAAATCCCACGTGATCTGTCAAATACTAATGCATGAAAATCCTAACCTCAAAAAAATCACTCTTTATATCATTTGGAAATTAAAAGTCCTTTAAAAGGAGAAAAGATCACCAAATGGAAAACTGAGTACACAGTTTTTCTACATAAAGATCTCTAGTTCCATATTGTTTCACTTTGTTGTATTAGCAAAACTGTCCAAGTTTAAGATCATCAAATATCCTTTAATTTCTCGTTTTTAAATTTTCTTGAAAAAAGTGTAAAATTGACTCATAAATGATCCTCATAATATTCCACAATATAGTTGTGACAATTTTGACTAAATTTGAATTTCTTTAAGAAAGGCTTAATGTTGCAAAACCCGATTTCTCGCACCACTGCCTGAGGTACTTCGGCAGAATTCAGAATAACACTGATTTATCAGAGGTTTATTTAAAGTTTTTTCTTACCATATTTACGAGAAATACACATATTGACTTACCTGAAAAGAGAAAAAATATATAAAATTAATTAAAATCAATTTCTATGCAAAATAACATTAATACAAAATTATAAAAACACAATCTGAATGTAGAAGACAAATTTATTAAGGGGGTTTCTGTATGAATCTAGACACTAGGGTAAGGTTTTTTGGGTGTGACCCAATCACCTTTTTTTAAGGAAAAAAGTTTCGCCTGGACCGGACATGGGCTCAAATTTCCCTTGCTTATAATGAAGCATTTTTTTATAATTCACATTATAATTTTTTGCACTTAAAAAGATAGATTTTACTAGATTTTTTTTACATTGCTTTGATTTAAAAAAATATATTAATTATACATTAAAAAATGTTGAGAGGTTAAAATGTGCAAATTTTAACAAAATAATGAATTATAGATATGTATATACATTAGGCTGTGTCGCCGTCCGTACAAATGGAAAAACAAGTTCCAGTCACCCCACGAAAATAAAGTTTGGATTGTTTAATGATGATTTGCAAAATATTTCGTTCCTAGATCAAGCCATCTGTGAGCTAAACGCTCCTGAAAATAACCATTAAAATTATGTTTTTCCCATTTTTTCTGAAATAATAGACCTTGAAAGAACTTTAAATAAAAATTTTGATTCTTGTCTTAGAGTAACTTATTGGTCGAATTATAGGACGTTTATAGTATTATTTTGTGGATTTTCTCAGTGAAAACTTTTCCGTATTTGGTGGTAGTATATTATAAAAAATAAATAGCTACAGTCAATACAGTCAATGATGAAAATCGAAAGGAAATTGACGGCTCAGCGCTCATTTTTGTAAAAAGTGTTTGAACATTTTGACTATGAAAACCATCGCCTGCATTAAAATATTTCACGAAAATGGTGTCAGTGGCGTCACTTTTTGGTCCGATATGCATCATTTAGGCATCATTCGAAAGGTATTGATCCCTTTATTTTTCATTACACCTCTTACAAAATGTTTTCAAGAAATGTGAGTTTTTAGCTGTCACCTTGAAAACCCGCAAAAAAATCAATATAAACGCCCAATAATTCTACCAATGAGTTATTCTAAGACAAGAATAAAAATTTTTATTTAAAGTGCTTTCAAGGGGGTATTAATACAGAAAAAAATTTGGACAAAAATGCAGCATAAAAAAAATTACACGGGAAAAACATAATTTTTAGAGGTGTTTTCAGGAGCGTTTAGCTCTCAGATGGCTTGACCCAGTGACAAAATATTTTGTAGATCATCATTAAACAATCCAATCTTCATTTCTGGAGGGTAACCGCTCTAATTTATTTTCGCGACCCATCCTAATATACATATGAGTCATTCCTCGTCAAGCGGTACGGTTTCTGACCTCGATAGCTGCGATTGTTTTTTTTTTTTTTCATAAAAATATTGTATACGTATTTTAGGCAAAGAAAAATAGATAATTTTTTTCACGAATTATGGCCAATTTAAGAGTGAAAAAAGGTGTGTTCATTCAATCGCCTGTAACACCTGAAATACTTGACCGATTTTAATGTACTATACCTTGTTTTGTAGGCAATTTCGATTGCACAATAAGAAAAATAAAAAACGTATATATATTTTTTTCCATTACCTACTTTTTCTTTAATTTTTAAACATTATGTTAATAAACTACTGGGAAAATAATCATTCTGAAGACTTTTCAATTAAATTCTAGTTGATTTTGGAAGAAAAAAATAGAAAAAATTTAAAAAAACACAGTCACTAAAATAGACATCTAAGAACACTAATTTAAAGTAAAGTTAAAGCGGCGAACTTTATATACTTTCCACCATGGATTGCATTCCACAGAGGCAGTAAATTTTCGTAGAAGTGCAGTAATATTACAGAAAATATAATTTTTTTTAATATAGCCAAACCAAAACAAATACAAATATTGAAAAAATAATTTTATAAATTTGAACTGGGATATTGTCCTGGCTCAAATGGTCTTGAGCATCTATATTTAATAGAATGCAAATTTATTTACAAATGGCATGGTGACATTTATTACTTGGCTGCAGACTACCACGATCATGATTTCGACCATGTCAAAAGTCTTTTCAAGTGGCTTCGCAGCGAGTTTTCAACATCAAACACGGCCTCTATAAGGAGATGATTCTCACAAACGAACGATAAGTACAACTCACTTGCCGAATTTGCGTTTAAACAGTCGCACCAAGTAATAAAGTACACATGCCATCTTACAAGTACCTCATTGAGTTGCATATGTAAGTATGTGTATATGAAGGTATAGTTACCCAGCAATACTTCTGCCGTGCCAACGCTCATTTGTTTTAGTTTTTTCGTTTGTATTTTTTTGGTCTGTAATCAATATTTGATTTGAACTGGGATATTGTCCTGGCTCAAGACCATTTTGCATCTATATTTAATAGAATGCAATTTTATTTACAAATTTATTTACATGTCAAAAGTCTTGAAAAGGTCGAAATCATGATCGTGGTAGTCTGCAGCCAAGTAATAAATGTCACCATGTCATTTGTAAATAAATTTGCATTCTATTAAATATAGATGCAAAATGGTCTTCAGCCAGGACAATATCCCAGTTCAAATCAAATATTGATTACAGACCAAAAGAAATACAAACGAAAAAACTAAAATTTTATAAATAAATATAATATTTTTATTATTTCAAACCACGTTATAAAGCAAGTCTACCAATACCTTTACACTATATATCGAAATTATACTTCCTTCAAGTTAAATCAAAAAATAAATATTCTTATATTTATATCTTCAAAAAAGCTTAAATACCATACATATTGGTAGATAGTGGGTGCTACAGTTGGTTGTATTTCCATTCCATTTTAATTCCGAAAGTACAAATTTTGCAAATCCATTATATAGGGTAAGATGACCTAACTTCATGATTAAACCGATTTACGAATTTGGAAAAATCTTTTTATTTTGCGTGTCTATGCAGTCAGAGGTATGTATACACCGAATTCTGTGATCCTAGCTGCGGGTCTATTCATTGTAGCTGTAGTCGTTTAGTTGGTACTATTTTTATCCCTCAGAACCCATTGTACGAATTTGAAAAAAAAAAATCTTGTGTTTTTCGTGTCTACGCAATCCGAATTTTATGACACTAGCTGCGAACATTTGGTTGGTGCAATTTTTATCCCCGTTTTTCATTTTAACCCCAAAAATACGAATTTCGAAAAATCCGTTTATTTTACGTGTCTCCGCAATCAGAGGAATGTATACACCGAATTTCATTATTTTAGGTGCTGCCGTTTGGTTGGTACCATTTTTTATCCCTCTATTCCCTTTTTACCCCCTAAAAGTACGAATTTGGAAAAAATACTTTTATATTATGTATCTACTCAATTAGAGGTCAAAAACCGTACCGCTTGACATACAATGACTCATATTAAGATTACATTTCGTTTTTGTGATTTTGTGGTCACCTAATACGTGATAGAAAATGAATTACTTATAATAAAAAGCAAATCTGAAACAGATTGGAAACAAAGATCTCAAACCTAAGCCATTAAATTATAAAAAATTTATAAAATGTATTTAATTTGAATTTTTGCATCTCTAAGTAAAGTTGATAAATAAGCATAGATTTCGAATTTAAATTAATTTAAAAATTAAACGCATGAAATTTCAAAATTTCTGTCGTTTTATATTAATATCATCCAGCAAGACAGATTTTTCTATGAAAATTTACGGACTAAACCCAACTTATGTTGGGCCCAGAAAGATATATCGTTTGAACATTCTTAGTGTCAAATGTCCCAGTATTTCGACAAGAAAAATAAATAAACATTTGATATATCTTTAAAATTTCTCAAAACCATTTCAAACCAATTTCCGATTGATCTTTCTTGAAGTTGAAAAAAAAATATTTTTTGTTATGATATTCTATTGCCTATTTGACTTTGTTAGAGTCGATTGCAAGATTTAAAAAAAATAAAAAACTCACTCTAGTGTACATACCGAATGGTATTATTCTAACTATAATCAGTTGATTGGTACTAATTTTATCCCTTTTTACTCATTTTCACCCTAAATAATCAGTTGATTGGTACTAATTTTATCCCTTTTTACTCATTTTCACCCTAAAAGTAAAAATATCAAAAGATCTCATATTTTTCGCTTTATCGCAGTCAATGCGACGTATGAACCGAATTGAAATACTGTAGATGCAGCCGTTTGGTTAGTACCATTTTTTTCGCCTTTTCGTGCCATTTCTCCCTTAAAAGTATAAATCACGGTGAGAGGAATGTATGCACCAAATTTCATGATTTCCCCTTTAGACGTTTAGTTGGTACAAATTTATTTTTATTTTCTCACATTTTATACCTTAAAAGTTTTCAGTTTGATTGGTACCCTTGCCCTTCAGTTTTTTGGTTGGAACAACTATTAAAGGTGTTCTTGGAAATTTTGAAAATCCTACCTATTTTCGTTTAGATGCAAAACGAACGGAATGACCGACGGACATGGCCAGATCGTCATAGAATTTTATAGTCTCAGGTTTTTATTTCAAGGTCTTACAAAGGGAAGGGACAAAAATCAGAAACATATCCCGCAATCTTGCAGATATTCTTCCACAGTGCAAATTTTGCACAAGCGCCGCACATTGTAATTTCTTTCCAGACTTCAGCATTCCACATCTCGTATCACAACTATGCAAGCAAGTCTTGCCTTTGTATTCTTGGTATGCTAAACTTACATAATCGACTTCTTATAAATAATGACAGTTAAATTGTTTCCAGCTTAAGCCATTAGCCAAGTACAAATGTCTCAAAACAACTGCCACAGCAAGTCAATCTCATTCTAACAAGAATTTGAATTGGCAACCAATTACAATTCCAAACACACTCACACACAAGCACAGACTCTCAAATGAACATAGTTGCAGCAGAGAAAAAAAAACAAAAAACAATTCAAATGTTTTTCTCGACAAACAAATAAAAAACAAAAAAGACACCGAAAGAAATAACCAACAACGTAATGGAAATTATTTAAATAACATACGGCCGCCGATGTCTAACAGTCCAAGACGACGCCCACAGTCCACTGACAAACAATCAAGCACTCATTCTACGTCTCGTGCTCTTCCGAATCATTAGACATTTCAAGTTTATGCCAATGAATGTGAGCGAATTGCATGACATGGCAACCATGGCTCAATGAGCCATGTCGATGCCATTTAAAATCTAAGAAAATACACACACACAACCACACAACTTTACTTTAAGCCATATTTAGTCAAATCAAGACAAGACAGGCCGGTATTTGAATTGAAATAAGAAAAAGAAATATTCAAACTACGTGGTTGTGCTGAGTATGTGCTGATGATGGTGGCTCTCTTAAGTAGGCGTATTTAAAATATGTTAAAAGAAGAAGAGAAAAATAAAAACAAATATAAAATCTATCTATAATTACCAGCATATTTACATGGCAGAGTTAACGGCATTTAAAAAGTTTATGGGTTAAATTTTTCTGTAACTAAAGAAAATCACCATCAACGATTTACAGAGACAACGTAATAAATTTGTAATTAAATTTAACAGACGGCCGTAACAAATGTTTTATTGTAGTAGTTTTCGTGACTCCAGTTCACATCATCTCAAATTTTTCGAAGCAGTAAAAAAGGAATGGCGAACAAATTCCACATTTTGGATCACATTTCCGCCTCTTTTTTAACAAATGCTGCTATTAAATAGTAAAACAAAATATTCTTATCGATTTTGTTTTCTATTTTTTATGTTTTTGTGTGTCAACAAAAAAAAAAAGAGTTTTTTTTAAAACATTTTTTTTTTAATTTTTTTTGTAGACTGTTCCTGATTCTCAACAAAATTATATTTTAGTAAGAAAATTAAAAACAAAAATTCATAAAAAATGTGTATACTGATTTTATGAATCAGTATGTCCATGAAAAATGCAAAAACATAGCATCAAGTACAAATTAAAAAATAATAAATCAACATTTTGAAGAAGAGGAACAAAAATGAATCATTATTTTGTTAAAATCCGAAAATAAATGGATTAATCTTGTGTTAGCCGCAAAAAAATATTTTTTTTGTTCGTTGTGTGTGACAAGTTCTTTGTAGTATTATTTCCAGAAAAGCGTTTTATACAGTTTTTGTCATATTTTTCGTTTCAATTTCGTACTGAACTAAAAACACATATAAACTAAGCGAGATTTTGTTCGTTGGAAGTCCTTAGCCCGTGTTGGCCTGGGGCTACATATGACCCTCAGAAACAACATTTTCGATGTTACGCCAATTTTATGGTCCTGCTGAATACTGAATTGTGCTCTTGGGTCAATCATTTCATTTATTTTATATATAAAGGGTGATTTTTTAGCTATTATCTTTTTGGCAACACTGGTTTAAACAGCTGACGCACGTTTCGTGTTTTGTTTCACTGTCAAACATCTTCAGTTTGGTCTATAATTTAACCATGAATCGTCTTACAAATGAACAACGCTTGCAAATTATTGAATTTTATTATCAAAATGCGAAAAATTGTCTTCAGCGACGAAGCTCATTTTTGGCTCAATGGGTACGTAAATAGGCAGAATTGTCGATTTTGGAGTGAATATCAGCCAGAAGCATTGCAAGAGCTACCAATGCATCCAGAAAAAGTCACAGTTTGGTGCGGTTTATGGGCTGGTGGCATCATTGGACCGTACTTCTTCAAAGATGATGCGAATCGTAACGTAACTGTGAATGGTGAGCCCTACCGTGAGATGATATCCAACTTTTTTTTGCCCAAAATGGAAGAACTGAACTTGGTTGACATGTGGTTTCAACAAGATGGCGCTACATTGCACACAGCTCGCGATTCTATGGCCATTTTGAGGGAAAACTTCGGAGAACAATTCATCTCAAGAAATGGACCGGTAAGTTGGCCACCAAGATCATGCGATTTGACGCCTTTAGATTATTTTTTGTGGGGCTACGTCAAGTCTAAAGTCTACAGAAATAAGCCAGCAACTATTCCAGCTTTGGAAGACAACATTTCCGAAGAAATTCGGGCTATTCCGGCCGAAATGCTCGAAAAAGTTGCCCAAAATTGGACTTTCCGAATGGACCACCTAAGACGCAGCCGCGGTCAACATTTAAATGAAATTATCTTCAAAAAGTAAATGTCATGGACCAATCTAACGTTCAAATAAAGAACCGATGAGATTTTGCAAATTTTATGCGTTTTTTTTTTTAAAAAAGTTATCAAGCTCTTAAAAAATCACCCTTTATATATGGGAGGAGGCGAATTAAATGTTAGTGTTATTTTCAGTGAATGGTCTATCCAGTCACAGTGCTCGAACGAGTCACCCAAAATTGGAGCATCCGATTGGACCACCTCAGACGTAGTCGTGACCAACATTTACATGATATCATTTTCACAGTAAATGACATAAATTGTTCTTTTAACCGATAATAAAAATTTTAAGTTCACTTTCAAATGTATGTGTTTTATTTCACATTATAGGGTGATTTTTTAAAAGCTATAGGAAAGTTTTTCAAAAAAAGAAAACATATAAAATTCAGAAAAATGCATGATTTTACAATTTTTTTTGATTTTTTTTACAAAATCAGTCAGAATGACAATTATAAATCATCAAAATTATAATTTTCTGATAGTGCAAAAAATTATTTTTTAGTGTTTTTCAAAAAAAAAAACACATAAAATTCAGAAAAATGCATTATTTTACAATTTTTTTTTTTCATCGAAATCACATAAAATTACTCTAATATCCTAATCATCGTCGGAGGAAATGATGTTCAAGTAAAGATAATTATGAAACGAATTTCACTTTCACAATCTTAAACAAGTAAGAAAACTCTCTCAGAGAACATATCTATGGAAATTATAATAACTTAAATTTTACGTAGAGCCGGATGATTTGTTTGGAAGGTAGTAGAAGGTTCATGGCATGGTGATCCTAGCTTCCACAGTTATAAAACAATTGCAAAAATATGATCAAATATCAAGTCATAGAGGATTCCATGCACCACTATAGAAGTTATGAAGCATTTAATTTTACCTAGGATATAGGCAATTGTGTGGGAGGTACAAGAAGGGGCGTGGCTAAACAGTACATATTTTTTTTTGGTTTAAAGTGATTATACAAAAATGTTCAAATATCAAATTTCAAATGATTTTGACTACCCGCATGGGTGTTATATCGGTTTTATTGTAACCAAAGTTTATGCCACTTTGTGTGGGTGGTACCAGAAGGGGTGTGGCAAAATCGCCCATATTCCACACGAATAAAAGCGTTGCCAAATATCAAATTTCATAGTATTCCGATCATCCTTATAGAAGTCATAACAGCTTTCATTTTACGTAGGTTAGGGTGATTTGTGTGGGAGGTACAAGAAGGGGACTGGCAATACTCGCCATATTTTGCATTGGTAAAGTGATTATAAAATCTTTATTTAATGCTAAAATATAGCTGATTCCGAATATCCATGTGGAAGTTATATGGGTTTTAATGCTACATTGGAATTTTTCGAATTCTCCGAAAATACCGAATAACTTACTCGTTGTAATCTAGGCAACTACTCATGCCAAGTTACATTTAAAGAAGTGACTAGATTAAAAAAAGAAATCGGACGATTTACAAAATTTCAAGCATTAGTGATTTAACGCGACATATTTAAATTGAGTTTAACCTTAAACACTGGCTTAAATAACATAACAAAATCGTATCTGAATACAAAAATGTTTACTTAGAAATCAAATAATGTTCCATGTAAGCAAATGAATGTGATTCCATCATTAAATTTTCAGTTGGTATACTTATCGCCATTTATTTAGCAATTTTATATTAAAATTGTATTTCTCCCGAAAATGTTTCTCCTACACATATTCACATTTCACACGAAAATCTGAGTGCCTTAAACGTTTCACGATAATTTCATTTAACTATTTGCTTTGAAATTAAATGATTTTGACACTTGCACTTTCGTTTGAATTCTCAAATGAAATCACAAACGGAGAAATCACTTTCTCATTGAATACATAATTGAATGAATCAGTAATTTTAATTAATTTTTATATTCCAATTGCAAGAAATAACAAACATGATGAACTAGACCATGTTTATATGTTTATTTAAGTTGATCAAAGAAAGGAAGTGTGAAATGATGATGATGTCGATTAACTATGCTAGTAATCACACTTTCGGTCATTCATATTTAGAAGGAATTCAATAAACTTCACATCAAATGCCATTCCGAAAACCATTCAATGCCATATTTTAGTACAAATTTCCAATTATAGTGGCTTTGTTTTGGCAATCACGCCGAACCAATGCCGGTCCAAATCATTTTCAATCAATCGAATACATTCGTAATGAATGTATTCAATAAGGAATTATTTTTATTTTTCGCATGAATTCGTATATATGCATGAATTACATCAATGACAAATGATGTTGATTTTTTGCATTTGTATTTGTATTTGGATGGTATCAATCAAACAAACTAACAGGTAAGTTCTGGGTATTTTTATCATCACCTTTAATATTAAATTTATTTATATATGTATGTACATAGGTAAAGGTTCCGCCAAATAACTTTTTTTTTTTTGAAAATGCTATAAAAAAAACTACTGAATATTTTCTCAAATTTCTTTTTTATTTGAAAGTACAATCCTTTCGGTTAATAATGGACAATAATTTCATTCAAATGGCTGCCTCGGGCACACCACAAATAATAGTCCAACGGTTGAATAGTTGAAAAAAAAAAACGTTATATGGCGGACCCTTTATAAGAAAGGCTTGAGGGAATATGATTTCTTTTAGAATAGTCTTTTAAAAAATAGTTTTGGAAAATACTATCTTCAAAAGTTGGCACAATTCTAACTTCAAAATTATGTAATCTCAATATTTTATTTTAATTTAAAAATATGTTTGCAAAATTCGTACTTTTTCGCCATGAAATTGGGTTAAGCGGACTAAAAATAGTACCAATTAAAAGGATGGAGCCGGACACTGTGAAATCTGGTGTGGACAGCCCTCAAAATGGTTAAAGTTCAAAAAAGATTGTTTGAAAAATTCGTACTTTTTGAGGATGAAATTGGGTAAAGAGGACTAAAAATGGTACCAATTAAAATGACGAAGCCAGACACTGTGAAATCCGGTGTAAACAGCCCTCAAAATGGTTAAAGTTCATAAAAGTCGGTTTGAAAAATTGGTATTTTTTGAGGGTGAAATTGGGTAAAGCGGACTAAAAACGGTACCAATTAAAATGACGAAGCCGGACACTGTGAAAATCGCTGTTTACAATCCTCGAAATGATTAGAACGAAAAATGAAGAAGTTTGTAGAAAATCAACTTTAAAGGGGTAAATGGGTAAAAAGGGGATAAAAATAGTACCAGCCACACGACTAAAGCTAAAGTCATGAAATTTTGTGTGTGCATTTCTCTTACGGCGTCGAACTCAATTAAGAAGAGATTTTTCGAAATTCGTACTTTTAAGGGTTATCTGAGGTTAATGGGGATAAAAATGGTACGGCTGGACCTAGAAACTTGAAATTTGGCACGGACATTGCTAAGATTGCATGAATGCAAATAAAAAAAAAATGTTTGTAAAATTTCTACATTTTGGGGGGTGAAATTAAGTAAAAAGGGATAAAAAAGGGGTACCAATCAATCGAAAAATGAAGAAGTTTGTCGAAATTCAAGTTTAAAGGGGCAAATGGGGAAAATGGTGATAAAAATAGTACCAGTCACCCGACCAAAGCTAAAATCACGAAAGTTTATATGGGGTTAAAGGGGATAAAAATGGTTAAAGTTCAAAAAAGTCTGTTTGAAAAATTCGTACTTTTTGAGGGTGAAATTGGGTAAAGCGGACTAAAAATGGTACCAATTAAAATGAAACACAGTGAAAATCGGTGTTTGCAATCCTCGAAATGATTAGAACGAAAAATGAAGAAGTTTGTCCCAAATTCAACTTTAAAGGGGCAAATGGGTAAAAAGGGGATAAAAATAGTACCAGCCACACGACTAAAGCTAAAGGCATGAAATTTTGTGTGTGCATTTCTCTTACGGCGTCGAACTCAATTAAGAAGAGATTTTTCGAAACTCGTACTTTTAAGGGTTATCTGGGGTTAAAGGGGATACAAATGGAATTTCGCACGGACATTGCTAAGATTGCATGAAAGCAACTAAAAAATATTTTTGTAAAATTTCTACATTTTGGGGGTTGAAATTAATTAAAAAGGGATAAAAAAGGGGTACCAATCAAACGAAAAATGAAGAAGTTTGTCGAAATTCAACTTTAAAAAGGTAGATGAGAAAAAATGGATAAAAAATGTTCCAACAACACGGCTAAAGCTAAAGTCGTGAAATTTTGTGTGTGCATTTCTCTTACGGCGTCGAGGTCAGATTAGAAGGGATTTTTCGAAATTCGTTTTTTAAGGGGTAAATGGGGTTAAAGGGGATACAAATGGTACTACCTCCCAGACCAAATGGCTGGACCTAGAAACTTGAAATTTGGCATAATTTTTTGTAAAATTCCTACCTTTTGGGGTGGAATTAAGCAAAAAAGGGATAAAAGGGTATCAATCAAACGGCTGAAGCAGAAATCATGCAAGTCTGTGTTTCAAATTCTTCAAATACGTAGAAAGGTGGGTAACACCACCTTTTCCCCATTTTGCCTTTAGAAGTAGAAATTTCGAAAAATACCTTCAAACACAATCATGAAATTCGTTGTGTACATTCCTCTGGCCGTGTAGAAGCGAAACATAAAGGGATTTTTCAAAATGTATACTTTTATGGGGGAAGCAGGACTAAAAGGGATAAAAATGGTACCTATTAAAGTATCGAATCTGGAATCGTGAAATTTGGACAACACCAATGGATTCTTTTTATCAAAATCGTCACTTTCAAAGCGAAAGCGGTACAGAAGGGATAAAAATGGTACCTACTAAAATTTTTTATCTCGAATCGTCAAATTCGGTATATACATTAATCTGGCTGCATAAATGGATTTTTCGAAATTTATACTCTTAAGGGGGAATCGGGGAAAAAGTGGATAAAAATAGTACCAACCAAAGTGGGGCTACCAGAATTGTGAAATTCGGTGGGTGCCGGTGAATACGTAGATGACCTGCATTTTACGAAATTGGTATGCTTATGGGGGAAACGGTACAAAAGGGATACAAAATGGTACCAATCTAACGGCTGAAGCTACAATTATGAAATTCGGTGTGTACATTCCTCTGATCGTGTAGACGCGAATCCTAAAAGGATTTTTCAAAATTTATACTTTTAAGGGGGAAGTAGCATTAAAGGGGATAAAAATGGTACTCATTAAAGTATCGAATATGAAATCGTGAAATTTGTTGCACACATTTCTATATCTATGTAACAACGCAGCATTAATCGATTTTATTGAAATACAAAAGGGAGAAAAATGGTACCTACCATAATTTTGTACATCGAATAGTCAAATTCGGTATATACATTAATCTAGCTATGTAGACACGCTACATAAATGGATTTTTTTTATTTCTTTCCAAATATGTATACACATCGTTAAAGGCTTTTGAAGGAAAGAAGCTGTGTTGGTCCAAAGTCAAACATTTGTTCAAAAAGGATATTTTTTACAATATTCATTACAACCAAAATATATTTGGCACAAACACAGTTTTCACGTCATAATAAAGCTAAGAAACCAATAAACCAATAATAAAAAAATTCAGTGCAAAATCTCTTAAAATGCGTGAGAAACAGTTCGACAAAATCGTAAAAAAAATTAGGTTTTTTTGAAAAACGTGAAAATCTGTAATACAAAAAAAAATCTTCGCATTATGAACAAATACGTAAAAATATGTTAAAAAAATATAAAAACAATAAATAAAAATTTTAATCTTCTTTAAAATCGAAAAATACCAAAAGTAGTTAATACCAAAGTAGAAAAATACCAAAGTAGTAGTCGAAGGCACGCTACATAAATGGATTTTTCGAAATTGTTTACTTTTAAGGGGATCGGGACGAAAGGGGATAAAAATGGTACCAACCAATGTATGACTGCTAGAATAGTGAAATTCGATGTGTACATTTCTAATTATACGTAGAAGGTCAGCGTAAAAGATTTTTTCGAAAATTCTATGTTTAAGGGGGAAACGTACGGTACAAAAGGGACAAAACTGGGGAAATATGGTATGTACATTAGGGTTAGTCATTTTTTTAGATTCAGAATCTGTGGAAATAGCATATAGGGCAGGCAAAAACAAGCAGAATTGCGTTTTTACTTTTTCGAAATTGTGAAAAAACGTTCCGCACAAAATGCAATTACATTAGCTCAAAACCAACTTTTTTATTTGAATTTTTTTGTGATTTTTAAAATTTGATAATATTTTAAACGACATGGCGATGTGAACACAAACTATGAAAAAATAATTTAAAACTAAAAACGATATAAATTATGTATTATGACATTTCTTCTGTATTGTCAAACTTTTATTAGAGCAACTCGTTTAAAATTTTTAAAACTGGGAAATGAAACCGAGTTGCAAATTTTAAAATCGATGTAGCTTAAAAACTAAATGAGAGATTTTTGATCAAATTGCATATTTGAAATCGATGCTCTAAAACCAACTAAAAAAATTATTTCCAAGAACAACTATTGCAGAAAAAATTTCTCAAATTTAAAAATTAAAAAAAAAAGTAAACTAAAAAAGTTTGTTTTTAGCTAAAGTAATTGCATTTTGTGCGGAAGGTTTTTTTACAATTTCGAAAAAGTAAAAACGCAATTCTTATTATTTTTGCCTGCCCTACATGCCATTTCCACAGATTTTTGATATTCGAAAAAAAAAATGAAAAAATGACTAACCCTAATGTACATTCCTCTGACTACGTAGATGTGCAACGTAATTAAATTTTTCGAAATTTGTACTTATAAGGGGGAAGCGGGATAAAAAGGGATAAAAATGGTACCAACTAAAGAGTGATTTTTTTGAGGTTAGGATTTTCATGCATTAGTATTTGACAGATCACGTGGGATTTCAGACATGGTGTCAAAGAGAAAGATGCTCAGTATGCTTTGACATTTCATCATGAATCGTCTTACAAACGAACAACGCTTGCAAATTATTGAATTTTATTATCAAAATGCGTGCTCTGTTAAGAAAGTTCATTGCGCGCTTCCATTTTATGGTCAGTTTAATCGACCCACTGAAGCGGCTATTCGGGCTATTGTGACTAAATTTCGCACCAAATTTACATTGTTGGACATTAAACCACCAACACGCTTACGTAGAGTGCGAACTGAAGAAAATATCGCAGCTGTATCGGCCAGTGTTAATGATGACCACCAATTTTCGATTCGTCGCCGTTCGCACCAATTGGGTCTCTGTTACTCAAAAACGTGGAAATGCCAAAATTGGACTAAGCGGATGGACCACCTAAGACGCAGCCGCGGTCAACATTTAAATGAAATTATCTTCAAAAAGTAAATGTCATGGACCAATCTAACGTTTCAAATAAAGAACCGATGAGATTTTGCAAATTTTATGCGTTTTTTTTAAAAAAAAAGTTATCAAGCTCTTAAAAAATCACCCTTTATAAACGGGAAATTTGGTGTGCACATTCCTCCGACTACGTAGATGCGCAGAGTAGTTGATTTTTTTTTTGGAATTTTTTTTTTACTTTTAAGGGGGAAGCGGGACAAAAAGGGATAAAAATGGTACCAACTTGTAGCTGAAATCGTAAAATTCAGTTATACATTACTTTGGCTAAGTAGACAGGCAATAAATCTCTTGCAAATAAACATCGTTTTTCTTCGTTGAAAAATAAAAAAATATATATTTTTATTTTTATAAAAATAAAATTATAAAAAAATGTATTTTTTCGAAAAATTATAATTTTGTTCTTAATTTATTAGAATAATATTTTTATGCCACCATAATTACCTTTAATTGAACATATAAACGGGCATGATGGGAAATATATTTCCAAAATGAGAGTAAAAACATTAAAGGTACTTTGACGAAAAAATGGAATTTTAATAAAAAAAAATCAAAAATGTTTTAAAAAATAAATATCTTTTTCGAGTTTAGAAAACTAAAATAGATGAGAAAATGTAATACAATGCCCTTGGACGAAATATTGTATTTTATTGTCTTTAATGTAAAGCCCTGTTGGAAAATAGCCGGATAGTCTATCATAAAAGGCAAGCCATGCTCGCCGACTTTAGTAAACTGAACTGCTATAAAATGTTGCAAGCTTTAAAAAACTGCAGTTCTTAAGTTTTGTTTAATTTTTATGCGAAACAACGAACAAAACTACATATGTACCGAGATATATATTTCAAGCATAACAATAATATATTAATGTACTTCCCCCCCCCCCCCTCCAGCAAAAAAACTAACAAACTCCAAACATTTGCAAAACAGAAATAATTCAAATCAAGGTAATCTCCGTATAACAAACACATACAGACATGAGCGTACTCACTCACACATATCCACATTTATCTGAGAACTTGGTTATATGTTTATGCGATATGTTTGTCTGTACTTTTCAAACAGTTCTGTTGTTAAAACAAGAGGGGGTCCTTGACTGAAAGAGCTCTTATGGCAACTGACAAAAAAGCTCACATACACAAAATCCCTCCTGCAGCGAAATATGCGAAAACGAAGCAAATGAAAAGTTTTGTTTTTTTTTCGCACAGCACATGAGGATGATGACGATTTTTTTTGTATTTTCATTATTCTTACTTTGCTTTTTGAGTTCAGTTCAGAGATTCTTCTTGTTTTTTGGGGGTGGGGAGGTGGGTGAATGTAATTTTTAATAAGTCTACTATTGATTGATGACTGACTACTGACTGTACATAGTACGTCCTGCTGCAGAAATAGCAAGAAAAACAAAACATTCGACAAACAAATGAAGCAGCAGCAGCAGCATCAGTACAAATAAACAAACTGTGAAACTGATTGATCACTATTGAGAATTATAGATTATGAAAGCATAAAAGGAAAATAGCTGTCAAAAGTTACACACACACACACAAAGTTTCTGCGAACATGCTCCTTCTTTCAAACTAAAAAGGTAAAAAAGGTAAACAACTTTTAATGAAAATGTGCAACATTTTTCCCAGAATGCCAGAACTTCCTGTGTTCTTCTGGGTTATAAATAGAATACAAATTGACACAATGCCACACCAATTTCACCGAAAGGCTGTATTTATGTATTTTGCTTTACTAAACTCAAAAACGATTATAAAAATATTTCTATGGATATAATTTTCGCCGATGGTACCTTTAATAATGGTACTCTCAAATTGGAAATATAAGACAAAGTCAAATTGGAAATATAACATATATATGTTATATATGTATGTATATATAGAAACAGTTATATGTATATATAGAAACAGTGATTTAGGAACAATCTCCGAAAAACTGCGAAAAAAATTGATTTTTTTCTATTTTTTGATGACACAAAAACTAATGAAAAGGCGGGGCCGACTATATGATACACTCCACTTTCA
Organism: Polietes domitor; assembly: GCA_947397865.1. Taxonomy (NCBI): domain Eukaryota; kingdom Metazoa; phylum Arthropoda; class Insecta; order Diptera; family Muscidae; genus Polietes; species Polietes domitor. The sequence continues at coordinate 28,256,236 of OX377621.1, read as the reverse complement.
ATCCAATCCAAAAACGGGAAGAATTTTTGTATGTTTCCTAATCATAGGCTAATATAACCTAGTCCAATTTTTCAAATCCAGAAGAATAATTGTATTGGGGCTATATACAAACTTGAAATGAAGTGACTAACTTTCACAATAAGTTCTTCCGGTTCAAGTATAACGTGTTATGCTCAATTTGAACAAATTCGGTGAAAATACGCGGTTTCTGGGGCGAAAATAGTCAATCCGGGATCGAAATTTGTACCGAAAGATGTATTTGTATAAATCTGAACCGATCTAACACATTTTCACCACAAGTATTTCGAATTGAATTATAAGATGTTTTGCCAATTCTGAAGAAAATCTGTTAAAATAAGAGGATTCTAGAGCGGAAAATTTGGGAGCAAAATTTGTAAGGGAGCTATATATAAATCTGAACCGGTCTGACCCATTTTCACCACAGGTGTTCCTAGTTTAAATATAAAATGTTTTGCCAAATCTGATACAATATGTGGTTTCAGGAGCTGAAAAAGTCAAATTGGGAGCAACATTTGTATGGGAGCTATATATAAATCTGAACCGATCTAACACATTTTTACCACAGGTGTTTCTAATTGAATTATAAGATGTTTTGCCAATTTTGAAGAAAATCTGTTAAAATATGTGGTATCTAGAGTGAAAAGATCCAAATCTGAACCGATTTTCTTCAAATTAAATAGCGTTTGTCCTTGCCCCGAAAAAATTCGTTGTGCAATGTTTCGTTTGGTTCTGGCTACAATTGCGTCCTGTATCGTGATTACAACAATAGATGGACAGACAGACAGACGGAGATTGCTAAATCGATTCAAAAAGTGATTCTAAGCCGATCGGTATAATTAACAATGGGTCTATCTTCCTTTTGGGTGTTACAAACAAATGCACAAAGACATAATACTCTCGTGGAGTGTATAAAAATAGAAGAAAATAGTGTTTTCGCTTCGCCCAATGGAGTGAAAAATGTTTGGAAGGAGTCGAAGAATTTTACCGAAAAATCGTGTTTTCAGAAGAAACTCATTTTCAATGACAATAAGCAAAATCGCCGCATATGGGGTTCAGAGAACCCACACTTGACTATTGAGAAGCCAATGAAATGGACTGGCCGCATCATAGGGCCGTTTTTCTTCGAAATGTCCTTTCTGAAAGAAATTTTTTCATTTTGATTTGAACTGGGATATTGTCCTGGCTCAAGACCATTTTGCTTCTATATTTAATAGAATGCAAATTTATTTACAAATGGCATTGTAACATTTATTAATTGGCTGCAGACTACCACGATCATGATTTCGACCGTGTCAAAAGTCTTTTCAAGTGGCTTCGCAGCGACTTTTCAACATCAAACCCGGCCTCAATAAGGAGATGATTCTCACAAACGAACGAGAATCACAACTCACTTGCCGAATTTGCGTTTAAAAAATCGCACCAAGTAATTTTCTCGAAAAATGGTCATATATACCTGTAAAGAGAGGAGCTAGGGGGTTAAGATCTTCCACAAAAATAATCCGCGTAAATTTCCACAATATTGTTCTGACAAAAAGAATTCCATCAGATGTTAACAATATTTTTTCTCGCGTAGTGTAATGCTCCTCCCTTCGACTAAAAAATGAAAACTTTGACCCACAGTGAAAAGAATCTCAAATCAGCTGGACTATAAGTTTATTCTAAAAAAATGATCTACTCAACTGTTCCAATACCCATTCCGTTTCAATCAAAAAGTCTTAATTTGTTAGACAGTGTTATTATTTTAGTTCTATTTTCAAATATTTATACCCTCACTCTACAGAGTAGGAGGGTATATATCATTTGGGACAGAAAAAAAGTGTAACACATTGAAGGAGTGACTTAAGATCCTAAGTATGTTTGGACCAAATCCGTTTCATGACTTTTTAAGATGTTTGAGCCACGTCCGTCCGTCTGGATGACTGGTGTACACGATAACTCTCGAAATGAGTTAAGGAATCAATTCTAACTTTGCATATGGTAATATTTTCCCAAACCCTTCTAGTACCTCTCACACAAATAGCCCATATTTCAATGTCAATTTAAAACTAATGTAACTTCCACACAGATATTCGGAATCCGCTATATAATGGTATTTGACATTACTTTTATAACCACTTTAAGTGTACTAAGTATGACAGGTTTTGCCACGCCCCTTAAAGTACCTCCCACACAAATCACCCAAAACTACGTAAAATTAGAGCTGTTATAACTTCTATACTGATGATCGGGATACTGTGAAATTTGATAATTGGCTATGCTTTTATAGTGGTTACATTAACATGGAATATGGGTGATATTGCCACACCCCTTCTGGTACCTCTGGTACAGTGACTTTGGTTAGAATAAAACCGACACAACATCCATATTTGGGTAGTCAAAATCATTTGCAATTTGATATTTGAAAATGCTTTTATAATCACTTTAAACCTAAAAATATTTACGCTTTAGCACCGCCCCTTCTTGTACCTCCCACACAACTGCCTGAATCCTAGGTAATATTAAATCCTTCATAGCTTCTGTACTTGTACATGGAATTCACTATGACTTGACATTTGATCATGTGTATACAATTGTTTTACAAATGTGGAAACTGGGATCATGTGACACGAACCTCCTAGTACCTTCCATACAAATTATCCTGGCCTACGTTAAATTTAATTTATTATAACTTCCGTATGTATGTTCTCTGAGAGTGAGGGTATCTTTAAGTCGGTATAGCCGAATGAAACTTACATACTTGTTTTTTAAACTATTGTCCAAAAATAATTTGTTATTAGTTTTTTTTTTTTGCCAAAAGTTGGGTCCGCCAAATAACTATAACAAATGCTATAAAAAAACTACTGAATATTTTCTCAAATTTCTTTTTTTATTTGAAAGTACAATCCTTCCGGTTAATAATGGAAAATAATTTCATTCAAATGGCTGCCACAAATATAGTCCAACGGTTGAATAATTGAAAAAAAAACGTTAGATGGCGGACCCTATATTTTAAATTATTATTTTATTTTTTTTAATAAAATTCAATTTTTTGAAAAAAAAAATATCCATTCTTTTTTAATTTTCTTGTTTAGTGCTAAAACTTATTTTTTATTGTTATTTAATTTTTTAAGTAAATTTCAATATTTTTTGAAAAAAAAAAGAAATCAATTTTTAAACCCAGTCAATACCTTTCAGAGAACAAAAGTTATGACTGGTTGAGTATATTCTCTAAATTTATAAAACTTCAACGTTACAGGTTTATTTTTTGGACTAAAAATTACTTTTTTAAATTAATATTTTAGTTTTATTATTATTAGTAAAAATATTTTCTATTAGTTTTATTTTTTGGCCCAAAATTATTAATTATAATTTTATTTTTTTTTTCATTTTTTTCCTTATCTTCTGTAATAAGAGTCATAATTTCTACATGTATCCCTTTATTATTTTCTTCAAATAGGTTTTGTTTTCTTCGTTAGGATAAAATGAATAACAAATATTATCAAAAATTAACAAAAAATAAAAAAAATCATGACTTAAAAAATCTTTTGTGCCTACAAAGAGGGTCCTAAATTCCAAATTTATCGTTAGAACAAGTATATAAACATTGTTTTTCGTTAGAAAGCTATTAAAAAATAAATCTATTTTTTACATTTTTATACCCTCCACCTCCAGGATGGGGGTATACTAGAGCGTACCAGGTTACAAGTAAAAAAAAAAGTTCGCCGTACACCTTCGAATATGAAGTAATATTGAAAGGTAGTTTCAAAAATTTTTTTTTTATTTTTTAATGCCGAACGTAGGGGTCGCGCTTTTACATTTTTCTATATAACTTCTGCATTTATAAACGGATTTTAAAGTCATTGAAGTCATTGAGGTACGCCCTAGGGTATACTAGGGTATACTAAAAATAATTTTTATTAGTTTATTTTTTTGACCAAAAATTATATTTTAAATAATTATTTTTTTAATTATTTAAATATATATATATATAATATAAAAAAATATATATCCAAAAATATTTTTTTAATTTTCTTGTTATGTGTTAAAAATTATTTTTTCCATGCTTTATATAAGGTTACTTTCTATATATGTTTGTGTGCCACAAAATTTGAAATCAATTTTTGAAAGCTTTTTTCTCAACCAATTTTGCTCAAATTTTGCACACTTAATCATTTTCGATGACAATACAAGGAAATGGAAAAATTTGACCAATTGGACAAAGGGGCGTGGCACCTCCCATACAAAGTTAAAACCTATTATTGAATATTGTCAGTTCTATGACACCTAGAGTGCTGAAATTTTGTGTAAGTCTAGCATCAATGTGCATAGCTGTGCCAAAAATGGGCGGTATTGGAAAAGTGGGCGTGGAACCTCCCATACGAAGTTAAAACCTATTATTGAATATTGTCAGTTCTATGACACCTAGAGTGCTGAAATTTTGTGTAAGTGCATCTAGCATCAATTCGCATAGTTGTGCCAAAAAGGGGCGGTATTGGAAAAGTGGGCGTGACACCTCCCATACGAAGTTAAAACCTATTATTGAATATTGTCAGTTCTATGACACCTAGAGTGCTGAAATTTTGTGTAAGTGCATCTAGCATCAATTCGCATAGTTGTGTCAGAAATGGGCGGTATTGGAAAAGTGGGCGTGGCACCTCCCATACGAAGTTAAAACCTATTATTGAATATAGTCAGTTCTATGACACCTAGAGTGCTGTAATTTTGTGTAAGTGCATCTAGCATCAATGTGCGTAGTTGTGCCAAAAATGGGCGGTATTGGAAAAGTGGGCGTGGCACCTCCCATACGAAGTTAAAACATATTATCGAATAGTGTCAGTTCTATGACACGTATAGTGCTCAAATTTTGTGTAAGTGCATCTAGCATCAATGTGCGTAGTTGCGCCTAAAATGGGCGGTAATGCAAAAGTGGGCGTGGTACCTCCCATACAAACCACAAATTAAAAATCTATTATTTCTGCTCCTGATAACGCAGTAATTTTTCCTTCTACAAAAGATAACTAAAAAAGAATTTCTAGGCCCAATAGAATTCTGCTTGCATAAAGCATGGATTTGAAAAAAAATTTTTTTGATTTACTAGTTAATTATTATTTAATTGTTTTAAAATAAATTTCAAAAACAAATTTTTACCATTTCCCTTCCTTCTACAATAAGAGTCATAATTTCCACAATTATCCCTTTATTATTTTCTTCATATAGGTTTTGTGTTCTTCGTACGGACCCCACTTATTATAAAATAAATAACAAAATAGTCTGTTATCTAAAATGTATTGCTTGCATTCGCGATGTTTAACAAAAATTAAAAAAATATGATTTAAAAAATTGAGTTTTTTCACCAAAAAATTAACTTTAATAAATCTTTTCTTCTCCATTTTAAAAGACTATGTCCAAACCACTTTTTCTATGTAAAAGTGATATTCACAAATTATGCAGTCATCACAAATTACCTTTAATTGAACATATAAGCTGTTGTCATCGAACTTTTTTTTTTCAAAATTAGAGTAAAATTATTAAAGATTTTTAGTGTTGATTTTATGAATCGGAAAAAATTGTTGTCGCATGTAGGCTTCCTGAAATGAAAAACATCGCCCTTAGATTTTAAGACTTGCCTCCTCAGACACACCTGGCCTGTATGACAGCCAGAAATTACAGACAATCATTTCAAAATATCGAAATTTTTATTCCAATTTATTCCAATCATTTTAATGCAAAAAAGTGTTCAATTCCCTAAGAAATTTTCTTTTTATAATATCACATAATAATTGACAATCTTAAAATAATTACAAAATAAATTGTCTCTGAGATTAGACGAGACGACTTTGCATTTATGACAAGTCAAACAAAATTGCACTTTTTAACGCGAAGGTGAATGCTCTCGAAATAGGAATCCATTACAGAGAGCGCGCATACTTTTCTTATTTGAAACGTTTCGCTGCGCGCTTCTATGGTCTTGAAAATTTTTTTATTAGCCTTAAGAGTGAATTAAAATCAAATTGCTGGTAATAAAGCAAATCATAGTGGCAGCAACCAACATCCAATATCAACACTGGCAAAAAGTGTTGTAATACTAGCCAGCCAACCATGCCAACGAAGTCAAGCTACAAAACGCTGCATCGCTTCCAAGTGCCGCCAACAACTTGTTAACAAATGGTCAATATGGTTCAGTCTCAATCTCAGTCTCTTGCTCTGTCTTTGATTTTGATTCCATGCTGAATAGACGCTGTCAGGTTCGCCAACATCTTAAGCATGCAGCAGCAGTCCAAGCAACTTCAGCCTGAACGTCAGCAACAAACTGGTATTTTCAGTTGCATGGTGGCGACATGGATGGAGGTGAGGAATGAATGAGCTGGGTTGGGTGGTGGCACTATGTTGTGGCGTTTGACTAATAGGCCTACGCAAATTGTGTGTCCCCCCCTCTATGAATATTCATAATGTTGCACGAGATTAGTGTGGTGCGGTGTGGGCCAGACCAACACTACCCATGCAACAATTAATGCCACATTCATTGAGAGACCAGTGTGTTGGCTGGCTGAACTTGAATTGTTATGCCAAATGATGCCAATTTTACCGCCAATGCTATGATTATTAAGAAACTTGAACATAATCAAGACTTTCGTTTTTAGACTTCCTTCTCTCTCTATCTCGGGCGCAAGCTGTGTCCCCACTTACTACTAATCACAGGTTAACACGCAAATTTTATTGCAATACGAAGTATTAAACGATGAAATAAATAATCATATGCAGGAATCATAGATGTTGGAGAGAATGGTCCGTAAAAAGAAATTACTTCATTAAGCAAGAAAATGTGAATAATAACAATAAATCAAAATGGGTAATAATAATAATAGTAAAAACAAAAAAAAAATTATTATCCGAGACTTAAGAAAGTATTTTTGTGTGTTTTGAGCGAGGCATAATGGTTCATAGAATCAGCATATATTTTTTTATTTTCGCCAAAGATTCCTTTGCTGTTTGTACTCTCATTTTGGAAATATTAGTTCGATAACATCTCTATATATGTTCAATTAAAGGTTATTATGATGGCTACAAATATCGCGAATACAAGTTTCACATAGAAACAGTGATTTAGGAACAGTCTCCTAAAAATTGAGAAATTTTTTTTTTCTATAAAAAAAAAAAATGGACAAAAATATTTTGTTTTATTTTTTAATAACTAACATGTTTAAACAATGTTACGATTCTAGCTGTAATATTTTGTTGGTACTATTTTTATCTCTTTTTGTCCCGCTCTCCCCTTAAAAGTACAAATTTCGAAAAATCCAATTTTACATCGTTTCTATATGGTCAGAGGAATTTACATACCAAATTTCACGATTCTAGCTGTAATACTTTAGTTGGTACCATTTTTATCCCCTTTTGTCCCGCTCTCCCCTTAAAAGTACAATTTTCGAAAAATCCAATTATACTTCGTTTCTATATGGTCAGAGGAATTTACATACAAAATTTCACGATTCTAGCTGTAATACTTTAGTTGGTACCATTTTTATCCCTTTTTGTCCCGCTCTCCCCTTAAAAGTACAAATTTACTTCGTTTCTATATCGTCAGAGGAATTTACATACCAATTTTTACGATTCTAGCTGTCATACTTAAGTTGGTACCATTTTTATCCCTTTTTGTCCCTCTCATCCCTTAAAAGTACAAATTTCGAAAAAATCAAATTTTACTTCGTTTCTATATGGTCAGAGGAGTTTACATACCAAATTTCACGATTCTAGCTGTAATACTTTAGTTGGTACCATTTTTATCCCTTTTTGTCCCGCTCTCCCCTTAAAAGTAAAAATTTCGAAAAATCCAATTTTACTTCGTTTCTATATCGTCAGAGGAATTTACATACCAAATTTCACGATTCTAGCTGTGATACTTTAGTTGGTACCATTTTTATCCCGCTCGCCCTTTAAAAGTACAAATTTCGAAAAATCCAATTTTACTTCGTTTCTATATGGTCAGAGGAATTTACATACCAAATTTCACGATTCTAGCTGTAATAAAGAGTGATTTTTTTGAGGTTAGGATTTTCATGCATTAGTATTTGACAGATGACGTGGGATTTCAGACATGGTGTCAAAGAGAAAGATGCTCAGTATGCTTTGACATTTCATCATGAATAGACTTACTAACGAGCAACGCTTGCAAATCATTGAATTTTATTACCAAAATCAGTGTTCGGTTCGAAATTTTTTATCGACAAATTTTGTTCAGCGATGAGGCTCATTTCTGGTTGAATGGCTACGTAAATAAACAAAATTGCCGCATTTGGAGTGAAGAGCAACCAGAAGCCGTTCAAGAACTGCCCATGCATCCCGAAAAATGCACTGTTTGGTGTGGTTTGTACGCTGGTGGAATCATTGGACCGTATTTTTTCAAAGATGCTGTTGGACGCAACGTTACGGTGAATGGCGATCGCTATCGTTCGATGCTAACAAACTTTTTGTTGCCAAAAATGGAAGAACTGAACTTGGTTGACATGTGGTTTCAACAAGATGGCGCTACATGCCACACAGCTCGCGATTCTATGGCCATTTTGAGGGAAAACTTCGGAGAACAATTCATCTCAAGAAATGGACCGGTAAGTTGGCCACCAAGATCATGCGATTTGACGCCTTTAGACTATTTTTTGTGGGGCTACGTCAAGTCTAAAGTCTACAGAAATAAGCCAGCAACTATTCCAGCTTTGGAAGACAACATTTCCGAAGAAATTCGGGCTATTCCGGCCGAAATGCTCGAAAAAGTTGCCCAAAATTGGACTTTCCGAATGGACCACCTAAGACGCAGCCGCGGTCAACATTTAAATGAAATTATCTTCAAAAAGTAAATGTCATGGACCAATCTAACGTTTCAAATAAAGAACCGATGAGATTTTGCAAATTTTATGCGTTTTTTTTTTAAAAAAAGTTATCAAGCTCTTAAAAAATCACCCTTTACTTTAGTTGGTACCATTTTTATCCCTTTTTGTCCCGCTCTTCTCTTAAAAGTACAAATTTCGAAAAAAGTCTAATTCTACTTCGTTTGTATATGATCAGAGGAATTTACATACCAAATTTCACGTTTTTATCCCTTTTTCTCCCGCTCGGCCCTTAAAAGTACAAATTTCGAAAAAAATCCCTATTTGTAGCTCGTCTGCATGGTCATTGCAAGGAACTCACCGAATTTCATGTTTATAGCTACTGCCGTTTAGTCAGGACGAAGGTTCGATGTTTGTCCCTTTTTGGACCATTTTATCCCCTACAAGTACGAATTTCGTAAAACCCTTTCTTAGTCGACGTCTACGTCATATTTGGGAACTACCCTGAAAATTTCATGACCCTGGCTTCAGCCGTTTGGTCTGGGGGCTGGTCAATGATAAGTCAGTCAGTCAGTCAGTCAGTCAGTAACGCAACACTTTTATATATATAGATATAATATTTTAATTATTTCAAACCACGCTTATAAGGCAAGGCTACCAATACGTCAATTCAAAAAATAAATATTCTTATATTTATATTTTCAAAGAGCTTAAATACCATAAATATTGGTAGATAGTGGGTGCTACAGTTGGTTGTATTTCCATTCTATTTGAAATCCAAAAGTACAAATTTTGAAAATCCATTATCAGACGTACATACTGCAAAATGACCTAACTTCATGATTCAACCAATTTTGGCCCTAAAGAAAAAGTACGAATTTGAAAATAAACTTTAATTTTCCGTGACTACGCAGTCAGAGGAATGTATACTACGAATTTCATGACTCTAGCTGCGGTCATTTGGTTGGTACTATTTTTAGCCCCTTTTCCATTTTAACCCCAAAATATACGAATTTGGAAAAATTCGTTTATTTTACGTGTCTACGCTATCAGAGGAATGTATACACCGAATTTCATTATTTGAGGTGCAGCCGGTTGGTAGGTACCATTTTTATCCCTTTTTGCCCCATTTCACACCCTACGAATAAAAATCACTTCATTGTGCACGTTTTTGTTATAGGGGGAATGCGCACACCCAATATCAAGTAAGTACAAGCAGACATATTGCAAAATATACTTAAATACTCTAAAATATTATTAGTCCTTGTATTTTGTATTTTTAGTCCTTGTGAGGGAAAAATGTTTCCCTTTGGGCCGATATCGCCCAGTTTCAAACCCAACCGTGCTACGGCTATAAGACGCATTTATGTAAAATTTGGACGTCCGAGCTGCTTTCGTTTAGATCCTAGCGAGCTTTCATCAGCCGGATAGAGGAACGCACGGACATGGCTAGATCGTCTCTGAATTTTATGACGATCAAGAATATACAGGGTTTTCCAACAAGAGGTGTTATTTTGAATCACCCGGTATTTCGGTAGCTGTCACTTTTGAAGCTTTTATTCTTTGACATTTGACAAGTAGAAACTACGCCATTACTAAAAATACACGCTTCAACAATGCATTGAAATTATTAAAATTCACTACAAAAATGGTGAAAATCTTGCAGTCACAGTTCGCAAAACTAAAGCGTTTTTGGGTCGTCGTGAAGCACCTTGTCGGACCGCAATACAGAAATTGGTGGAAAACTTCGATCTATTGGGACAAGTTAGAGATGTGAAGAATAAAACCCGTGCACGTCGCTCAAGAACAACTGAGAATATTGTTGCTGTAGTCCAAAGTGTTGTCCATTCCTTGTCGTTCTTTGGAATTGGACATTCCACAAACGTCATTATACCGTATTTAGCATAAAGACTTGGGCCGTAAGGGTCTTATAAAGTTCAGTTAACACAAGAACTCAAGCCGGCCGATCAGCAACAACGTCGTGTCTTTGCTGATTGGGTCCTTGAGATGAATGCAAATGATCCGGAATTCCATCGAAAAATCATCTTGACTGATGAGGCCCATTTCCACCTCGGTGGCTACGTCAACAAGCAAAATTGTAGCATCTGGGCCTCGGAAAACCCAAGAGTTATTGTTGAGAAGCCTCTCCAACCTCATCGTGTGACTGTTTGGTGCGCTTTATGGTCCGGCGGGGTCATTGGACATTACTTTTTCGAAAATGAGGTTGGATCAACAGTTACGGTAAATGGATTGCGCTATCGAGAGATGATTAATGATTTTTTATGGTCGTAGTTGGATGGTATTGATCTGGACAACGTTTACTTTCAACAAGACGGCGCTACGTGCCACACACAAGCAACGAAACCATTGCTCTTTTACGGGAAAAGTTTCCGGACCGTGTTATCTCTCGAGAGGTGATCAATATTGGCCACCGAGACATTGTGATTTAACACCTTGCGACTGACTTCCTCCTTTGAGACCACGTGAAAGATTAGGTCTACGCCAACAGCCAAGCATCGATTCAAGACCTCAAAGATAGAATTCGTGAGGCTATCGAGGACATAGGGCAGCCACTTTGCGATTTGTTATGGGAATTTTCATGAAAAGGACCATATGGTCCTGTAAGCGCGGTCGTGGTGGCCATTTGGCTGATGTTTTTCATTATTAACGGCATACCCTCCTCTTTATTATAAAATAAACATCCGATCATTTATCTCAAAAAAGGACATTTTTCTTTGAATACCAAAATATCACCTATTGTTGATGGAAAAAATATGAAAAAAATTATTAAAAAAAAATAATTTGTTCTCATTAATTAAATAATCGGAAAAGTTGGAAAATTTAATAATTGCAAAATTAAATTTGAACTAGAATGTTGACACAACCCATTGCTTTGTAGTGTTTTTAGATTGTCTTTAAAACAAATTACTTTTTGTGTTACTTTTTTGTCAATTAAAAATGTGTTGTGTCTTCCACAAAAACTAGTTTTCGTTTTCAATGTGACACAAACGCACAAGATTGTTTTTCTTTGAAGATTAACTGGCCATTAGATAAAACGAAATCGTATATACACGCTGCTTGCAATGTTTTTGTTTTTTTTTTCTGGTGAAAAGCGTTGCTTTAGCGTACTGGTGGTGGTGGATCGATCGTATGTATGTATGTATTGAGATTGTATTGTAATTGTTTGTTTCACAAAACTTTTTCACTGTAATTCCATTCCATTTTCGCAGATGTCGTGCTGTTAACGAAATGAGTTGCTTGTCATCAATTATTTATAAAGTGTAAATGTACATTTACACAAATGTATATATAATACATACATACAGACATATACTAAGTATGTGTATGTATGTGTGTCTGTCCCTCCCCGATGTATGAGATAGCATCTGTGCAAAATGTATGGAATTGATGCACATTTTGGATCGCTGCTCGCTGATAAATTTCTTTGCCATGACAAGGTTTGCATTTGAAAATGAAAATAGATAAAGTCCAATTTGTCATTTAACATATTTTTTGAAAGTCGCCAAAGATGATTTAAAGCTTTCAGTGGAAATCATTAAAAAAACGAAAATAATCAATTGAAATGAAAATTGTAAATTTGATGAGTTACAGCTCTTGAATAATTTGAAAAATTATTTCATTTCATTGGCAATGGAGTTACAATCGATTCTGTTGTAACTTTGTTGTAATATCATCAAATTAATTTGCCCACAAAACCAGTGTTTACGTTTGAACGCGCGCCTTTTAACTCAATTAAATGGAAATCATTTTCCGAATTTAATTTTATCGCAAAAATATAATGGCCATTTAAAACAATGGACATTAGTTATGTCTCATAAATTATTGCTGATGTTCTTTTGTTTGTGGCCATGGCATTGTTGTGATACCATTGAATTCATATAAACAAAAGTGAAAATTTTGGTAAACAACTTCGGCACAAATTACATTTCGTTCACTCAAACTAGGTGAAATGTTTACGTATTTTTTCAACGAAAAAAAAAACTAATAAAAAGTAAAAGTATTCTCAGCATGAAAAAGTCATTATTATTATAATACAGGATTTTCCAACAAGAGGTGTTATTTCAAAGAAAAATGCAATTTTTTGAGATAAATGATCGGATGTTTATTTCATAATAAAGAGGAAGGTATGCCGTTAATAATGAAAAACAACATCAGCCAAATGGCCAACACGACCACGCTTACAGGACCCTATCCTTTTCATTCAAATTTTGCATAACCAAATCGTAAAGTGGCTGCCCCATGTCCTCGATAGCCTCACGAATTCTATCTTTGAGGTCTTGAATCGACGCTGTGCTGTTGGCGTAGACCTTATCCTTCACGTGGCCCCAAAGGAAGAAGTCAGTCACAAGATGTCGGTGGCCTCTTCGAGAGATAACACGGCCCGGAAACTTTTTCCGTTTCATTGCTTGTGTGTGGCACGCAGCGCCGTCTTGTTGAAAGTGAACCTTGTCCAGATCAATACCATCCAACTCCGATCATAAAAAATCATTAATCATCGCTCGATCCATTCACCGTAACTGTTGATCCAACCTCATTTTCGAAAAAGTAAGGTCCAATGATGCCGCCGGACCATAAACCGCACCAAACAGTCATACGATGAGGATGGAGAGGCTTCTCAAAAATAACTCTTGTGTTTTCCGAGGCCCAGATGCGACAATTTTGCTTGTTGACGTAGCCACCAAGGTGGAAATGGGCCTCATCAGTCAAGATGATTTTTCGATGGAATTCCGGATCTCAACAATAACTCTTGTGTTTTCCGAGCCCCAGATGCGACAATTTTGCTTGTTGACGTAGCCAGCGAGGTGGAAATGGGCCTCATCAGTTAAGATGATTTTTCGATGGAATTCCGGATCATTTGCATTCATCTCAAGGACCCAATCAACAAAAATACGACGTTGTTGATGATCGGCCGGCGCACCAAACAGTCACACGAAGAGGATGGAGAGGCTTCTCAACAATAACTCTTGTGTTTTCCGAGCCCCAGATGCGACAATTTTGCTTGTTGATGTAGCCACCGAGGTGGAAATGGGCCTCATCAGTCAAGATGATTTTTCGATGGAATTCCGGATCATTTGCATTCATATCAAGGACCCAATCAACAAAGACACGACGTTGTTGGTGATCGGCCGGCGCACCAAACAGTCACACGATGAGGATGGAGAGGCTTCTCAACAATAACTCTTGGGGTTTCCGAGGCCCAGATGCGACAATTTTGCTTGTTGACGTAGCCACCGAGGTGGAAATGGGCCTCATCAGTCAAGATGATTTTTCGATGTAATTCCGGTTCATTTGCATTCATCTCAAGGACCCAATCAGCAAAGACACGACGTTGTTGATGATCGGCCGGCTTGAGTTCTTGTGTTAACTGAACTTTATGATACCCTTGAGACCCAAGTCTTTATGAAAAATACGGTGTAATAACGTGTGTGGAGTGCCCAATTCCAAAGAACGACGAGGAATGGACAAACCTGGATTTTCTTCAACACTTTGGGCAACAGCAGCAATATTCTCAGTTGTTCTTGAGCGACGTGCACGGGTTTTATTCTTCACATCACTAATCTGTCCCAACAGCTCGAATTTTTCCACCAATTTCTGTATTGCGGTCCGACAAGGTGCCTCACGACGACCCAAAAACGCTTTAGTTTTGCGAACTGTGCCTGCAAGATTTTTACCATTTTTGTAGTGAATTTTAATAATTTCAATGCGTTGTTGAAGCGTGTATCGTTCCATTTTTAATAATGGCGTAGTTTCTTGTCAACTATCAAAGAATAAAAGCTTCAAACGAGACAGCTATCGAAATACCGGGTGATTCAAAATAACACCTCTTGTTGGAAATCCCTGTATTACGTGGTACATTGAACAAAGTGATTAAGTCTGGAATTTTTAAAAACAGGACCAACATGAATAGTGAAAGATCAGAGGTTTAAATTTGGATATCAAACACTCAACTTTGTTCAAACGATTGAAAAAGTCTTGGGAATGATAGGAATCGTTCTAATTTTTGAATCCAAAAGTAAGTCCTGCGATGCGTTTTATTTAGACACCCTCCTATCTTCCGGGTAATATATTGTTTTCAATTTGTTGCCTGGTATCTTTAATTTTTTCTCTCTCTCTCTCTCTTTATTGTGACAATAAAAACATAATTGTCCTTCACTCCAAATCGTGGAAATCTGACTTAATACAATTCAGTTAAATTTCATTTCATTTTCGTAGAAGCAAATTTGTTTTTATTTTTTTGCCCTAATAAATACACCAATCTCCGTATTTATGAATACTTATCATTATTTATACATATCAGAGGTATATATTTGGATGGGAAGTTATCGTGGAACATGATTCAAGCGGTCGAAAAGGTCTTGGGAATGATTTTAATAGATCCAGTTTAGGGTCTTAAGTAAGTCCTTCGATGCGTTTTATTTACACACCCTCCTATCTTCCATTGTTTTCAATTTGTTGCCGGTATCTTTAATTTCTCTCTCTCTCTTTATTGTGACAATAAAAACATAATTGTCCTTCACTCCAAATCACGAAAATCTGACTTAATACATTTCAGTTCAATTTCATTTCATTTTCGTAGAAGCAAATTTGTTTTTATTTTTTTTTTGCCCAAATAAAGATACCAATCTCCGTATTTATGAATACTTATCAACATTTATATATGTACATACTTGGATACAATTTAGGTATATTTGCCTTCAGATACATTCGTTTGTTCGTTCATATTTATGTACATTTCTTTATTTGTGTATTTAATTTTTCAGTTATGGCAAAAACAAGAAGGACTCTTTTAAACAACACTCACATAAATATAAATATCTTCAAATATAGTATGAGTCTGTGTTTGTATATTGTGGCAATTACAGTACAACTTAAATAAAACTAAATAAATCGGAGGAACATATATAGATAAAATTCATTGAAGAAAACGGGATCGGAATTAATTTTTTGAGAATTAAATCATAATTCAACTAAATATCCCATTTCCTAGAAACCCAAATTTTTTTCAAATTTCAATTAATTTTATAATTTTTTTAATATAGCTAAACCAAAACAAATAAAAAATATCGAAAAAAATAATTTTATAAATAAATATAATATTTTAATTATTTCAAACCATTATTTATTTCAAATCAAAAAATAAATATTCTTATATTTATATTTTCAAAAAGCTTAAATACCATAAATATTGGTAGATAGTGGGTGCTACAGTTGGTTGTATTTCCATTCTATTTTAATTCCAAAAGTACAAATTTTGAAAATCCATTATCAGACATACGTAGTGCAAAATAACCTAACTTCATGATTCAAACATTTTTTGCCGTAAAAGAAAAATTCGTCTATTTTCCGTGTCTCGCAGTCAGAGGAATGTATACTCCGAATTTCATGACTCTAGCTGCGGTCATTTGGTTGGTACTATTTTTATCCCCTTTTTCTATTTTGACCCCAAAAAGTACGAATTTCGAAAAATCAGTTTATTTTCCGTATCTATTCAGTCAGAGGAATGTATACTCCGAATTTCATTTTTTCCAGGTGTAGCCGTTTGGTTGTACCATTTTTATACCTCCGTACCCATTGTATACCTTGAAAGTACGAATTGGGAAAAAAACCATTTATTTTTCATGTCTACGTAGTCAAAGGAATGCATACTCCGATTTCCATGACTCTAGCTGCGGTCATTTGGTTGGTACTATTTTTATCCCCTTTTTCTACTTTGACCCCAAAAAGTACGAATTTCGAAAAATCAGTTTATTTTCCGTGTCTATTCAGTCAGAGGAATGTATACTCCGAATTTCATGACTCTAGCTGCGGTCATTTGATTGGTACTATTTTTATCTCCTTTTTTCATTTTAACCCCAAAAAGTACGAATTTTGAAAAAGCCGTGTATTTTACTTGTCTATGCAATGAGAGGAATGTATACACCGAATTTCATTATTCTAGGTACAGCCGTTTGGTTGGTACCATTTTTATCCCTCTATTCCTATTTTAGTCTTTCAAAATACGAATTTTGAAAAATACTTTTATATTATGTATCTACTCAATCTATAAGGGGAATGCGCATACCAAATATCAAGCAAATATAAACAGACATATTCAAAAAACATGCTTAAATACGCTAAAATATTAGGGATTATTATGGGTATTTTTAGTCGTTGTGAGGGAAAATTTTTTCCCTTTGGTCCGATTTCGCCCCGTTTCAATCCCAACCGATCTACGACCATAAGACGCATTTATGGAAAATTTGAACGTTCTAGCTCCTTTCGTTTAGATGCTAGCGTGCTTTCAACAGACGGACATGGTCTTAGAATTTTATGACGGTCATGAATTCTTATACTTTATAGGGTCTCATGTCGATATTTCAAGGTGTTACAAACGGAATGACAAAGTCAGTATACCCCCATCCTGGAGGTGGAGGGTATAATGACACCAATTTAAGTATTGCAGCTATAGTTGTGAAATTTGGTGTGTAAATTCCTCTAACAACGTAGAAGCGCAAATATAAATGGATTTTTCGAAATGTGCACTTATAAGCATGGTATCAACTAAAGTATTGCAGATAGAATCGTTAAATTTCGCCTTGTGCATTCGTCTGACCACGTAGGACAAAAAGGGATAATAATGGTACCAACTTATGTGTTACAGCTAGAATCGTGTAAATTACTCTGACTACGTAGACGCGCAGTATAAATGAACTTTTCAACCTGGTACAAAAAAGGGAATACAAATTGTGCCAACCGAGGTATTATAGCTGGATTGGATAAACGTTGTACTAAATAAAGTACCAACCTAAATGCGCAGAACACATGTATTAGGATATCCAATTATTCTGACATTTAAGATATTCGATTAATCGTTTATTCGAAAACAACGAATTTCCAGAGGCCTCTAGATTTATTCGATTAATCGAATAATTGCACAGTGCAACACGAAAAAAAATAACCATATACGGACACCGCTACATGATAAAAGACCAAAAAAAAAAAAGACCCGTGTTTTTTTCCCCCCCAAAGTCATGCACTTTTTTTTTATGGGCCCCCAGAGATTTGGGGCCTCGGTGTAATTTTTGGAAAAAAGTGATCATATTCTCAGGCTCATATCTTGCAAACCGTTCGGAATTTTGATTTACTCTCTGAGGCAAAGTTCTAGCTCTTGTCATAAAGAACAAGAACAGCTGTACGTGATGATGTCGCTCAAACTCCATCCACCTCAATTCGACACCGAGCTCAGCAAATTGGTGTCTCCAAATCCACTTTGCAGCGAATTTTGACGAAAGATTTGCATCTTCATGCATACAAAGTTCAATTGACTCAGGAACTGAAGCCAACTGACCATGGACAGCGAAGGGAGTTCGTTAATTGGGTATTGGAGAGACAACATGAAAATGCTGATTTTGCCGATAAAATCATCTTCAGTGACGAGGCCCATTTTCATCTTGATGGCTTCGTCAATAGGCAGAAAGTTCGCATTTGGGGTGCGGAAATCCTCGAGTGATTCACGAGAAGCAAATGCATCCTAAACGTGTCACTGTGTGGTGTGGTTTTTGGGCTGGAGGAATCATTGGACCTTTTTTTATGAAAATGAGGCAGGTCAAGCGCAAACAGTCAATGGTGTTCGGTATCGTGAAATGATAACCAGTTTTTTCTTGCCTAGAATTGAAGAAATGAATGTGGAGGGCATGTGGTTCCAACAAGACGGCGCCACATGTCATACAGCCAGAGAAACAATTCAATTGCTGCATCAGTCATTTGCCGGTCGTGTTATTTCGCGTTTTGGAGATCAGAATTGGCCGCCTAGATCGTGCGATTTAACACCATTAGATTTTTTTCTTTGGGGTATTTTGAAGTCGATGGTTTACGCGAATAAGCCGACGACGACTCAAGCCTTAAAAGACGAAATTGGACGCTGCATTAATGAAATACCGCAGCATTCATGCAAAACGGTCATTGAAAATTTCATTAAAAGATCGCGTGCATGCCAGCAAAGCCGCGGCGCGGCGGCCATCTGCACGATATATTGTTTCTTACATAACCTCATTCTGTCTACTTTACGATATAATAAAGTTTCACGATTTTTTCTTAAATATCTGTGTTTTATTTAAAATTTAAAAATTGCGCTCTTCTTGGGACACCCTTTAGAAACATGAGATCTGTGGGTGTAATTGTTTGTTCGAAACTGGGATAGGATACAAGAGGATACAAATTGCGCAGAAAAAAATGAAAAAATCAAGATTTTATTAATCAATCCATAACTCAGAATTTATCCATTGATCTTTTAAAAATAAACCAAAATATTATATTCCTTGTGGAACCCACATGTGACTGCTGAGAAGCCAATGTATCCACAACGAGTCACAGTTTGGTGTGGATTTTGGGCTGTTCTGAAAAATTGGGTTGATCAGCTGAGGTACTGCCGAGCCAGTGTGTGTGGTATTCATATGAATGATATTATGTTCCATTATCAAATGACAAAGTTCAACCTTTCCAATAAAACCAGTAATTTTACAAAATAATCAGTACTTTTTATAGCCCTTTCTAATTTAAAGTTTCACATGGTCCATCCCATAGACTTCGAACAAAATCGATCGCATGAAAAAAATCTAAACCAAATAAACCTTTAACAACCTGGCAACATTGTTTACGAAACGAGTTCGTTATGGAGAATTGTTCCCGCTACAAATAAGTTCATTAAAAGGAAGTACGACTGTCTTAGAGACTGTGTGATTATGGGTTAGTAGGTTGGTTGGTTGGGTATGCGTGTGTGTGGATGTGGTGTTATGGCGCTCAGATGTCAACTAATGTGAATGTTTATGTCAATCTCTTTATCTGAACAATACAAACAGACAAAACAATCACAGCAAACGAGCAGGACCAGCCAACCAGCCAAGCAACCAACGATCCACAAGCAATGTCAACAAAACATAAGAAACGAACGACGCACAGTGGTTCAGAATCAAAATCCATCGGCCAAAATCAATAACTTTTGTTCTATTAGACATTTTTGAGTTCTGTAAAAAACCAAAATTAGACAAGGACCCAAGAATTATTTTGAGATCTCTACATTAAAAATAGGGAAATTGCATATATTTTAGAAATCGGCCTAAAGTTGACTACTTTTTGTATTTTTCGATTTTAAAGAAAATTAAAATGTTTTTTAACAAATTTTTACGTATTTGTTCATAATGCGAAGAAACAATTTTAATTTCTTTTGTATTTGTTCATAATGCGAAGAAAAAAAATTATTAAAAATTATTTTTTTGTACTACAGATTTTCACGTTTTTCAGAGTTTGAAAATTGAAAAAACGTAATTTATTTTTTTGACTTTGTCGAACTGTTTCTCACACATTTTAAGAGATTTGCAGTTAAATATTTTTTATTAGAAATTGTGGTTTCTTAGCTTTATTATGGCGTCGAAACTATGTTTGTGTCAAATATAGTTCGTTTGTATTAAATATTTAAAAACTAGTAAATCAAAAAAAAATTTTTTTTTCAAATCCATGCTTTATGCAAGCAGAATTCTATTGGGCCTAGAAATTCTTTTTTAGTTATCTTTTGTAGAAGGAAAGATTACTGCAAAATTTCAGTTTTTTATCTGCCATAGAACGGCATATATTCGAAAATGGGTTTTAACTTCGTATGGGAGGTGCCACGCCCACATTTCCATTACCGCCCATTTTTGTCACAACTACGCACATTAATGCTAGATGCACTTACACAAAATTACAGTAGGTGTAATTTTGGTTTTAACTTCATATGGGAGGTGCCACGCCCACTTTTGCATTACCGTCCATTTTAGGCGCAACTACGCACATTGATGCTAGATGCACTTACACAAAATTTGAGCACTATACGTGTCATAGAACTGACACTATTCGATAATATGTTTTAACTTCGTATGGGAGGTGGTACGCCCACTATTCCAATACCGCCCATTTTTGGCAGAACTACGCACATTGATGGTACATGCACTTACACAAAATTTCAGCACTCTAGGTGTCATAGAACTGACAATATTCAATAATAGGTTTTAACTTCGTATGGGAGGTGCCACGCCCACTTTTCCAATACCGCCCATTTTTGGCACAACTATGCACATTGATGCTAGATGCACTTACACAAAATTACAGCACTCTAGGTGTCATAGAACTGACTGTATTCAATAATAGGTTTTAACTTCGTATGGGAGGTGCCACGCCCACTTTTCCAATACCGCCCATTTTTGGCACAACTATGCGAATTGATGCTAGATGTACTTGCACAAAATTTCAGCACTCTAGGTGTCATAGAACTGACAATATTCAATAATAGGTTTTAACTTCGTATGGGAGGTGCCACGCCCACTTTTCCAATACCGCCCATTTTTGGCACAACTATGCACATTGATGCTAGATGCACTTACACAAAATTACAGCACTCTAGGTGTCATAGAACTGACAATATTCGATAATAGGTTTTAACTTCGTATGGGAAGTGCCACGCCCACTTTTCCAATACCGCCCCTTTTTGGCACAACTATGCACATTGATGGTATATGCACTTACACAAAATTTCAGCATTCTAGGTGTCATAGAACTGACAATATTCAATAATAGGTTTTAACTTCGTATGGGAGGTGCCACGCCCCTTTGTCCAATTGGTCAAATTTTTCCATTTCCTTGTATTGTCATCGAAAATGATTATGTGTGCAAAATTTGAGCAGAATTGGTTGAGAAAAAAGCTTTCAAAAATTGATTTCAAATTTTGTGGCACACAAACATATATAGAAAGTAACCTTATATAAAGCATGGAAAAAGGTCCTTTTTGAACAAATGTCTGACTTTGGACCAACACAACTTTTTCCCCTCAAAAGCCTTTAACGAATTGTATACATATTTGAAAAGGTTAAAGGGTTCCCCGTTTTTTCGGGGTAACTTTTGCCCATCCGAAATTGCCCTCTTGGAAGATAGGACACATTTTGTGCAAAAAGTCCGATATTTTAGTTCCGAAACTCAATCACCTCATTTTTCTCCCACTAACTTCTGAAATGTATGTACGCAGTTCGGAGTTCGTTTGCCGATACTATGCCCATAAAACCCTAATAACACTTGATTTAGCATTATTATTTTGTTTTTTTTTTTTTTTGGGCATATTTCCCGCAACTGAACTCCGATTGTTATAAAATTTAGAATGACGATAAAGAAAATTTACACATTTTTCTATATACGTACCTAATTTTTAGAAGATAATGAGAAGAAAATGATTAAATTGCGTTTTGGAACTAAAAAATCGGACTTTTTGCACTAAATCAGGTTTTATTTTGTTTTTTTTTTTGTGGATATTTCCGGCAAATGAACTCCTATTGTTATAAAATATAGCATGAGGCTAAATGAAATTTACTCACCTTTTTATCTGCCTATCTACTTTTCAGAATTTAATGAGACTAATTTGAGTTTGACTAAATTGCGTTTTGGAACTACAAAATCTGACTTTTTTCACTCAATGTATCCTATCTTCCAAGGGTGCAATTTCGTGCAGGCAAAAGTTACCCTAAAAAAACGGGGAACCCTTCAACCTTTCCAAATATGTATATATTTCGTTAAAGGCTTTTGAAGGACAAAAGTTGTGTTGGGCCAAAATCAGACATTTGTTCAAAAATGATATTTTTTAAAATATTTATTACAAACGAACTATATTTGGCACATACATAGTTTTGACGTCAAAATAAAGCTAAGAAACCACAATTTCTAATAAAAAATATCTTAGTGCAAAATCTCGTAAAATGTGTGAGAAACAGTTCAACAAAGTCGAAAAAATAAATTACGTTTTTTAAATTTTCAAAGTCTGAAAAACGTGAAAATCTGTAATACAAAAAAAATTAAAAGTTTTTCTTCGCATTATGAACAAATACGTAAAAATATGTTAAAAAACATAAACACAAAAAAATAAAAATTTTAATTTTCTTTAAAATCGAAAAATACGAAAAGTAGTCAACTTTGGGCCGATTTCTAAAATATATCCGATTTCCCGATATTTAATTTTAATATCTCAAAATAATCCATAGATCCTTGTCTAATTTTGATTTTTTACAGAACTCAAAAATGTCTACTAGAACAAAAGTTATTGACTTTTGACCGATGGATTTCGATTCTGAACCACTGTTCGACGAACAAAACAAACAGCAGCACCCAACCATCCAGACAACGGCAGCAGCAGCATCCAACAGAAGTTGTGCTCGTACGTATCTCGATTCAAATACGTTCGAACGGATGGATGGGTGTGTGTGTGCCTGTCTGAGAGAGTGTTCATTTTTAGAGAACATGTATGTATTCATACATGTGTCTGCCTGCATATTTACTTGGGTGTTTTTGACATGTTTGGTCTTACGTTGTCGTTGTTGTTCGTGCGTTCTATCGAAATAAATTTAGACAAATTATACTTGAATAATTTTTAAGCACTCACTTGCATACACACGCACACAAGCAAACCTATATGCCAGGACATGTGTATGCCCGAACATGCATATGCTCGTACATCGAGCCTGTGACACTGACAGAATCGCCCATTAAAAATGTATTCTCTGTTCAGTCAGTATTTGTATGCATACATACATACATATGTATGTTCCTTCAATTACAGTTGTTGTTCTTTGTTGGTGTGTGTGTGTGAGTGTGTTACAATTTTCGTACTTGCTGTGGGCTGGGCTGGGAGGCGGAGGCGTAGTTGTAGGTGGGTTTGATACGAAATTAAATATTGATTTTGGACAGATAACATATTTTTGATTGATGGCTGACTGCGAGACGGATTTTGAAATGTCAGGAGGATTACAGAAATGTCTCTCCATCTCCCCCCCAAAAAAAAAAGAAATTGCAATTTTGTGAGTGCCAACACGAAAGTGAGCAGGAAGGAAGACATTTGACGGCTAAACTTAATCAAGATTGAGATGTGATTGTCACTTGGTGAAACTATTTTTATATGTCTGTATGTAGTTATCAACTTTAGTTTATTTTTGTCGAAGACATCAGATGGTGAGGCAAAAGCAGCGACTAAGAAAAACGTAGTTATACAAAATGTATTATGTTCTTCTTGTATTGTTGCTAGATATGGCCCTGACCCAGCAACTCTCAATGGTGGAGACTAATTTAAAATTTTCTGTGGATCAGAAATAAATTAACTGGCGAAAAGCAATTTATTTTTTAGTTTTAGTGTTGTTGTTTGATTTATGGTCGATTTTGATTGACTTTTTGTTGTTTTTTTGAATCTGTTGAATTTTTCTTCTCACGAAGGAAATTTAGTGTTTTTAAATGGAAAGGAGGCTAACCACACTCAACTAGACACTCTTTTTCCACACACGTATAACATATCCTATGTGTGGATAACCTATCAGTGGATCTTCTGTATAGAGTGTTTGAGTTATCATGTTGTCATCAGTATGGGTGAACGCCAATTCGGCAATTTTAAATTTTGTAATGACTACCAAAACTACAATTGAGTATTGTATAGGCCTCAATTATAATTGTACCAGTTAGTATGACAGTGGTATAAGTCACACTTTATCCGTTTTTAGATATGCAATGGTTTATGTTTGAGTCAATTGAAAAATATTTTTCCACTTTTTCTATAATAAACAACTACTATATTGAACTTTTGAAAAAAAGGGGAACCACTACCTTCAAAGGATGCGCTGACTTAGACCACTTTCATTCTTTTCAAAATTGGAAATATTAAACAAAAAATATTTTATTTTAATTCAAACATGTTAAAAATACAAATATTGAAAAACTAATTTTATAAATAAATATAAAATTGTTATTATTTCAAACCACGATTATCAAAATTACCAATACGGGTGATTTTTTAGCTATTATCTTTTTGGCAACACTGGTTTAAACAGCTGACGCACGTTTCGTGTTTTGTTTCACTGTCAAACATCTTCAGTTTGGTCTATAATTTAACCATGAATCGTCTTACAAACGAACAACGCTTGCAAATTATCGAATTTTATTATCAAAATGCGTGCTCTGTTAAGAAAGTTCATCGTGCGCTTCCATTTTATGGTCAGTTTAATCGACCAACTGAAGCGGCTATTCGGGCTATTGTGACTAAATTTCTCACCAAATTTATATTGTTGGACATTAAACCACTAACACGCTTACGTAGAGTGCGAACTGAAGAAATATCGCAGCTTTATCGGCCAGTGTTAATGCTGACCATCAATTATCGATTCGTCGTCGTTCGCAGCAATTGGGCCTCTGTTAGTCAAAAACGTGTAAATGCAAAAATTAGACTAAGCGGATGGACTATTTGAGGCGCAGTCAAGGTCAACATTTGCATGGAATAATCTTCAAACATTAAATTATATGGACCGTACCATCGATTCAAATAAAGATTTCTAGCATTTTTCTGAATTTTATGTGTTTTTTTTTTGAAAAACTTTCCTATAGCTTTTAAAAAATCACCCTTTATATATCGAAATAATATTTCAAGTCAATTCAAAAGGTAAATATAAGACAGCAAACTTCAATAAAACTTAAACACTACAGTTGGTTGTATTTCCATCCATTTTAATTCCAAAAGTACAAATTTTGAAAATTCATTATTTCTCACGTACACAGTGCAAGGTAGCCTAACTTCATGACTCAAAAAATAATATGAATTTGGAAAAATATTTTTATTTTGCTTTTCTATGCAGTCAGACGAATGTGTACACCGAATTCCATGATTCTAGCTGCGGCCATTTGGTTGGTACCATTTTTATCCCTTTTTCACATTTTACCCCCTTAAAAGTACGGCTTTCATAAAATCTCTTTATTTTACGTGTCTACGCAATTAGTCGTTTAGTTGGTACCATTTTTATCCCTCTGTCACATTGTATCCCTTGAAAGTACGAATTTTGAAAAACCTTTTTATTTTTCGTGTCTACGCAGTCAGAGGAATGTATACTCCGAATTTCACGACTCTAGCTGCTGTCATTTGGTTGGTACTATTTTTATCCCCTTCTTCCATTTTAACCCCAAAAAGTACAAATTTCGAAAAATCTCTTTATTTTATGTGTCTACACAAGGAATGTATACACCGAATTTCATTATTTTAGGTGCAGCCGTTTGGTTGGTACTATTTTTATCCCCTTTTTCCATTTTAACCCCAAAAAGTACAAATTTCGAAAAATCTCTTTATTTTACGTGTCTACACAATCAGAGGAATGTATACACCGAATTTCATTAACTTAGGTGTAGCCGTTTGGTTGGTACCATTTTTATCTCTCTTTTCCCATTTTACCCCTTAAAAGTACTAATTTGGAAAAATACTTTTATATTTTGTATCTACTGTGTTAGAGGAACGTACATACCAAATTTCGTGTTTCTAGTTGTTGTCGTTTGATAGGTACCATTTTTATCCCTTTTTACCCCCTACGAATGAGATGCACTTTGTGGTACGCCTATTTGTTATAGGGGAATGCGCATACCCAATATCAAGTAAGTACAAGCAGATATATTGAAAAAAACATGCCTAAATACTGTAAAATATAAGGGATTATTATGGGTATTTTTAGTCCTTATGAGGGAAAAAATTTTCCCTTTGGGCCGATTTCGCCCAGTTTCATCCCAACCGATCATCTACGACTATAAGACACCTAGCCCCTTTCGTTTAGATAAACGGATTTTTCGAAATTCGTACTTTTTTGGGGTTAAAATGGAAATAGGGATAAAAATAGTACCAACCCAAAGACCGCAGCTAGAGTCATGAAATTCGGATATACATTTGAACTTTTGGAATTAAAATAGAATGGAAATACAACCAACACCCAATATCTACCAATATTTATGGTATTGAAGCTTTTTGAAAATATTAATTAATTAAGAATATTTATTTTTTGAATTAACTTGTAGTATTATTTCGATATGTAAATGTAGTGGTTACCATGCCTTAAAAGCGTGGTTTGAAATAATAAAATTATAATATTTATTTATAAAATTATTTTGTCAATATTTGTATTTGTTTTGGTTTGGCTATATTAAAAAATTAATTTTTCCTGTAACAATACTGCACTTCTACAAAAGTCGATAGCCTCTGTGGAATGCAATCCATGGTGGAGGGTATATAAAGTTCGACCCGGCCGAACTTAACGCCATTTCTACTTGTTTTATATTTCATTACCTTTGGAAACATAAGTCCGACAACACCTGGTTATATGTTAAATTAAAGGTACTCACGATGACTACAAATATTACACTTTCGCATAGACACAGTGGTTTAGGAAGAGGAAAATATAGGAAAATGTTGGGGGAAAATATTATTTTTTTCGAAAAAATCTATTTTTGCTGGCTCAAAAAAATCATAGAAAAAAGTAAATAAATGACGGTCTGTAATCAATTTTTTAGACTACAAATCTATTTACAAATGCCATGGTGACATTTATTACTTTGCTGCACACTACCATCATCATGGTTTCCGGCCTGTGAGAGCCTTCATCAGGTGGCTACGCATCAATATTTGATTATAACAACATATCATTCCATTTTTTTAACAAATTTTCATTTCTATTTTACAAGTGATACTTGTTCAAGTGAGATTGTTGCGGATAATAAAATTATAAATTGAAATATCTTCGATACTTTGTTGTGAACTAAATTCGTAGAAAAATATACATAGCCTGGCACCCCCTTCAATTTTGGATTTCGTATAAAACACATTTTCCTTCTCCTCCAGCATATTCATCAAACAAAGTCTACATGAGAGACATATTGGAAAATGTTCTTTGAAATATTTAATTGAGTTGTTTTATATTAAAAATTGACATAAAAGAATCTACCCCCTCCCCCCCAAAAAAAAAAAAGAAATGATGACATAAGAGCAAAGTGTAGATAGGCCTTAATAAACTCACCGGATATGTGATGTTGAAATTCATATCGGAAACAATGTTAGGGAAATTACCTGGAAAGAGATGAAAACAATACAAATTTTTAATATTTGTTATAGAAAATAATGAAAAAAAGATTAAAAAATAAAGCATACATAATATGGAAATAATATAATGGCACTTATAGAGACCAGAAATGTTTCCAACTACACATTCACATATCCTCCAAAGTTTTGAGGAAAAAAATATTTTTTTTTGAAACAATCTATTTTTGCTGTCACAAAACAAATCATAAAAAATAGAAAAAAAAGTCGGGAAAAAATATTTTGTTTTATTTTTTAATAGCCGATCTAATTTTCATCCTACAGAACAATATTTGCAAAAAAAAATAAAAAATATATTTTTTTAATTTTTTTTTAAAATATAATTTTTTTTAATTTTCGTTTAAATAACACTTACTTTAAGGGGGTGAAATGGGACAAAAAATGATAAACATCGAACATTCGTTCTGACTAAACGGCAGTAGCTAGAAACATGCACTGAGATATCGTCATACTAATCTTTAATCGTCCAATTATCTTCCAGACGTGAAGAAGTGGAGACTTTTTTGATTTTCTTCGAAAAAGGGTCAAATTGACCCATAAAGAAAGAAGCTAGAGGGTTAACCCTCTTGCACCAAAATGATCTCCATAAAATTCCACAATATAATACTGACAACAAGAATTCTCGCAGACATTAACTTACAACACTTTTTTTCGCTCAGTGCAATGCGTCCTGCGACTAAAAAATTAAAACTTTGACCCGTTATAAAAAGAAACTCAGACCAGCTGGACTATAAGTTTATTCTACAAAGATGATCTACTCAACATGCCCTTTCAGAATTATATGATAGCTATTCTTCATTCCATTCAAAAAGTCTTAATTTGTTGGGTAGCGTTATTTTTAAAAACCCGCAAATTGTCCAGTGTAAAGTTGACTTGTGTCAATTGTTTGTCGAATATATTTGTAACACCTTGAAATATCGACAAGAGACCCTATAAAGTATATATATCTTGATCGTCATAAAAATCTATGACGATCTAGCCATGTCCGGCCGTCCGTCTGTCCGATCGTCTGTTGAAAGCACGCTAGCATCTAAAGAAAGAGTCGTAGATCGGTTGGGATTGAAACTGGGCGAATTGGGCCCAAAGGGAAATTTTTTTTCCTCACAAATACTAAAAATACCCATAATCTTTAATCGTCCAATTATCTTCCACACGTGGAGAAGTGGAGACTTTTTGATTTTCTCGAAAAAAGGGTCAAATTGACCATTAAGGAGAGGAGCTAGATGTTAACCCTCTTCCACAAAAATGATCTGCATAAAATTCCAAAATATAGTTCTGACAACTTTTTTTCGCTCAGAGCCGTAGATCGGTTGGGATTGAAACTGGGCGAATTGGGCCCAAAGGGAAATTTTTTCCCCTCACAAATACTAAAAATACCCATAATATTCCCTAATATTTTAGAATATTTAAGCATATTTTTTCAATATGACTGCTACGTACTTACTTGATATCGGGTATGCGCATTCCCCCTATAACAAAAACGTGCACCATAAAGTGATTCGTATTTGTAGGGGCTGAAATGGGGCATAAAGGGATACAAATGGTACCTATTAAACGACAACAGCTAGAAACACGAAATTCGATGTGTACATTCCTCTAACTGAGTAGAGACATAATATGAAAGTATTTTTCCAAATTCGTATTTTTAAGGGGTAAAATGGGAATAGAGGGATAAAAAAACCAAACGGCTACACCTAGAATAATGAAATTCGGAGTATACATTCCTCTGATTGCGTTGACACGTAAAAAATTTATTTTTCGAAATTCGTACTTCTTGGGATAAAAATGAAACAAGGGGATAAAAATAGTACCAACCGCAGCTAGAGTCAAAGGGATACAAATGGTACCTATTAAACGACAACAGCAAGAAACACGAAATTCGGTGTGTACATTCCTCTAACTGAGTAGAGACATAATATAAAAGTATTTTTTCCAAATTCGTACTTTTAGGGGGTAAAATGGGAATAGAGGGATAAAAATGGTACCAAGCAAACGGCTGCACCTTGAATAATGAAATTCGGTGTATACATTGCTCTGATTGCATTGACACGTAAAAAAACGTATTTTTCGAAATTCGTACTTTTTGGGATAAAAATAGTACCAACCAAATAACCGCAGCTAGAGTCATGAAATTCGGAGTATACCTTCCTCTGACTGCTTAGACACGAAAAATAAAAGGTTTTTCCAAATGCGTAATTTCAGGGCATACAATGGGTACGGAGAGATAAAAATGGTACCAACCAAACGGCTACACCTAGAATAATGAAATTCGGAGTATACATTCCTCTGATTGCGTTGACACGTAAAAAAATGTATTTTTCGAAATTCGTACTTCTTGGGATAAAAATGAAACAAGGGGATAAAAATAGTACCAACCAAATGACCGTTGCTAGAGTCATGAAATTCGGAGTATACATTCCCCTGACTGCGTAGACACAAAAAATAAAAGATTTTTTCCAAATTCGTATTTTCAATGGATACAATGGGTACAGAGGGATAAAAATAGTACCAACTAAACGACTAAAGTTGGAATGATAAAATTCGGTGTGTACCTCCCTCTAATTGTGTAGACAGGTAAAATAAAGATATTTTAGAAAGTCGTACTCTTAAGGGGTAAAATACGAAAAAGGGGATAAAAATGGTACCAACCAAATGGCCGCAGCTAGAATCATGGAATTCAGTGTATACATTCCTCTGACTGCATAGACACGCAAAATAAAACGACTTTTTTCTTCCAAATTCGAACTTTTTACTTTTACGACAAAAATTGGTTGAATCGTGAAGTTAGGTTGTTTTGCTCATGTACGTGAGATAATGGATTTTCAAAATTTGTACTTGTGGAATTAAAGTAGAATGGAAATATAACCAACTGAAACGCCCACTATCCATCAATATTTGTGGTATTTAAACTTTTTGAAAATATAAATATAAGAATATTTATTTTTTGAATTAACTTGAAGTATTATTCCGATATGTAAACGTATTGGTTGACTTGCCTTAAAAGCGTGGTTTGAAATAATAAAAATATTATATTTATTTATAAAATTATTTTTTCAATATTTGTATTTGGTTTGGCTATATTAAAAAAATATATATTTTTCTGTAATATTACTGCACTTCTACGAAAATCGACAGCCTCTGTGGAATGCAATCCATGGTGGAGGGTATATAAAGTTCGACCCGGCCGAACTTAACGCCGTTTTTATTTGTTTAACATAAATTGGCTCGAAAATGTGTGTAGTGTCAAGCTGTTTTATGACAATGTTTACTGGTGTATAAGGTGCTTTGGATTAAATTTATTACAAAGTCTAAAATCTGGGCCATAACTGATTGATTTTTTAAAATGTAGAACATAAATTGTACAGCAAAAAAAAACACATAAATAAATAAATAAAAAACCGTTATGTTTTGACTTGATTCCAAATTAGTTGGCCATGTTTGGTTGTTTACACATCGACTTCGACAAACCTCACCACGCTGGCACTGTGTCAACAATCAACTATTGCCAAATATGAGTTACAATGATATCAGTTGACCATTGTCAAGAGTTTTCTGAACTGTGTTGAAAATATCAGCCTTAATCAATGATTAACACCATTTGTTCACAACTTCTCAAACTCACAACACTTTAAAAACGCAAATCGGAAACACTTGTCATATGCGTGAGGCACATTTACAACCCATGGAAACATAAACTTTAATCCGAAATGCCACAAATGAATCGTACACAAAACATAACAACCAACCATTACACAAACGCCCACCGGTTAGATGAACGGACAGAGGTACGCACACGCACCAAAGCCGCTGACCAGCAACGGAGTTGTAAAAAGCCAAGGTACAACATTAACGTCCATCCATCCATCTGTCCAACCAACGACCCAATCAGCCGCTGTCCGATAAAAACAAAACTAGTTGGCCGACAACTGCCGAAAAAAAAACTGAAAAGTGAAACACTTTGAAAAGTCACAGCGATCAAAGTGTAACACAGTGGGGTATTTGATTCTGCGGAAAATTGTCTAATAAATGACAGATCTACTAAACTGTCTAGTCGATTTTTTGAAAACAATTTGTGTTGTTGTTTATATTTTTTCAAACAAAAGTGCTCTCGAATCGGAATAAAAATTCAAGTTCAGTCATATAAGTCCCTCTGAATAAATAAAAAAACAAACATATGCGGATGTAGGTTTTAAGAAAATATAAATTTTAGGAAAAAATGAGGGAGAGAGGCGTACAAGTCTAACATCTATGTTGCATAAATCTTCCTTATCTATCATTGACATTTTGATATGTTGAATAACCGGGATTTTAACGAATGGATATCTATTACGAAAAGTGACTTCCAGAATTAAAATCTTCACACTAAACCGGTTAGAGAATGAAAAAACAGATATTCGCTCAAAAGTGATGAACCACAAGTAAAAAATAGATAACATAACTTTTTTTCATAGAGAACCGAATTACAATGTTCGATGAACCGGTTTTGAAAACCGGTTTTTTTAAATGTGTCATGTTTTTAAAATTTACCCCAGAAAACAGATTGAGATATTGTGAAAACCTGTTCCACAAAAACCGGTTTAAAGTCTAAAATAAAACCGATATTTTTTCTAACAAAGGGATATCTATCAAAAATACGCTTTCTGAATTAAAATCTTCACAATAAACCGGTTAGAGATATGAAAAAAACAGGTATTCTCTCAAATGCCATGAAGCGCAAGGAAAATAGATTACATAACTATTTTTTTTTCATAGAAAACCGAATTCTAATGTTCGAAGAACCTGGTATTTTTATATATATTACATAAATAGTTTGTCATAGAATCCCAATTGTAATGTTCGAAGAACCTTTTTTTGATGGGACATGTTTTTATAATTTACCCCAAAAAACAGAGTGATATATTGCGAAAACCGGTTTCACAAAAAACCGGTTTGCTATGTTGAATAAAACCGATTGTAACAAACGGGATTCTAATGTGGAAAAACTCGGTATTTTCTCAAAAGTGATGAAGCACAGGACCAAATAGATAACAAAAAAATTTCCATATAATTGAATTGAATATAATTGTAATTATCAAGGAACCGGTATTGAAAACCAGGGTTTTTGTGTGAAAACCGGTTCCACAAAAAACCGGTTTGCCATGCTAAATAAAACCGATTTTAACAAACGGGATTCTATTGAAAATACTGATATGAGAAATAAATTTCACCGGTTTTAAGAACCGCTTTTTATACCCTCCACCTCCAGGATGGGGGTATACTAACTTTGTCATTCCGTTTGTAACACCTTGAAATATCGACCTGAGACCCTATAAAGTATATATATTCTTGATCGTCATAAAATTCTAAGACGATCTAGCCATGTCCGTCCGTCCGTCCGTCCGTCCGTCTGTCCGTCTGTCCGTCTGTTGAAAGCACGCTAGCATCTAAACGAAAGGAGCTAGAACGTTCAAATTTTCCATAAATGTGTCTTATAGTCGTAGATCGGTTGGGATTGAAATGGGGCGAAATCGGCCCAAAGAGAAAAATTTTTCCCTCACAAGGACTAAAAATACTCATAATAATCCGTACTATTTTAGCGTATTTAAGCATGTTTTTTGAATATGTCTGTTTATATTTGCTTGATATTTGGTATGCGCATTCCCCTTATAGCAAAAACGTGCACCATTAAGTGATTCTTTTTTGTAGGGAGTGAAAAGGGGCCAAAAAGGGGATAAAAATAGTACATATTAAACGGCAACAGCTAGAAACACGAAATTCGGTGTGTACATTCCTCTAATTGAGTAGATACATAATATAAAAGAATTTTTTCCAAATTCGTACTTTTAAGGGGTAAAATGGGAATAGAGGGATAAAAATGGTACCAACCAAACGGCTGTACCTAGAATAATGAAATTCGGTGTATACATTCCTCTGATTACACAGACAAGTAAAATACACGGATTTTTTTGGAGTTAAAAAGAAAAAAGGGGATAAAAATAGTACCAACCAAATGACCGCATCTAGAGTCATGAAATTCGGAGTATACATTCCTCTGACTGCACAGATACGGAAAAAAGACGAATTTTTCGAAATTCGTACTTTTTCGGGTTAAAATGGAAAAAGGGGATAAAAATAGTACCAACCAAATGACTGCAGATAGAGTCATGCAATTCGGAGTATACATTCCTCTGACTACCAACTAAACGACTACAGCTAGAATGATGAAATTCTAATTGCGTAGAAATGTCAAGGGGGTGAAAATGGTACCTACCAAATGGGCGCAGCTGGAATCATGGAATTTGGTGTATAAATTCCTCTGACTGCATAGACATGCAAAATAAAAAGTTTTTTTAAATACTTTTCCTTTTATGGCAAAAATTGGTTGAATCATGAAGTTAGGTTATTTTGCACATGTACGTCTGATAATGGTTTTTCAAAATTTGTACTTTTGGAATTAAAATAGAATGGAAATACAACCAACTGTAGCACCACCTATCTTCCAATATTTATAGTATATAAGCTTTTTGAAAATATAAATATAAGAATATTTATTTTTTGATTTGGAACAAATAGTGGTTTGAAATAATTAAAATATCATATTTATTTATAAAATTATTTTTTCAATATTTGTATTTGTTTTGGTTTGGCTATATTACAAAATTTATTTTTTCCTGTAATATTACTGCACTTCTACGAAAACCGTCAACCTCTGTGGAATGCAATCCATGGTGGAGGGTATATAAAGTTCGGCCCGGCCGAACTTAACGCCGTTTTTACTTGTTTAATATTGAATAAATCCGATTTTATCAAACGGGTTTCTCAAAAGTGATGAAACTCATGAAGAACAGATTCCATAACTATTTTTCATAAAAAACCGAATTCGCAGATCCGGGTTTGAAAACCGGGTTTTTCCAAAATCTGACATGTTTATCAAAGTTTCCCAAAAAACGTGTTGAAATATTGTGAAACCCGGTTTCAGGAAATACCGGTTTGCAATGTTGAATAAAACCGATTTTTACAAACGTGATTCTATAAAAAAATTATTACAAAAGTGATATGAAAAATAGATTTCAAAACTATTTTTTATAGTAAATGGAATTCGCAGAACCAAATTGTAATGTTCCAAGAACCGGTTTTGAAATCAGCGATTTTTAAATGTTACATGTTTATAAAACTTCCTCCAAAAAATATATGGAAATATTGTAAAAACCGGATCCATCCATCTATTACAAAACTAATATGGAAAAACTCGGTATTCTCTCAAAAGTGATGAAGTTCATGAAAAATTGATTACGTAACTACTTTTTATAGAAAATTTACGGTAACTCTTTATAGAAAACCGAATTGTAATGTTCGAAGAACCGGTTTCTTATATATGACATGTTTATTAAAATTTCCCACAAAACGGACAAAGATCTTGTGCAAACCGGTTCCACAAAACAACCGGTTTGTAATATTGAATAAAACCGATTTTAACAAACGAGATTCTATAAAAAATACTATTACAACTGATATGGGAAATACATTTCATAACTATTTTTATAGAAAACCGAATTCGCAGGACCGGTTTTAAAACCCGCTTTTTAAATGTGACAAGATATTGTGAAAACCGGTTCCACAAAAACCGTTTGGAAGTATAGAATAAAAACGATTTTAACAAAGTGGTTTCTCAAAAGTGATGAAACTCATAAAAAATAGATTACTTAATTATTTTTCATAGAAAACCGAATTCGCAGAACCGGATTTGAAAACCGGGGGTTTTTCCAAAATCTGACATTATTATTAAAGTTTTTCCAAATGTTGCAATGTTGAATAAAACCGATTTTTACAAACGGGACTCTATAAAAATACTATTAGAAAACTGTTATGAAAATAGATTTCAAAATTATTTTTATCGAAAACCGAATTCGCAGAACCAATATGTAATGTTCCACCGGTTTTGAAATCAGCGATTTTTAAATGTTACATGTTTATAAAACTTCCTCCAAAAAATATATGGAAATATTGTAAAAACCGGATCCATCCATCTATTACAAAACTAATATGGAAAAACTCGGTATTCTCTCAAAAGTGATGAAGTTCATGAAAAATTGATTACGTAACTACTTTTTATAGAAAATTTACGGTAACTCTTTATAGAAAACCGAATTGTAATGTTCGAAGAACCGGTTTCTTATATATGACATGTTTATTAAAATTTCCCACAAAACGGACAAAGATCTTGTGCAAACCGGTTCCACAAAACAACCGGTTTGTAATATTGAATAAAACCGATTTTAACAAACGAGATTCTATAAAAAATACTATTACAACTGATATGGGAAATACATTTCATAACTATTTTTATAGAAAACCGAATTCGCAGGACCGGTTTTAAAACCCGCTTTTTAAATGTGACAAGATATTGTGAAAACCGGTTCCACAAAAACCGTTTG
This sequence comes from Polietes domitor, assembly GCA_947397865.1. Classification (NCBI taxonomy): domain Eukaryota; kingdom Metazoa; phylum Arthropoda; class Insecta; order Diptera; family Muscidae; genus Polietes; species Polietes domitor. The sequence continues at coordinate 28,220,042 of OX377621.1, read as the reverse complement.
GAAGTATAGAATAAAAACGATTTTAACAAAGTGGTTTCTCAAAAGTGATGAAACTCATAAAAAATAGATTACTTAATTATTTTTCATAGAAAACCGAATTCGCAGAACCGGATTTGAAAACCGGGGGTTTTTCCAAAATCTGACATTATTATTAAAGTTTTTCCAAATGTTGCAATGTTGAATAAAACCGATTTTTACAAACGGGACTCTATAAAAATACTATTAGAAAACTGTTATGAAAATAGATTTCAAAATTATTTTTATCGAAAACCGAATTCGCAGAACCAATATGTAATGTTCCACCGGTTTTGAAATTCGTATTTTTAAATGTTACATGTTTATAAAATTTTCTTCAAAAAATATATGGAGATGTTGTAAAAACCGGTTCCATAAAACCGGTTTGAAGTATTGAATATAACCGATTTTAACAAACGGGTTTCTAAAAAAATACTATTATAAAAGTAATATGGAAAAACTCGGTATTATCTCAAAAGTGATGAGGTTCATAAAAAATGTATTACATAACTTTTAATAGAAAACCGAATTGTAATGTTCGAAGAACCGGTTTTGAAAACCGGATTGTTTTATATATGAAATGTTTTTTTAAAATTTTCCAAAAAAAAAAAGGACAGAGATCTTGTGAAAACCGGTTCCACAAAAACCGGTTTGAAGTATTGGATAAAACCGATTTTAACCAACGGGTTTCTAAAAAAATACTATTAAAAGCTAATATGGAAATTATGGATATTAAAAATATTTTTTTATAGAAAACAGAATTGTTTGCAGAACCGGTTTAGAAACCCGGAAAAACAGATTGAGATATTGCAACAATCGGTTTGAAATGTTGAATAAAACCGGTTTTAACAAACGTGTTTCTCAAAAAAGTAATATTAAAAAAACCCGATATTCTCTTTAAGGTGATACCAAGCATAATTATTTTTTATAGAAACCCGCATTGCTTGCAGAACCGGTTTTGAAAACCGGTTTTCCAAAACGTGACATGTTTATTAAAATTTATCAAAAAACAGATTGAGATATTGTGAAAACCGGTTCCACAAAAAACCGGTTTGAAATGTTAAATAAAACCGATTTTAAAATCGGATTACTAAAATTGATACGAGTACATAACTAAATAGTTTCAGTGAAATTGTGTTCATCGAGTCGAAGTCCACAAATATTAATCTAAGAAATTTTCTTAGCCCACTTAAATAAATTCCCCACTCCCCTTATTTCCAACAAATGCCCCACTGTGTTACATTTGCTGACATCGACACCGTTGCTCGCTCTAGCAGTGGCTTACGGATGACAGATGGAAAATTATGGCAACATTGTTGGTGGTTGAGGCTGAGACTGAGGCACGCCAATAAGGCCGAAACCACATTTGAATGGTGGCCTGACTTTCATTGACAGCCGGCAAATGCGTGCTGGTGTTCGAGACACCAAATCCAAAGAGAAGACTGTCAGAAGACGATGAAGAAAATGGTGAATAAAGTGAACAAATTTTTAACTTACGCACAAAAAATGCTGAGTTGAAATCCATAAATATTCCAATGAATGACATGAAAGACCACGCAAAAGGTAAGGTCTTAGATTTCGAAAATGAAATTGAGTGGGTGACAAATATTAAATATTTGTTTTTTTTTTTGGGAAACCACCAAAACAAAGTGGACGCAGGCAGACGTGAACGTGAGCATGAAATACAAACAAACCACCACAATGAGGAAATGACGAGCGGCGAATTACTTAGTGTTCAGAAATGCTGTCGTCTGAAGATGATGATGATTTTGTCGTCAGAAAAAAGCTGAGTTTAAAGTCTTAGCAATTGTTTAATACAATCTATTGAAAACGGCTGCTTGGAGACAGGTTAATGACTTCAAATTTGAAAACACACACAATTGTGTACGCACTTACTTCGACTCTCGGTGATTGACAAGTCAATTTGTGGTGGAATGTGGGCTGTTGAGAGATGTATTTACTTTCAAGTAATTACGATATTTTGATCTCGAGTTAACAACAGAGATCAAATGATAAGCGATACGAAACAAACTATTATTGTTGAAATAATGTCTTTTGTAAAACGCAACACATCACTTTACTTTATGATGACACATGAGGTTTTTCATGGACTTGAAAAGCATGGGCTAGAAACAAAGTTGCATTAAAAAAGTGTGTTGAAGGTCGCATCCCCCTCCTTTAAAATCTTAAATCAGCGATAAATTGTCGAAGGTCTTACAATTTTGATGAGCATTGCTGAGCGAGTTTGGCTTTGTAATACATTATGTTGGACGAAATTGTTTTGAACAGCGGACGGTCGCCACTGGCCACAAATCATGATGAAGGTAGTTGGCAACAAATTAATAAATGTTACCACGACATTGGTTTAAATTGGTTTAAATTTATATTCTATAAAATATTGATACACAAAACAACTGTGTCGCTTATAAATCATAAACAAAATTTCTGCAAGCTACTATTGTGAATTTCTATTTCACATTGAAACAGTGGGTTTGGAACAATCTCAAACAAATAATTTTATTATTTTAAATATAGTTTTGTTTTACTTTTCAATAGCTAACATTCTAACAATGAAAACAATGTCTACATGTAAAAGACCATGGTGTAGAAATAGATATTATGACACTCTTTGAAGGCGTTAAAGATGAGAAAAATCATGATATTTTGAAATATTGTCTTAATACATTTTTATAGAAGAATATTTTGTTATTATTTTTTAAATATTATCGCTTTATATTGAGGTTTGTGTGGATGAATGAATTGTTCTTCAGTTTTTTTATACAACCCCGGATGCTATTCAAATCAAAAAATAAATATTCTTATATTTATATTTTCAAAAAGCTTAAATACCATAAATATTGGTAGATAGTGGGTGCTACAGTTGGTTGTATTTCCATTCTATTTGAATTCCAAAAGTACAAATTTTTAAAATCCATTATCAGACGTACATAGTGCAAAATAACCTAACTTCAAGATTCAACCAATTTTTGCCGTAAAAGAAAAAGTACGAATTTGGAAAAAAAAACTTTTTATTTTACGTGTCTATGCAGTCAGAGGAATGTATTAACCGAATTCCATGATTTCAGCTGCGCCCATTTGGTTGGTACCATTTTTACCCCCTTGACGTTTCTACGCAATTAGAATTTCATCATTCTAGCTGTAGTCGTTTAATTGGTACTATTTTTATCCCTCTGTACCATTGTATCCCTTGAAAGTACTAATTTCGAAAAATTCGTCTATTTTCCGTGTCTACGCAGTCAGAGGAATGTATACTCCGAATTTCATGACTCTAGCTGCGGTCATTTTATTGGTACTATTTTTATCCCCTTTTTTCATTTTAACCCCAAAAGGTACGAATTTCGAAAAATCAGTTTATTTTCCGTGTCTACACACTCAGAGGAATGTATACTCCGAATTTCATGAATCTAGCTGCGGTCATTAGATTGGTACTATTTTTATCCCCTTTTTTCATTTTAACCCCAAAAAGTACGAATTTTAAAAAATCCGTGTATTTTACTTGTCTATGCAATCAGAGGAATGTATACACCGAATTTCATTGTTCTAGGTACTGCCGTTTGGTTGGTACCATTTTTATCCCTCTATTCCCATTTTACCCCTTAAAAGTACGAATTGGGAAAAAATACTTTTATATTATGTAACTACTCAATTAGAGAAATGTACACACCGTGTTTCTAGCTGTTGTCGTTTAATAGGTACCATTCTTATCCCTTTTTTGCCCCATTTCACCCCTACAAGTAAGAATCACTTTATGGTGCACGTTTTTGCCATAAGTGGAATGCGTATACCAATTATCAAGCAAATATAAACAGAAATATGGGTATTTTTAGTCCTTGTGAGGGAAAAATTTTTCCCTTTGGGCCGATTTCGCCCCATTTCAATCCCAACCGATCTACGACTATAAGACGCATTTATGGAAAATTTGTACGTTCTCTCCTTTCGTTTTGATGCTAGCGTGCTTTCAACAGACAGACGACGATCAAGAATATATATACTTTATAGGGTCTCAGGTCTCAGGTTTATACCCCCTTCCTAGAGGTGGAGGGTATAAAAATCAATCTATGAGTCACTTCATGCCTCCTGGTACCTCACACACAAAGTTGCATAAATTTTGGTTACAATAAATTCGATATAACATCCATACGTATAGTCAAAATCATTTCCAATTTTAAACTTTGAAAATGTTTTTATAATCACTTTAAACGTAAAAAATATTTATGCTTTAGCCACTTCCCTTCTTGTACCTCCCACACAATTGTCTCTATCCTAGGTAAAATTAAATACTTTATAACCTCTTTAGCGGTGCCTGAAATCCATTATGACTTCATATTTGATCATGTTTTTACAATTATTAACAAATGTGGAAGCTGGGTCCACTTGGTACCTACCACAAACATACTCTGGCGCTAAGCAAAATTTAAGTCCTTCCATACACATGTTCTCTTTCATATTCCGGGTAGGTATAACGACCATAAAAACATTGTCTAGTATCAAATTTCAGAGTTTTACGATCATTCGTATAGGACCCTACGGGAAATTCTTGGCAATTGTGGCATATTAATCAAAATAGACGAAAATATGTGTTAATATCTTCAAATATCGATTTGTTTAAAATTATATCTGAGAGATCTCCGCACCAGCATTATGGCTACCTCGACGCAGTTAATGCCTCTGCCTACCCTCTGCCAAATATTACAACAATTTAGATTCATCCGAGGGTGGTTCAATTCAATCGGTTTTAAGACTTGCCTATACAAAAAGCATCATGTCCTTTGGAACTTATTCCAGGTCATGTCATATCTGTGAGACCGGTTTTAAACTGGTAGCTTAGAACATGGGGTTTTAATATAACATTGAAATATGGGCTACTTGTGTGGATGGAAGGGGCGTGACAATTTCGCCCATTTTCTAATTTAAACTAAGTTTGGGAAAAATATTAACATGTGCAAAGTTGGAATTGAGTTAAGACGGATGAGCGGAAATGGCTCAAACAACTTGAACGGTCGTGGAACGGATTTGTTCCAAACATACTTTGGGTCATAAGTCACTGCTTCGTTACACTTTTTTTCTGTCCCATTTAATATTTACCCACCTACTTTGTAGAGTGATGGTATAATAATGTGTGGTTTACCCAGAACTTATTTGAACGCGAAGTATCATTAATTTAAAGTGATTTCCTTTTCCTTATGTTCAACTGTTTACAAACAAATAAATTTTCTTTGCAAAAATATCAAAAGTAACATATAAATGGGAGCTTTATCTAAATCTGAACCAATTTATTTCAAATTCAAAAAGTTCAAATAGGGGCAATACAATTAAAAGTGTTGAATTTTATTAAGATCAGCCCGCCCACTTTTCTCAAAAAAAACAAAAAAAACTATTTATTTCTATTCCAATGTCTTTCATATCAAATTTCAACTTTTTAGCTAACGTTGAAAAAATGAGATAACGTTGAAAAAATGACGTTTTTAGTCCTTGTACGGGTAAAATCTTCAATCCTTGATCTATTTTGACAATTGCAATACCAACCGATGCAGGACAATAACACTTGTTTCTGCAAAATTCCAGCCACCTAGTTCGTGATCTGCTTTCCACAAAACCGATAATTTCAGAATTTTAAGTCGGTTTCCGCGGGCTAGGAATGCAACTTAGACCCATGGTTTCTTAGAGAAATGTAGTATTATTATATATTTGTTTGAAATCGTGTGGTTGTTCACGTCTCTTTGATTTGAGTTGGAGAATAGAAATTATCAAATAGATCCAATAAGATTCCCTTAGTTGATTAAAACAAGTAAAAACGGCGTTCCCTTAGTTAATTAAAATAAGTAAAAACGGCGTTAAGTTCGGCCCTCCACCATGGATTGCATTCCATAGATGCTGTCGATTTTCGTAGAAGTGCAGTAATATTACAGGAAAATATCTATTTTTTAATATAGCCTAACCAAAACAAATACGAGTATTGAAAAAATAATTTTATAAATAAATATAATATTGTTATTATTTCAAACCACGCTTACAAGACAAGGCTACCAATATTTTACATATCGAAATAATACTTCAAGCCAATTCAAAAATAAATATTCTTATATTAATACTTTCAAAAAGCTTAAATATCATAAATATTGGTAGATAGTGGGTGCTACAGTTGGTTGTATTTCCACTCTATTTTAATTCCCAATGTACAAATTTGAAAATCCATTATCTCTCGTACAGACATAGTGCAAAATAATCTAACTTCATGATTCAACCAATGTTTGCCGTAAAAGTAAAAAGTACGAATTTGGAAGAAAAAGTCCTTTTATTTTGCGTGTCAATGCAGTTAGAGGAATGTATATACCGAATTCCATGATTCTAGCTGTAGTCGTTTGGTTGGTACCATTTTTATCCCCTTTTTCCTATTTTACCCCCGTAAGAGTACGACTTTCTAAAGTCTTTTTATATTACTTGTCTACGCAATTAGAGGGATGTGCACACCGAATTTCATCATACTAGCTGTAGTCGTTTAGTTGGTACTATTTTTATCCCTCTGTACCTATTGTATCCCTTGAAAGTACAAATTTGGAAAAACCTTTTATTTTTCGTGTCTACGCAGTCAGAGGAATGCATACTCCGAATTACATGACTCTAGTTGCGGCCATTTGGTTGGTACTATTTTTATCCCCTTTTTGCATTTTAACCCCAAAAAGTACGATTTTGGAAAAATCTGTTTATTTTAAGTGTCTACGCAATCAGAGGAATGTATACACTGAACTTCATTATTCTGGTTACAGCCTCTTGGTTGGTACCATTTTTATCCCTCTATTCACATTTTACCTCTTAAAAGTATGAATTTCGAAAAAATATTTTTATATTATGTATCTAGTCAATTAGAGGTATGTACCCACCGAATTTCGTGGGACGAACTTTTATGGAACGCCTCAAACTTTTGCTTTTAAACTATTGTTTTACTTTGAGTTGTTCATACATTTTTTGAATGAAATGACGCATAACAAAAATGTTGTACCCAATGTGGGCGACTTTTAATGAAGAAAAAAAAAAAAAAAACAAAAAATAAATAATATTAAAACTCGGTAAAAATGATTGATTTGCAATATGAACTTAAATCCATAAATTTCGAATAGAATTTTTGGTATTGAATGAAAATGGAATTGTTTTTTACCCGAGCAAAAGAGAATAGGTTAATGACTTTGTGAAGTGATGTTTTGACAGAGAAGAATTCCATTCAATTGAATAAGAAGAGAAATGAGCAAATAAAGAATTCAAGATAATATGATATGATGGATATGAAATGTCAAAATATGGAATGATTGGGAATAAAACTCAGTAGTTGTTGGTTGACCTAGACCAAAGTTTATAGTATGAAGCACATTCGAAATCGATTTAAATTTATTTATATTTCTTAAATAAAGAAAAAACTAAAATCTTAATTCAAAAATTCAATTTGAAATCGATTTAAATTTATTTATATTTTTTAAATAAAGAAAAAACTAAAATCTCAAAATAACTAAATATAAATGCTATGCTATCTATGGTGTTATCATTAAATATAGTTTTTAAGCACTACATGCTTTAGCCTTGTTGTACTCGATGTTCAATCTAAATTGAAATGACCAACTTTAAATCGAATCAATATCCAAAGTTTCCCTTCTCCTCCAGTCCACTCTACAGCTACTTTGGAAAACTCTAATTAACCTTTGGTTCAATTTAAAAATCCATAAAACTTTTATTGTTTTTGCCATTCGACCCAATTTCTGAGATAACCTACACAGCATCCAACTCCCTTTCTCCCACAACAAAAAAAAAACAACCAGCCACTTGGTTGGTGAGTGACACAATTTCTTCTCCATTTGCCTGCTAAATCTTTAATTAACCAGAGTGCCATTAAAAAATCAAACTCAATCTGCCGAACAATTCATTTCAATACAATTCAATACAGTTCAATTCGAATGTATTTACCCCGAAAACCAAACGTTTTAGTACTCCCCCCGTTCAGCTTTAGTTTCAGCAGCAGCTGCTGGCTCGTGGCTCCAGATACGAGCAGTCAATAATGGAAATACCCCAACATTCCTACGCATACAAGTCATCAATACTGGAGAGCACACACACCAACCTCTCTTCATCGACCCTCCCACCCAACCCTTCATGAAGACACGAAAATGTTACCAATCAAACCTAAATTTGACTAAAAACGATTTCCCAAAACAAAATAAAAAGTGAAAGAAAGCGTAAAAACACAGCAGTTCTTATGGCAAAACGTTTCGCATTGACTGCGACGACGAGTTGTTATTGTCGGAGCAGGAGGACTAGCATTGTAAACGAAATTTTTATGTTACTTTTTGCCATTTAAATCCCTTAAGTTCCAGTGCCAGTGCCACCAGCCAAGCAACCACTTCGATTTGAGACTTTTTTTGTGGCCATTTATTCAAACACAAGACACTGTGACTCAAAATCAGAACTACAGGAAAATTCTTATGAATATGAGAAAAATTGTGAAAGTAAGTCAGAGATAAGCTTAGCAGGTCACTTGATTTTCTTCAAGAATAAATCGTTTGCTTTATTTGATAAATAAAATAACTTTATTTCCGCTTACGAAAATTTTTATTTTCGCAACACCAAAGTGGTCCAGATTTCCCATAAATGTGTCGTAGATCGGTTGGGATTGGAACTGGGCGAAATCGTGCCATAAGGAAAATTGTTTCCCTCAGAAGGACTGAAAATACCTCTAACAGGTAAGTAACCGAATTATACAAAGTGGTGCATGTTTTTTGGCTGTAATGTAAAAAAAATGAAAAACTTTGATTCTTCTTGTGGATTATTTTTATTTGGTCTTTTAATTTTTTTTACATCAAGTCGAGAATATGATGTCATGTAAATGGCCGCCACCACAGTTGAGCGTCATTTGAGCCCTTTTTATGGCATTTTCCATTACTTTGGCCAAAACTTCCGGCGATAGGTCCTCACATTCTTGACGGATACTGTCTTTAAGAGCTGCAAGAGTCTGAGGCTTGCTGACATAAACCCGCGACTTCAAAAAGCCCCACAAAAAGAAGTCTGGAGAGGTCAAATCAGGCGATCTTGCTGGCCAGTGCAAATCACCAAAACGGGAGATTAGGCGCCCGGGAAATGCATCTTTCAGCATATCGGTTGTGGCACGTGCAGTGTGTGCCGTTGCACCGTCCTGTTGGAACCACATGTTTTCCAATCCCAATTCATCAAGTTGCGGCAAAAAGAACTCGTTGATCATTGCTCTGTAGCGCTCACCATTCACAGTAACCGTTTGGCCCACGACGTCTTCGAAGAAAAAAGGTCCGATGACTCCTCCAGCGAAAACAGCACACCATACAGTGACTTTGAGCGGGTGTAATGGCTCTTCGTGGGTTACACGCGGATTTTCAGAGCCCCAGAAGCGTAAATTTTGCTTATTTACGTACCCGCTAAGATGGAAATGGGCCTCATCACTCATGATTATTTTTGATGAAAAATCATCTTCCTGTTGGTGGTGATTAAGGATGGCTTGAGCGTATGGTAGACGCGATTGGCGGTCAGCAGCTAACAGCTGATGCACCGTCTGGACTTTGTACGGAAACATCTTCAAATCTTGTACTAAACTTCGCTGTAAAGACCGTCGACTGATACCCATTTGCGTGGCACGTCGTCTGGTCGATGTCGACGGCGCTTCCATGACATCCTCGGCTACAGCAGCAATATTCTCTGCAGAACGTCTACTCCGGAGTCTGCCACGCCTGGCAGCATCTCGTGTTGTACCAGTCTCTTCGAGGCGAGCGGCTAAACGTCGCAGTGTTTCACCAGTAGGCGTTGGACGGCTAGGAAATCTGCGACGAAATTCACGTTGTGCCAAAATCACCGACCGATTATTGCTCAAATAAATAGTCACCAATATTCCGCGTTCGGGAGCAGTGTAGCGTAACATTACTTATTAACGTGTATTTCGCATGTGTTTACTACACAAATGTCAAAACAGAACTGACATTAGGGGCCAATCGCAAAATTTATAGCATTTTCTGATAGGAGGATTACTTTTGCGCCACCTTTATGTATATATACCCTCACTCTCAGAGAACATAAAACAATTGTAAAAACATGATCGAATATGAAGTCATAGTGTATTCCATGCACCAGTACAAAAGTTATGAAGGATTTAATATTACCAAGAATAGAGACAATTGTGTGGGAGGTACCAGAAGATGCGTGGTGGCTAAAGCGTAACTATTTTTATACCCTCCACCTCCAGGATGGGGGTATACTAACTTTGTCATTCCGTTTGTAACACCTTGAAATATCGATCTGAGACCCTATAAAGTATATATATTCTTGATCGTCATAAAATTCTAAGACGATCCATGTCCGTCCGTCTGTCTAGCATCTAAACGAAAGGAGCTAGAACGTTCAAGTTTTCCTGGGCGAAATGGGCCCAAGGGGAAAAATTTTTCCCTCACAAGGACTAAAAATACCCATAACAATCCCTAATATTTTAGCGTATTTACGCATGTTTTTTGAATATGTCTGCTTATATTTGTTTGACATTTGGTATGCGCATTCCCCTTATAGCAAAAGAGTGCACCATAAAGTGATTCTTATTTGTAGGGGTCACCCCCCAAAAAAGGGATAAAAATGGTACATATTAAACGACAACAGCTAGAAACACGAAATTCGGTGTGTACATTAGAGCGTACCAGGTTACAAGTAAAAAAAAAAAGTTCGCCGTACACCTTCGAATATGAAGTATTATTGAAAGGTAGTTTCAAAAAAATTTTTTTTATTTTTTTATGCCGAACGTAGGGGTCGCGCTTTTACATTTTTCTATATAACTTCTGCATTTATAAACGGATTTTAAAGTGTGATACATCGATGTTTTTGTCCGATTTTTTTGTCTTTGAAGTCATTGAGCTCAAACATGATTCATGATTTTATGCGAGCTTTAATTTTCGATTATTAGAGTGGTACATTAGGGTAGTAGCAACTGAGAAATGATGGGTAAGTACCAGAAGGGGGTGCTTGAGCTCAATGACTTCAAAGACAAAAAAATCGGCCTCGTCGAGACAAAAACATCGATGTATCACACTTTAAAATCCGTTTATAAATACAAGTTATATAGAAAAATGTAAAAGCGCGACCCCTACGTTCGGCATAAAAAAATAAAAATTTTTTTTTTGAAACTACCTTTCAATAATACTTCATATTCGAAGGTGTACGGCGAACTTTTTTTTTGAGGTACGCCCTAGTGTACATTCCTCTGACTGTGTAGACACGAAAAAAAAACTGATTTTTCAAAATTCGTACTTTTTGGGGTCAAAATAGAAAAAGGGGATACAAATAGTACCAACCAAATGACCGCAGCTAGAGTCATGAAATTCGGAGTATACATTCCTTTGAAAAATAAAAGGTTTTTTTCCAAATTCGTACTTTCAAGGGATACAATGGGTACGGAGGGATAAAAATGGTACCAACCAAACGGCTACACCTGGAATAATGAAATTCGGTGTATACATTCCTCTGATTGCGTAGACACTTAAAATAAACAGTTTTTTTAATTCGTACTTTTTGGGGTTAAAATGAAAAAAGGGGATAAAAATAGTAACAATGAAATCAACGCAGGTAGAGTCATGAAATTCGGAGTATACATTCCTCTGACTGCGTAGACAAGGAAAATAGGTAGAAAATGGTACAGAGGGATAAAAATAGTACCAACTAAACGAATACAGCTAGAATCATGAAATTCTAATTGCGTAGAAACGTCAAGGGGGTAAAAATGGTACCAACCAAATAAGCGCAGCTGGAATCGTGGAGTTCGGTGTATACATTCCTCTGACTGCATAGACTCGCAAAATAAAAAGTTTTTTTTCCAAATTCGTACCTTTTCTTTTACGGCAAAAATTGGCTGAATCATGAAGTTAGGTTATTTTGCACTATGTACGTCTGATAATAAATTTTCAAAATTTGCATTTTTGGAATTAAAATAGAATGGAAATACAACCAACTGTAGCACCCACTATCTACCAATATTTATGGCATTTAAGTTTTTTTGAAAATATAAATATAAGAATATTTATTTTTTGAATTGACTTGAAGTATTATTTCGATATATATAGTGGAAACGTATTAGTAGCCTTGCGTTATAAGCGTGGTTTGAAACAATATAAATATTATATTTATTTATAAAATTATTTTTTCAATATTTGTATTTGTTTTGGTTTGACTATATTAAAAAAATTATATTTTCCTGTAATATTACTGCACTTCTACGAAAACCGACAACCTCTGTGGAATGCAGCCCATGGTGGAGGGTATATAAAGTGCGTCCCGGCCGAACTTAACGCCGTTTTTACTTGTTTAGGTTTATAGTGTTTATAAAAACATTTTCAAATATCAAATTGCAAATGATTTTGACTCCACGTATGGATTTTATGTCGATTTTATTGTAACCAACGTTTATGCCATTTAGTGTGGAAGGTACCAGAAGGGGTGTGGCAATATCGCCTATATTCCATGCGAATCTGACTTCTATAAAAGCATTGGGAAATATCAAATTTCACAGTATTCCGATAATCCGCGTATAAGTTATTGCAGATTTAATTTTATGTAGGTTAGGGTGATTTGTGTGGGTGGTATCAGAAGGGGCGTGGCAAATTCACCCATCTACGAACTTAAACTAAGTTTGGGAAAATGTATTACCATGTACAAAGTACTATATATATATATATATATATATATATATATATATATATATATACGTCATATTTTAACAGATTTTCTTCAAAATTGACAAAACATCTTATATTTAAACTAGCAACACCTATGGCGATAATAGGTCACATCGGTTCAGATTTGTATATATAGCTCCCATACAAAATTCGCTCCCGGTTTGACTTTTTCCGCTTTAGAAACCACATATTGTATGAGATTGTCTTCAGATTTGGCAAAACATCTTATATTTAAACAAGGAACACTCATGGTGAAAATGGGTCAGATCGGTTCAGATTTATATATAGCTCCCATTAAAACTCCGCTCCCGATTTGACTTTTTCTGCTCTGAGAACCACATATCACATATAACACATCCTCTTCAAATTAGGCGAAATACCTTATATATGTTTTATAAACAGCCATGGTGAAAATGGGTCAGATCGGTTCAGATTCACATATAGCTCCCATATAAATTTCGCTCCCAGATAGACTTTTTCCGCCCCAGAAACCACGAATTTTCACCGAAATTTTTTAAAGTGAGCATAACACGTTATATTTGAACTGGAAGAACCTATTTTGAAAGTTAGTCACTTTAATCCATGTTTGGATGTAGCCCCGATACAAATATTTTTTTCGGTTTAACAAATTGGACCAGTCTAATTGCATGGGTCTATGATTAGCAAACATACAAAAATTATTGCCGTTTTCACTGTTTTACCGAATTGAATTGTATTCGGATAGAAAGTGGAGTGTATCATATAGCCGGCCCCGCCCGACTTTTGCCTTTTCTTATTTGTTTTAAAATGTAGTACTCTTTAAGCGCTTTAGAACACTAAAAAGGCTGTTCGACTTTTTCAGTTTCTTTCTAGTTTTTGGCGTCGATTAAGGCGTACAAATGTGGCGTCCGGGCCACGGGATATTCCGATATGTAAAATAAAAAATGCCACAAAAGAAAAATTAATTTTTATTTCTATACCGTTCTTCAGAAAATATGCTTAAATGACCTAAATATTGTTTATTTATTAACTTATGTTTAGTCCTTGTTAGGAAGAAAAGAAAACATAATTTGTTAAAATTCTTTTATAACTAACTTTTATGTGTATCAACAGATAACTTTATGTGTATCCACAGATATCCGAATAACCATTATCCACTCATACTGAAAAATGGATTGATATAATTTTTCCGAATTTTTCTTCGATATTTATGGATATTTTTCGTATCAACAAAAGACAATTAAAAAATATTTTTTTCTCATTTTTGCAACTGTTTCTAAACCACTGAATGTGACCTTCAGAAGATTTATAGATCTTCTGTTTAACGTATAACTGGGTATGTCAGTGCAGGTACCTCGACGAAAATTTGAATTTTAGAATTTTTTTAATTTATCTATAAAAAATTTGCTTTGATTTTATCAATCAGTATACCTCAATACATACAACGAATAATTATTTAGTTTTCGAGCACAAAATTTGTTTTCTGCATAGGACGTAATCTTTTAATTGTTTTTCAAAGTGGCAATTCATATTTTGTTAAAAACTAACAGAAGTAATCAAGACCATTCGAATGATGCCTATGTGATGTATATTTCCAGTTTAGAAGATATTTAATTGTCGTCTGGTTTGAGGCCACTGTGTCAAAATTGTACGAGCAAAGTCGAGAATATACTCCGATGGTATGGAGACATGTCAGTGTTGAGTTCCGAACATAACTTGTTGGGGACTTGGGTGTATGCGTTTTCAAATTTATTGGTGTATTCACACGTGTGCGCCGGTTTGTATATGTGGTTGTATGGTTGTGTGTACATATTTGTTTGGCGGAGTGCTGGTGCGTGTCTGTGTAACTGCATCCTCCTCCACCTTCTTTATTGTTTAGCCATTTAATTTACATTTTTCGCAAGCAGCAACACGAGATGCGGCGCAAAAAAAAAAGAAAACACAAACACCGGCATGGCAAGGCAATATCACGAAAACATTTCGATTGCGAGAGTATCCTTGAATCCCTTGAATTGTTGCCAAAGTTACTGCTGGCATGCCATGTCGTATTTCGTACTCGTCGTCCTCCTCCTCCAACATGTTGAGTACCTAATGTTCCAAGTAACTCCTTCTCCTGTGCGGGATAGTGTGGGGGCAGGGTAACCTTGCATTTGGATACGTCTGTTTTTTTTTGCTCCTCTCGAACCTGAAGGGAAAGGACCACTGCACAAACATGCGAAACAATTGTGCAAAAGGGTTTTGTTCTCAGTTTTCGTTTTCCGAAAAGGGTTAGGGGGTGGTGGTGGCTGGCAGCAAAACATATTTTATGACTTGTGTAATTTTGTTGTTTCTGTTGTCGCTCGTTGTACGTAGCGTAGTAACTTGGCAATAACAACAAAAATTGGGAAAACGAAATGTTGAAAAATAAAAAAAAACACTCGTGCAAGAATTGAAATGAACGAGTTTGAAAGTAGCACTGTTTGTTTTTGCATTCGTCTGAAGAATATCGATAAGTTTTTGTTGGGCAGAATCGTATTTTAAGTGACTTCTTCTATATTGGCACTCTACAAACAACAGTCTACACTGGAGGAGAGAATTAGTTGTTGCATTCACGAACTAGTTTGTGCAACGAAATGTGGCATTTGTGTCAAATAGACACGGAGACTACTTAGAAATATTGGTGTTAACATTATTTTACAACCATTTTGACCCGAAAAAACGCAAAAAATATATTTCAACTACTAAAAAAAATATTTAGGTTTTGGAAGCAATTAAAATAAGTAAGGAAAGGCTAAAGTCGGGCGGGGCCGACTATTTGATACACTCCACTTTCTATCCGAACAAAATTCCAATTCAGTAAAAAAGCGAAAACGGGAAGGTTTTTTGTATGTTTGATAATCATAGACTCATATGACCTGACCCAATTTGTCAAATCGAGAGGAATATTTGTATCGGGCCTATATCCAAACATGGAATAAAGTGACTAACTTTCTCAATAAGTTCTTTCAGTTCAAGTAAACGTTTTATGCTCATTTTGAAGAAATTCGGTGAAAATACGTGGTTTCTGGTGCGGAAAAAAGTCAATCCGGAAGCGAAATTTGTACGGGAGCTATATATAAATCTGAACCGATCTAACACATTTTCACCACAGGTATTTCTAGTTGAAAAGTAAGATGTTTTGCCAATTTTGAAGAAAATCTCTTGTAATGATATACAACAAACTAGAGCGTAACGGGTGTGACCTTAGCTTTGAAGAAAATCTTGAGGTTTTACTTATTTTCTTGAATTCGGTAATGTTCTTCCATTACATGCCTTTATTCGTTTTTGCTAATCAAAAGAGTAGTTCATAGACATTCTTCTAAAGTGCACGTGGCCGACATCTCTTTATGAATATAGGAATTATGGGATATTTAAATTGTAACGGACGTGACATTTTGATGGAAATCCTGTTACGACACCAATCTATATCTAGAAAAGGAAATGATCAGACCTATTGTTGTCATTATTATTTTTATGGAATATAATCAAAAACATGCATTATGGAAAGTATAAACATTACAAGTGTTTATCGGTGTTTTTTTAAATCATAAATTGATTATGAAATTTTGTCGATCACTTGGGTCACTTTACGTGGAATCACCCACCTCTATCGTAATTTTAGTAGTAACTAATGACGAACCACTAGCATCCCCTGTTGTGGTGCAAAAGGTCAAATCTCGGTTGAGGCAAGACACATCTTTATTGCAACTGCTTTTAAGCGAAAATATATATGCCAATAATATAGGTTTTAGTAATTTATTATGGTACTTTTGCAATATGGATATCAGATGAAAGATAAGAATATCTGTTAAAAATACTTCAAATGTCATACTTCTTTCTTTTGAGTTAGCTTAGCACAAACGACTATTTAAAGTTTTCCCTCTTACAAAGTTAAAGTTCATTTATTTTTACTTTTAAGGGGGGGGGGGAACTTGAAATTATTGTTAATGCTAAACTAAAACAGATAGAAGCATGGAATTTTTAATATTCTTCACAGATATTCTTCTCCTTCCTTTGCACGACTGGCAAAAGAACGAAAATAAATCACTTATACAACAACTATATCCTTTATAAATTAAAGGTCCTGTAAAAGCAGAAAATATCACTAAAAGAAAAACTGGTAACACAGTTGTTCCACATACAAAAAGTACTGCCACACGGTATAATAAATGTCAATATTTTTCGACATGAAAAGACAATAATAAAAGAATAAAAACAAATACTCGCAATCTCACGCTAAAATTGGTATTTTATTGCAGCACAAATGAAGCTGTTTGTTGGTATCGGAAGATAAAAAAATAATAATAATGAATTTTTTCAAAATATAATTTATCTAATTTTTCAAAATATAATTTTTATCTAATTTTTCAAAATATAATTTTTATCTAATTTTTCAAAAAAATATTTTTGTTATTTAATTTAAAAAACATATTTTTTATTTAATTTTTGAAAAAATAAATTTTTATTTAATTCTTCCAAAATTAATTTTTCAAAAATATTTTTTTAAAAAGTAATTTTTATTTAGTTTTTATTTTTTTTTTAATTTCTAGAATTTTCCTAGATGGACTTCAAGGTCAATTGTATGCAAATAAAATATTATTTATTCCATTTTTTATAACATCCTACGTTTCGTTGGTATTTTCCAACATCTTCAGGGATGCATTTTTTATTCGAATCTGATAGAAGGAAGATAGATAGGAAGATCAAAAATAAAAAAAAAATATTTTTTTTAAAATATAATTTTTATCTAATTTTTCAAAAAAAAAAGAAAATATTTTTGTTATTTTATTAAAAAAAACACATTTTTATTTAATTAAATTTAATTTAATATTTTTTTATTTTAATATTTATTAATTAATATTATTTTTAATATTTTAATAATTAATTTTTCAAAAAAATTTTCGTTTAATTTTTCAATTTTTTTGTTGTATACGTAAACTCTCCAGAGTATATCTTTTATTTTCTCTATTCTCTGTTTCTAATATTCGCACATCATCCAGATGAAAGTGGTCTAAGTCACACTATATCCACTGACATTGATGAGTGGCGATGCAAATAAAATTTTTTTATTCCTATAAAATGAAATTATTTAAAAAGTAAATAATAATTTCAATATAAAGTTTCTATGCAAATAATAAATATTTAAATATTTTTTATTTTTTTTTATATTGTGTGCTTTTTGAAAATATTACTTTTGCGAATTAAAATAAAATATTTTTTGTTTATTTTTTCAATTTTGAGAAGAATGAAAGTGGTCTAAGTCAGTGCATCCTCAGAACGTAGTGGTTCCCTTACCAACATGAAGGATATTTAAGAAATAAAAGTGTGACATAGACCATTGGCATACTAACTGGTACATACGAAAATATATTCACAAAAATACACGCTCATAACAACTGAAGATAATTCGGTTAGGGATTTTCTTTCATATTTTTGTGAATAATGTCAGATAAATATTTGTCGATTTATATTAAAATCTGTGGAACAACCTTTTCAAAAATCGCTAATTCAACTAAACAATTTCAGCAGCAAACTTATTCATTCATTATAAATTTTAATTTTATATATATTTTCAAATATATATAAAATATATATATTTGATGTCGAAAAGTCGCTGCGAAGCCACCTGAACGAAACCTTAGACAGGGTGGAAATGATGATAGTGGTAGTCTGCGGCCAAGTAATAAATGTCACCATGCCATTTGTAAATAAATTTGCATTCTATTAAATATAGATGCAAAATGGTCTTGAGCCAGTACAATATCCCAGTTCAAATAAAATATTGATTACAGACCAAAAAAAAAACCCACGAAAACACTAAAAAAATATATATTTTTTATTGGTTTTTATTTGTTATTATTGTTAAATCGCGGCCCTGCTCCAATAAGCCACAAATACACTAGAGGGTTAAAAAGTTCCACAAAAATTTTTCCTATACTTATTGTAAAGAAAAAATTTCAAAAAAGTTCCAATTTTTTCTTTTTTTCTAAAAAAAATCGACAACATTATTATCTTTGTTTCTTGCAGGCGCCATTTTTTTGTATTTATTGTTAAGAAGATATAATTTGCGTTTGCCATAATATAATTTTGAATTAACTTTCCCATCCAAAGTTAATTAAGATTTCATATGCCGATTCATCATAAGAATGTGCAAAAGAGGGAAATATTGACAATTCTCTACCACCATTTCAAAACGCCAATACACAAAATTTATTTTTACGCCCTCCAACAGAATCCGTTGCAAAACCTTGTTATTTTCGATAGTTTTATTTTATTCCACAGCATTACCTTTACGCTAACCATTAATATTACTCATACGTCAAAATTAATTAATATCAATCATACGCACCTTTACATGGGCATATTATTACACTGTGGAACACAAAATATAACAAGGAACTGACAATGGCTTGTGCTGGAGGAGTGGAGGAGGTAAACAAGAAATAGAAAATCTAAAAGAAAAAAATAATAAAAAATGCTTATTTAAATACCCAAATTGAGGCTTATATTTTATTTATTTGTATTATATCCACAGCGTTCTTTTGTTCGGTGACTTATAGTGAAATTTTTCGTAGAATATTTTTTGCACAAATACCCGATACCATCAAAGTCAGTATAACCCATGCTAGTGCTCAAATTTAACTGGATTATGCCACACATCGGAGATGCCGTCGTCATTTGAACGAAATGAAAAAATCTTGTCAAGTTTTCTTCAAATTTAAAATGTCAAACAAAGTTCTTTTTTTTTCAAAACAATCGACAACATTATTATCTTATCTTCCTGCAGGCGCCATTTTCTTTTATTTTTTGTTAAGAGGACATAATTTAGAAGATTTTAGTGCTCTTTTTGAATCAGTTTGGTCAACAGAACTCCCCGACAGGTCATCTCTAAAAAATGTTCGATACAAAAATGTTTGTTTGCTACAACTCTCAAATCTCTAAGCATCTATTGAAAATTGTTTAGTGTATTTTTTAAGCCAATATATTGACTTCTAACTCAAAAAGTATTACCCTGTGGTAAATAAAAATTAGCAAAATTCCAACAATTTGGAACATATATTCCCCACTTTGGGATTCCAAAATTTGACATGACCGAGGTGACCAGTAGAAATCCACAATTTTGCAAATCATCTAGAAATCACCTCTTTTCGATGTATATAAAATTTCCTCAAGATATATTTTTCGGTTTAAAAGCCACAGAATGAATTAGAAAATCGATTTGGAACCACTGTGAAACATTATGTAAGTTTCAGATATTATTAAAATATTTTTTTATAAAAACAAGTACAAATTGTTATGATATAATCTCACATAATATACCATAACTTTCTATATTCGTGTAGTTTCCTTAGAATTGAATTATTATCTTCTTTAGGTTCTGTAAACATTTTTATTCGATTCTATAGTTTTCGAGCTCGTAATCCCCAAAACTATACACAAATATTGTGCAAATTTAGTTCACATGCTATGAAATTGCCATAATTTAATTTTGAAATAACTTCACCACCCCAAGTTAATTATAGGCATGACCTTTTTGAAACTTTCTTCCACCCAAAATTTAATAAAGAGCGAAAGCACATTATTAGATACATTTAATATTACCACAGCTGTGTAGGGTCATTATCGACCTGCTCAACTATGCCCACAACGTTGTTAATTCCCCACCTCCCAAACCCACCAAAACCATATGTGTTGTCGAGTCCTCCCGCAGATAAGTAATATTCGCAGTAATGGCATAAGTTCAGAGCCACCAACGTTGTCGTGGTCGTTTCATAGTTTTTGAGGTCAAACTAAGGCTCGCATTTCTGTGTTGCTCATACTTTGCTGCCTAAGCCTTCGTCTTCCTATGCGCTCTGCTCTGCTCGCCACAGCTAGAGTCAATAATCCTTTAACGTTTGAGGGAGGGGGCGGTGGAGGATATGGCATGAGGATAGGATATCCTCAGCAGCTGAAAAGAAACACAACGGAAAAGTGGAGCCTAAAAGGATGTGGTTTTGTATTCCCTCTCTCACATAAGTGTATGTGTATGTGTGTGTATGTGGAGAGACGAGCAGAAGGATTGAAGTGGAAGAGAGCAGTATGAGTATTTAACTTTATTTATTTTTTAAGCTTTTAGTGTGATTAAATGTAGCCGACTACTTTATCCTGGTGCTGTTGGTTCAAGGGACGCGGGGTGGTTGGGTGGTCTTCTGTTTTGTCTGCTGTGGTTAAAAAAGTAAATGGAACTACCACATGAATTAAAATGGCTTTTGGTAACGGCTAAAAACTCCCATAGGACGCTTATTGTTTGTTTCTGGTTTTTTGTTTGCTTTCTGTTGTCCTTTGTGGCAGAGCAAGGCGGCAGCTAAAGTAGTGCTTTAAACCCCCAGCACAACTTTTTTGCAGGACTTTGAGAATGTACTGGGTAAAAATATCACAGAGGTTTTAATAACACTGTGGAACAAATTGAAACTTTTTGCGAAATACCCGGATCAAGGGCAACAAAAACACATAGTGTAAGGAAAAAAAGCAATTTTTAAAATGCATTTGTAATGAAACCAATGACAAAAAATAATTTGATGTAAAAAAACTCAGTTTGTACAAAAGAGATCAAAAAGGTCCCTGTATTGTGGAGCTAGTAGGTAAGAATGTTCCACAAAAATGTTCCTCGCTGTGTTTTAAGCAATATTGCTGAACACCTCCTATACTTAAAATGATCCCAATCCGTTGTCAGAACCATGATATCTTCGGAAGTTTTATTTTGCTCCACATTGTTACTTATACGCCAAAATTAATTATTGTCAGTGATATGGACTTATATGGACTCTTTTGAAGAAAAAATATTTATATTTATTTGTCCCAAAAATGTAAACACTTTTCTTCTAACCGAAATGTTGTGACACATTCGAAAGACAGCAAAATTTGCCTTTATTTTATAATTTTCTATTTTCATACGCCCAACTGTACTAATCGTAAAACTATTAATATAACTCATACGCCAAAATTAATTAATATCAATCATACGCACCTTTACATGGGCATATGATTTACACTGGAGAACACAAAAAATAACAAGGTTCTGACAAGGGATTGTTATGGAGAAGGTAAAAAAGAAAAAGAAAATCTAAAAGAAAAAATTAATAAAAAAATCTTGTTTAAATACCGAAATTGATATTGATATTTTATTTATATATATTAAACCTACAGACTTCTGTTGTTCGGTGATTTATGGTGAAATTTGATGTAGAATATTTCTTCCATTAACACAACTCCCCTAAAATTCAGTTTTGTGGGAGAGTTTAGTACCAATTCGGAAAAAGTACAAAATTAACCCTAAAATGAATTTTAAGTTTTGACTTATTTCTAGCATTTAAGTTGAGTTTTAACTTTTGGTGTATTTAGAGTCTTTTAGTTGAATTTGATGGCAAATATTTTTGTAGAACATTTTGACTCGTTAGGAAACACCGTTAGTGGTGGTTTTTACACTTTTACACAAAAGGGACCAAAATGACCCCTATGTTGAGGAGCTAGAGGGTTAACATGTTCCACAAAAATATTCCTCGCAGGGTTTTAAGAAATATTGGTGAAAACATACTATACATAAAATGTAATGATCACAGGGTTACCTAAAAAATAAAATTTAATAAAAAATCCTTTTTTTTTAATTCCAAAATTGAGTCTGATATTTTATTTATATATATTCTGTCTACAGCTTTCTTTTGTTCGGTGACTTATAGTGAAATTTGACGTAGAATATTTTTTCCATTCACATCACTCCCCTAAAGTACACTTTTGTGGGACAGTTTAGCACCAACTCGGAAAAAGTACGAAATTAACCCTAAAATGAATTTAAGTTCTGATTTATTCCTGCCGTTTGGATTGAGTTGTGAGTATTGGTGCATTCAGAGACTCATAGTGGAATTTTATGGCAAACATTTTTGTAGAACATTTTGAGCCGTTAACCTTCTGACCAAAAAGACCCCCACATTGAGGAGATAGAGGGTTAAAGTGTTCCACAAAAAGATTCCCTGTAGTGTTCTAAATAATATTGCAGAACCCATCCTTTATCGAAAATGTAAGGATCACACGGTTTCCTATGACGATTCATCATTAAAATATGTTTTACTCATACGCTCTATTATATGGGCTCTTTTGAAGAAAGCATATTTATATTTATTTGTCCCAAAAAATTGACACTTTTATTCCTACCGAGATATTGTGACATATTCGAAAGACAGCAAAATTTGTTTTTATTTTATAATTTTCTATTTTCAGATTCTCAACTTTAGTTATCGTAAATCCATTAATATTACTCATACGTCAAATTTAATTAATATCAATCATACGCCCCTTATTTTGTTGTGTACCAAAGTGTTACTAAAAACTCGAGATATTGTGTCACATTCGGAAGATAGCAAAATTCGTCTTTAATTTAATAATTCTCTATTATCAGATGTCCAACTGTACTAATCGTAAAACTATTAATATTACTCATACGTCAAAATTCATTAATATCGATCATACGCCACTCTACATTGGCATTCGATTACACAGTACCTTGTTTTTTTGTTGTATACCACAGTGTTATTAAAAATTTGAGATCTTCAGGTTCATTTGATTTTTTGTTTTCAATAACTTCTCATTTTTCTATCTTTATTTCTTTATTGTTTAAAATATTGTTGTCCATTTTAGTATTATTACTTTTTACTGCAAGTTCTTGCAAGTTGTTGATAAATCCTGGACACAATCTTCGGCTACTTGCATTTCTCATTCTTCAAGTTTCTTACATTACCTCGTGTTATTCTTGCGAACGAAATGCAAACTCTTCTTAACTTGATTATATTTCTGCAACTTTCGTTTTTTTTTGCCCTGGCTTTCACTAAACTTCTAGCGTTTTTTCTTTTGCACTTTTTCAAGGATAACATTTTGCAAAGAGTATGAGAAAAATTAACAAAAGCAAATGTTTGATTAAGACGAGCAGCAAACAGCAAATCTCGGAAAGAAGATATTCCGTGTAATACATCGATAGAAAATTTATTGAAATAGTTTGCAAGGCAAAGGAGGATTAAAGAAGGATTAAAAGTTGCAAGTGCAACGTTTAACACGGTGAACTTATAAGCTCTGATTTCGCTTAGAAGACTTTTCTGATGACCCCCTCCCCCCACAAAAACGAGAAGGCTGTAGGACACACAAAGTCAACCTTTTGTGCCGCAAAGGAAAAAACGTTGTCTTTACTGTCGGACGACAATTTTCATTTAGTTAAAAGTTGTCCATTTCCTACCATCCTCTGATGGGGCTTGTCCCCCAACTCGTGTGTGTAGAGAGTTGAGATTTTCAGATTTGCTTTGTTTCCTGTGTAAAAGTTGAAGGTCACGTTGTGTCCTTTGATCTGGCGCTACTCGTCTTGAGCACTTGAACATTCTGAAAAGCCATACGTAAATGTTTTTTTCTTTTTTTGTACGAGCAGCAGCAGCTCCCCGGGGACAGATTAAAGCCAATGAAAGAAGGAAAAACGACATAAATAATTTAAAAATGTTCACAATAATTTGTACAAGCCTTTTTTGCCCCACCCCCGGTTGCTGCTGCTGTTGCAACATCTTTCATTAAATTTCATTTATTAACTTAATGAAAATTCATAAATTATTCAATTAAAAGCCTACAGCACCAGCAGCGTGAAACCCTTCAACTCAAAGGCGACACATTCAAAGCTGTCTGCAATATACACGGCCCCCCACCCCCGAGACACTGCTACTGCGACAGCCAGTCAGAGTGCTCAAAGTTCCAGTGCAAGGCACGCTGACTGACTTAACCCTATGAACGAGCCATAAAAATTACCCGAAAAAAACACCAAACAGAGGGAAATTATTCATAAGCCATTTTGAAGCAAAAATGGAATATGAACATGGAAGCATCAAGCACGCGACGAAACAGAAAACATACATCCGCATGCAGGAGAGTGAATATGCAAGAATGGCGAGAGTAAATATAGCCTTAACAAGGACACAAAATTAAAAAAAAAACAGCCATGAAAGTATTTAAAGGCAAATTAAAATGAATTAGTCATATTTGCTGCTGGTATCCATACACTCGAAAAAATACAACACTTCAAATATTCAAACAAAAACTTTTTCAAATTAATTGTACCCATTATTTCAATTAGTCCCATTGTACCCATTATTTCGACAATTATTCCCAATTATTCTGATTATCCAATTTTTGCATTATTTCTTCAAGTTTTCCAATTTCTCGATTTTTTTTTTAATTTTTGTGCAATTTTTAAGTTTTTCCAAGTATTCCAATTTCTCAATTTTGTCCAATTTTCGATTCTTTTTTTACCAGTTTTCAAAGTTTTTCAATTATTCAAATTTTTTGTTTTTTTTTTCCAATTTCTCGATTTTTTCCAATTTTTGGCAGTTTTTTACAATTTCTCACCTTTTTTAAATTTTTGCAATTCATATTCCAATTTTTTTTAATTTCTAGATTTTTTCCAATTTTTCGATTTTGTCAAATTTTTCCCATTTTATTTACAATTTTTCAAATTTCTCGACTTTTTTGATTTTTTTTTTTTCAAGTTTTTTATTTTTTTTTGCAATTTTTTCTTGATTTTTTCCAAGTTTAGCATTTTTTACAACTTTTCCAATTCCTCGACTTTTTGCATTTTTTTCAATTTCTCGATGTTTTCGTATTTTTGCCTTTTTTAAGTTTTCCAATTTCTCGATTTTCCAATTTTCATTTTTTGTAATTATTCCAATTTTTCGTTTTTTCCAAGTTTTGAAATTCTTGCAACTTAATGAAATTTATGATATTTATGAAATTTATGAAATTTATGAAATTTATGAAATTTATGAAATTTATGAAATTTATGAAATTTATGAAATTTATGAAATTTATGAAATTTATGAAATTTATGAAATTTATGAAATTTATGAAATTTATGAAATTTATGAAATTTATGAAATTTATGAAATTTATGAAATTTATGAAATTTATGAAATTTATGAAATTTATGAAATTTATGAAATTTATGAAATTTATGAAATTTATGAAATTTATGAAATTTATGAAATTTATGAAATTTATGAAATTTATGAAATTTATGAAATTTATGAAATTTATGAAATTTATGAAATTTATGAAATTTATGAAATTTATGAAATTTATGAAATTTATGAAATTTATGAAATTTATGAAATTTATGAAATTTATGAAATTTATGAAATTTATGAAATTTATGAAATTTATGAAATTTATGAAATTTATGAAATTTATGAAATTTATGAAATTTATGAAATTTATGAAATTTATGAAATTTATGAAATTTATGAAATTTATGAAATTTATGAAATTTATGAAATTTATGAAATTTATGAAATTTATGAAATTTATGAAATTTATGAAATTTATGAAATTTATGAAATTTATGAAATTTATGAAATTTATGAAATTTATGAAATTTATGAAATTTATGAAATTTATGAAATTTATGAAATTTATGAAATTTATGAAATTTATGAAATTTATGAAATTTATGAAATTTATGAAATTTATGAAATTTATGAAATTTATGAAATTTATGAAATTTATGAAATTTATGAAATTTATGAAATTTATGAAATTTATGAAATTTATGAAATTTATGAAATTTATGAAATTTATGAAATTTATGAAATTTATGAAATTTATGAAATTTATGAAATTTATGAAATTTATGAAATTTATGAAATTTATGAAATTTATGAAATTTATGAAATTTATGAAATTTATGAAATTTATGAAATTTATGAAATTTATGAAATTTATGAAAATTATGGAATTTTTGAATCTTTTAACAACCCAGCAAAAACTTGGTAATGACACCTCATTATTTTTAGCATTTAATGACAGCTCGTTACGCCCTGCATTATTTTGAAGTATGAAATAATTACTTCCTTATAATGGCTTAAATAAGTAGTTATAAGTAATATTGGTTAAATTTCATAGAACTTCAGATTTTAAAAAATAATCTTCTATATTTTTATGGTGAGTCAGAGAATAGCACTGCTGTTGTTAGTTATCCAGGCTTAAAGAAAAACAGCCCTAAATTCTGTATTCAGATTGTTAACAAGTCCATACAAAATATATAATTTAATAACAATGTTGTTTTCATCACTTATTAAGCCCATTATTTGGCTAGTTATCAATAATGACTTATTTTGTATCTTCCTGAGGCCATTTATTTTAAAACTCGTTTAGAAGTACTTATTTCTCAACTTTTTGTAAGCGTGCGTGGAAGTAATTATTTTTTAACAATCCCTTTATAAAAATAATTAGAAACGGATCCGAGAAATAAGTAGTGAAGTTTTTTGGTTTTGCCTTATTCCCCACATTACTTGGTAATGAGAATTTTTGCTGAGAACTTTACCAATTTCTCGACCTTTTGCAATTTTAAAATTTTTTCAATTTCTCGATGTTTTCGTATTTTTGAATTTTTTCAAGTTTTCCAATTTCTCGATTTCTTTTGCAATTTTT
Source organism: Polietes domitor (assembly GCA_947397865.1). Taxonomy (NCBI): domain Eukaryota; kingdom Metazoa; phylum Arthropoda; class Insecta; order Diptera; family Muscidae; genus Polietes; species Polietes domitor. Next base: position 28,192,803 of record OX377621.1, on the reverse strand, counting down.
CGAATTGTTTAATTTTTTTTGCAATTTTTAATAATTTCTCGAATTTTTCCATTTTTTTGCAATTTTTTATAATTTCTCGAATTTTTCTATTTTTTTTTTTGCAAATACAATTTCCAATTTCTCGAAGTTTTCCTATTTTTGCATTTTTCAAATTCCTCAATGTTTTCCAATTTTCGAATTATTGCATTTATTTTTTACATTTTCTAGATTTTTTTGCAATTTTTTATAATTTCTCGAATTTTCCATTTTTTAAATTTTTGCAATATTTTTTTTATTGGAATTTTTACAACATTTTTTCCAAGTTTTCCAATTTCTCGATTTTTTCGAATTTTCATTTTTTTGTTATTATTCAATTTCTTGACTTTTTTTCCAATTTCTCAATTTTTTCCAAGTTTTGAAATTTATGAAATTTTTGCATTTTTTAACAACGTTTCCAATTTCTCAAATGTTTGCATTTTTTCAATTTCTCGAGTTTTCGTATTTTTTCAATTAGTCCCATTATTTCTATAATTCCAATTATTACAATTATTCCCACTATTCCGATTATCCAACTTTTGCATTTCTTCCAAGTTTTCCCATTTTCAATTTTCTTTAATTTTTTCCCCAATGTTTCAAAGTTTTCCAATTTCTCGATTTTTCCAATTTTTTGAAAATTTTCAAAACTTTTGAGCAATTTTTGCGTTTTTCCAAGTATTCCAATTTCTCGATTTTTTACTAATTTTTCAAAGTTTTTCAATTATTCAAATTTTTTGCAATTTTTTCAATTTCTCTTCTTTTTTCTCCTTTTTTAAATTATTTCAATTCATATCCAATTTTTTTTAATTTCTAGTTTTGTAACTATTCCAATTTCTCGATTTTTTCCAAGTTCTGAAATTCTTGCACCTTCATGAATTTTATGAATTTTATGAATTTTATGAATTTTATGAATTTTATGAATTTTATGAATTTTATGAATTTTATGAATTTTATGAATTTTATGAAATTTTATGAATTTTATGAATTTTATGAATTTTATGAATTTTATGAATTTTATGAATTTTATGAATTTTATGAATTTTATGAATTTTATGAATTTTATGAATTTTATGAATTTTATGAATTTTATGAATTTTATGAATTTTATGAATTTTATGAATTTTATGAATTTTATGAATTTTATGAATTTTATGAATTTTATGAATTTTATGAATTTTATGAATTTTATGAATTTTATGAATTTTATGAATTTTATGAATTTTATGAATTTTATGAATTTTATGAATTTTATGAATTTTATGAATTTTATGAATTTTATGAATTTTATGAATTTTATGAATTTTATGAATTTTATGAATTTTATGAATTTTATGAATTTTATGAATTTTATGAATTTTATGAATTTTATGAATTTTATGAATTTTATGAATTTTATGAATATTATGAATTTTATGAATTTTATGAATTTTATGAATTTTATGAATTTTATGAATTTTATGAATTTTATGAATTTTATGAATTTTATGAATTTTATGAATTTTATGAATTTTATGAATTTTATGAATTTTATGAATTTTATGAATTTTATGAATTTTATGAATTTTATGAATTTTATGAATTTTATGAATTTTATGAATTTTATGAATTTTATGAATTTTATGAATTTTATGAATTTTATGAATTTTATGAATTTTATGAATTTTATGAATTTTATGAATTTTATGAATTTTATGAATTTTATGAATTGTATGAATTTTATGAATTTTATGAATTTTATGAATTTTATGAATTTTATGAATTTTATGAATTTTATGAATTTTATGAATTTTATGAATTTTATGAATTTTATGAATTTTATGAATTTTATGAATTTTATGAATTTTATGAATTTTATGAATTTTATGAATTTTATGAATTTTATGAATTTTATGAATTTTATAAATTTTATAAATTTTATAAATTTTATGAATTTTATGAATTTTATGAATTTTATGAATTTTATGAATTTTATGAATTTTATGAATTTTATGAATTTTATGAATTTTATGAATTTTATGAATTTTATGAATTTTATGAATTTTATGAATTTTATGAATTTTATGAATTTTATGAATTTTATGAATTTTATGAATTTTATGAATTTTATGAATTTTATGAATTTTATGAATTTTATGAATTTTATGAATTTTATGAATTTTATGAATTTTATGAATTTTATGAATTTTATGAATTTTATGAATTTTATGAATTTTATGAATTTTATGAATTTTATGAATTTTATGAATTTTATGAATTTTATGAATTTTATGAATTTTATGAATTTTATGAATTTTATGAATTTTATGAATTTTATGAATTTTATGAATTTTATGAATTTTATGAATTTTATGAATTTTATGAATTTTATGAATTTTATGAATTTTATGAATTTTATGAATTTTATGAATTTTATGAATTTTATGAATTTTATGAATTTTATGAATTTTATGAATTTTATGAATTTTATGAATTTTATGAATTTTATGAATTTTATGAATTTTATGAATTTTATGAATTTTATGAATTTTATGAATTTTATGAATTTTATGAATTTTATGAATTTTATGAATTTTATGAATTTTATGAATTTTATGAATTTTATGAATTTTATGAATTTTATGAATTTTATGAATTTTATGAATTTTATGAATTTTATGAATTTTATGAATTTTATGAATTTTATGAATTTTATGAATTTTATGAATTTTATGAATTTTATGAATTTTATGAATTTTATGAATTTTATGAATTTTATGAATTTTATGAATTTTATGAATTTTATGAATTTTATGAATTTTATGAATTTTATGAATTTTATGAATTTTATGAATTTTATGAATTTTATGAATTTTATGAATTTTATGAATTTTATGAATTTTATGAATTTTATGAATTTTATGAATTTTATGAATTTTATGAATTTTATGAAATTTTATGAATTTCTCAAATTTTTGCATTTTTTTCAATTTCCCGAGTTTTCGTATTTTTGATTTTTTCCAAGGTTTCCAATTTCTCGATTTCTTTTGCAATTTTGCGAATTGTTGCAATTTTTTTATAATTTCTCGATTTTTTTTAATTTTTTTCCATTTTTTTTGAAATGTGTACATTTTTTCCAAGTTTTGCAATTTTTATGAAATTATTGCAATTTTTTATTCAAATTTCTCGATTTTTTCTTCTTTTTATAATTTCTCGAATTTTTCCACTTTTTGCTACATTTTTTTAACTTTTTATAACATTTTTTACCCAAGTTTTCCAATTTTTCGATTTTTTCCACTTTTCGAATTTTCGTTTTTTGTAGTTATCCAATTTCTTGATTTGTTTCAAGTTTTGACATTTTGACATTTTTGCAATTTTAACAATTTTTGTAATTTTTGCAATTTTTTATTCCAATTTCTCGATTTCTTCCAAGTTACGAAATTTTTGCAATAATTCAATTACTGAATACCCCTTGAATAATTATTAAAATTCCAACTCATTCCCATGTACAGATAATCTTCTACACGTGTGGTAAGTACCTTCCTTCCCGGCTCCCCTGGGGCCATTAAGGACAATAACACATTTCAAAAAGTTTATCCCTAGAATTTTTCTCGATTTAAAATTTTATTTGCTTGTAGAGCAGGGCAAACCAAATAAAGATGTGCGCACCTCTCTCTCCTCCTCCTCCTGCGCCGCTCAACACCAAAACGAAATAAAGATAAACAGTTAATAAGAACAACATTTAGAAGAACAACTTTATGGAAACTCGCAATGTTACAAAAACATCCTTAAAATAATTTCAATATTGCCATTGTCGTTGTTGCTGTTGTTGATGATGTTGATGTTGTTATTGCCGCTGGTACAATAAAACAAGTGTGAATGTGTTAAAAGTGTGTAAAATTGTGAATTAAGTTTCTTTTTTTGTTTGGCAGACGAAGAACATTTACAGAAGAAGAAAGAAAGAAGAAAAACAACTTACGAAGAGAAATGGGGTTTGTGTGGCTGGTGTTGGATTTAAGCGAGAAAGCGAGTCCTGGTCGTGCAAGAAAAGATGGAGGAATGAGTGTGAAGAGCAACACACTTCCTTAAATCCTAACATCCATTTTTACACCGAAATACGTACAAACAGAAATAGAAGAAACAAACGAACGAACGAACGACAAAATGATTGCTTAAAAAGGAAACAATTCCTAAAGCGTAAAACATTATGAGCGAGCTTCTCGCTTCGTTTTTAGTTTTCCTTCTCTTGGTTTTCTTTTCGCCCTGCTTTAGTTTAATCAGTGTAACCTAGCATTTGCAGCAACATCCAGCAACCAAGTGGCGGAAATAACAAATGCGGAAATAGAAAATATAACGAACATTATCGCACACACACACACATACCAACAAACACTCACACTCACTTACACATAAGCAATCACAATCTCGGTCTAGTTACAAGTGTAAACGCGCTTTTGATCGCTGCTGGGGAAGGAGGTGGGGATTTTCTGCCAGGATTTCTTCATTTGTTTTACAAAAATGTTCAATCATAAATTTCAGCTTAAAATGCAGACATATTTTGCTTTGTTTTTTGGCTGAGCGACTTTGCAATGTTTAAATTAAATTCCCGTGATTTATGGGTTTATTGCCAATGGCGATTGTTTCACCAGCAGCATTGGGGAGTGCTTTTGCCAAGATACTTTGGGGTATTTAGAATTTTGTACCAGTTACGGGTGGTACGGTGAGGTGAGTGTGGTGAAGACCATTGCAAAATTGTATTGTTATTTACGTTGTAAGTGGAGGAAAAAGTACAGGATTTACTAAAATACATGATGCAGTAGTTCAAGCAGATGGATTAGAACAGGAAAGAAATGGTGCAAATAAGAGTAAATATTTGGGGTTATTGGGGGTACTTTCTGTTAGTTTTAGGGGAAAAATTGCCATCCAAACGTATCTATTATTAACAAAAATTTTGCCGAAGGGCTATGTAAAGAGTGATTTTTTTGAGGTTAGGATTTTCATGCATTAGTATTTGACAGATCACGTGGGTTTTCAGACATGGTGTCAAAGAGAAAGATGCTCAGTATGCTTTGACATTTCATCATGAATCGTCTTACAAACGAACAACGCTTGCAAATTATTGAATTTTATTATCAAAATGCGTGCTCTGTTAAGAAAGTTCATTGCGCGCTTCCATTTTATGGTCAGTTTAATCGACCCACTGAAGCGGCTATTCGGGCTATTGTGACTAAATTTCGCACCAAATTTACATTGTTGGACATTAAACCACCAACACGCTTACGTAGAGTGCGAACTGAAGAAAATATCGCAGCTGTATCGGCCAGTGTTAATGATGACCACCAATTTTCGATTCGTCGCCGTTCGCACCAATTGGGTCTCTGTTACCCAAAAACGTGGAAATGCCAAAATTGGACTAAGCGGATGGACTACCTAAGACGCAGCCGCGGTCAACATTTAAATGAAATTATCTTCAAAAAGTAAATGTCATGGACCAATCTAACGTTTCAAATAAAGAACCGATGAGATTTTGCAAAATTTATGCGTTTTTTTTTAAAAAAAAGTTATCAAGCTCTTAAAAAATCACCCTATATAACATCTTCTGATGTATTTTGACTACATAAACTCGATAATGATATTAAAAAAATTATACTGTGGAATAAAATGAAACTATTTCGAAAATAACAATGCACAGACGAGGGATTCTAATAGAGGGGGTTGAAAAAAGAATATACGTATATCGGCGTTTTGAAAGTTTACATATGGAGATTATTTTAGTGTGGGGTGAATATATCCCCCCTTGGCACATTCCTACTATGAATCGGCATGGGAAACCTTGTGATCCTTACATTTTAAGTATGGGATGTGTTCAGCAATATTACGTAAATCACTACGAGGAAAATTTTATTTTTTTTTTTAATTTTCAATATTTTTTGAAAAATATATTGTGTGTGGGTGTGTCTATGTTGTTTTTAATTTTCTTTTTGTTTTGTTCGGCTGTAGGCTTTATTTGAAAAACAGGTGTTGTTTTTGATAATTTATTTGTTCCCAATATTTCGATTGAAATCTTCAATCATCTTCAGGGGTGTCTACACACAAATAAGAAATACACATTTACATTACAAATTTGCTCAAAAAGTTAAACAAATTTATGGATACTTACATTTATATATAATATTATCTGCAGTCCGAGCGGTTTTTTATTTTCAATATTTTTTTTTTGAAAAAAAAAAATTATGTTTTTTGAAAATATTTTAAATATTTAAAAAAAATATATATCGATTTTTTGGGGAAAACAATATTTTTTTAATGTTTTGTTGAATTTGTTGAATTGAAGGTACGGAAAACTGTTTTTTTACCCGCAACTCAAGATTTTGGGTGTTTCTGGCAATTTTTCTATATATTTTTTTTGAAAAATATTTTCAATATTTTTTCAAATATAGATATAATTGATAACCAACTAAATTACAAGTACGGAAAAACGCTTTTTACACGTAACTCAAGATTTTGGGGTTGTCTGGCAATTTTTGTATATATTTTTTTGAGAAAAATTTTCAATATTTAAAAAAAAATCATTATTTAAGAAATATTATTTTTTACAAAAAATTTCCATATTTTTTACAAAAAAAAATTTCCATATTTAAAAAAATCAAATTGTTAAAAAAAATCTTTTTTTTTTAATTTTCAAAATAAAAATATTCCAATTTTTTGAAAAAAAAAATTAGACAGACGGTTATGTATACATCGTCTTAGAATTTTAAGTGTAGTTCCGTGAGCTTAGAATTCATATTAGAGCCCTGGCTTCTTGGAGAAATGATCTTAGATTTTCCGTAGATTGATGTATTTTATTTGACATTATAAAACAAAGCTCACGATGAATCACCCGTTATAAGACAAACGTTACTAAAATGTAAAATGTAGGGTTTTGTTGGTAATTTTTCTCAAAAAGGGTAAAAATCACCAGTGTTATATGTACCAGTTAGTATGATAGTGGTCTAAGTCACGCATTGAGTCAAGTGACAAATATTTTTCCACCGAAGCACAAATTTTTTTCTTATAATATCCTACTACTATATCGAACTTTTATAAAAAAAATCCACAACGTTGGCACCTCTAAGGGAACCACTACTTTCAGGGGATGCACTGACATAGGCCAATCTTGAAAAAAAAAATAAAGAAAAACTATTTTATTTGAATTCGCAGAAGTAATATTTTCGTACCAAAAATGAAAGAAAGCACAAAATATTTCATAAAAAAATAATAAAAATATATAAATATTTAGAAGTAACTAGTAACTTTATATTGAACTAGCAGTACCAGCTGCTTCGCACGCGAAAAATCCAGTTATTTATTTAATTTTCTTTTGGTGGATGTAGGTAAATCTAAAATAGTAATTTGGAAACCTCCTATTAGATAGCACTCACACATAGTCAAAGTAATGTGCTTGTCGATATGCACTATTTTAGCTGAACTCCTTCGTATGTATATTTTTTATCATTTTCTACCAAGTTTTGAACAAAAAATTACCACCATTTATATCCTCGATCTCATGTTTCTAGATGCAGCCAGCTACTTTATAACTTTTGCACCTCTTTCCCAAAAAGTACACATTTTGAAGAACCACTCTAGGTAACATGTGTTTTTGCTTCCCCTAAAAATATGTACTTTATTTGGTAACACATTTATTTCTTGTCGGGACGGAGCGTTGTATTAAGTGCAAATTTTGAAATATCCATTTATGTTCCGCGTTTAAGTAATTAAAGGACTGTACACAATTTGTATCCCTTTCCGTCCCGCGCATCCCTTAAAAGTACAAATTTCGAAAGTCTAATTTTACTGCGCTTCTACGTGGCCAGAGGAATTTACATACTAAATCAAGAAATCCATTTCTGTTGCAAGTCTACGTTGTCAGAGGAATTTACACTCCAAATTTCTCGACTATAGTTGCAATACTTTAGTTGGTACCATTTTTATCCCTTTTTGTCCCGCTCACCTCCTATAAGTAAAAAATTTCAAAAAAAAAAAATCCATTTAGATTGTGCTTCTACGTTGTCAGGGAATTTACACTCCAAATTTCGCAACTCTAACTGCACTATTTTAGTTGGTACTATTTTTATCCCGCTCACCGTTTATAAGTACCAAATTCGAAAAATTCTTTTAGATTAGCGCTTCTAAATTGTCAATACTTTAGTTGGCACTACTTTTATCCGTTGCCAAAGGAATTAACACTCCAAATTTCACGATTGTAGCTACAATACTTTGGTTGGAACAATTTTTATCCCTTTTTGTCCCACTCACCCCTAATAAGTGCAATTTTCGAAAAATCCATTTAGATTTGAGAAAAAAATATTTTTTTTTCGAAAAAATCTTTTTTTATTGACAAAAAATAAGTAAAAAAGGAAAAAAAATAGTAAAAACAGCGTTAAGTTTATATACCCTCCACCATGAATTGTATTCCTCAGAGGCTGTCGATTTTCGTAGAAGTGCAGTATTGTTACAGGAAAATATCTATTTTTTAATATAGCCTCACCAAAACAAACAAATAAATCAAAAGTACAAATATTGGAAATCTATTATCTCACGTACATAGTGCAAAATAACCTAACTTCATAATTTAACCAATTTTTGCCGTAAAAGTAAAAAGTACGAATTTAGGAAAATATTTTTATTTTGCGTGTCTATGCGGCCATTTGGTTGGTACCATTTTTATCCTCTTTTTCCTATTTTACACCCCTTAGGAGTACGACTTTCTAAAATCTCTTTATTTTTACGTGTTTACGCAATTAGACTGGTGTACACACGGAATTTCATCATTCTAGCTGTAGTCGTTTAGTTGGTACTATTTTTATCCCTCTGTACCCATTGTACCCCTTGAAAGTACGAATTTGGAAAAAATCTTTTATTTTTCGTGTCTACGCAGTCAGGGGAATGTATACTCCGAATTTCATGACTCTAGCTGCGGTCATTTGGTTGGTACTATTTTTATCCCCTTTATTTTACGTGTCTACGCAATCAGAGGAATGTATACAATTAAATGTATATAATTTAACTATTCTAGGCGCAGCTGGTTGGTTGGTACCATTTTTATCCCTCTATTCCCATTTTACCCCATAAAAGTACGAATTTGAAAAAAAAATACTTTTATATTATGTACTAGGTGAACCCCGCTTCGCCACGCAAAAAAAAAAACAAATGGTAAAATTAAAATCAGGTTTCTTATTGAATTTTATCGTGAGTAATAATTCAATTTCCGCCCACAAAACAAAAAAACAAAATTCGGCATAAAATTGATCTTCTTGTGGTCAATAATATATATGTACCCATTTTCATCCTTCTAGCTCAAAAAAAACACTATTGCCACGCCCACTCCGTCCACAAAACGAAAATCCAAATTTCGGCATCATATTGAACTTTCTCTTGGTCAGTAATATATATGTTCCAATGTTCAGCTTTCTAGATCAAAAAACACTTTTGCCACGCCCACTCCGCCCACAAAACGAAAATCCAAATTTCGACATCAAATTGAACTTTATCGTGGTCAGTAATATATACGTTCCAATTCTCAACCTTCTAGCTCAAAAACACTATTGCCATGCCCACTCCGCCCACAAAACAAAAATCAAAATTTCGGCATTAAATTGATCTATCTCGTGGTGAATAATGTACCAATTTTCAGCCTTCTAGCTCTCAAAAGCACTATTGTCACGCCCCCGCCCACAGAGCAAATTTTTAAAAATTCTATAGCCTATAGTTCCTTCCAGACCTGTATCTATCTGTACTGAAAATTTCAACAACATCGGTTCAGCCGTTTACGCATGATTGCGGAACAAACAGACAGTCAGACAGACTTACACTAAGGTTTTATAATATTAATAGGGATCTACTCAGTTCGTGTTTCTAGCTGTTGTAGTTTGATTTTTATTTTACCCTCTACGAATAAAAGGTTATTATAGGTATTTTTAGTCGTTGTGAGGGAAAATGTTTTCCCTTTGGGCCGATTTCGCCCACTTTCAATCCCCACCGATCTACGACTATAAGATGCATTTATGTAAAATTTGGACGTCCTAGCTCCTTTCGTGTAGATGCTACATAGTCCTTCGATTTTTTTGTATTCTGATATTAGGAGTTGTTGAAGGTATTTTCTGTCCTTCTTAGGGGGAAAAATTCCCTTAAAAAAATTCCGATCACATATAAGCGGATGTGATCGGACTTACCAAAATTAGTGTACAAATATTAAAGGTAGGCGGCCAATTGACCGGTCCCGAACGTGAAATAAAATGTTCACCGAACTCGCCTCTCAATAAGTCCATTGTTGCGCGTGCTGTGTGGCATGTGGCACCGACTTGTTGAAACCATATGTCATGCAAGTCAAGCTCTTGCATTTTGGGCAAAAAAATGTTGGATATCATCTCACGGTAGCGCTCACCATTCACAGTTACGTTACGATTCCCATCATCTTTGAAGAAGTACGGTCCAATGATGCCACCAGCCCATAAACCGAACCAAACTGTGACTTTTTCTGGATTCATTGGTAGCTCTTGCAATGCTTCTGGCTGATATTCACTCCAAAATCGACAATTCTGTCTATTTACGTACCCATTGAGCCAAAAATGAGCTTCGTCGCTGAACAGAAAATTCAATAATTTGCAAGCGTTGTTCGTTTGTAAGACGATTCATGGTTAAATTATAGATCTAGCTGAAGATGTTTGACAGTGAAACAAAACACGAAACGTACGTCAGCCGTTTAAACCAGTGTTGCCAAAAAGATAATAACTAAAAAATCACCCTTTACATAGTCCTTCGATTGATTTTTGTGTACTGATATTACGGGTTATTGGAGGCATTTTGTGTCCTTCTTAGGGAAAAAATTTCCCTCCGCCCGTTTGCAATCCCAACAGATCTGCAA